>VNJM01002150.1:0-600000 GCA_008042475.1 Drosophila kanapiae
GGACAGGAAGCTCACCTTCAGCAGGCACATCACTAATATCCAGCAATCCTTCAGGGCCAAGGTTGCTCGGATGTCATGGCTTCTTGCTCCACGCAACAAGCTGTCACTCGGCTGTAAGGTCATAATTTACAAGACCATACTGGCGCCTGGTCTTTTCTACGGTCTCCAGGTCTATGGAATCGCTGCCAAGAGTCATCTTAACATAATACGAGTCTTGCAAGCAAAAACTTTTAGAAGGATCTCTGCTGCACCTTGGTATATGCGAACCAGGGACATAGAACGCGATCTCAAGGTGCCCAAGCTAGGAGACAAGCTGCAGGACATCTGTATCAAATACATGGAAAGGCTTAATGCGCATCCTAACAGCCTAGTCAGGAAGCTCGGTTCTGCTGCTGCCAATAATACTGATCATCGCACCAGAGTCAGAAGAAGACTCAAACGTCACCACCCTCAAGACCTCCCGGACCGGGTTTTGACCTAAATAAAATCTGTATTATTATTTTCTCCTAAAATGTAACTTTACGTTAAATTGTTTGTCAAAGGAAGCCTTATGACCCAATGTTGTGTATAAATTGTAAATGTATTAGATTAAGCGCCACTTGGGTAGCAGAGCGCTAATCAAATAAATAAAATATATTTTACTTTAAAAAAAAAAAAAAAAAAAAAAAAATTATAACGATATGTACACTATAATCTCAAACGTAGATAGCCTTCATAAACAAAAAAAAAACGAAATTCTAAGCCAACTTACTTACCAACAAGCAATCAGACAGCACACCAGTAGTCAATTTCATCGCGTTCTTTACCTATACTTTTCTTCTCTTCTCACACCTAACCCTAACAAGCACGTGCTTGGCGTCGCAACGCATAAACGTACATCAAATACATAAGGTCTTCGTATTACTGATCAGCGTTAACAGGCTATGCGATCTAGCTGTCCATCCTTGGCAACTATGTCTTCCCAGCCAGTCTCTAGAATACCTTTTAAAAGCCAAGTATATAAAGCTATAGAGGCAACTGTGGCTTTATTTCCCAGACTATACTCCCGCTTATACATATTTAATGGATTTGCTGTAGTGGCTACTGTTTAAGAACAACTTACTCGGGCATAACGAAATTGTTAGGGCGCCACGTGCAATAAAATAAAAAGCAAAACGCAATTAAAACTATTTCAGACGACGAGACACATGCAGTGCGGCAAATGTTTTGCGTAATTGCAGTTTGGGGCTCATTAAAGACCGGAGCCAGTTTAGCGGACTTTCCTTGGGGCTTTCCTTCGCTTTCCCAGCCGAACGCAGCTGGCGTGCGAAAAGTGCCAAGCGGACTTAACAATGCGTTACATTATTGTCCTCCCACTCGCCGAGTCCGAGAAAAACATTAAAAATCCATTGCACAAAGCTAGACAAATAGACGCGCCCCATTGCCGGACAGAGGGGGAGGCAGTGGAGAATTTCCGCCAGACAGACAGACAGATCGGCTGCACACACACACACATACACAGAGTCCTGGAGCCGTACATCAGGCGCTCCTCTGGTCCGAGTGGCTTGCTTAATTAATAAATTGATTGGATTGTTTTCACAGCACGCAGTTCGGTTGCCAGGGTTATTTTATTTCCCAGTACCACAGCGGAGTTGCTCGGTTTAATCGCATTTTCTTGTACATTCTTTTTATGCGTATTCCTCTGGCATTTGTTTCCCATTTTTCTAGATTTTCTATGCAGTCACTGGAGCTTTTTTGCAACTGTTGTAGAGGGAAGGGAAATGTTATCAGATAGGTTAATTTATTCAAAGGATTTAAATATATTTACTGTATAATACACCTTTGGCAATGATATTAGGCAATGAGTGTTTTATTGTTAATCAAAGTAATGGTTTTATTTGAAATACGAACCTTTACATCTTTACCGTTTAGAAAAGGTAGCTTTCTTTGGTGAATTTATTTATTAAGCAACAAGAAGGAAATCTTAGGCATAACATCATGCTGTAATTCGGCCATTGAATAATTAATATATTTCCAATCTAATTAAAAATCATTATATTTATGCAGTTTTCTACGCACGAACATAAAAAAATTATTACAATTTGCAGACAGAAAGAATTAACTATTTATTACCTTATTATCCTGAGAGCTTCTGGTTAACATATTAATCAAATTTATTAACCGACACCAACACTTTTCGAGCGCTTTCATCTTTATCCTTTTCCAATAAAAATAACGACGACACCGCCACAAAACACAAAAAACAAAAATAATAAAAACGAAAAAAATAGCGACGAGTTGCGACCGGGGAAACCGCAAAAAGCAGAAAGCATAAGGAATCTGCTAACTTCCTATGACCAGGAGTTAGGCATACACTGTGCAAAAAGGGGTAAAGGTTTAAGAAATTGCAATGACAGATTAAGCTCTCTTGGGTATAAATAATAAGATAATAAATATTACATATTACCTTATAAAATGCCCTATAAAGTGCCATATAAAGTTCCTTATAATGGGAAATATATTTTTATTTCTTCTTGAACTTATCTTAATAAGCTATTAAAAATTTGTGGCAATTTTTTCTCTTAGTGTACCTGACACTGAGATGCCGAAAGAGCAGCAGCCAACGGGTCTGGGGTCCCTCGCTCTCTCTTTCCAGCGGCGACATCAGCGACTACAAGTCCCCGTCCGTGTGTCCTTGGGTCCTTTCCTGGCTCAAAATGCAGCAAAAGTTGGCGCACTAATTACCAAGGATTAGTTTCATATTTGTTTGTCAACAGCGGCCAGGCCAAAGCGGAGTCCTTGCGGATGGAGCGGGCACCCCTGCAACTCGAGCAGCTGCTGGCGGCTAAGACCGGGCAACCGGAGAGTCCGACCGGAGTGTCCTGTCCGACAAGTTGGCAAGATTATTTATGAGCTCGGCTTGGGCCAAGCGGCGAAAAGGAAATCATGGCCAACGGAGCGGGAGGCCAACAGCGTTTAGCTGCCTTCGTATTCATAATGAAATTAAGTCGATTGAATGCCCTGATTATATTCATACCCCATACATAGCACTGTGCCAGTGCGTAAATCCGTTGCAGGCAAAACAAAACCAAATAATTCAAGCAGCGAAAAAAATTAAATGCAGCTACGAGTTGGTGAAACCTGAATACGCTTTCTAGAAAATATTTATAAGCTCGAGGGTGCTACAAAATCTCTATGGTTCTTAAACCCCTTTAAGAGGTATACAAACTTATGCTTAAAAATATCATTGAATTATATTAGAACCTACGTTTTAATAACAAAGTTTTGTGAGTTATCGACCTGGTTATATCTTTCCTTTAAATCGAAGTGGAAGCACTTGACCAGACGCATAAACTATATATATTTTCGAGGTGGCATCATAACAAACACATAGTACCTCTGGCATGTTTATTATTCAGGGAAAACGTATTACCCGGACCCTCCTCCAAACTCATAATCAGATTGCAGAATGCAGAGGGCAACCCTTGACCAACGGCAAGGAGTTGGGAAAAGGACAAGGGGTTGGGAGCAACCACCCTCGGAATCGCATGTCTCGCATGTGATTGACCCTTACGCCTCGTTGCTGGCATAATACTTGTGTTATCCCTGGCTGGCAGGGAAGTGCAGGCAGGACCGAGAACAAGGGCCAGGACCGGGACCGGGAACAGAAGCAGGACCTTGCCTTTGCTCCCATGTTGGTCATCGTGGGCTTCAATAAATTATCACGCCATATAAAGCAATTAATTCCACAGCTACAGCCGACTGCCGCTACTTCCATATCCTGCTTCCTGCAGCTCAAGGGTTGTTTGTGTAAAGTTTTTCCATATTATTTGCTTACAGCTGGCTTCCCTTTTCCGCAGTTTTTTTTCCCTTTTTTTTTGGCCAGGATAAATAAGCTTTTAATAGGGTTTAGCTCTTGTTTGTGCTAATTGATATTTCCTGCGCCATCGTCACTTTCTTTCATAATTCGATTTTCAATGTAGTGCAAATTTTTCAATTATTTCTACAGCACTTTTTTAGTGTCCCTCCCCGTTTATGGCACTGCAAAGTGGCTTGCAAATTACTTTCGCCTTCAGTTTTGTCGGCGGAAAGGCGGACGCACAGGGGGGTTATGGGGCTCCTGGTTATGGGTCCTGTCATGCAGGCGGTCAGCTTGTAAGTTTGATTGGCTTTTCCTTGCGGTTGTCTGGCCGATCTCGATGGCACTGCAGCGTAACAATGTTTGGCTGGAAATTAAGTTTTGTGCTCTAGTTTACAGGAACATTTTCCATTTCATTTTTATTATTATTTTCTGGTGCAGTTACAGGATGTAGTGAGAGTGTTTTCTTGGCACCGGAAACCTTTGTTACAAGGCTGTCTTTTGCTCTTGATTAAAATATTACATATCGAATAGAACACTTTGAAGTGCTTAGTGAATTTCGAATTTAATAATTAAATTTTCAAGTCGTATTTGAAAAACCAACAGCGTGTTCAGTGTACTATTGTTTCCTCCCCTTAAATCCCAATTACTTAGCCTAGATAGGTATTTTTCCGGCCCCCTCAGCGACCCAGTTAGGTTATTTTATGCCCCATTGACATAAGTTCACTGCCATTTGTCGCTGGCCAGTGCAAAGCCATCAATTTCCCAGACAACAAGGCTAGAACGGCGCGCCTTTGTTTAAATTTTGGCAAGACATAATAATTATCCTACGCAACGCCGTCCCATTATTATTATTATTTGGCCAGCCAAAATAAAGGCGTGTGTCCGGCAGGGCTCTCCTCGCCCGGAAAAAAACCGACTCGGCCCCATAAATTATGTTGACAAAATGCATTGCGCAGTGGGCGTGGTGCACCAACGCCCCATAATTAGTGCGTTAATAAAGACAAGAGAGCGTTTTGGCAGCGGATGGATAGACAATAGAATCGGATAGTTTTATTTATGTGATTTGGCGTCGCTGCAGCGGAGGCGATCCAATAAAATAGCCCAAACCGGCTAACGGCTTTGGCTTTGGCTTTGGCTTGTTGTCGCAAACAACGCCATAATAATGTAATGAAATTTATGATGCGCATTTAATGTACTCCTCACCCAACACTGCGCGACAATAAACGCCAGACTCTCGCCGGGCGAAAGGACGACAAGAACTTAGACTTCAACTGGTGGGGGCCTGGAATGCGAATAGAACTGCGTCTAGCAATGGGAATACATCGGGAAAAAAGGTCTAGGGGTTTTGATATATTTTGTAAGCTTTTAAAATTTTAAAGATAATTCAAATGTATGCAAAATTTACACTAATTACTTACCTCTTACATTAATACGGTTCATATTTATGTTTATAAATCAAAGTGGGTTTAACAGAAGTCCTTATAGATTTATAAAATGAAGTTAAAGAATGTGTCTATAAATGTAGAATGAGATATTTATTTATTTAATTGTTCTTTAAAGTAAAAAATTAATATATTATATTTTAATATTTAATTAGCGCTCTGCTACCCAAGTCGTAGCTTCATCTAATACGTTTAAAATTAGAAATATACATAGGACATCTCATCAGGTTTCTTGAGACAAAAGAGTTTAAGCATAAGTTTTACAATTTAAGGGGGGTTAAATATTTATGAACTGAATTATACTTGGTTTGGTTAACAGTACATCCTTGTTGGTTTCTGTTGAATCCCTGGAAATTCATTGATTTAAAGGAAAAAGGAAGGTAATGAATATACACAGTGGGGGTTTTTTTTATTCATTATTAAGTGAAGAATTTGTAAATAAAATAAGTATCCTAGTATCACATTGTAGGAAAATGAACAAATAAACCAAACCTAATACTTTATACTAGGGTGCTTCAGAAATCATTAATGGTTTTCAAAACTCTTCAAACAGTTTTTAAATGGATTTCTTGAGCTACCAACTTTAGTGAAAATTGGTTATATTTTAAGAAAAAAATATTTGTGTTATGTTCTATTATAATTTTCATTACCTATTTAAGAAATGTAAAGTCTTTGGTGATTTCTGTGGTTCCCCTGATATTCTATGTAGAAATGAATTCTTAATTTTAAAACTAGTTGTATATAATAGTCTTAATGTCTAATAAATTTTGAAGAAATGGTACCTAAATATAAAAGGTTAATTAAATAAAATTATTTTAGAATAATTTTCTCTCTTTCTTATATACAACACATATTTGAATTGCAGTGTAGAACTGCCTTTGAAGGTCCGTTCGCACAAAGCCAACACTTAACTGATTTCAAAATTATATTGGCGCGCGCGTGTGTGCTGTATACGTATGTATAATATGGCATATAATTTTATTGTTCGCACTGGTCAAGGCACCGCTCCCACCCTCCCCCGACCGAATCGCTGCACCACCCCCCGCCCACGCCCATATCCGTCCTTCAATCCGTTGTAATTTGTGCGTTTGTGCGTGATGAGAGGCGAATCGGACTGGCAAAGCGAGACGACAGGGTAAATATTTGTCCTGGCCAAACGTTAGTTGCGGCAATCTAGACACATATCTGTGCATACAATGGGTCCGTTCCCTGTTTGTTCAGTTTTCATAGAGTTTTATTGTCTCAGCGCAATGCATTTATTGGAAAAGCGCTGGGAGAAACTGATTGCTGGGCAGTGTCAAGGTTAGGACTATGGGGTAACTTTTAATGGCTATATTTTGCTTGGGAAGTAAATTATAACATAGAAATAACAAAGATATTGCCTGAATAAAGGCAAATAATAACCAAAAAGTCACTCCAGATTAATATCTTCCTTTCAACTCCCTCTTAAATGTTATAACTTAAGCAATATAAAAAGTAGAACTAAGTATAATGGGTGTAACAACGTTTTAAGGCTTCTTTCTGCCATTGACGTCCTTTTGGGTTAATTAACTAATTAGAAACGCACCTTTTTACTTGCCGAACAGTTTCGAAATCACACCAAATGACCTATTTAATGACTTGCCTAATTTTACGCGACGATTTCCTGCCTACTCCTCCCTCCTCCCTGATATAGCTATCAAATAAATCGCCGTCAACAATTCGCCCCATGACTCATCTTTATCCCCAAACCCTCCATCTTATGACAACATCAAGAAGCCCAAGACCAAGTCCAAGTCCAAGACGAAGTTGCCATAAAACGGCAATCCACGCAAATAGACAAGTTAATTTTGGTAACTAATTTGGCAACAGCTAAAGGCCAACACACGCCTAAATCGTAAAATAAAATCAGATCCGAAAGCGCCGAGCCTCATTTGGCCAGGGTTTTTATGCCCAGCAACTGGCTAGGAGGTATGGTAGGCGCCGCCTTCGAGGAAGTGACTGAGTGACATTGACGTTGGACTGACACGTGATATCAATTCTCGTTTTCGTCCTTGGCGATGATTCAACGGAATCACAAAGGACGCTCCCGGACGATGATGAGGTGCAAAAGAGTGGGCCAACGCGTCAAACCCATTCCTGTTGCTCCTTTTCTTTTCATTTTTCTTATATATATATTCGCCTGCGCACTTCCGCAATAATTTTTATCGCATTTATTTCTCTGCGAGCTGCTAGCTGCTTGCCGCTAGCTGAATTTTTACTGCCGCCTCTGCCTTTGGCCACATTTCACTCGGAAAGGCGGTGGGTTTTCCTAGGCGCCACTTGAACTATGAAAATTTGTCCCGCCTTGCTGGCGCCGTGTTTATCGATCGCGCATGGAAAACACTTTTGCCATTTGCTTTATCTGCCAGCAAACATTGCCCGGCAGAAGGAAAAATATATACCATACCAGTACCATATATAGGGGAGGGTAGACAGGACCTCGGACTTGGTTCGTTGGTCTTGGTTCCATTCCCATTTCCTCCATTCAGAGTCCCCAGTCCCCGTGTCCCCGTTCCAAAACCTCCACAATTTCGTTTGGCGCATTTTCGCTTTCCCTCGTCGCGTGGTGCGTTCATAAATATTCCGTTTTTCCCATTGCCTTTCCACGTCCGACTGTGTGTGTGTGTATTTTAAGTGTGTTTCTGTTTTTGCAGCAATTTCAGTTTTTATTCCCGTAATTTATATGCCCCACACTTATTGGGGTAGGTTTGGGTAAACGTTTTCCTGGAAGCTCTACAAAAAAATCAAGCGGCAGGTCTAAGGTTATCAGAGGTTGCCACTGTGTTGCAATTACCACTGGCAATGTTGCAAGGCAACTTTGGAACAAAACTTGCATTCCTAGATCATTATCGAGGCATTCATTTGGATTATTAAGTGATAGGTTTGCCAGGAGCAGGGCTTATTTTAGGCTGTTATAGAGTTTTTTAAGTAAATATAGGCAAATTGAGGAAGAAATATGTAAATTGTTACTAAGCCCTTTTTAATAACAAGATAAGTATCGCCATATATTCAGAGTTTTCTTTAAAATTAATATAAGTAACTTAGGAAAGAAGTTTGTAAATTATTACCAATGAGACCTTTTAATAACAAGGTGAGTATCGCTATACTTTTCTTTTGTGTGTTTTTGCGATATTCATCTTGGTGTTAATTGGAATTTGGTAACAGTTAAGACCTTTTAACTACAAGATAAGTATCGCCATACTTATTTTTTGTGAACTTGCGTTATGCATCTTGTTATTAATAGATTTCTGTTGTTACTTCGACAATATGAAATTCATAAAAGACACAACATTTTGTAGACTTTCTTGAACAAATTGTAATAACTTGTTATTCCACTTCAGTTTTTATTATTAATATTCCCCCCTTAAGTTTCTGTTAACTTCACCCCTCTAATACCTAAACCATTATATTTCATAACAAAATATTAAAATTTCTTTCAACTTTGACTCAACCCCTTTCTCTCTTAAATAATTCTCCCAAGCGGAGTCATCTCACTTGAACCCACTTCAAGTGACCCTCATAATTTACGAAAACATTTCATTTTAAAAATTAATTTCAAACATTGCCCCCAAATGGAAAATTTATTTTAATTGATGATTTACGTTGCCAGTCACGAGCCGGGAAACGGGTAACCCTTCTCTCTAATGAGGACAGTTGTTGTGGGCAAGTGTTAACATGGAAACCCCACTTAGAAGTTAGGACGCGCTGCTGCTAATCAAGTGTTAAAGAAGGATACCCGGAAGAGCTGAGGGCACTTTTCCACGGGGACCTCTTTTTCGCCTCGTCCTTTTAAATATTTAAGTGGATTTATTTTGGCCGGAAGAAGGGTTGTACAAAAACGGGGAAGAGATTCAGACAGACTTGGAGCACTTCCTTCGCCATTTTAGAAATTTGCATGCAACTTTTTGCTGCAGTTTTTCCAGTTGCCGTTGCTTTTATTTTTCCACCTGTCGCGTAAAATTTCACACAGCAGCATAAATTTCAGCCCCGACGGCAACCGCAAGTGGGGGCGGGGGAGCGAAAACCACCTGGCCACGCCCACACCTTCACAGCCAGCCCGCAGCTCCGCTCCGGTTACAGGCGCTTTTCCCTGAGGCGACGCGCCGCATTTGACGCCACATAATTTTGCTGTCGTTGGAACTTTCTGTTAGCCGCTTGTTGTTTTTCGACCCCGCCGCCAGCTCCTTCCCTTTTTGGACCAGCCACGCCTACCTCCGCCTCCAACAGTCGCATTGGTGAAATTTATTTGGCGACAATAACAAAAGTTTTGCATACTTTTGGTCGGTTTCGGCGGCATTTCATTTACGATTGCGTTTTCGTTTTCGTTTTGTTTGCTAATTAAAAGTAAGTGCTGCTGTCCCCTCTCACCTGGCCAATGGCACCGTGGTTTATGGGTTAATAAATAATTAGGAAATTAAAACATTGATACACAATCATAATAGGATGCCACAGAAATAAGCAAAGGGTATATGTTTATATAAAGTCAAGGTAAGCAGATATTTCAAAATTATTCGAGGGAATTTTAAAGCGCCTATAAGAAGTTTCTAAAGGAATGTTTTAATGAATTTATTTAAGCATATATTTGGCTCTCTATTTATTACTCCTTGCTGGCCAGGAATCTTTTTATTAATACCATAAAGATAAAGCACTAACCACTATGCCGAAGAGTATCTTAATCGGCTTAAAAAAGATTTTACCTACCTTCGGCTAAATTAATCGCTGAGAATGAGGAAAATTTAAAGAAATATTTTGGAAAACTGCACACGTGTTCGCCGGCCACGCCCATTTGGGACGCCATTTTGCACGCGAACTTTTGGCCGCAGTTTGACATTTTGCCGCAAGGAAAAAGCGCCACGAAAAGCGGAAAAACTTGAAAATAAAAAGGAGCGAGGCGAACATTTAAAACTTTCGCAGTTTTAAATTGTCGCAGAGGCAAGAACGAATGAAAGGAAAGGCTGCAGTTGACTTTGTTTCCCCACCAGTAACCCCTCTCCACCATCTTTTTTCGGGAAACCTCAACTCGATGCGACTGTCAATTGCAAATGTCACACTGGGAAAGCTCTGAGGGAAAAGCCGGACTGAAAGTGGAGTCGGTCTTTCCGCTCGGCTGTCACTAATTCCCCCAGCTCGATTTGCATTTTTCGGTTTCGGTTGGGGTTTTTCTTTTACCGTGTTGCACCCAGTGCCCCGTACCCCGTACTCAGTACTTGTTTTTCCTCGTTTTGTGTGGCTCTGTGTGTGTGTTTTTCTGCGGGCCATGTGCTGCGGCGGTTTTTCTAAATAAATTGAACATTTGCTAATATCTTGATCAAATGTCGCTGTTATACCGCTTGATAAATGGAAATTTTCTGTTGTCTGAAGGCTTTTCCCGACTCTTGTTTTTCGGTCGAGCGTTTTTTAACGGTTGGCCAGGTTGAGTGGGCTCGCGATGGCTCTTGACAAATAAATAGACTGGAAAATGGTTATAAAATGCAGTTTTGGTGACTAAAAAAAGCCGAGCCCTTACACTTAAATATTATATATAATCTGTAAAGAAAACACCTTAAATCGTAACAGTCCGCCGATAATAGATACGTTATATTCTGGCTGCCTTTCCGCAAAAGTTTCGCTTTTTCGGGCCAGAGTTTTACAAGGCACAACAAACTAATAAGAAAGTACGTGCGAGTAATTTTACAAATTAGACGAAGACGCCAGGGACACCCAGAGAAGTGTGTGGGGGGGAGGGTGTAGAGTTGACACCCGCATGGCGGGGCATGTAACTAAATACTTCTTGTGCCACTGTTTCGGGGCAATAAAGCCCCAGCTAACATGATAAGAGACCAGGGAGTCATGTGGAAACCAGACACGCCTCAAACTTTGGCCCGCAATGCTGTTAAATGCAAACTGTAAACAAGGAGCAGTTCCTGGCAGCAACTATTTTGCGTGTGACAACACTGGCTATCGCTTGCCTCGTCGCCTGGGAAAACTCAAAGCACTCGCGGCAACTTCTTGCAGCGACGGCCACACGTCGGATACTCGATATTTCGAGTCGTTCCAGCGGACGAAAGATGCTGAGAAGCTGTTGCAATTACGGCGAAGTGAACTAACAAGATTAAAAATCGAATTTGCTTTAAGTTTTTGACAAAGAAAACAAAGTTCAATAGACAGCTGGTGAAATTGTTTAAATTCTGGATTTCCTAAGGCTCTATACCAGAGTAACCCATAAATAATAACCCGATTTTTGGCATTTAAAAATAATGTACGCCATAGAATCTTGTGATCTTTTTTGAACATAATAAAGTATAACATCAGCTATATTTTAAGATTTTTTTGTTGCAAAAATATTGAAATGCTCACATGATTAAAAATATTTATTAAATATATTTCCTTTACAAATTTTTAAAAATACTAAAAATGTTTAGTGTTCAAAAACTAAACTAAAAATCAATATTTGGGTAAATAGTTTCTTATTTTTAATTGCTAAATTGCTAATCAACCAATCCAATACCAATACCAATTCTAAATGTATTTAAGAATACTCAGATTAAATTTGAAGGCGATCGGTCGAATGTATCGTTGATTTCTGATGTCAGCAGTTTGGATAAAAGTCATTTCGAGAAAAACACGTTTAAAGTTTGATGTGGCTCTTCATAGGCTACAATCTAAAAACTATTCCTTAAAACTATATATTTTAAAGGAGTAGACTATTGACTGTGTCGCACTAGTATAGTCCCTTCAAAGAAAGTTATATATTCAAAGCAATTAAATATATTATTTAATTTGACCTTGTAGACATTTTTCGAATATTTCAGAATATTTCTTCTATGCCCGATTGCCTAGTTTATCCAACAAACTTAATTTTTCCTGAGCTTTACTAATTTTCCTCGAGCTAGTTCCGTTTCTGGGGCCAAACAAAAAGCAATTAGCCAGCACAAATCCGAGGAAAAACAACAGGGCATCAAGCCAGAGAGGGGAAAAAAGAAACACAGTGAGACCCGGAAAAAGTCCAATAATAAATAAATAAAACTTAAAGCAACTCACATTAATGAGGCCGCTTGGCGCCACTTGGCATGACAAACATGTGGCGCACGTGGCCAGAAACAGGACTTGGTCTGCTCCCGGGTTTCTTTTCTTTTTTCGGGGTGTACACTATGGCGTATACTGTGTGGTGTTAGGGGGGTGATGTGGTGTGGTGGCGGCTCCAGCACTAATTCCCTAACATGTCACGAATCATATTGAACATGCGGCTGTGCCAAATGATGATGAGCGCCGGGCCAATGAATGGGAGACAGACGGACTGTGGGAGCATAGGAATTAAGCCAAGTGCTGTCTGTTTCCGTTCGCTTTTGGCGGGTTGGCTAACACTTAACTCATTTTCTACATGTGCCGCATACTAAGGGTGCACTGCTCATTTCGGTTCGCTGGCAATTATAATTGCGAGAAGGAAATTGTGTAATTTTTCACAAATTTTCATGCATTCCCAACCATTTCGGCCATTAATTATTATTTTGCTCGCACATTTCGCTGATTTATTGAGTGTCAGCTCGGCGGGGGGAGTACACTGTAATATGTATATTATTTTATTTTGGTCTTACCCAACGCCCAGCTGCAATCACTGCGGCCTACAAATCTCTCTCCTCCTGCCACGAAAACAACAGCAAAAAAAGCACAAAAATTAAATGCAAATTGCAAATGAAATTACATGCACTTCCACTTGAGAAGAGCGCAGACCGACAGAGGCAAAGGCAAAAAAAAAAAAGAAAAAAATTATTAAACAATCAACAGCTCAAACAGAAGCTGCGGAATACCTAGACGGGAAGTATCACCGCTCCGCGCATCGCACTTTCCTCCCCCTTCCGTGATGACGCACATTAAAAGCCTGCAACATTCCGACCGCCATTAAGTCAAATGGATGAGCTTGTGTGTAATAAAATTTTTTATTATCATCTGTCGCTTGCGCTTGAAGCATCGAAATGAAAACAGCAACAAAACAGCGAAATAAAGCAAGAAGTGAGCGGAAGATGGATATCTGGGGATTATCAAGGGGAATGCTAAATGCCCTTCGGTTAAGGGACAGTTAAAACAGCGCTTGGGGTTCCAAAAATATATAGAAATTGTACAAGTAGGTTTTTTTAAGGTAATTCTATATACTTATGGGGTGCTATAGAAATCTCGAGGGTTCTTAAAACCTTTAAGAAGGAGTCCAGAATTATCCTATAATTATTTATTCACTGATTATTGTAGCTTAAAAACCTACTTGATTTTAGAGTGTCCTAAAATATCACTGTTTCTTTATAAGAAAACAAAATTAATATTTACTCTAGCTTGTGATTATTATTTCTTTAATATTAACATTACTATTTAGAAATAAAATGTATACAAGTTAGGCTTTCATAGGAACTCCACATTTAACTGATATTAAACTAAACTTAGGAGAAAACACTGAAATTTTATTTCAAACATAGCTGAAAGTATGCAATATTATATGTGAAAATCGAAATGAAACCATTCTTAGTCTATTTTTGGCCATTTTAATAGGAGATAATAAAATATATCAGATAATTATTATTTCCCAAGCCAGGTAGCATTTTATAAGGCCTCAAAGCGATCGAGTAAGCCAACTTGCATAGCCTGTTAGGACATGCAGACCGCCATTGCCTTGTCTTGGTAAATTCACACAAAACATCACCGGAACCCGCGGAAAATCGGAAAAGGGACGAGGGAGTGGGCAGGAGAGACATTCGGGCAGACAGCACAGGCATTCAGAAATGACGGTCAGCAACAACAAGCAACCAACCATTAAGGAATATCAGCAACAAACTTTCGAAAAACAATTTTTTTCACTTTGCCCGCCGCTCGGGGGAATATATATATTGTTGTATATTTTTATTTTTTTTTAGTTTTATGGCATTTTAAAAGTAGCACGAGCCCCACCGCCAGCGTACTGGCATTTTACACTCGACTGGCGTGAAAATTCATTAAAAAATTGTGTTTAACATGCCAAACAAAAAACAGCGGCCGTGGCAGCAACAAAATATAAACGAAAAACAAGGCGAACAATTTTTGCGAAATTTTTTATTGCGGTCCAGCGGATGGAAAATGGAATTTTTGTTTGGTCTCACGGATCTTTCGCATTAATGGCCGCACTTTTGGCGTACTTTTTGACATTTATTTGACGCATGGCAATGATGTTCATAAATTTTCCCCCGACGAAATGCAATTCGCATTGCAGCGGCGGCGGTTCGGCTTTTTCGTTTTTTTTTTATCCTCGACGGGAGTCTCTAGCTGTGTCTTGAGCTCTCAACTGAAATGAGGCCTGTCACTGGCAGTTGTCTTTCAAATAAGCAGTCCGCCGCCCACCAACCCCTCCACCAATATGTGGAAAAAACAATTTGTGCCAAAGAATTGCGCGGAGGAATGGGAGCAACTTGGGGGTTGGGAGGCCGAGAACAATGGCACGAGGCCTTGGTGACTTGTCAAAAGGAAAGGAGCGGCCGTTCAGCGAAATTCATTTGTTATGCAAGCTACATTTCCGTTTCCGGTTAACACAGTTAGCAGCACGACTCAGGATCAAGCGGGGCCATAACACGACCAGGAACAAATACTGCAACGTCAAGTCGGAAAAGTAATTTGCATTTGTTCGCTGATTAATTATAGGCGAGTGCAAGGATGGCAAAAACATTTGCTGGCTAAATATACGCAGAGTTCTAACAGGAAAATTGATATCGGCCGGCAACTGAAGGTATATTTGTCACAGAAGATAATTAGAACAACAACGGAAGCTAACTTTAGTACCCTACAAGGGTACACAAAATAAACAATAAATCTATCCATAACCCAAATAAGGTATAGTTTCAGGCTCGTATATTTCTATGCACAACTATCAGAATATTTTAGATATCATTTCGCATACGTAACGCCCATATCGTAATCATTTTTTACTGCATTTTCTTTATGCAAATGTTTGGAAAAGCGAAAAGTATTTTCAGCTGATTTGCATTTCTGCAACGAGCGTCGCATTGCGGTCGGAAAAGTCAAGCGGAAAAGGGCCAAGCTAACAGGCATTTCCCTTCCGAACCCAACAATATTAAACGGAGACCCATCAGCAGCAGGTGACGGTATCAAAAGGGTTAGAAATAAGGGGGGAGGGCAAAGCAATTGTTTATACCACACGTATCGCCCATAAATTTGCCACACACACACACATAGATGCTCTGAGTATCTATTGAGCACTATATCATTATTTGCCAACTTGAGGTGCGCATTAATAATTATCGCCGGCGATGATGAAACAAGACAAAGGCAGGGGGTCCTATTGCAGCTGAATAGCATAATTATGAGGCGGATATTTTGGGGAAGTTTTTGGCTGACGTTTATGAAGACAGTGCTGGCAAGCTATGAGCATTTTTCCAGAGTTTTTTTTAGGAAAAATACTTCACAAAATGAACCTAAGTTATCATATAATTCAAATGATTTAGTCCTTAACACCCCAAGCGAAAATTTATTTAAAAGGCAGAAGGGAGCATCTTCTATAAAATATATATGCTCTTGATCACTTAGCCAAGTTCGTATGTTCGTTTGTCCGTCCGTCCATCCGTCTGGCTGTCCGGAGATTAGCAATAAAATAAAAAAACTTAATTTAAAATAAATACATTCATGCGAACGAGCTGCACAAATTTAAGTAAAATGCGATGATAAACATTGGATTTATTAAAAAATTTGGTTTCTGTGTATTATTTTAGCCACATCTACATGTGTGCTTGCAGCATTAATGGGTGCTCAACATGTTCTCAGCAACATTTATGTTTACGTTCCTAGCAACATATTCGTGTACCTTCCGCCTTGTTTAATTTAGCCTTTTTTTTTATAAATTTCAGCATAATTAGACAAAGGCATTTAGCCTTGACAATATGCTTTTTAATTTCACGAACATTTCATTGGTGTATCAAGAAAACTCAACCATATCTTCCTTATTTGTTATACAAGTTATATATTCTCCGTTGAGCTATTAACATTTTCTTTATACACAAAATAAAAATAACTTCAATTAAGTTAAGGTGAAATGTAAAGTGATGAGTCAGCTGGGTAGTGACTCGCATCACTGAGGGACAACCGCTGGAACCAGTCACCAGCCAGTTCACCCCTAAGAAAGCACCCAGTGCCACCCACAGCGGGTTGAATGCTGCAGTGACTGTCAAGTCAAGTTGGCCGCAACACGTTGCCCCTAATGATTTATCATCGCTCATGCTTATACTTATGCTTATGAGTGCCGCCGCACGATGATGTTGATGATAATGATGAGGATGGGGACGAGGATGGGAATGAGTAGGTTACTGAGTGCTCAAGTGGCGCATCCTCTGCCATCGCTGGCGTTAATGCCTGTTTAGCTGCACTCTGGGCCTGCTGCATTTAAGTCACCAACTGAGAGAGATATGCTTCAATTGCCATACAATTTGCATTGGCATTAGATGCCATTCAATTAAGCATAGATCCTCAGTTTCATATAGTTATAAGGTATCTTTCAGCCCAAAAATTGGCTATACAATGCAGGGTTTTAGATTCGCAGGGTCTTATATTGAAGAAAAATCAAATCCAACTCATTCTGAAATTCAGATGCTTTAAGTTTTATTTAAAATAATTTATTTTAGGGGGCTCATTCCATCTTACTTCTTTCCTAACATTAAGCAAGCTGTGAAATACACATTGTAGTTTCAAGGAAACCAGAATAAAAATAATCTTCAAGTATATACGTAAGTGGGATAACCCAGTCCATCTAATTTTAATTTAATCCTTTCTCTGACGCAGAAACTCGAATTAACCATGGCGGAGGGAGAGAATTTTACCATACCCGCTTTTCCGGAAACCACCGACGATATGTACTATGATACAGATCTTATTACTACTACTCATCAACAAGGCAACTCCTCTGGGATTTCAACTGCAAGTATCTTGATAACCGGCATTATGCTGTCCGTCCACATGATCTGGTCCAGATTGCGATCGAAGTTTGTGTCAGCTCCGTCTAAGAATGTTGTAAATAATCCGGAAATACCAAAGAACTTGGCTCAAATGAAGCAATTATAACTTCCAAGTGTTCTAGCCGCAAATTGTCCATCCCCTTACGTTGAACTCAGAACCATAACTAAATCATTTTGGTAGAAACAATATCAAGTGCTTTTTTATTACCACAAATACGTAGCTGAATGAAGGTAGCTCTTGGAGTTATTGGTTCAAATTAAAAGTCCACCGCCACCAAAAGAGAAAGAGAGAGAGTAGACTTTTCATCTTCAAATTAAAGGCAATCAAGCGGGGTCCTTCTGCCTGGTTCCTTTTTGGCTCCTTGGTCAGCTCCTGTTGGCATCTTCTGTCCGGCAATGAAGACATTTTGAATAGCACAAAAACAAACAAGCGGCAACCAAATGCCAGCACTTGCCACCGTCACTGGCCCTTGTCCTGGCATTTTCCACCTCCTTTGGCTTTTCTCTGTTCCTGCTTCATCTTCGTCTTGGGGTTTTTCCGGCACTCAGAGAAATTATTGTATACCCTCAGCCTTTTATATTGTTCAATAAAATGTAGAAATTATCGAAAGCAAGCCACTGACTGGCATAATATTTTATGTTTAATATTTACCAAGTATTAGAAGCTGTCTCAGTTTCTCTAAGTGTTCCTGGGGGTCTTAGCCCAGGTAAAAATAAATTGTAAATAATTCCGTTTATGCGGCATGCGAAGACAAAACACATAAAACTGCCAGCCAGCCAAGCAGCCGAGCCAACGAGCTGTGAGCTGGCCAGGTGAGAGGGTGGCGAGGTGGCCAAAGGTGAACCCCAAGTGCTGTTAGAATTTACTACGCTCGAAGGGGAAAGAGGTCCCGGGGAGGCAGAACGACTACGACGACGGTGCTGCAGGTCATTTTCATGGCTGCCGTGGCATACGTAATTGAATAGCAGACAGCAGGTAAGGGGAGGATAGCGGAAATGGGTCCAAATATACCTCGCACTCGTTGGATTAATTTTTAATGAATTCTCTCCTTTGGCCCGAACTCATTCCTGCTGCGACGTCTTGCATTTAGACCGTCTTTATTTGCGGCAGCCAAGACAAATACACAATAAAGCGACGTGTGTGTGAGCCGGGATATAAAAACTTAAGTGAGCTCAAGGAGGGGATAAGACGGGTCAGGGGTCGGTGGCATGGCACTTTAACAATTTTTCCCATTTAAGTTTGGCGTCAGTCTGGTGCCGCTGCTGCCTCTGCCCATATGCAAATATTAAAGGAGGGGAGAGTTTAAGGAGCCACAGGAATTATGAAAAATATGCCAGTTCACAGGGCAAACAAATAAGAAAGGGGTGACGCGTGGGGCACTGCATGCACATGCAAGCGGATTAACATTTAAATTAAAAAAGCAAAGGCCGCAAAGTGCCAGGCCAAACAAACAAAAGTATGAATGGCCTGCATTGATAAGACTAAAAGATGTCCTGGAAAAATATACAATAAGATGAACAAAGGCGGCCTTAACTTAATAAGGGTTTTAAACAACATTTCCTCAAACAAGATTACATAGCAAACGTAGTAATAATTATTTCTATGAAGCTTATGTAATTTTCCATTAATTAAAAGCAAGTTTTACTTAAAGGAATCCATTTTTTGTTGAGAAAGAAATATGTGTCTGCTTGCTGTTTGATTTAATCATTAAAAATAGTGTAAAACATGGAAATTAATCAATATTTAAATTATTTCTTTATAGATAATAATAGTGTAGAAACAAGAGATCTATTTTTACCTTCCAAAAGAATATATATATTGTTGTCCTTAAAACATATCCATTTGTATTTTCTTTAGTTGTATACTAATTAATAGATTTATAATTCATCTAGTAATGAATATCTTTTAACTTTTATATATCCCCTTAATCAGATACTTTTCAAGCTGGATATACCCCGTTTATCCATGGCAAATGCAAACCAAAAACCGAAGTTGCCTAAAAGCTTCGCTGTTCGCTTTTTTCTCTCACTTCCCACTCTCGCAGGACTCGCATTCTCCGGTTCCGGTCCTGCTCTCAGTTGCAAAACAGCTGCTTGTCCTGTGGCATAATTCCGCCTTTGTTGTCCTTCATTATTATTGTTGTGGCAGCTGCTGAAATTTTTGTTTAACCCCCAACATTTTTTTTAAACCACAAAAGTAGCCTTGTTGGCTTAACATGTGTTTAACATAAAACCCCGACATTTGCGGAAGGTGAAGTGAAGTTTAGTGCATTTATGGTTCAAAATAAAAATAAATTCAAAACTAATACAAACTGTTTTCTTATTTTAAATTAATGAAATATTTATGATATTTTTTTGATTACCAAATAAATGCAAAAGCTGCCACTGCAACTGCAAAACAGGCAGCTGTGCTAAGCTTTAGTGTCCTGTGTGAAAGCTTCAGTGGCAAAGCTTCTTGACTGCAGTTTCAGAGCGCAAATTTCGCCATATTTTGAAATATATAAAAATATATAGTATCCCCTGCGATAAAATACAATAAACTGAAGTTGGAAGTAGTAGAAGCGGGGTAAGTCCTTTCCCTCTTTTCCATTCAATTGTTTTTCAGTGCAAATAAAAATTTGATCGACAGAAAACGTGCTCGAACTCCATATCCCCAGGATTAGACGAAGAAGGGAATATAGGCGAGTCATATAATACAAATTTAAGCATTTAACTTATAAGAACATGAAATTTTCTATGGAGAAAATGACATAAATATATAAGAAAATACTGTAAGATATGTGCCAATATATTGAGGAGGCCTGCAATTTCGGGGAAAATAAATCAAATATGATTATTTGATGGCCATTTGTGCTCCCAATGCTGATACGATGCTCCTCCAGTCGTTTCTGCAGCAAATTAGCATTTGTTCGGGCAACAACGGCAGCTCGCTCGCCTCCTTTGGTGGCCGTAAACAAAATGTTGCAGCATTTAGGACGCAAATAAAAATGGCAACAAGGCAAGGAAAAATCCTGTTCTGCTGCTGCTTCTGCTTCGTTTTGCCTTTCTCCTTGGCCCTGTTCACATTCTCAGATATTGCATAAATAATTTATGTAGTTATTTTTGTCTTTGGCCCCGCCGCTACCCCGCGAAAGTGTTCTTTCCACAAATAGTTTCTCGAATGCGGATTCAATTTGCCAGGACGAAGAAAGGTGATAGCGATGGTGGTGGCTCGAGGCGAAGATGCATATTTAAATCAAATAAAATTCCTTGACTCGGAATTAAATGTTTAAAAATTTAAAAACTCGACTTTCGCTGACTGGCGGCACCCGTTCTCTGGCCAGGCCATCATCTCACCTGGGCAACCCCTCGGGACTCGTTAATTTTTATCACATCCTCCCTGGGTTTGGGGTCCTGTTCCTCTGACTGCATTCCGCACCAGAAATGCATTGAGCACCATGGGGCAGGGCAGGTGTCTGCCCGTTTCCTTGAGACGGCATTTCTTATTAAAGCCAAGAGCAAAGGATCCAAAAGGATGGCAAAGGAAGCACTGGCCGCCGCAATGGTTAGAAGATGCAGTGGAAATTGGGTGAAGAGTGAGCCGGAAAAGCTGTTGAGGACTCCTCGAACGAACATTGAATGCCCTGGAATTTGATTAAGAATGATTTCGACTAGAGGTTATAAACGATTTATTAGATAGAAATAAAACTGTATGCTTGTTATTTATGTTTTAGGTATTTAAATTGTAATATATAAGAGATCTGAATGTATTTAAGATTGGCATATAGTCGAGTATAGATTTACATTTATGAAATATAACGTTACTAGACCTTTAGGTTCCGATAAACACACACAACAATAAATACAGTTTTCTAAGCACAAATAAATTTAAAATAATACTCAATATCCTAGCATAATTATAAGATAAACAAAGTATACAAATAGAGGCCATCATAAAGTCCTCTTATGTCTAAGTTAATATATATTTTTATTTTTATATTTTTATTATATTATTTTATATATATATAGGGAGTATTACAGAAATAAATCAAGTCTTCAAAAACCCGAATAAGAATTAAATTCAAGCTTAAAAACCAAATTGTACACTGAATTTGGTAGCTCAGACACCACTTTTGAAGAGTTTTAAGATCCATGTAATTTCCACAGCTCCCTTAATAATTAATGTGTCAAATATCCTTACAAATTCGAAGCTACCCCTTAGTTATAGAGTAAAATTCGCATTGAGACGCGACATGCATACCTAATGACCGAATCCTGGCCGTCGCTCTCTGCTGCTGCTGCTCCTGCTGTCGGAAAAGTAATAAAGCGTGGCCAACAAAGCGGACTCAAAGCGAAATTCGTCAGCAAAAGTAATAGAAATTGAAGGCATGCCCCAAAACGAGAAGTTGCAGCCATACTAAAAAAAAAAGAAAGGAAAAACTAAATGAAACCGGAAACCGCAAGCGGGAAAAAGACAAAAATGGCTGCCCGACTCGCTGCGTGACTGGCCGTCGTCCTTCTCCAACTATCCGCTGATTATGAATACGGAAAGCTGACCGCAGGCTGCAGCAGTCTGTTAAAATCCGGAGGTCCTTGCTCCGTGCGAAAGCCCGTGTCGCATATGTAAGCAGTCCACGTTGCAGTTCTTTGTTGTAAATTGGCAAATATGCAAATCAGACCCAGACGATCAACAGGAGGAAGGACCTTCGGCAGCGCAGCGCCTCATCATCATCAGCTTGCATTCATTCCAGGACTGTCTCTCTCTCTCATTGTCTTCTGGTTTCGGGTTAGATTTGTGGCCAATTTCGGTGGCGCGCGTGACCTGGAACCAGGGAGAGTTCCTTAGCCCGGCTGGCGGGCCATAAAAAAATTAAAACCGACAGCCACTTGAAGGCCAAAAGTTGACCAAAAGCATTTCTGCACTCTCCTTGGAGTCCTGCGCTAATCGCTGTGCCCTAAAATTCTTGCCGTAATCCTAATTGGCCAAAGTCGGCGGCGAAGGGCTGAGGGTGCCAAAAGTTGGCAGTTGGCACTTTTTTTTTAATGATTTGCAAATCCGGTCTGAAGATGCAATAAATATTGGGTTGAGCTCCTAAAAGCTACGAACAGCGGAAATAAAATTAAGCCGGGCAACACTGAGAAATAAAGGAATTAAATAGTAATTTGGAAATATAATTAATTAATTTAGTTTGTTTATTTTCTAACTATTTTAACAATTTATGATTTTATAAGGAAAACATTAGAAAATATAGAAATACAGAGGTAAATTTTATATGATTAAATGGAAATGGAGTTATACATTAAGAATATATTAATAGTATACCATTAAGCGAAGATTCTTGTTCATAGTTAAAGTATCAGAGATGTTACAATATTGAATATTGTAAAGAAACAAAATTTTTAAAGACCTACCTACTGCTATGTTGGCTTGTAGAAATTGTTTTTATAAAGAAAATATTTCAAATACATTTTTACATTGAAAGCGAAAAGAAAATAAATAAAGGAAATACGCAGGATGCTTCAAAATTATGTCTTTAACTCTTATAGTTCTCTCAATTCAAGCATTCAATTGAGGAATATGACACGGTTGTTAATACAAGTTAATTACAAGTTAACTACAATAAGTATAAATATTATAGAATCAAAAGCCTAATGCAAAAGTATCCTCCCTAGTAAACCAGTGTATGATTTCCACCAAAAACAAGCTCAGCAATCAAGGAAATAAAAAGAAGTGCAAAATCTGCAGGCAGGCAAAAAAGGCACAGCCGCCATTTCGGGCCGATGTGCAAAAGTTGTGTAAAAATATATAAAAATTAAAAACTTTTAGCCCAAAAATGTCAGCGCCAGGGCCAGACAACGAAGGCAGAGGCCACAGCAAAGCTCAGGCAACAAACCAAAATGGGAATGGGAATGGCAACGAGAACGAGACCGAAACCAATAAAGCAAAACAAATCCACTTAAATGTGCCAAGTGACGACGGCCACAGTGGAAAAAAGGAGAAGAGGTTGAGGGCCAGTGGCCAAAGTGACAAAGTTAAATTCGAAACTCATAAATTGGCTTATCCACTTAACTGTTAACGGGTTCTCTCTGGCCAGGACCAACTTGGCTTGCCAAAAAAAAACAAAAATACTAGAAAAAAAGAACATGGAGAAGGGGAAAATCCCAGGGAAGATGTAAAAACCGTTGGCTAATAATGGCGCCGGCCCAAAAAACGCCACTCGCATCGATCAGGCCAAAAACTCGGACTCTCCGACTCGACCGCTTCATTTGGCAGGAAAACTTTCCACCCCGTTTCCCCACCCCTCCTCCAAAGGACCTGGCCGCTGCTGAACTTTTCGCATCATACTTCAATCAGCGTTAGTCACTGCCGTCGCATGTCCTTCAACTTTGCCCCGGTGCAGCGAGCATGAGTCCTTGCCGCCAATTCCCCTGCAGAAGCCAATCCTTATGACTTTCTTGTGACTCACACACACACACGCACACAGGATGTCATCAATTTGTTGCCTGCCTGAGGCTTTGTTTTATTCCTTGCCTTCTTCTTTTATGGAAGGTTTTTCAGAGCTGATCAAGGCTACGTATCCGGATTAATATTATTGCTGAGAGTTGAAGGACATTGGTTTAAGGTATTTGAGGAAGTTATGATATTTTAAAAAATGTAAGATGTAATTATTATTTTACAAATGCTTTTTTGCTTAGAACGAACAGTGTTATATATTTAATGGTGTTTGAGCTCGGTATATGCAGATATATTTATCGTACTATAACTATTATTTAAGGAATTATTAATTATCACCTTAGGATTTTTCCACTCTTAACGAAAGATGGTGTGAACGTCTTTTTATTGATCCTTCGAGACGGATGGTCATTTCCTCTAATGACTGCTTTTTATTATTATTTAAACTTAAGCCGTGATACAAATCGGGGAAATACAATAAAAATATTAAAATAGAATCTTACTTTTGATATTCTACAAGTTGTTACTTACCTTACTAGGGAACCTATCTTCCTTGAGTTCTTAAAAATCGAGAAATATAATATAAAAACTGCTCAATATATTTAACTACAAGAGATGGCGACACATGCCAGCGTTTTTCCCTCGCCTGCCATTTGCAACAAATTGCAGCTCATTAGTTGGAAATATTGCTGGAAAAAGAATAAACGCTGAGACAAAAGCATAAAACAGAAATTGAAAGCGCTGGGGAATTTTTCGCTTTACATTGCAAATGTCTTGCAGCGGCACAGTGGAACAGATCCCGGAAATGCAGTTAAACCTTAAAACCTTTTATTTATTATACGAAATTTGTAAAAAATTCGAATTTTAAATAGGCCATAAAATCAGCAATAAAATAAAGATATTTCTTATATTTTCTTATTTAATTTAATAGCTGAAACACCTGTTTCCATGTTCCATTGTACCGGCAGCAACTGCAACTGATGCGAATTTCTTGCAAAAATTCCACCAAGACGAGCGGGCAAAGAGTTGTGCCAAAAGTTGCAATAAAAATAAAACACACCTGGCGCCATTCGCATCAGGAAGAGGGGCTTTAAGGTGCCCGCAGCCTGGGCGGGATGGGCGTGGTTCGGCTTGCTTTGCTGGAAAAACAAACACACACAAAATATGTGAACGCCTGCTGATGTGAATAATATGTTTGCATGTGGAAATGACCGCTCGCCTCTCTCACAAACACACTCGCACACACACTGGCACGCAAAGGCGCATTTATGGCATAATTAATTAGAAATTATACGCGTTCTGCATGTGTAATTTGCATATTAGTCGACCAGCAGGCGCCGCAAGAACTGGGAGCGAGAGAGATAGTCGTTGGTTCAACGGGCGACATTTGCATGCCACAAGCTGGCGCTTCATTGCGGTCATAGAACATTCCATATTTGCCCTCCAGGGGGGAGGTCCTTAGGGTTTCCTCGACCTCTCGCTCTCTCCATCTGGTAGCTAGTTCCCCTTCTGCTGCTGTCAGCAGTCAATTAAGAAGCATTTTTAAGCGTTGTACCCAGGGGTTTTTCCAGAAAGTAGGGGTATTTTCGGCACCTTTTATGTTAAAGGTTAAGTAAGAAAGCTACAGTCGAGTGTGTTTGACTGTAAGGTACCGGGTACCTAAGCATTATACGAGCAATTAAAAGGCATGGCTAATTGACATGGCTATATACCTTTGTGTACTTATGCTTAAATTTGGGGAAAACTTAAATTATAAGAAGATAATGTTGACAAGTGAACACAAACGGTGCTAGGGAAATGTGTGGCATCCCCCAAATAAAGACAGGAACATGCTAGGAACATGTTGAGCAACACCCATTTATGCTGCCAATGCAAATGTAGATGTAGCATACACACAAACTTTATTGTTTTATTAATAACTTCAATGTTTATTATCTGATTTCATCAAATTTTAACAGCACGTCAGCACAAATGTATATCAAAGTTATTTAATTTATAGCAAACATCACGATTTTAGCGTAGCTATATGTTTAACATGACTTTCACGCTGTTATATGCTCTGAGATCTGTTGACATCTGTGACAAACAGATGGACAGACAGATAGAGTGGAACATGTCTAAATCGACTCGCCTGGTGATGCGGAATATAAGCACTCGATTAGGTAGGAGATGCTTTCTTCTGCCTGTTATATGCATACAAACAATAGATATAGGTAATTTTTTATACAAATTAAAATCTTCCGAGATTTGTATTTATTTTTATTTATAGAATACCAGCCTCTAGTATAAACTACATGCTTAGAAAGGAGACTTTAAGATCATAAAATACATCTGGTTTCAATTACTAAATTTCCATAACTCTGCTCTTTTATTATTCTGCTTATTTGTTTTTTGTTTTCTAAATTGTATCAAAGGGTAGGCTCTTTTACTTAAAAACCCCAAACCGCATCGTCCTTCGATTGTTTTTCCACACTTAAAAGGACTAACATGACTATTAACGAACTGGCTTGAGGATGATCTAAGTAATTGACGATGTTGTCTTGCAAGTCTGGTAAACATCTACGATTTGAGGTCTCACGACTGCTTAACAATCCGCAAATCCGCAATGCAATTTTCCACTTGTTCGCTTCGCTACTTTGGCATCGCTTCGTGGAAATCATTTTGACATTTTTCGCTCGAATTTAATGCCATTAAATGTTTGTGCTGATTCGGCGGAATCGGTTTCGGTTTCGGCTTCTATTATTCATAGATTACCCGCCTGATAAATGTTCTTTGTTTTCGCTGGCCAACATCTCTTGCGGTGTCTTCAAGGAATCCTGTACCGTTTAAAGTAAAAACAAATAAGTGACAAATGAAGCCAAGAATAAGTGTGGAAAAACCCTTGAGCTGTTCCCCGGATTGGGGGATGGGAAACCTCTAAGGAAAATGTCGTAAGTAAAGTTTATTTGATAGGCGCGTGTTTAATTTTCAACCCCGACACCCTGTTCCATTTCCGCTCATAACTTATTTAACCCGAATGGCAGAAATGGCCAGAAATAACATTTGTGCCTGGCATAACCAATTGCTTTAAAGTGAAAGCCGACCAGGACATCTTGTAAATTCCTGCGGCGTACCGCAACCAAGGTAATAGCAAAAAGAAAAACTTGTTAATGGCCTTTGGTTACAACTGTCAAAGCACGTAGTTCAGGGGGTGTGGGTGGAAAAGTTTCCACTTACCTTCGCCCTTCGCAATGGGCTCGCCAGTGTATTTATGCCTATCTTGGCCAAGTTCAGCATAAATCCACACAATTTACAATTTCAGCAGCCTCGTTAAGCTCTCAACTATAAATAATTCAGAAATTACCATAAATAACACGAATCGCCTGAATTACAAATAAAAAAAATGTATATATATGACAAATTTGGGTAATTAAATGTAATGAAAGCCCCGCGCGATATGGAGGCGAAAATTATTTATTTCCGCGAAAACTTGCTCGCCAGCTAATGATGATAAAGTGTGCCAGAAACTCACTCTCACCTCAGCGCTCTATCTCTCTCCCCTGCCCCCCTACCTGTCCGAGCGGGACAAAGTTTCAAGTTATCAAAACACGAAACCCACAAAAATTTATTAAGCTGGGGGCTTGGGTGTGCGAAGAGCAGTGTCTAGACTGCTTACTTAATAATAATTTGCCAAACAGCAACAACTGACAAACGAACAAACAAGCCACCAAGCAGCCAGCACCAAAGGCATCTCATTTTGAGCGTTACAACTGGAGGAAGGCACCGGGAGAAAAGGCGGGGCTTTTATGGCATACAAATCTAGGAAATCTTTGGCAAAGTTTAATAAATCTTAATGATAGGATAAGATGGGAAATATTATATAGTAGTCTGGAATGTTAAAAAAAAATATATATAAATTAAGGGGTTTAGTAATTAGCATAGAAAAACTTTGACAAAAATGGATAAAATTGGCTTAGATCTAGGCTTAAAGATAGATTTTACAAAAGGTAGACTTGAAAGTTAATTAATAATTAAATTAAAGTTTTTATTGATAAGATTTTGAGTTTTAGTTCATTATTAGTTTAGTTCATTATTCTTTAGTTCATTACATATTCCATTCATTACTTTCATATTTATTACATTACATTGCATAAGTTTGATCAATGAATAATGATCAATGCTTAATGAATAATACATCCAAGAATTCATTTAGTCCATTCCCCGCCTTCTTTATAGCTAAACTCTCTCCTATCGCGCCAACTAACTCTTTAATAAGCACGTGCTAGGTGTGGCAAGGGCCACTTGAAAGCTCAAGTGCTCCAACGTCCAAGAATAATAATATTTAAGCCCTTGTTTAACTTTATTTCCACTATATAATTAAGTAAATAAACTAAATAAAAATAATCATAAATTTCACAATTTCCCACAGTGCCTTAGCAGAGTGCAAACGTGGCGTATACGCAATATTTGCCGTAATTTACACCAGCTAAAGGCGAGGGCTAAGAAGGGCCGCCTGCTGGCTGCTGTTGGCTGCTGAGATGGCTAAAAGGCAGCATGTCTTGCATTTAAAAAAAATACAGCTAGCAGCAACAAACATTGTCTGCCAATGTCACCATGTCTGTTTTTCTGTGTGTGTGTGTGGGTGTGGGTGTGTTGGTGCTACAAGTTGATCAAATGGCCACCGGATGTTGAGCTTAAAGAGTGAGGAGCGGAGAGGAGGAGGACGACGAGCAGACAACCGGAAGGCAGCTCAAAATACTTTGGCCCAGCTTTTGTCACATTTTTGCAGGTTTTTGCATAAGCCCGGCCAATTTCCATCTGGATTACAATTCATTCCTTGTGGCTAAAGGCCAACTTTAAAGTGCGAGCCACAAAGGGGCGCCCTCTGCGAACGCATTAGAATGCCAAGAAGTTCGCCACAGCGACGTGTGCGTGTTTTCCCTAGCTTTTCCTTTGCCACTCAAAAACTCCGGGCCCGGCCAAAGCAAAACCCGGAAGAGATGATTAATTCAAAGTTATTAGAAACATGACTGAAATTTATAATGTGCGCAGATCAAGGCATGAGGAGCCGCCGACACGGCCAGGAAAATGTGAGAGGCGAGACACAAAAATAGAGCTATAAAGGGAAGCAAATGAGTTCATGGCTCGAATTTCCCAGATTCAGTTCAGGTGTACGCCGGAAAATATGCAACGCATCAAGGCTAGAGTCGGTGCGATCTTGAAGCTCTCGGATTTCCCAACGGAATTCCTAGAGATATAATAATTTGTATAAAATAATTGGTGCAAATAAAGTAGACGAAGAGTTGGGATTTATGTGGGCTTAGGTCAATATATAGCTTAGATGTGTGGTTTGCTTAATAAATATTAATTTGAATAATATGATGTATATGATGTTAAACAAAAATTTAAAACAACTTTTACAAAAAAACTAGTCCTTAGAAATGTTACAATACTAAATTTCCAAAAACTTTTTACCCTAATCTTTGCACACTAAATAAAAACATTATAAATTTACCATATTTATGTATAATTAAAATTAGAAGCCAGAAATATAATTTATTTAAGAAATAATAATGTAAATAACATACGCAAAAGAGTAAAAACTTTACAACATGATTAAGTTAAGAAACAGACAGTAAATAATAGAAAATAAACTTATTATAAATGTACATATTATTAAGATAATATTATATAACAAATAAACAGTAAATAACAAACTTATATAATTATTTTTGTTGGCATTATTTAATTATTTCCTTAACAAAAAATCTCATCTCAGCCACTTGGTTATTAATTATTTATTTACCAGGAAAATATCATTGCAATCTGCTTTAGTTTTCCAAACACACACCCACACACACGCAGACACACACATTAGGTTATCAGCGGCGGAGCAGCAGGAACTCGAAAAAGGGAGAGAAAAGACCGCAAAATGCGGTTGAGCTGCAGAACCATTAATTTGTTTGTTGCCTGCCCTAGCCCCCGGCAAAGGTTGCAAGTGCCGAGTGGGAGGGGGTTGGCATCCTTAGACAATTTGAAATTAATATTTAAATGGCTATGCAAATTCAGTGGCAGCGAAAATGAGCAAGTGCCTGTGGAAATTGCTGCGGTCGCCAAGGAAGGAAACTATTTTCAACTTCACTGGCCAGCGCTGAATTTTGCGCGTCTTCTCCGTTTCCGTTTCTTCACTTTTTTTTCTATTTATGTTTTCCCATTTTTTTGTTAGGTTTTTGATAAGCCAAAACCCAGTCAGAATTTGAATGAATGCTGGGAAATGAGTAAAAGCGAAAGGAAAATGGCTTTGAGCCAGGCCAAAGGGAAGGAAGGAAAATAATTAAAAGTGTTTTTTCAGCTGGATTTTCGATGGGAGATAAAGATAATATTTATTGGGGATTTTGAGGAGATGCTAAATGGTTTCTTTTATTAAATAAATTGTTAAAACGAGTGCAAATATAAGAGGTAAAATATACGCAATTTATTTAAAACTTAAAAATCCTAATAAATGCATATATTTATATTTTGTTCAACTAATTTCCCCTACTTAGTAAATGTCAAAAATACTGGGAACAGCATGCATGATAAAACCACTCATTTTCCTTTCCACTCCTGTTCGCTCAGTAAGCTCATAGCTTAAGAGCTTTCCACCAAGAGATACAGAGAGAGCGAGAGCGTAAAATATCCGGAAAAGAGCGACCAAAGAGCTTTACTACAATGGCCAGAGTGTCATAACAGCCACTCAAGTGTGTGCTTGTTGTTGTTGCCGCTGCACTTTGGGGGTAAACAACATATGGCAAAATATGGAAACATGCGGCTGAAACTGAATTGCTCAAATATTGATATTGACATGGCCCAGGCACACTGAAACCATGCTAAAAGCGAGCAAATATGGCAAAACATATAAATTAACACTATCCGGCCTTAGTTTTTGAGTAATTATTGCATAAATAAGTAACAACTCGAACTCTTTCACTTTCACTTGGCCCGCTCTCTCTTGAGCGGCGGCTTCCAGTTCATGGCATTTATTTCCTGCTCCTATTAACAGCACACTGTGAGCTTAACATTTCCCTACCGACATGTTAGTTAGCAGGAAGAAGATACCGGTATTTCCGAATCCCCACCAAATAATTGTTAGTTCGTGGCTTTTGAGTTAGAACCGACCGAGAGCGAACGGTGAACCGAGCTCGGGTTCGTTGAGTGCAAACTGCAGTTCTGCCGGCGTCGAGTGCAACTATTGGCTTCGGCTGGCGTGTCTTCGGGCGCCGCTCGACATTCTCGAGCTTCACATCTGCGGCTGCAACTGCCAGCAATCCGCCCAAGAAGCGCACTGCGACTGCAAGTGCCGCCCGCTTCTGCCGCCGCTTTCAGCGATAAATATTTCGATTCCGAGACCGAGACCGATTCCGAAGACCGAAGACCGATTCTGGCTTCAGTCTCCAGCCGACTTCCTCTACGTGCGGTACTCAGTCGTTCCACAGATTCGTAGAATTAGAGTTCGTCGCTAGCCAAGGGCATCCGTTTGTCGCGCTTGCAGTTTGCAGTTTCGCTCAGCTTCTCTCAGCCGGGATTAATACATACATACCGCCTATATATACATCGATATCTGTCTACATATATAGTAGCTACCGTTATCCAACATCTAATTTCCATAGTACAGAATCTCCCCGTCTTTCTTCGCTTCTAAGTTGCGCGCGCGTTTTTCCAGCTCGCGATCTTTTGCCCCGATCGGTCTCCTAGAAAGAAAATTCGATAAAAGAAAAACGAACCCCAAGTGAACTCATAAAAGGACTCAGTTTTCCGGTGGACTTTGAAGTGCAAAAAGAAAATTAAAATATGTAAAACGAAGATATTGTGTGACAAGCTCAAGAAACGTACAACTTCAATCTACAGAAAAACAGAAATCGAAAGGTATAGCGAAAGTTAAGAGATATTTTGTTGGGTAACTTACATATAAAAGAAACGTATAGAAATAAAATATTTTAGGAAAAAGGAATATAATAATATATGAATTCAATTTCCATAAAAAGTATTTAATTATATATTTGTATTGGTTTTTATAACTATTGACTTGCAGTTTGACTTCCGATTTCCTAAATTTATAGTAAATTTAAATTGAAAATAATTAGGGACCTAAGTAAATAATAATACATTTGTTTATTTATGATTTATTTATTTAATAAGAGATCCACTTATTATCTGTTTATTTATATTATTATTATTATTTATAATTTAATTAAATATAATATTTAATATTAAGAACAAAAACACAGAATCAAATACAATTGTATACATTTAAACCTTTTTATTGCATACTTATATAATTTGTCAGATTATTATTTAAGGGGAAATACACCTATTATTTATTAAAATAATAAAATTCCTTCAATTCAAAAAAATCAAAAATTATTCCACCAAATCAACAAAACACTTTTTTATAATTATTATACAATCAATATATTGCTTTTTACTTATCAAATAAAATATTTTATTAAAAATTAAATATGTCCGTGCTTTACAAATGTGTCAATAAAAAAGGTTCCAAAAGAAAGTGAACAACATAAGTTTAAGTAGTTAAAGGATTTTAACTTTATCTATCTTTATTATTCAGCTTAATGTTTGCACATAAAACAAAAATAAGTATAAGATTGTACAATATTTAATATCAGAATATATTATGAATATTTCTAATTATTTATGATAGCTTTTTATTAGAAATATATATCTTTTTAAACTTAATTATAACATTTTCTAAGTTCCCACAACTTTTGTAAGAACTTTTAATTATATACAACTTTGTTTTATTTCAATTCTTTCTCTTTTACTTCTATACGTTATTATTCAATGAGCATTATTAAATAAATGAAATTTTATCTTAACCCTTTAATATCCTTATCCTTATTTATTCTTAAGATTAATTATAATTAATTCTAAGTTTCCACAATTTTTGTAAAACCATTTATTTATAAAATACCATATTTACCTTATACTCTTTCCCTCTATTAATTACATTCTAGAATTATTCTTTGAAATCTATTAAATAAAGAAAATTTTATTTGAACCCAAACAAATTCTTCGCCTTGTTTAATATGAAAGAATTTAAATGCAGACTTTTGTTTCTTTTGGGAAAGTTGCCCCGGCAGATGATTAGCCAAGTTGCTTTGAGGCAGCTGGAAATTTGCATTGGGTTTCGTCTTTAATTTATTGGAAGCTGCTCGGCGACAAAGGAAGTTGCTGCTGCCGTTCCGTTGCCCTCCCAAAACAAATTCCAAACTATGTTGCAGGACACCAGCCTCATGAAGATTATCCTCGTGCCACCATCATCATCATGATGATCATCATTAGGATGGTCGTGGTTGGGGAGTGTTGGTTGTATTTTGGTACCAAATATCGTAACCGAAACCACAACATTCGACGTCAATCAGCAAAGCAGATTTCAATAGCTGTCCCGGAGTCTCCGAGTTCTCGCATATAGTTGTTGCTGTTCGGCTGCATTTGCTGTTTTCGCATTGCCCTCGGCCAGATGTTGGTCCAACCCGCAATTTTCCGTGTCCCACCCTGCCCCAAAAACACCCCCCCACCCAGCCGCTTTCCCGGCCTTTCACAGCCATCTCGGTTCTCATCTCGCCAGCTTCCAGCTGTGCCGAGCTGTTTCCGTTCATTGGCAGTAGTAGATTGGCCCATAAAGTTGCCAGTTGTTAGTTGCTACTCGCATCTTGCCAGTCTCAGTCTCAGTTGCAGTTGCAGCTCCCCGTTTCGATTTGCTGGCTTTTTCCCCCCCGACAAGTCTTGGCCTTCTCGGAGCAGCAGCTTTGGCCTAAACAATCAACGTGGTCAAAATTGGACTTGTCCTGCTGCTTTGGAATTTCTTCATGGGGAACAAACATTTAATTGATTGAAGTTGAATTAAAAACTACACACTCATTGGATAAATTTTATTTTTCGTATCAGGTTTTATTTATTTATAAATTAGTTCAACTTGCTTGAATTGTTATTTGTTTTCCAGATTCATGTAATATATATTTAAAAAAAGAGATATTACTTCAAGGAGATTTTACTAATAATCAGCCACGTTCTTGTGATATAAAATAAACCACTAATCTACAACTTTACTAACTTTTAATATTATTTTTATTTACAGCCACTAAAATTCAAACAAACTATATTAAATGCTCAGTTTAAGCTTGGTTTAAAACTCTTTTAAAAACTATTTATTTTACAGGAAAATTCCTTTTTATTTTATAATAAAAAATGTAATGTTTAGCTTTTGTAACTAACTTCCTGGCTTAATATTTATTTAATTATTAGTACACTGTAGCCTTAATAGCATACTTATTTTAAACAATTAACAATTAAATAAAACTATTAAAAATAGTTTTATAAAAATTAATTATGAGGTTTTTCCAACAAAACACCTTTTTACTGTTTAAATGAAATATTTAAAGGCACAAAATTCTGATAAAAATAAGTCAATTAGTTAGATTTGATTTGCATTAATAATTTGTATACTATTTGTGTTTTTTTTTTAGTTTATAACCACAAATTGAGACCTTTCAAAGCTGTCTTTATCTAACTTCCTAAATATAGACCCTCTGCAATATGATTAATACTATAAGAAATAATTTCATGGAGTTTAATTATAAGTTTCTTTATTACGGAGTCAATAAACTGTTAAAGTTTAGCTCTTTCTAACATCCCTGCTTAATAATTTACCCTTCACTATATTAACTCTGACTATAGTAACTCTGAAGTTGATTAATTCTACAAAAAATAGTTTTATAAAGATTAATGTAAGTTTTCAAAATCAAAAATGCCACTACAATTTATATAGAATATTTACAACCACAAAATTCTAACAAATGAAGTAAATTAGTTAGTTTTAACTTGGTTTACTATTTTATAATTATATAATTGTATATATTATATATTATATACATTTTATAATTATATAATTAGCTATTTAATGTATTTAATGTTTAAACCTCTCTAACTTTCTAAATAAAACCACCTTCACTATATATATGAACTTTACACCTTTTGTAAATTGATTAACTCCATAAAAAATAGTTTCATGGGGTTTAATTATAATGCTTTTCGATCACAAATTTGTATACAATTCGATTCGAATATTTACAACCACAAAATTCAGATAAATTAAAGCAATTAGTCAGTTTTAACTTGGTTTAATATTTTTTTTTAGCTATTTGTGTTAGAGGGAATTTTCTTTTTATTTATTAATCACATATTGACGCCTTCTCAAACACTATATTTAAAGTTTACTTCTTTCTAACCTCCCGGCGTAGTAATTCCACCTTCACTTTATTTATGGATTTTACACCCTCTAGAAGTTGATTAATTCCATATAAAATATACTTTCATGTAGTTTAATTATAAGGTTTTTCGATCTTTCTATTGCCAGGCGAATAGCTCACTTTATGGGCGATTTGCCATCCATAAATCGAAGCATTTTTAATTACAAATCCACACCTCGGTGGGATTTTGAATTTAAACTGTCTGCGGGCTTCTCGGTTTCACGACTGATACGCTTTTTTTATTATTGCTTTTCTGCAACAACATTATCTTATATAAATCTATCCTGTTAACCGATTTGTTGTTTGTTTGCTTTTATTTTTATACGGCCTTTAGTCGTGGGCATTAAGTCGTAAATTAAGTCAGCCGCGAAACTGACAGATGACAACGGGGAGAGTTGATAGTAGACCTGTCCCACGACTCCATCGGGTATTCATTAATTGCAGACACTAAAATGTTAACGGCATCGCCATCGCCTTACCAACGAAAATTGGCAGACACACATGTGTCCAGAAAACGTGGCCTGTTGCTCGCAAATTTTGCTTTTGGCCTTTGGCTAAGTTTTAGTGTCGAATATCAAGTGATTTGGGTGTTTATCACGCGACTTGTTATTACACACTAAGTCCCCATGGCCGCCCTCCTTTCAGTTCAAAGTGCCAGTCCCGCCTGTGGGGTATCTTGAAGCGGAAGGTGATATATGATTCCCACACATGACACGACTTGACGACTAGACTAGAAAGTGGTTACCTATTTCTATTTATTATTTAACTCCTAATGGCAAAGTGCAACCCTAAACTGAGTAATGGAGATGTTGAAGTATTATTGGCATAAAATGCTCACAATTTCCTGCGTTTCCTTTAAAGATAATAACCCATAAAGTTTTTGTGACTGAAACTAAGAGCTTTACTATATATAATTAAAACTTAATGGATTTCTATTCATTGGGTAAATACAGAGAGAGAGTTTCGAAATATTTATGGACATATTTTTAGCCTTACTTTACTGCATGGGTAGTTAATAATTTATATTTTCCATAAACTTATATAGACCATGAAAGTAACTAAACACAATTTTTAACATTTGTATATTTAAAAACGTGTGCCTCAGGGTATTTGAATGAAGTCGGTATTGGGATATCAATTACTTAATCTTCCATTAGTAATTTGGACAACGTGAATTTATTCGCGGCACTCGATAACTGCCAGCAATTTGCAAATACGCTTTCTGTAATCAAAGCCGAAAACATTAAATCGATATCTTTATACGTTCGGGCAATTGAAGGATTGTTTGGCGACTTTTAGCCTCGTCATCGGGGCAAACAGTTCCTGTTAATTTATTTTCATAACCGCAGCTCTCGCCTCGCCGCTCGACGGGCGTTAACCGAAGCATTTAGGCCGAATGTGCATATAACTGGCAATCTGTCAACGTGTTTACCGATCGACGGCGGCAGAAACTGCCACCGAAACAACTTGGCTTGCAGCACAGCTAATAGGGAAATAATTAATTTCCACTCTGATGTGTGTTATGCATTTTGAGTCGAGTTGGTAATTAATTTAGCAGTTGCCTGACGGCTTTTGGCCGTTGAGGCCCCGGGCTGGTTTTCATTTCCTTATTCTTTTCGCTGGCCCAGTTTCCTTCGCTGCCTCAAAAGTGTGTCTCATCTGATACCTCTACTCTTTACTTGCAGCTTCCTTTTACGTTCCGCCACAGCGCCGCCGACTGTTCGTCCTTCTCCTCTTCTATTGCCCAGGTAAGTTGAACAAAAGTCCCTGATTAGTGGAAAACCTTCAGTGGAGCACAAGGCTGAGGAAAAGCGCACAAAAAAAGGAAATCTGTTAAATGGAAATCGAAAAGGGGGGCATGGCAATGCACTATGCGCTTTTATGATAAATGATTTGTGTGATTTGTGTGCATTCGTTTGAGTTTTATAGACGTTTCATTACCCGCTCAGTTCCCCACCAACAATTCCCGTTGGCGCATCGTAAAAAAATGATTCCCGCCCAGAATGAAATGAAACTGCATGGAAAATTGCCATCGAAGGGGGTTCAGGATGCAGGATGCAGGATACTGGTTGCAGGGGCATTTGCATGGATTTTTAGCACCCAACGATTTGGCTTTTAATGCATCGTGGAGGTTGTACTATGCACAAAGTTGCCATTCAATCGTCATCGATGGGATTGATCTTGCAACATTGCAGCATGCAAATTGCCCTTCGATTGCAAATTGAAAAGAAATGGAAATTTCATTTTAAAATTGGTTACAATGGTAAATAAAAGAAGGTACATTTCAACAGGGCCATTATCTAATTAAATCAGCAACTTTAATATATTTAAACTCTTTGCTAAGATACTTCCAAAGTCCCTCCCTTAATCCCCTAAGAATCGCGTGTGAAATCGATTGACTTGCCTGACCACCTGAGAGGTGTTGACTGCCAACCGAATTCCCAGCATCGCCAAGGAATCAAAAGGTGCTTCAGGGTCCTGGCAAGTGTTTTCACCCCCCCGTGATTCGAGGACTCACACAAAAGGGGTTTAGAAAGGGTGGCTGTTGCTGCACTCTCACCCCTTAGATGAAATCACAGAACAACAAAGCCGTCACAGCAAGTATCGTGTTATCCTCTTGGCAAAGGACATGTCTCTGTCCTTTCAATGCCTTTAAAATGCAGCAATTAAACCGCAATTTCTATAAAAAATACGAGAGAAAGGCAACCGGAGGAGGTAGAGGTAGGACACAACAATTACGAGATCCATTTAACTTTGGCAGGATGCGAAGAATGCGACACATGTCGCTAAAACTCGACGGGGAGTCAACAAAACTGGCGACACGCCGACTGAACTCATGAGAGGACACACAGGGCACATCCACATTCGCATTCATGTCCTGGCCGCGCTCAAAAGTCAGCAAACACAGGATAAAATAAAATCATATGAAGAGCTAGGCCAAGGAAACTTTGCGTCGTCGTCGCTAAAAGCGCACAAATCTTGGCAAGCATGGCAAAAATATGAACCAGAGAGATGCACCGAAGAAAAAGGAATTAAATTAAATTAAAAAGAGTTCTTATTCCATTAAATATTTTAGGAGGCTCTAGATTTTACTAGCGACATTTTAAATCCATAAAAAAGGTGTCTAAAAGTGTGCAATAAAGGTACCATCTTTAGTGTAAGCTTGTTTTTACGATATAAAATATTGTAGCATCATTTTGGACACCTTTTTAAGATTAAAAAAAGCACAAATTATATTGTAATTGTCTTTTATATATCTATTGAGCCTTTGAACTTTACTTTGTCTCTCTTAGCTCGTTTAAGAAACCTGCTTGTCTTTTTCTCAGTGTTCTATGACGACAGTGGCAGCATCAGACAATCAGCACAGGATGTTTTTGCGCTCATTATGCGCCAGCTGCAGCTGCAGAAAATGTTTGCCTCAGCTTCTGCGTGTGTGTCTGTGTGTGTCTCTGTATCCTTTTGTTGATCCTTCACATAAACATTGAACCAAAGAAGCTGCCTGAAAGAACCCACGTTTTATACTCTTTATTAAAGGAAAATATAAAGGAAAACTGCAAATAATATTGCTAGATATTTATAATAATTTTTAAATTATAGCGGCAACAAATTTAAGCAATCTTTAATTTATTTTTGCTTTACAATGTTTCAAATTGCATCATAAACTTGATTGTTTTTATCCCACGAAATATTTCATAATTCAAACATATCAATTAAAAGCGAAGAAATTGAAGTGGCTAACAAAGTAGTCTTCAACTGATTCGTCGTTAATAAACCAGTCCCCGAATCAGATATAAGCCGTAAAAACATGACTACTGCTGAAACTGAAGTCTGTGATTAAAAAGCTAATAAACTGGAAATCGTATTGATTTGGATTTTATATAATTGTTCCAAGTGCCCTGCGGATTAAAAACGAGTCCAAGTGGAGACTAACTAGCTAAAAAAGATAAACAATTTGTTTAAGCTTTAAAGTTGTATGTTTTCTTGAAAATTGTATGAGCATTGAAATAATGAAGGATATTTTCATATAAAAGGTTACCCGTTTTTAAAGAGTATGCCATTTAGACCTATCCACACATAAAGATGTCTATTCTAGGCTTTGTGTCAGAAGGAGAGTTTGTAAATAAATAAATGTGATGTATGTGTCCCGCTCGTTGCATTCTTTGAGTGTGTTTTATTCGCAGGTACGAGTACAAGGACGAGAACGAGTCCGGGTAGGAGATGTGTGTAATTGAGTTTCACTTGGCGAACAGCCGTCTGACATTGACTTTATTCAGAGCAACGCCTGTGTTGCCAAGACAAATAACTGAGACAACAACGACTCCGACGGGTTTTTCCAGAAAGAGTGGCGGAGTTCCCGTTTCAGATCTTATTTGCTGAAGTGCAAGTAGAAGTCAAGAGGGGCATAATGCACTTACGAGTTATGTGAGGCATGACAAGGCAAGGGCGAAGAATTATGCGACCTGAAGATACAGATAAAGCTCATTGTTGCTTACAAAAGATACTTAAAAACTAGAAATTTAACCTCTTTCATTAACCAGTAAAAACGTAAAGTGTGGCAATTCCATTTACATACTTTTAGACACCTTTTGAAATCACTTTAAATGTTTAATAATTTGGAATACATAGAATAGTATATTTGAATCTCATAAAATTCGAAAAGCAAGTGCCAATATTATTGATAAGCCCCGACCATCATTGACATAATTCCTCACCGACATCGGACATGCATATTTAGCATCGCCCGCAAATATGACAGGATTTAAAACCATGAAAAGAAGCGCCGGCATAATTGTCAAGTTTTGTACAGCGAACACAGTCAGTCAAATTCAAATGCGATTCGGCAACCCACAACACCCATAAACACACAAACACACACCGTATCGAGGGTAGAGAGGTGCTAGAAAAGAGCCACAAAATCCACACAATGCCAAACACCATTCGAATTGGGGCCATTGTGGGGTGTGGAGGTGCAAATCCTGGCGGGGAGGTGATATGATGATGAAACATCGGCATTTGCAACGGCAAAATACTGAATAAGTGATTCAATGAAGTGAATCGGTGATTGAATGCCGAACGGAGGCAAAAGAGGGGAAGCCCCGAAGGGGTTGCAGATCGGGGACTTTTCCGAAACCTTTTGTAACCGATTTGCCAGCGATTATGGGGCTGGCAAAAGCCTTCCCTGGTATGCCTGTATTTAGCACTCTTTTGGGTTTTCCTTTGGCCATACTCTGGGGATCAAAAAAAAAAAAGAAGAAAACACAGGTGTGCCAGGTGAAATGTTCGGATTTTCTCTTCAGGTTTTCTATGATTGAGTTGCAGCCCCAGTTGGAGCACTCACTAGGCTTGCCAGCAGAGATATTTTCTGATTGAAAGTTATGTGTGGTGAGCTTCATAGCTTTCTGGAACGGAAAACTTAAATCAAAGATCATATTTTTTAATAAAGTTTTTTGTAATTATTTAAGAGGTATCCCTCAATCGATTCCGAATCCTTTTCCCTCGGCTTTTGTCTTATTTTTTGGTGTTTAGTGTTTGATGTTTGGCTTTGGGATTAGTCGTTTTTTTTGGTGTCGGTCTGTGCCTAATTTCGGAGACCATTTCGCATCGCTAATGCCTGCCACCAGTCGCACGAGTTCGCGTCAGTTGGCAACAGCAGCAGTTCAGGAGTTTCGGCGTCAGTGGCAGCTTGGCCAACATGCCAGCCGAGCCCCCATCCTCCTCCCCACCCATGGCTCCCTTTCGGTTTCCCCGCTCTCTCTCTCCCTCTGCTGTCATGTCGCTGCATTCACTCGTGCATACATGAAAGTCAATTAAGCGTATTAAGTGTGTATGTGTGCATGAACATGCCCCTCTTTGTATGTGTGTGTGTGTCTCGTCCTGCCTCCATGCCCCCGTCTGCATTCTCCACTCGCCATTCTCCAGTTCCGCTTCACCATTTCCCCCGTATCGCGCTTATCATGACATTTCTTGGCATCGCCATCAAACAACAATCTCCTGTTCCTCCTGCTCCTCGTCCTGCCTGCTTTCCCTTCATTCTGGCCAACTTGCAACCCTTTGGCCAGGACTTTGCCGGGATTTCGGATCTCTGTCGTTTCGATTTCTGTGTGAATTGTTTGCGGCTGATTGCGGTTCTTAATTTGCTTAAAGATATACCATATATGTGTGAAACAGTGCAGCCAAAGGGTTTTGGAATGTAAAGGGATGGATATTCCGGAATTTCAGCTCGAAAAGTTGAGTAAAGTGAAGAGTAAGCATCAGTAGATTTATCTCAGATTGATCTAGGTCTATAGTTTAGGTATATTAATTAATATTCCTCTAAATAAATCTATCATCTTCCCAGTTAGGATAATTGATTGGGTCTTAGTTCCCTTCTCTCCCCCAAATTCGTATTAAATCTCTCGTTGATCCTTCTTGGCTCTGCCCTGCACTGTGAACAAAAGATTGTTGTGTTGTGCAAATATTTACAAATTCTCATTAGGTTGGTTTGCTTTTCAAACAGCAACTCCATTAACATATCCCACTGGCACTACGCCTTGCAACTCCTGCCCCTGCTTCTTGCCGTTGAGCAGAAGACACCAAATTACGCATACGCAATGGGGTACGGGTGAGCAGGAGCAGCAGCAGCAGCGGCGGCAGGACTGTTGCATTCGGCAAAGTGCAGAGGATAAGCTGAGCGCACACACACATCGTCGCAGGAGCAAGAGCACATGTGAGTCTCCTTTTGGAGTGTTAATTGTCGTATGCAAATTTTTGCGCATGCACAAAATGTAACAAAACACGATTTTGAAAGATGCAAATTGGGTGTTGTTGGTGCTGCTGCTGCTCCTGCTGCTAGTCCTGCCGGAGTGCGAGGGGGGCGAAGTGTCAAAATAAGCTTTAAATTACGACACCCTTCAACCGCTCTCCTTCCTGATCCTGCTGCTGCAGACGTGCGATGTAATTTGCAACTGACAAGAGTGAAAGTTATGCGAAGGGCAGCACAAAAAGTGTCAGGATCTGGCTTATGGGGCGAGTGAACTCGGGGTGCAGTTTGAGGGGGTATAGGAGAGGAGGCGGATGATTTTCCAGGACATGCAGTGGCTTCGCTTCGGCTTGGTTCGTTTTTGGCTGCCAGGGACAGCCGCATGCGTGATTGTGACATTTGATTAGGTTGCCTTTGTCGAAATGTTAATTTGTCTATTGAAGGTGAGTCCTGGCCGGCAACCAGCAGACAGGACTCTTGCCGGGGACACATTTATCAGGGCAGACTGCCGACTGTCGACTGCCGGCTGCCTCCAAATTGTGGCATATTGTTAGTGGCCAAGGGGGAAAACAATGCCTGCACTTGACTGCAGCAGCTCGGATAATTATCGATTCAAAAGCCGCCCCAAGATCGCATAACTTAACCAGCCAAAATGGCTGTCAAATTCAGCCTGGCGTCAGTTTCAAATTGAGACAAATTCCCCCGGAATTTACACAGGACCATCTCACTTATTAAACAATTGACACAAAAGACACAAACGCATAATTGCCGTATGATAATCATAATCCCCACAAAGCAAACTGCCAACTTGTCCACTAATTAAGAAGACAAACTCCGGCCGACTCCGGCTGTGTGTGTGGATTTTTGAAGTGAACTATTTGGGCAGGACTTGTGCCAATATACGTAACTTAGTTTCGGCGTCTTCTTAATAATGCAAGCCCTCGTCCTGCCCGCTTGCCAGCCTGCCTGCCTTGGCTGTCTCCCTTTCTCGTTATCTCCTTGTGGCTTTTGGGCCGACAGGCAGGACTTCTTCATTTGGTATTCAAATGACTCAGTTGGCTCTAATAGATACCCGGTTATAAGCCGGTTTCTGGGGCTCTGTTTGCGAATGATTAACTGAATAGAAGTTAACTGAATAGAACTGCCAGGAAGGGTTATTTAAATTGATTAGAGGGGGGATTCAATTATAACTGAAACCTATTAGGGACATACATTAACAGAGAAAGTGTATAAAATAGGTGTATATATTACAACAGAAACACTGTATAGCATTTCAGAGGCTTAAATTGATGAGACAAAATAGTTATAGTTTTTAAGAATAATATAATAATTGTAACAGCTTCATTTTCAAAGCAACTATATATTAAACATTATAAGATATATTTTTATTAAATATTTACCTTATTTACTTAATCCCGAAATTCCTTCGATCATTAAAAGGCAATAAACTCCACCATTTAAAATTCTCTGAAATCCCCAGAAGCCAAAACACATCCGTTTATGGCCGATCTCCCCCCATAAACCTATATCTCTCCTCTTTTTTCTATCTCACACAAAGTGTCAAGTGTTTGAGTGGCATATTCGCTACCCCTTCCTTGAAACACACACAAAAATGGGAGTCTGATAGGAAAAAAAAGGGCCAGGAAGCCAAACAGCCGACATTTCTACGTGCCAGACATTCAGACCGCACATCCACTCCCAGTCCCTTGTACGGGGGCCTCACTGTGCACATTTCCAGCTCAATTGCGCGCTCAATGAATAATTTAGTTGAAAATTTCAGCGCACTTTTTGTCATATTGTAAGCGACTGTGTGTGTGGAAAACAGAGTGCAGCAAACTCCCTCCAACCAACCCGAAAAATCCACACACCCCTCCGGGCCATTCAGTCATAAAATTTATGCGTTTTCCCCCACGCTTTATATGGCGACGATGAAAAAAAAAAGAAAAACAAAATCGCCTCGTGCAACAGTTGAAAATGTTCTAAACTCAAACTCCCCCAGAGTCCCGAAAAGAGGATTGCACCATGTCTGGGTCGTAAATAAATTTTGTTATATTTTTCCAGAATAATTTTGTAGCAATTTTAGGTTCTCTTTCCAAAATTATTATTAAGATATTTTTATCGTTCGATTTAGTTTGGTTTTTTCACAACAAAATAATCCTAATCACAGTCAAAAGTATGTAGTATTATGATTATTAATAATCCTTTAAATCGTAGAAACCAGAAATCCTTTTTAAACTGTTTAAGAGCACACTTTTATCCTTGAAAAAAAGAACAGATCGTCCTGATGCCGGATCAATTTGCTTTCAGGCTGACAGATTGAAAGACGAAGTGTGTGAGATATGGCCTGGGATCTAATGGGAACAATGGCAATACTCATAATTCCGAGTTGAAAATGTGGAAAACTCATTTATCAAATGGCCAGAGCCCCGTCTGACCCAAAGGCTTGCCTTCGCACCAGAAAAAAGTGCAACAAAAATTCGGTTGAGGGCGAAGAAAAGCCAAGGCGATGCCGATGAGGACCAAGGGCTACAAGAGGGTACCGAGGGTACGCACTCATAAATCATAAAATTCCAAGCCCGTCGTCGTCATCTATATAATCTTGGCCAAGGCTCGTGGCTAGTGAAAGGTATCCGGGCATTTTCCCGGCTATGATGCTGCAATTTGTAGCTGGTAAAGTGTGAAATTGCGTTGGCAACGCGAATTGTTTGCTTTTTTTATTTCCTTTTCGTTCTTAGCAATTCCAATAGGGTTTTCTTTTGGCAAGTGTTTCGGTTCTTTAAAGTTTTGTGGCCAACTTAAAGGCAAGTAAATCCACAAATAAATCAATTAGGCCGGCTAAAAGACCGATTCCATTTAAACTCGACCTGCAGCAAGTGTTGTCCTGTGGCCGGAATGCCAGACACGTTGGCTAATTGATATAAACGACTGTCTCCTACGGTTCGTAATACAAAATGCTAACGAAAAAAAACGGGAAAAAGGTAATGGAAGCGTTTACTGGCAAGAAGGACTTGGCTGGTGTTCTTTTTTATTAAAATTTATGCCTGACGCCCGACTGAAAGTTGCATATTTTTTATATTTTTGGAACAGTATCATGCTGAGGCCCCTTCAAGTGTTTGGTCTAGGGAAATATCGCACATCCATCCTGGCCATAGGAAAGTAGCAGCCAGGAGCCTAATGCAATTCCACACCATTATTTTCACCTGCCAGACCAGGCCAGACTCGCTGCGAACCGAAGCCATGAATCGCTCCAACTTTGAAAACCACTGACATGCAACAGAATTTATAATCGCATACGAGGTAACCGTATCCCAGTTGCTTCTGCAACTGACTCCACTCCGTCTACCATACTCTATATCATTAAAGGAAGGTTTGCACCCAACCAACAAAGGGTTTTCTACCCTGGGTGTTATAGGAGTTTTGGTTTAAAACTAAACTTAAAAATTCAATTGAAAGGATATTAAACTATAACTTAATATTAATATTTATTTAAAAAAAATATATGCCAAGCTTATTCTTATTCAAACATACATTTTAATTGTAGTTTATACCTGTAGTAACCTTTACTCTTATATATTCAGGATAGTAACTGCCAGAAAAGGATATTATGATCTTCCTATTGACTTAATTTAGTCCTTCGAAGATTATTATCTTATTTATGTCAGGTCACAACTCCTTGATAGGGTATTAAAACTCACAAATTTTGCGTGCGCCAGTTATGAGCATCGTGGGTGTCGCAAAGTGGGCGTGTCGATTGCATCATGCCGCACACGCAAACACACTGAAACAGATACGTAGGTGGTAGATACATAGATAGGGAGAGGTGAGCTGTGTTGGGCGGATCCACAGCCTGCCCGGGCATCGTTCACCTGTGTCGGCTACAAAAGTGCGTGTCTCGATTTCTACATAATTAAACTACGTCAGCTTGCCTGTAGCAGGGTTCCGTCCATTGCCGCACACCTTCGCTCCACACCCCCATCCCCCCTTCTCGCCTTTTACCACTTCCGGTTCAAAAGCACAGTTTGCCTTGGCTTAGTCGGCCGTCGGTTCCGTTCAGTTCGGTTCAGTGTGCGTTTCGCTTTCGGACTCCGGATTCTGCCGGACAACTTTGGCGCCGAAAGTTTTTAATGCACGTGCCCGGGCAAAGGACGTGGGGCGTTAATGGGTAGGGAGGTGGGCATTGCAGGTTGACTTCGCCATCGATCAGGCGACACAGGCGTCAACCTAATGTCAAGTTAAACAGGAGAAATTAAAAGCGGGACAAGCAGGGAATTCAGCGAATTTCTAAGAGAGTTATTAGTCCCACAGAAAAGGATCCTTAGGCCTTACCCAGGGGAACTGATCCGCAGAGCACAGAACAGACGAAGATAGCTGAAACTTGATATTGTTATTATATTTTTATTCCTACTATTATGTACTATACATAATACTTAAAATTGAAAAAGCTACACTAATAAATAGTTAGCAGAGGCGTTCTACTGGGCTGAATGGACAGATTACCAAGGTGATAAAGGGAACGTCATATATCCCCGTATATACCTCTATAAACAAAAAAAATAGTAAAGTCCCTCTTGCAATTGTAATACCAATCCGTATACACTGAAAATTGGTATGTGGTTGGTAATAACTCAAGCTAAGAAGATTTAAAATCTTTAATTTGATTTTTGTTAGAGCCCACAAAGATCTCATTTAAAAACCCTCCTGAATTATAATAAAAACTCTTTAATATTATGAAATAAACACTTCATATTACAGATCTTAAATCTATAATAAAAAAGAGTTTTTAATTTGACCTCTTAATCATTAGAGCCTACAAATATCTTGCCAAAAAACTGAGATTCCATAAGACAGTCAGTAATCTTCGCTTATACCAATATTCAACATTAACATTACTTTAAAATTATAATTGGTCTCAAATTAAGAAAGAGTATTTTATTTAATATCTTAATCATAAATAAACTTTAAATCTTTTATACGACTTTACCAAGAACCTTGAGTTTCCAGAGAGCAGGCAGTGATTTCTGCTCGTACAATATTTAAAATCAACATAATTTTAAATTAGGAACCCTAACAAATTATAAAAATTATACATTATATCATAGATCTTACATCTTTAATCAAAAAAGAGTATTTTATTTCAATGAATCTCATAGTCTTTTATTTCTTGTGAATCTTTTATTCCATTTTTGAGAGTGCCTTTTGCAAAGACCTTGAGATTTGAGAGGACAGTCAGAAATCTCTGCTTGTACATTGTATATTTAGTATGAAATTAATATTATAATAGGAACTCTAGAGGATTATGAAATAAACCCCTTTATATAATAGATCTTAAATCCCTAATAATAAAAGAGTGTTTTAATTTAATCTCTGCTTTTACAAATATTCTACAGCATCCTGGGATTATATATATAAAAGCGTTTGAAGTTTCCAAATCTTAAATCTTCAAGCTCGAATGATTATATATAGAATTTTAACCAACCAAGAACCCAATTAGACGCATTTGTGAGGTGCACACTTGGCCCGGAGTTCTGTGTCTTGGTTGTTGTTGGTGGCTGTGTGTAACGGCGTCTGGCTCGTTTGCACGAAAATTTGCTGGAATTATTTCGAGCAGTTCTAAATTTCGCAATAACGAGCCGCATTTGACGGGCATACAAATTGCAATTGCCCCCTTTTCCAACCTTCCACCCAGCATCAGCTGGGCCTTGGCTTTGGCTTGGTCTTGGTGGTGGGGGTGGGAGAGGGTGTGGGTGTGTGTGAAAAGTTGTTCCTTCGATATACGGGAAGTTTTCCTTGAAGGATACTACATAATTAAATAGTTGGAGCGGGCCACATGCAAGGCAGCAACAAATGGGATTACAACAATTTAAGTTGCGCCATCTTCGGCAAAGATTTGGCCAAACTTAAAAGGGAAAATATTTGTGCAAAGTTCTGCTCCTTTTTTATCCTTTCTTCTGTTTCGGTGCCTGGGCGCTGTCTTTCGGGCTTTCTTTGGCTCTTTTTATGCTGTGGCAATCTTTTTGATTTAGCTGCGGAGCCATTAACACGGATTGATTGCCCCCAAGGACAAAAGACGGCAAGTGGCTTAAAGGACAAGCGTCAAGCGTTGCTCTGGGCAAGGACATCGCCAGTGGGTGGTAATTCCCAGTAAATGGGCCGCCAGTTGGAGATGGGTTAGATGGATGGCCTGGGACAGGGGAGGAGGGTTAGGGGTGTGCGTGCAAGGAAATTGAAAAGTGGCTGCTGCCTGTCGACGTGTCTCCCTCTCTCTCACTCACTCACTCACGCACTGGCACCCAATTTTTTGCCCTTTGGCTTTCGGCAATTGATTCGAGTTTGATTTTTCCACGTTTTTCCACCGGGCTCCTTGGCTGTCGCAGCAGCAGATCGGTTTACGGTTTGCCAGTCACTCCGCTGTCTATGGAGATTAATCCCGGGTAATGTCATTAAAAGGGAAAATAGAAGGATCGAGCAAAATGGATTAATAATATGGCGCTAAGAAAAAGAAAGTTGAAGTTCTGAATACAAACATGATTTTTAAGGACTTTAATTAACTTAGGATAATTAATCAGGATATAAAAAAATCCTTTCACTTTATTCAACCGAGTGTGGTCGACTGTGAGATACCCAGTACCCATAACATAGTGATAGTATTTTACATTTACATTACTTTGATATTTGTCTTTGGCTAAAGGCAATGTTGACAATGAGGAAAAATGTTGCTAGGAACATGTAAGCAACTGTCAAATAAAGACAGATGTTGCTAGAAACAAGTTGAACAAGCAACACAAATGCAGAAATATTAATAACTCACTTGTTTATTATCATAATGTATTCAACAGACGAATTATTTTATTGCACAGTTATTCCTTATCACATAAGTTTTCAGACAAACTGTGGATTGGACAGACGGGAAGACGTCTAAATTGTCTCTCCTGGTGAGGCTGATGAATATATATGTATATGTATATATGAATATATAGTTTATAGGGTTAATAGGGACCTGTTATATAAATTCTCGGTACCCTATGGTACCAGGTATAAAAGAATCTATGAAAAGAATTCATAAATGCTTAATTATAATTAAAAACTCACTGTTAACCTTAAAGTGATTTTTAAATTCCTAAAATATAATTTACAGCCTTATCTTAACCCCCTGTTAACTCTTGACCTAAAAATAAAATAAACTAAATTTGTTCGCTGCCGCCACAATTATAAAAAAAAAATCTGTCGTGACAGAAATCGCTTCACAGCTAGGCCCTAAAACGGCAAGCAATTTTCTAGGGCCCGCCCGGGCAGAAAATTATCGATTAAACAGCCTTGGAACCACCGAAAGGATCCCTATTCTGCCCTACCCCCACTATCTGGCCCCCTCTCTGCCCACACATGCTAATAAGAAAAGCTTTGTTGCGCATTTCCTTCCGGTTACGTGGCCAGACGTTGAGGCGCATTTGCGAAATTGAAGGCGATGTGGCAGCGCCAGCGAAATTGCGGGCAAGCCTTAAAAACGTAAATTGAAAACTTTGTCGGTCGGTTCCTTTGCCTTCCTAGGCCAAAAGTATGCTATACAGTGTATATATATATATATATATATATATATATATATATATCAAGAACATATATACACCCGCGTTGTGCGTGCCATGTCAACATAATTCAGCCGTTGATTGAACGGGACTGCAGGCCATAAAAGCGACAGTAGAGGACATAAAACAAGGCACCGTTTTGTCGCGGAAACTTTTGCTATAGTTTTAAAATCAAATGCCTCATTTGTGGGGCTAACTGACGGAGTTGAAACACCCGTAGATCCCCTAGGAGCCCCATAGAACCCGGAGAGCCCACAGAGATTAATTCGTTATTGCCATGAGAAGAGCGGTGTGGAATTTTTAGCGCAGCACTAAAGGTGCAAAGGAATTTAATTAAATGTTCTTCGCATTGCGAAACTTTTGCAGGACTGCAGCAACAGCACTTGGGGCTCCTCGAACTTCGACTCCTGGCCTCCCAGGACAATGCCAACCAGTTGTCAGGCAGCCATTTAGGTGGTCGTCGGTGCCTTTTGCCCTCCAATAAACTAAACAAATTTTCTGGCAGCCCTGTGGGAGCCTAGACTCTCCACCAATAAAGGACAACTAAATGAGAACAAAGGCGGCGCAGGAGTACAAACAAAAGTCACTTGTCCTGGCGGAATTCAAAGCTAAAAGCCATGGGTTCAGGACTAGGTTGAGTGAGACCTTAAGTTGGTTGGGTTATATCAAAGATCCGATTTAAATCTACAGTTTTATCAACTGATAATTATTATCTTACTTATAACAATTACAAAATTAATAAATCCACAAATTCCTAATCTCATTTAAAGCTTAAAATTTCCCGAAAAACCGAAACTACCTTGTAGCCTTTGAAAGATTGCTGCTAAATCGATGCTTAAAGCATAAGCACATTCCTTGGTCAACGATTTGAACTCATTTTCGTTTGGCAGGACTTCAAAACGCATTGCTGGCCGAACCACATCCGTCATAACCAAGCCAGTACCAGTCCGGCTTTGACCACAAAGTCCGCCACCTACCCACCTCGTCCACACCCGCCGCTTCTTCGATTGTTCCGCCTCCAACTGACCGTCGGACATCGACATCTGCCTGTGCATCTGCCTCCTCAGCATCCCATTCACAGGCACCCGAGTTTAAAGAGTTCATAATCCAAAATGTACACAAAACCAGACAGAGGAAGCTCGAGCCCGGGTCCGGGTCCGAGTCCGAGTCCAGGAGCTAGTAAAACAAACTGATCAATGGGCTATAATACGGCTGACAGGGCGGACAAGGACGGCGGCAGGAAGATACGGAGCCAGACAGACATATAACATGGACAGCTGGCATGAACAATTATTTACTGCAAGAAAAATCGCCAGCTATGATGTGCGGGCTAGAGAAGATTACGTGTTTTGTGTTTTTAATAACCCAAAAAAATAGGCGGGACTTTAGCTTTTCTCAAGAATCACTCCTGTAAGAAAGCGCCGAAAAGTAATGCTCTTCGCACTCTTAAACTTGTTCCAAATTAAATAAATCACTAGGTGTTTTAAAACCACTTAAAATACTAAACAACTGTTACTATAGTATACTATTTATTTCACGCTCTTTGCTGTTTTAACTGGGATTCAGATGAAGTTTTACTTTCTTATACTTGTAGGTTTCTCATTAACCTTCCCTAGCCAACCGTAGAACTATGCTAGGTATTACCTTCATCAATAATACTAATCCGACGTGGAGACTTCTGACCTGAAAAGCCAGCTTAATTTCAACGTACCGAGTAGAATGTGTAGATTCTATACCCCTTAAAGTTTGATATGCGAATTATAAAGATATTTATACAATAAGCTCAAAAGTAGATAGCCTTCCTAAACTAAACATTTTAATCTGAACGAACTTAGTACGCATGCAAGCAAACAATCAGGCAGCTTTCTCCTATCGCGACTACTAACGCCTCACCCTAACAAGCACGTGCTTGCTGTCGCAAGGGCCACTTGAGTGTTCTAAGCGTAATGCATCAGTTCCCAAGAAAAATGAAAAATAAGGCTACAAGAAATAACAAAAAGATTTCCACTGAATTTAGTAACTTTAAAATATCCTTGCATACTTTTAGACACCTTCCTAGAAGTTTTAAAAACAGCGGTTGATTTCTGGAACACCCTAGTATATTAGTAACAAAAGTTGAAATAAATGAATACTCATTCGATTTTCTTTTATTATTATTTTTCACTTCCTGGTAACATTGATTTAGGTTCCAATTATCACAAGAGTAGAAGTCTCTTTTCGTGTCACGTACCCATCTTCGGGAGTAGAGAAACCCCTTAGGACATAACGTGAGTGACGACGCATTCAGAGCGGGTTATGTGCACCAGAACCACCGCCCACCATCATCGAAATCCCGATGACCAGCCGCATGATGAAGTTGCCAATGATGATGGTAGCCGGTAGCTCTTAGGGGAAAAAGGGAAAACTGGGCGTCCGAGGGCCGAAGCCCAACCGAATGGGAATGCCGATGCCGATGAGGATGACTGTGCAGGCGACACAATAATGCCGCCATTAATCTTCTGGCACGACTGATTTGTTTGACTTACGGCTCACGGCGACAGGCGGCATTGGGCGGCAGGGAGGCTGTGGGGGCTGTGCGGGCTGTGATGGCTGATGGCCGAGACAGGCCGGCTTTAAGCAGCAACTTGCCAACGCACATTGCAAAATAATTTGTGTAAATCATTTGCGCTCAGCCAGTGCATTATATAAGGCATCAGGCAGGTCCCCAGAGGAGGCCCGGCCATCACCACTTACCACTCAGCACACAGCACTCAACACTCGACTCTCGGCTTGTTTTGACAGTTGTCGCGACAGAGCGTCATTCATAATTTGGCTCTGGTTAATGAAAGGTTTCTGCTTTTTTTTTTGTTTTTGCAAAATTGGTGAACGCTGAAAGCTGGAAATTGCCAGCGATCAAGCGACACTAAACGGAAAAGTTTAAAACCGGAAATATACAATGTAAGCAGAACATTATTTATTTAAAGAGATTTAAAGAGAGGTTTCATGCTTACCATTATATATTGCAGACGGTGTTAAATATAAAATAAATATCAAGAGCTTAACTAGCAACAAGGTATATATTTAAGCTGAAACACTTTTAAACATTTAACCAAGTTTATAAATACCGATTTTATCTGTAATAATTTTCCCGTGATTTGCGGACACAATTTGTTGCAATTCACAGATGTTATAACAAATGTTCGTCGTCTGTTCAACATCATTATGTCATAGACACATGTGCGTTGTGGCTATCTGTAACCGTCGATGAACTATCTCTGCAGTCTCTCAATCACTCGATTGGGGTCCCTGAAATGGACTTGTTCAACTATCCGATTTGACGGCAAAGGCGAAAAGCGAAAACAATCCCTCTCCTCAAAGACGGCCACAAATTACTATCCACTTGAGTGCGAAAATTGCAATGGAAAAGTGGGAAAAGAAAACCCGCTAAAGTCAATGAAGCGAATTTATTTAGGTTGTAGTAATAACAAGAGTATTAGAAGAAATATAACAATTCATACAAATTCAATTTTCAGTAACAAAATCTAACAAGATTTAAATTTTAAAGAGGAAAATGAACACTAATACAATGTATTTTACTGATGGAAACATCCACATTTATAGCATGTAGCACATCTTATTTATAATTACAAAACAAGTTATTTTTTAGCACCTGCAATCTACACAGCCCTTAGTGGGACTGGGCTTGGGCAAAAAAAAAATTAAGAAAACGCAATTTTCCTGGGTATTGTGCAAGCGTTTTTCTATGATTAGAAAAACGCCCACTATTGTTCACAGTCGCAAGCCTCCGAAAACAATGAAATTTCAATGAGTGTGTCTGCCAATTTTGAAGGCAATCTTTTTCACATTTTCATTGTGCCAGCCAAAAGCAGCCGATGGACAGCTGTCCAGCCTGAGTTGAGTGGCCAGGACCAGGAAGCGAATGCCAAAGCCAAAGAAAGACCAGACTCGGTCATTTTATCAAGCCAAAATCATACGAAATTTGACAGAAAATTACACGACTTAATGCCGCCCACTTGGCCGCGCTCGCGGAAAACCCACAGAAGGAAAAGCAAAATGCAACAAACCAAAGAAAACAAAAAAAGATGAAAAATGTAAAGAGAGCCCCGGGGCTCCAATCGAAATTAGTCAAAAATTTGACTTGGGTTAGACAAATGGCCAGCGCGAATTTGCACCGAAAAAATGAAGGAAAAGCAAGACTAGTCAGCGGCGATAATTATGAGTAATTTATTTAATGATGATTTGCATTGCGGACAAAACTGAAAAAGCTGGAAAACTGTTTTTCACTTGTTTGCCTCTGCAGAGCTTTTGTATTTATTTTGTTTTATTTTTTCTGCAGTGGCTTGCGGCAGCTCCTTGATAATTGCAGTTCATTTGCAGTTGTGGGTCGGTTGATATATGGCCAAAAACTGTGAGTGAGTTTTTCGCCGCTCGTTTCTCGTGCATTTTTTAATGGCGGCCATCAATTAAGCTCAACGAATGAACACACACACACATACTGGATTCAATATTGATACGCTCACCTACCTCCCTTCCACACCCCCTGAGGCAGACACACCTAATAGTCGAAGTGACCATAAGACGTAAAAGTTTTAACGACCCGAACAGCAGAAGAGACGCTGTCGGAAAGCCAAAGGCCAAAGTGCCAAAAGAAAACGCGTAAACAAAGTGCATAAAAAAATCGCAAAAGAAAACAAGATTGCTGGGGGGTCATAGGTTAAGCCCATAAAACAGATAAGTGGCAAATGAATTTGTAATGCGAGACTGCAGAAAAGTGAAAGATATGTGGATAGATTTGCATAACAAATTCAAGATCACTTGGTGAATTAGGATTGAATATATGCTGTATACAAAATTAATCACTTTGCGTGTTATAAGCGAATTAATAAGCCAGGCATTTGTTTTAGTATTATCTCTATTAAAATTATAATATTTTTAGTTACAGGAGATTACTCTTATTAAAACGTATCCCATCAAGACATAACTTTATTTATTTATTTACTTATTGTACTGTATTGTATTGTAGGTTACAGAGAGAAATTTAACCTTAGCTGCTGTGGCCTTCAGCCGGAAGGCTGGAGCTATACGGTCAGTACACTCAAGTGGTCCTTGTGACCCCAAGCACGTGCTTGTTAGGGTTAGCTGTTAGTAGGCGCGATAGGAGAAAGTATAGGTAAAGTTTGCGAGGAAATAAACTACTGGCGTGCTACCTGATTGTTTGGTTGCATGCGTACTAAGTTAGTTAAGATTAAAGTTGTTTGGTTAGGAAGACTATCTACTTTTGAAGTTATACCGTTCATATAGTTCTAATTAGCTCATAAAACTCTACAGTGGCGCAACATTAAAGTTAAATAGGATCTAGTATTTCTACAGGGATATAATATTTCATTTATATTGAGTAATAAATTATTTACATTATATTACTATACTAACAGAAAATACCTTAGTTTTAGAGAATATGTGTAAGATAGCCTTTTTAAAAAGTAAAGAATTTTTAGCAGACTACCACATTTTGTGTTTTTAAGCAATACCTAAGTTTTGTATTCGGGTTATTGTTTTTATGTATCGTTAAGGAACTAAATTGATTAACGTAAACATTTTATTTGCTCAACCATATCTTAATAATTTTAATCTAACAAGTCTAAACAAGTTTATTACCTGTCAAAACTTAAACTGAATCTCATTTAAGCCTCACAATTTACATTTTTGATTCAATTTTGACATTTGCTGGTGACTACAATTAAGAAATGCCAAACGTCTCATTCATAATAGCTTAGCCCACTTCAAAAGTTAACTCTTTGGGCAATTTGTAGCCACTGACAATTGTTAGGAAACCAGTTAAACACTTAATCTGCAGCCCAGTCCTTATTTTAAGCTCACATGGCAATGCCATTCGCCACACAATGGCTTCCTGCTGTTTGTCCTTGAAAAATGGATATATGGATGAATGGAAAATGGGGGAAAAATAGAAGGCAAGTTTCAATCAGCCGAGTGCAACAAACTACTAAACAAATAACAACAACAAAGAGTGTTGGTTTGTGAAAAAAGATTTTCAACCTCCATATCTCTGCTCGTTTTAGTTGCTTCCTTTATTTGTTGTTTAGATTTTCCTGCGTTGTTTGCAGCAAATTGAACATTTTCATTAGGTTTTCTTTTTCGACATCGACGTGATGGCGATGGTGGTGAAGGAAGAGCACTGCCAGAGCCCTGCCCGACTGGCACATTCAATTGTTATGCCCAGGAGAGTGATTCAATTGAATTTGTTTGTTTCAGTATCCGGTTCATTTATTTGCAAAGGCGAATGAATAACAAGAGCAGCAGCCACCATATACTTACTACACTCTCGCCCCTCTGCCAAAAATCCTTCATGTGTAATTTGAACTTTGCTCAACTTCCGGTCAAACGTTGAGTTTCCCCCCTCCGCCCAAAATAACATATGCCAGGTACTATTGTTCCAAGTAGTTCTTATATATATTTCAGGTGTGTGCCAGCTCTGCGCGTGTGTGTGAAAGTTCTTCCTGCAAGTTTTTCCCCGGGGACCTCTTAAGATTTCATTGTGTAAATTTACTGCGGCCTTCTTTGTCCCGCCTGCGCCTGTGCATACAAAAAACAAAGAAGAAGGCCCGGAGAAAAAACAAAGAAGAGATGCAAAATTCAAATCGCGAACTGTTTAAAAATGAACAACAAATGAAATTCCCATAGGTGGCAGAAGTTTGCCGCGTCTGCAGGCATTTAAATGGCAACGGTGGCGTATACGCAACGTCGCAACGAGGAAATCTCTCCTCAGCTGCGCCACCGAAAAACTTTTCGCAGCATCCTTCGTGTCGCCGCTCCTGCCGCCTTTCACCTGCTTTGTGTGTCTGCGAACGGGCAACATTTAATGTCATGTTTGTAAGTTTCTAGACGATGCCAACATGTTACTTTTTGGCCCGCCCCGGCGATTCCATCTTCCACCCTGTTCTTGGTCCGTCCTCCTCACATCCGCTTCCGGGTGGCGGCAGAAAGACACTTTCTGGCATTTTCACGCCACCCGAAAATGTCTGAGGTGCAGTCTCCGGTTTCACCTTCTAATTCGCCATCAGGCAGGGCTTTAAGAAGCTGTCTAAACTTGCAGTAAATCATGTAACTAATAGATTGACGGTGTCCCCATATTGGCTAATTTATAATTTGATTGAATTAGTAATTTTATTTATTTAAATTGATAAAGCATGCTGCAGCCCTTTAATCTGCCTTTTAATCAACATGGTAAAACTATAGATGGGGAAGCTGAAAGAACATAACTCAATCCATATGCTCTGGCATTATAAACAATTCATAGACATATGCAAACACCAACACAACCAAACACACAGCCGGGAAGATTATGTCGGAGACAATCGGATTAATATCAGACAAGAACAGCTCTGAGGCAGGGCAAACATCAATGAGACGACAAATTGTAATGAAAATGGTTTCCAGATGATGCTGCGGGGTGCTGGGGAAAAAGGATTGCGATTGTTTTGTTGGCCCAGCTAATAACGTTGATCTGATTAGCCCGAGATGGCAGCAGCGATTTTGGCCGCGAGCAGACTTCACAATTAAATCAGGGAAACGGCTAAATGACTTCCAGACAAATAAGTCGACTTACTTGACTTTGCCCTTCTCATTAAGTCTGCCACACCCTCTAGCCCGCCACCCGAATGAATGTGTCAAAAGTTCGCATTTGAAGTAATTAAATTTAAATTGAATTCAGCCAGCAACTCTGGGTTAAAAAAAAGAATAAAGGCGGATGGCAGGAAACTTTTTTAATCCTTTGCTCATTTGTTTTTCTTCAGGGCTTTCTTTTTTTTCAGTGCGTGAAGTGGATGGTGGATTTTTTTTTTGATTTGTGGGAGGTCTCCGTACTCTCTGTCTGCATTTCCGTGTTATTAAAACTTTGAATGAAAAACTTTACTGCGTAATGGGTTTGAATGGAAGGAAATATGCTGCAGCCCCTGCACTTCAATAAAACTGTTTTATTTAATTATTAAAATGGAGAAAATGCAGATATAATATTATGAGCAGGGCTTCCGTACAAAGTTTACTTAGGGTATTCGAAATATGGATAAATGGCTAAAATAATGCTGCTCGCACTTCTTAGTTAATTTAACCAACTAACTTCACACTCACCACCGGCATAGCAGCATCACACTAGCCGGAATGGTCCAGAGCTCTGTTAACGATGGTCATAAAATGTGAGCGCTCGAAATGAAGCCATAGAATGGTGGTAAGTGGCGGTAAGGCATTTGCGGAAACTGGCAATGGGTTATACGAGTGTCGCACACAACTCTTTCGGCTCCACCAAGCCAGATCCAGCCTCTAATCGCTCCCGGTCTAATGACACCGATACCGATGCCCCCTCCCATCCCAACCCATCCCATCCCAGCCCAACCCAGCCCAGTCCCAAGCCCGGCCATATCCCGGCAATATTCCGCTGTTTTCCATGCCCACTCGCATGTTGCATCCGCTGGCGCATTGACTTTCATGTCGCACCCCTCGCCAAATGAGTCACAATTAAAACCGATTCATATCCGAATCGATGTGGAGTAGTCGACATACCTAATACCCATTGGTAATAAATTTACACAAAAAGGAAAGGCTGACCATGGAATATCAGATCTTTAAATTTTAAGTTCGACTTGATTTATTATAATAACACGAAAGATAGCAGAAAATACCAAAACATGAAGATCGATATTTTAAGCAACCTACCCGATAAATCGATAGTCTGTTTGATATATCGAACAATGCATTCTTTGGCACCTAGCTTTGTTTAAACTATCGATGTTGCAGAAGTAAGGTTAAAAAAATTAGTTTTAAAGTTATTTTTTAGATATATAACTATTTGATATGATCAAATTGATCGATATTTTATCGTTAAATGTGATATTTCAAATTATGATATATTCGATATAAGCTTTACGATCCTATGTTCGATAAAAAGAATTGCACTTTGTCTCTCGATATATTTTTGTACCTCCCTAGAACAATCACAACTGCCTCGCATACTCATAAGTATATACTCCAGTACGCTACTAACCAACCTACCCGATCTGGCTAATGGCTAATGGGTAGCGAAAGACTTACCTTACTGGAAAGCGAAAGCGAAATTGTTATTGCAACATGCAACCGCAAATGCCAGAGCAACAACAGCGACTATAGCATTAACCACTATGTGGCTGCGTCGTCTCGCAATAATTGTGAGCAAATATTACATGAAAGCGCTGAGTCTGGTGGCAGGGGCGAAGGGGGTGGCCGAGATTGGCGGGGCAAACGGCATATTATCGTGGCAGGCGATGACGATAACCACAACAACAAGGCAACATCATAATTAGCGACCCGAGCCCCGAGCCCCCAAATGATGCCAAAAGCGCGTTTATTATGTGAAAAGAAACCCAAGATAAAATATTGAATTCAACTCCGACTGAAGAAACAAAAACAAAATTAGTTTGAGGAAAAGCCGTCAAGGAAATCGCGTAAATGTAAAAAGAGTGTGCGAGTGTGTGTGTGCGTTTTGGCAGAAAAAAAAAAACAGAAACCAAACAAAAAGCGGCCACAAGAAGCTGATGAAAAAATGTAATATATAACGAATGTTGTTGCTGTTTAGAGCTGCTCGCCGGCGGTACATTTTACTTTATTTAGAGCACGTTTCTGTGGCGAAATATTACGAAATCAATGCGGAGTTGTGGAGTTGCGGAGTCAAACATCAGGCACATCGAGCCGCAAATGCAACTGCAACAATTATAATGCTCACGGAGGCAGCAAGTTGGCACATTTCTATTGATAGTTAACTAATGCGAAATTCGAAGAAATTGTTTAAGACGATTGCACATGCAATTTAATAATGTGAATCGTAGCTGCCAATTGTTTCCGCTGCCTTAGTGGCAATTAAATAGTTGCAGTTGGTCTTAACATGTTGTGGGATACGTTTGATATTCCCTAGATTGATAAACAGTATGATATGACAGTTTTTAAGATATCAAAATTGAAATGATTAGCTTTTGGCAGAGTTTCTAATTAACATCGGGCACCTACTGATATATTATTTAGCCACACTATATACCTCAAAGAAAACAAAATATATAAATATCACAACAGATTACCATTACCATTTATTAGATTTCCAGAAATATTTTTATTACTTCAGTAGGCTGTTTTAAATCAAAGCATAAATTTGCTTATGATACAATTGTATAATTATAATTTTTTCTACGACTGCACCTAATGTTAAATAATTACCTCGAAGCCTCTCTAGGACTTTCCGTCATCGTCACGATGGCCTGAGCAAGCTAATTTTCTTTTTATTCCCATTTCTTTATATATAAAGGCTGTAGTAACTGTCCTTCGGCAGCGTCAAACTGCCCAGAACCTCTGAAGATTAAAAACGCAAGATGTTTCTTTAACAAGTGTTCCATATAATTCGATGTAAACCTGTCATCGTACCAGTGTTCATTAATAAAAGATTAAAAACCGAAAGGATGGACATGAATTTGGAGTGTGATACTAACAATTTGACGGTCCTCCATTGGCTTGGCTGCTTTCTAGTATTTGCCAGACTCTCTTCCCCTAAAGAATTCGCAAGCAATACAACATGTCATTTTCGTGTGGTTTGTGTTGTGTGGTTGTGTTGGTCTTGGTCCTCATCCCGATGGATGGCCTACGACTTGATCGATCGACCGATGGGCACGGCGTCAGATACCATCTCATCCTGCTTCACGGCTGGAGCTCCATCGCCCACAAGCTCGGGCTCGCACTCGCCATCGAATTCAGAGTCAGACTCGGCCTCAGATTCTGAATCATTGTGATCGTCGGCCGGGTCCTCGGAAGCCTTGTCCTGGCGCTTCTTCTGCTTCGACTTTTGACCGGCCAACCCGATCGTACGGAACTTGACCCACATGGCCCTGGTGGCATAGGCGGCAACGGCGGCCGCGGTCAACCAGGGAGAGTACATCATCATGGCTGCACCCGCAGTAGTGGTCTTCACTGGGTCGGTGCTTGGTTTATAGACCGGCGGCGGGGGTGGTGCAGGGGTAGTGGTTGAAGTGGTAGAAGTAGAGCTATCACCACCTGCGGGCTCTTCACTCATATTGATCTGGGAAAGGTACAGGAACAGAAACAATTAGAATTTGTGTACGGTTTCAGGAGAATTTACACGACAGAGCTGCACACACAGGGCTCCGTACGACTAAGAGCGCTCGCGTCCACTATGTGGGCACCACTGTCAACCTATGCTTTTGCACTTGTTTATTTTTCACTTGTTTATTTTCACTTTTTTTTTTTCACTTTTTTTCACTTTTTTTTGTTCAAAGAATTTCCGAGTTTTTTTTACTTACTAGTTTAGGATTGGACTGGTATAATATTTAAAACTTTTTATGTTGTTACTAGTTTGAGCTCTAGCGTTGGAATGAATTGTATAGCTGACCAGCTGAGGCAGGTTCTGAAGTTTCACACAATCGGCCTACTAAGATCCACTGCCCCTTTCAATAGCTTACTGAGTTTATTACAAATAAGGGTTTTGAATATGTATTCGAATTTGGCCCTTAAAAATTCCGCTGCAGAAAGTCTACCTTCTCAAACTAATCTCATCTCTTAGCCTTTCTTCAGACTTCTGTGTGTCATGCCTATCAAAGTAAACATTCCATGTGCAACATGGCGTATGAGCGACACAGGATATCCATCTCGACCTGGCACAGATCTAACTGCTGATCAATGTCCATTAAGTAATTTAAATTTCAATGAATCAATTAAGTGATTAGTCAGAGCTCCTGGTTATAACTAATTTGAAAAAGGATTATAGCTATTACGATTTAAAAAAGTTCATAGAACTTTAGTTACATATTTATTCCTATTAGAACCTATATCTTATGTCGTACGCTGTATTTATTAACCAAATTAAGCATTTACAGGGAGCTCTTATTTTTAATAATACATATTATTTATTTGTTATATTCCACTGACGACTACAATAATAATAATGGAAAGGGTAATAAATTATATTTTAGATGGCCTGCATAGTTTACCGCTCCGGAAGACGCCGCGGATGTCGACTGTTTAAATGCGGCGTCTATATATATATATATATATATATATATATATATATATATGTATAAATCATTTTTCATCCCTTGGCCCGGCCCATAAGTGGGCTATTCCAGGCGACTAGCAATTCGTTTTATTTTTGCCCATTTTTCACACTGCCTGCATTGTTAGCCTGCTGCCTTTGCTTTGCTCCTCTGCTTTTTGATATTTTTATCTGGCCATTTTATTGTTGCACAAAGTTTCCAATTGCACAACGAAATTGTGGGAGGAGAAGGTAGGGACTCACGCCCAAAAACTTTATGCCCACGCCCCAAAAGTTTTCGGCCTGAAAAATGAATTAAAACAATGCCCAAATGAGAGAGGGAGCTCTGACAGTTAAAAATATTTTTTATAGTATCAAGTATCAAATAATATATCTGAAAGGTATTTTAAATCATACTAAAGACAAGCTTCTGATCTTAATTATTATGCTTTTTGCATGATTAATTCGTAGCTTAATAATGATTATGGGGAAAGTCGGCTTCTCTCTGACCTATGAATCCACGAACTTCCTTTTCATCACGCACACCTTTTGCGAGGCCATAAAGTAACATTGACATCTTGATTTATATATCATCATGCTGACATTTCGCACAGATAACTTTTTCGATGATTTTCCTTATGAACTTTAGCTCCGCGATGTGAGTTTGTTCATTTATTTTATTGCGTTCCAAGGCTCATATTTCCCCTCAAACACAGAGCACATTTTGCACGCAGTTTTCCGGCTCCGGCTATGGTGTTTTGTGCCGAACGCCCCCTAGTTTTCTTTCTCATTGTGAATACTTTGGGAGTTTCGCCTTGAAAGAAGCGCCATAAATCTTTTTATGAGTTTAGGTTCGCCTTGAGCATTGAGTTGATTCACCATTTTCGCAGTGATTGTTATTGCGACTGCGACTCCGACGATTGTGACGCATACAAATTTCGATGTTTGTCTCTAATACTCGCAGATCCTGTGACCCCAAACCGCCATGCAATTCTCTTAACTCAGATACCCTGGCATCTTGGCCCCAATGGTATATTTATATTGTGAATAAAACTCTAATTATTTAAACATGGCAATACTCACAGTTTATTATTTCTGAGAATTTTTGAAAATAAAAACGATTTACGTCGAACTTGTGTGTTAAACTGCTTTGCTTGGAATGCAAATAGAAAATTTATGAAATGAAGCAATATCCTGAGCTTTCACTACAGGATATTCGCAGCTTTCATCTCAATATTTCTTCTCGTTCTGAGCAATTTTCCACAAACATTTCGCGGCAGCACGCAACGCCATTTTGGCGACGAATGCCATGAAAACGGAAAATGGCCCAAACACGCGACGTCCCCGGCTGACGGGAAAAAATGGTTCTGCGCCGAATGACTGGCTGGGAATCCTTTCTGCTTTCTGCTCAGGCCCACCATGGTGGCGCCAATGCCAAAAACAACTGGCAACAAACTTGGCCATAAGAACCAAGCGCCACAGTTGGTTTGGGTTCGGCATAAGCCAGGCGCCAGCAAAGTTGTAAAATCGGCAAATGGCATATAAAAATCGCTGGAATTGTCGTCACAGTTCCGAGTAAGAGTATAGAACTGGCTTTGGGCTGCCGACCGCCGACAGTCAGACTAGTTTCCACTTCCTCCTAAAAAATGCATTTGGAAAACAATTCTGGGTCAGCGATGCGTTATTGGGAGGATTATAACAGTAGCCCGATATTTAAGTGCTGCCGTTGATGGTAAACTTGAGACAATTGGACATAATTTTAATATTTCCTGATCTATAAAATATATTTAACTATTATGGCTTTAATATGTGGAAAATGTATATTATTATATATCTTGTTCCCTTAACTTCGTACCAAAATAACAGAGTCATTATACACAAGCAAAGGGTTAATATATTTTCATGTTATATTTTGTTCATGATATTTGCGACGCAATGAAGGAGGTGACATCTCTCACCCCCATATATATTCTTGATCAGCATCATCAGCCGAGTCGTTCTAGCCATTTCTCCATCTGCCTGACTTTCCGTCTGTTTGTCTTTTCGTCTGCTTGTTTTCCCGCCTGTATGTCTGTCTGTCTGCCTATATGTTCGTGTGTCCGTCTGTATATATGTTAGTCTTTCTGTCCGTTTGTCTGTCCATTGATCTGTCCGTCTGTCTGTCCGTCAGTCTGTCCGTCTGCTTGTCCGTTTGCCTGTCTGTCCGGCTGTCAAACTAATCTCTCAGTTTTTGTAATCATAATTTGTATCATAATGTAATTTCTTAAGCAAGCTCCATATATGTATATCACTATATCAATATATCATATAGCTGCCATATGAAAGATCGTATCAAAATGGTATATTGTTGCTACTTTTGAAGATATCCAAATGAAACTTTACCTATTCTTTTTTATATGATTACAACAGCATATTCAGCAAGGGTATAAAAACTTCGAAGCTAGCTTTCCTAACTTGTCTTTAATTGAATACTTCACTAACCCAAAAATCTACCATTATGTGTTTCATTTGGGTTCCTTTCATTTGAAGCCGGGGCCCTGTTTAAAACCTTCTCGTTGAAGAGCCATGTAATTAAGGTCAACGTGTGACAAAATGTTTGCAGCCTTACTCATTATTTTTCTTCTTTTTTTTTGGGGCGTGAAAACTTTTATTAATTGTATGACATAAGCCGAGGCTGCCACGGAAATTGGGTAGAGAACAACAATAACAAAAAGTGTAAAAACTGGCACAAATCATTACTGACGAGAGCGAGGACATCGCTGACAGCGGCCATTTCACACACACACACACACTTGCCTCACCACCCACACTCGCACAACAATGCAAATTAGCGTAGCCGTTTTATGCAATGCCATCGAGTCATTAACACATTGACGTCCTGCGTCCTGTGACCCGTGTCCTGGTTCCTGTGCTTGGGTCAGAGTTCGCGTGTGCCTGTGTGCGAGCATTAGTGTCATCAGCACTCGTGGCCCGTCACATCAACACCATTTAGCAGTTAGCAGACGGACTGAGAGAGGGGGGCCCTGAAAGGACCTTGCTCCGGGCTCATCCTCGTGCCTTTACATTAATTGAAATTAGCTGACTGACACAGAAAGGAGTCAAGCGAATAATGGGTTTTAGGGATTTAATGGGTCGCGAATACTGTCTGTCTGTTTTTTCCCCAATTCCACACACGACTGGTGCTTAATCGAGAATCATCTGTAGAATAAAATATAACCTTTGTTATATAGATAAATTAAAAGATTATCTATTAAAATATATTTAGATATGCTAAATCATAGGCTATGTTATCTATAAAGCTTAAGTACAATGTCCTCATTTGTTATTCAAATAAAAGAAACCCTCACCATTTACCTTTATTAAGTGATATGCAAAATGTGTTTCTAGCTCAGTTTTAGTCCAGTTATGTCAAGAGAAAACTCAATGACAAATTTTATTGAAGTGACCACCAGCAGGGAATCATTAATCCGAGTCCTTGCAATTTCAAAATTCAAATTGAGAGTTGGAAACGCAGTCCTCCTTAGCCATTGAAAGTATTTGGCCCAGCCTCCAATCGGGGGACTCAAGCACATCATCATCATCATCAGCATCATCAGGACTCGAGGATGACAAACGACACGAAATATGGAAAAATGAAAGGAAAAATCCGAAGCACCCAGCTGCCATCCATCTAACCATCCGAGTCGCAGCCAGCAGCCGCTTAATCCCTGGGATTTGACATTGCTTTGGATCAGCCAGTATACAGTCCAGTATACAGTGCAGTTCAGGTGGAGGTGGGTGGATATATTTGATGATAACGACGAGGACGATGATGATTGCGATGGCGGTGGCAAGAGCGCTTGACAATGACGCTATTGAAAGCACTTTTCCCAGCATTATGTGGCTGTGTGAATCCGTACGAGGCAAAGGCAGAGTCCTGAGGTTGAGCATTGCGGTGCGGATTGCCTTGGAGGCGTATTTCGGTGGCAATGGAGGCGGGGCAGCGCCAGCACCAGCAGCAGCAGCCGTTTTCGGTTTGGCAATCAAAAAGTCATCAAATATGAATTTTACGCTATAATTTTTCACCTGAGCACAGGATCATTCGGCATCCCCCTCCCGCTCCTGCTCCTTCGAAGCGTTTAGCTGCCATTTTTATGGCTTTTCTAGCTTGTGCACGCCCTTTGGCACGTCTTTCAACTCAATTGCACTTTTGTGCATTTCTTTAAAAACTTCGACCGTGTGTGTAGGTGTGTCTCCGAGCTGTGTTCCGAATATTCTCTATATAGATATATATAGACAGATGCTGGCAGACACATTTGAATTGATAGAAGCGTGTCCTGTGGCTTGCCGGCAAAATATGCAATTCAATATATGTGCACAGTGTTGATTGAAAGCGATTGGGAAACGAAATCATCGGAGAAGTGGCGAAACTCCAATGAAAACTTTACGGATCAAGACGAGTGCGGAAAATGTCTCAAAGTCTTCATTTGTGTTCTTTGGTTTTAATAGGTTGGTAATGAAGACCTGTTGAGTGGCGGTTTGAATTCGTGGATATTTTTATTGACTTTGGCTTTGATTTGGATTATCTTTTGTCGAGAATCCATGTTTAAATAATAAGTTCAACGTTAATTGTATTTTCTTTATATATTTATTTGGAACATCACAACCACAGCTTACGAGATTAGAAATTAAAGAGGCAGAAGAACCTCGTCTTCCAAGTTTAATAGTGTTATCAGAGATTAATAATATCTAAATGTTTCTTTATTTGTTCTATTGGGGATATTCTAGTGAATCTTTTAAGTGTCTAAGAAAGATAAAATATTATGAAACCAAAATTAAAGACATTAAACAATGATGTAATGTTTTATTTGTAATACTCCGCAACTTACATACTTTTCTTTATTTTGCGTCTGCTTTTTGTTCCGCTGCTCAGGGGAACTTCTGTGCTCGGCGTTTGGCAAAAATTAAATTAAAGTTTATGCAAGCGTAACGGCAACCAGCAAAAATCATTTGCCACAAAATCCACTAAAACCCAATTTTGTGCCAACAAATAAAATGAAACACGCACATACATCAGCAGCAACAGCAGCGGCGGTAGCTGCTGCAAAACAGCAACAAAGAGCCTGTCCTGGGCGAGCATGTGTAGAAATAACAGGGCCAAGAAGGAGAACCAGCCATCCAAGGACCAGACAAACTGATGCATCCCAGGAAAACGCAGCAAGAAAAAAGAAAACACAGCACAGCAGCAGAAGGAGAAGCAGGAGCAACAAAAGCAAAAATCTGCCTCAAGACGTTGGCAAAGGGAGAGTGTACACTAAGCGAGAATTAGTATTGCAGATTCTATATTTTAAAGACATTTTTAAGCAGCGAATGATATCTTAAGATGCCTCTATAAGAACGTATAAAACCTATAAATATTTTATTTTCTAAATCTAATTTAGCGAAGAAGCAAGTATAAACGCGCCACTCATGTTTAAATATCTTTTAGTAACTCTCTAATTTCCCTTTAGATCTAAGGCCGGCTTTGTTGGGTATAAATTCAAGAAACAAGTGTCAGGCTCATATTCTACTTGATGGCAACTATTATTTAATATAGAATGCAGTTTCTTGCTGTGTTTTTGGAGGTGGCAGGGGGTTAGCGATGTGGTTGCCTGGAGTCGGTATTTGGTTTTGTGGCTGTGACGCAGATAAGCAAAAGTTTGATTCAGTTCTTGAGTTGAAGTTGATGCGGAGATGTGGAAATTCGGACCAAGAGGAGTGCAGAGTGGCAGCCGAATCAGAACTGAGAAATCATGTCATTTGGCAGCCAGCGCCACAACATTTTGATGCTTTTAGTGTTAGACAAACTGTCAGATGGTGTATCTACTTCACTCCTTCAACTTTCCATAATACAAATCTAGCAAATATTTCAATTTAATTTCTTACAGTAAGCCCTACTTTTTATCGGTGCACATTTAGCCCTGTCCACATCCGATCCAATCCGATTTCCTTCCTGCTTCTCAGCTCTGAGCTCTCGGTAATTCAAAACGCCATGGCGCATTTTTCAAATAATTAAATGCTAAACAAGACGAGCAGCAGCCGGGAAAAAGGGGAAACAAAAACGAAAGTTGTCGCGACATCACGATACCCAGATACTTCGTTGTGTTTTCTTTTTCGCCTTCCCTTTGACGATGATGATGAAAGTCAAGTCAGTCAAGTCGGTGGCAACTTGAAGCCAACTTAGCCAGTCAGCCAAAACTGTTGCCCGGCCAAAAAGGTAAGCTGCAACGCCAGCCCAGATAAACCTTTATCAAAAGTTGCACGGCGCCAGTCGGCGGGGCACCCCTCCCGATTATCTTTCCAAGTCAGTTGCCGTAAGGCGACACTTTTAGTGCACTCTCTTCCGTGTGACAGTTCGCAAACGACAATGGCACAAACGAACAAACGGACAAACAGAAAAAAGAAGAGCAAACCTGAACGGCTTCAGGACAAGACTGCTGTCCCTCAGCTGCCAGGATCCACTGCTTTGACATTTGCCACCTGCAACATTTCTGACACACCCTCCAAAATTTCTACAACTTATAGCCGACTTTGGCATTGAATTTGGCATTTTTTCGACGATTTTGAGCAAATTTTGCATCAAGAAAGCCAGAATATACCGTTTGGAAAGATGTTAGGAACAGTTTTTCGAACAGGGACATCTTAAAAAATCGTGCACTTCTTTGCCTACGTTAACATTCTTTCCAGCCTAATGCTCATCAGTTTTAAAATTGATTTCCCTTGCTGCTTGGCAGAAATTGCGCATACGCCACGATGTCCGGTCGGAAAACGCAAAGCAGTGACAAATGGCGAACGCTAAATGGCCAGTCAAGGGTGGAATGAAAAGTTCCGGGACAAATATCATATGACAAGAGAAAAAATAAAAAAACTAAAAGAATAGTCTTAAGATGCAGGTGATATTTATAATAATAATACTGGAATTAAATACTGGAATTAAATACTGGACAACAGGAAAACGTAATAATACATCATTAATATTTATTTATTTATTGAAATCGAACAATTAGTGTGTTCAAAGTTTTAATATTAACAAAAGTTTTCAATTTTAATTGTATTTACATAGATGCTTGTTTCATATTTTGTGAGAGTTCCTGGAACTGTTTAGGAACTTTACAATATATTGGTACTTGGAACTTGTGGATTGGCCTAGTAGGGTTGGGGTTGTGGAAGAATAAGGATCGTTTCATATAATATCATGAATATCTACTTGCACGTTGTTGCACAATGGGCACAGGTTGTTTGGGTTCTGTCAAGGTGTTGGGTGATCATATTTCTAAGAGTGCTTCTTATGGTTTGTAATAGCGGAAACTGAGGAAAGGGAGTCAGTACAGATGGCATGTTTGCCTGGCAATTTGATTGATTTCTATAGCGCCCTGGATTACTATAAACTCAGTAGATAGTATTGAGAAGTATATAGGTAGAAGTCCAGTTTTTATTGTTTTGCATTCGCTAGTAATGCTGAAGGTGGTTACTTCACCGGCTTCAGATCCATCTGAAGTTGTGACTAGAGTAGGAGGATTTGAGGGAGTGGAAGAGTTGTTGAAATATAAGGCAGATGTTAGTAGCTTTGATGGCGTTAAGCATGTTAGGGTTTTTCAGGTTTTTTTTTGTTTCTTGGGACGTATGAGATAGAGTGGGAGTTGCAAATTTTGACTATTCGGTCTATTGTGCTGGCTTATCTATAAGTTCTGTTGGAGTGGTTGGTAAGGGTTTTTAACGGGGATTAATATTAAGGATTTTATATAAAATGTTGTTAAAATAAGTTAGTATATTTAAAAATTAAAATAAACCAAGCAAACACCTTTATCGAGGGAACACCTAAGCTTTCTAAAATCAGTCCAACACTCATGTGGCGCCCCTCGACCTGCTGGCAATTGCCGCATTCAAGTATCCTACTTCATTTCACTCATTAAAAGCGGCACACGGGAAGCGGCAAAGGCAATGATGGAATGCTGGCACAATCAGCTAACCAAACTTAACCAGGGAAAGTGCCAGCCTGCCAGTCCTGCCACCACAACCTATCCTTCCGTTTGCACCTTTTCAACGCACACACACACACACATCCTGGCGTAGTAGCCATTAACGAGGTGGAAAGGGAAAGAGATATGTTGCGGGGACAAGTGCGAGCAATTTAAACGCAGAAAAACGCCAGGAAGAGCCCTAATGCCAGTTGGTAGATGTATCTGCTGAAGTATCTGTGAAGTGTGTGACGCGAATCTGCATCGGTAGTTGTGTATGAAATATAATTTAAAAATGTATGGAAATAAATAAATTCAAGAGATTTCCAACCGTAACAAATTCGAATTAAACTTTCGATGAACGAACGAATTGTTTGTGAAAAATCATGATTATGATACGTTTTCCCCCACTCACTCGACTGTTCTAACTGCGATTTATCACCGCTAAATTGCACTTAGAACTGCTATGCTAGCTTAGATTCGCCACACCACTGACAGGTGCGACCTACCTGGGCATCTTCATCAGTTGCTCCATGGAACTTGCAACGAAATGAACGCCTTCCTCGACTTGTTCAACGCTTCGGCGGCCATTACATCGCAGCCAATGCAAGTGCCACCGATTGTGTCCTCTCGATCTCGGAAAACCCATTACAATAGGGAGCAGTGTGAATATGGCTACGAGTGGAGAAGGTTCGGATGCCTTCGGGCCATTTACAGACCCGTTCAAAAGCCGGGCAGTATACGCCAGGCCTTTGGCTTGCCCAACAAATCGACCACGCACAAACCGTACACGCTGCCGATCGCAGTGGATAAATATACCAAGGAGAATGATTCGAATAAATTTGGAGTTTGGCCCGTCAACAAGCCTTTTAGAAATGTAACGAAACCGAAAAAGAGGACTACAAAACAATGGACAGAGCCGGATGTTATTATCGTTGGTGATATCGATGAGCATACTTCATTACCGGAAAATGAACGCAAATGGAGGATGGCAACTCGGAAAGTCAGTTGGAAAGATATAAATCCCAACAGCTTTTAAACAAGAATAATAAATATAATTACCCCATTTCATTATCATTTAAAGGCACATTTACATAACTAAATGACTTTGTTAATGGCAAAAGGCAAAGAAAATGGTGACAACAGCCAAATAAAAGCAAATATCGGTAGGGACATGTGCAGCCAACACAAATGTAGAAACTTTAGTAACTTAAGTATTGTTAGATTTTAATAAAGCCTTCAGAAAACGATCCAAAAATGTCTAATTATTCAATTTTGATCAATTTCAAAGGAAATTCACTATTATAGCTACCAAATTTGGTACTTTTAGGAATTATAGTCTCTAAGATCTGCTGTTTCACAAGAACTGACAGATAAACAGGGTTAAATCGACTCGCCTGGTGATGCTGATGTATACTTCATAGGGTCGGAGATGCTTTCTTCTGCCATTTACATACCTTCTCGGTTGGCACTATGTAATATTACCCTTGTACCCTTTGGGTACCGGGAATAAATACTTAAAATAAAAATGTAATATTTGGGGAAAATAGACTTATTTTTTTCATTTATTTGTTTGTTTGTGGAGCCTTAGTCTCCAAGAATTTATAATTAGATACTCACGTCTCCAAGGTGTAATGTTGTGCATCTTCCCGTAAGTTGGTCCCAGACTAGAAACTTGCCACACGTCACTATATCTGTGCCGAGTTTCTAATGTGACAAAATTTCAGCTAATACAAGAGTTTAGGTTGCAGGGTATCGAATGGATTGGCTACGAATTAGTTAGGGATAGCTGGGGAGAATGGAGTGAGTCTTTTCTGATTAAGCACATTTCTGGCTTTATAAATGTGGATACAAAGTCTGGATTGATCTTTACAATATTCATAAAACCGAATCAACTTTTACTTATTGTAAGATATAGCTTACAGGCCATATATGTTTGCCTTTTGACATAACAATCATCTGCTTAAAGCTGGGAAAACTTAAATCCAACTAACTCTTGTAATTTTCTATTGCAGGTACATTCGCTGATTTGACGACAATGGGGGAAAAGGACACTTGCCAAAACAAATATCACGTGAGCCACACAAACATTTCGCTTTGCCCGTCTCTCCCTTTAAATCTGGCCATAGTTTACTTTTTTGCTTTGCCGATTCTGGTTCATCATGGCAACGCGCACATATAGAAATATTTGGCTAGCCCGACAGCATAATTTTTGTTGTATTTTTTGTGTTCGCTTTTCCTTATTTCCTCGCGTCTTTTTTATTTTATTTTGTGCGCTCCACAATTTTCCCTCAACCCGATCCGTGATTTGGCAGCCTGAAATCACGTAAGCCGAAGAAGGAGAAGGGGCCAGGGGCGGTAGTTCCGTCATGTGTCTGCTTCTACTTTGCTCTGATTACAAAACCCAACAAAAGCGGCACTGAGAGAAAAAATAGCCATTTCTGTGAACGTTGTTTTCCTTCATTTCTGGGCTAATTAAATTTTTTAAGCAAGTCCTTTGATCTTTAATAAAATAATAATAATAATAAAAGAAATATTTTTTTTGTTAACTAAATTAAATAAGTTAAAAGAAAATTAATATTATTTGTGTTTTAAAATATAAAACTTATATATTTCTTACAATAATTCTTTAATTGGTAGGCTTTCCTTGTGTAATTTAATTGTTTCCCTATGGAAATATTCATATAAATACAAATATAACATTTACTTTTGCAATTCGCTTCAAAATAATAACTAGAAATTTCCTTTAGCAAGTTATATCTAGATTGACTAAAACTTTATGTTTCTCAGTCTGTTTTTGTTCTATAAACTAGCCTTGAAAGTAGCATTTGTAATGCAAAATGAAAATATAATATTTATGCAACAGCTCCTGCTAATATTTTCTCTCCGTGTAGTTGCAAAAACAATTTGGCAGCCGGCTCGCGCGCTTTGTTAACGCCCCAGCGACCCTCAGATTCTTGGGATGTGGATGTCGATGTGGATCTGAGATCCTAGATGCAGTTCAGCCAGTTTCTTTTTTTTTTTGTATACTCCTGCACCTCGTCCAGCCTCGTCCGCTTTGCCAACTTTGTTTTAAGTGAAAATTGAAACTGAGCTCAGCAACTGTCCGATGGCTTTTTATTTGGTGATTGCTTAGCTGCCGCCGCTTCACCCCGATCCAAAAACTCGTGTAACTGAAAACTCAAAGCAAACGAAAAATCTACGTGACACCCATGGAATGCCAGGAAAAGCAAGAAAATCTGAGGAGGGGAGGAAAGGACAACAGAATCTGTGAAACTAACTAGTGAGGGCTTCAGCCTCGCTTGCTCAAGGCTCTGCGGAAGGTCTGTGAAGTTCTTGATCCACTCAAGTGTCTTTAAGGGTTAGCTTATGTGATCAACCGAAGGAGCCTTTACAAGGAGATGGAATTCAATGGATGAAATTCTTAAAAATGATTCACAGATACTTTTCTTTAAATACAACAGTATATTCGCAGGAACGGGGGGATTCAGCAGATAGAAATATACAAATTACTCAGGCTTATCCGATTCCGGTGGCTTAATATCGTTATCGGTGGTGGCCCGTTTGACAAAACTCTTCGTCTTCCTCTTTGGAGCCGTTGCCCGTCTTAAAGAATTCCTAGTCATACGACTCTTAAGGTTCGTCACCGCAATCGACGGCTTTGGCTGGCCTTTTATCTTGTGTTTCTTGCAAGTTCCGGTATGCGGACAGAGGTCTTCGTGGCAAACGGCGAAACTGCATTTCCCGAATTTCGAGTTCAAGTACATAACCTTTGCCTCGGTTGTTTTGTTGCACTCCTCGGCCGGCAGGTGACAGATCCGGCGGATGGCGGACGGCCTCAGGATGTGGGGGCGATAGGGTCGTCTGTGAACGGTCTTCTTCATCACCTCTTTCTTCACTCCCCGCAATACACTCTTACGCGAAGCCGCAGTTGGCTGTTGACTGCGAATGCTCCTTGCCTCCTGCACATAAATTCCATGATAGGATCTACCAAATACAAGATATTTATAGGTTTGACCTCACCTGTAGCTGGGTTTGGCTAGCCGACATGATCCCTTGGCTTCAGTTAAATCAAATAAGAAACAAAATTCTTCGAAATATGCAATTTTCAACAAATTCTTCTAAAAATATTATACAAGAGAAATTTTCAAAGTAGTTCACAGCTGATCGCACAGCCAAATGATATCTGTGAACTGGTATTTGAAATAATGTAAATACCAAAGCCTGCTCACTTCCACAAAAAGGGGATTTCAAAAGCGAATTCCATTTCTGCCTTTGTAAATAAGGTAAATTATATAAAAAACAGGGCACCGCTTTAAATGCTTTTCAACACTCGCTGGCTGAAGATGCTGGGAAACTCGGAAACTCAAACTTTTCGCCGCCGCCGCCCCGCTTATTGACTTTCAAGCTCAGTTTACCTTGCCGGCGCTGTTTGACTTTGAGCTTGGCCAGAACTTGCTGGCCCCGAAGCTGCTGCTGCTGCAGGCCAGGCCAGGTTCAACAGCTTGAACTGCTGCTCCGGAGCGGAGCGGAGTTCCTGGGCAAAATGTTTTATGCTGTGCACGGGAAAAATTCACATAATTGCAGTTGGAATTCAACAAACAACAGCAGGAGCGTAAATAGAAAGCGCAAAGTCAACAGAAAAGCGATAGCGACGAAAACTATGGAGGGGAAAATCCAGGTGGGGCGCAGGTAGAAGCTATGGATAGAATCAGCAACGTCACCGCAGCGGCCAATACAAACAGACAAGCTCACCTTTGACCCTCCTGCACTTCAGGAGCGCCAAGTAATTGCAACTGAAACTGAAACTTGGCTAAGTTGCCAGAAAAACGAATTGCAGCTCAAATTGGAACTGAAGCAGCTCCTTTATATACACACATATATATACGGGAGAGAATGGAGGATATATCCAAGAACGAGGACATTCAGCCAACAACACACGATGCAGGTCATGGCGGCTAAATTAAAAGAAATCAACGCAGGGGCAGGTCGACAATATAAGCTGAGATAACCAACAGGAAACAGAGGAACTGCGCAAATAGATGCTGCATCCTGCTTCAGTCTGTCGTTGATTTTAATTAAAATCTTTAAGCTCCTGTTGATTATTAATTATAATGCCACTGTTCTAGTTGCCACAAGGCTAATGACAACGGTCGAGTGGAGATTATAAATAAAAAGAAAGGCAAGTGGACGTGACTTTTAAAATTTCGCTGCCTGGCAGCTTAGCTTCTCTACATTGCTACAATTTAAATGGAAAACGGAAATATCCTTTGCTTATTTTACAGGCACTGTGCTGTCTTTTAAGTCTTTATAAACACCCTTTAATATTTTAAATACAAGGGCCCAGGGATGCCTTGAAGTTTCTCTCATTCTCTGAAAGCAAATTCACTTTAATTTGTATTGATTTAATTTAATTTAATTTGGAATTGATTTATCAAACGTCCAGGGTTCTACCATCCTTATATTTAGAATATGAGGACAGTGCAGTAGCTGTGCTGCTTAAATCTAAAAACTTAATCAGGATTAATCTGGCATTTAGGTTTCGTTTCTACTCTCACTGGCAAAGTGCCCGATAGATTCATCATCAAAGGCTGTAGTAGTTGTCCTTCGGCAGCGTCAAACTGCCCAGAACCTCTGAAGATTAAAAACGCAAGATGTTTCTTTAACAAGTGTTCCATATAATTCGATGTAAACCTGCCATCGTACCAGTGTTCATTAACAAAAGATTAAAAACCGAAAGGATGGACATGAATTTGGGGTGTGATACTAAAAATTTGACGGTCCTCCATTGGCATCGGTTTCTCCTCTTACCCTAATGAATTCGCAAGCAATACAACAAGTATGTCAGTGTGGTTTGGTCCTCATCCCGTTGGATGGCCTACGATTTGATCGATCGACCGATGGGCACGGCGTCAGATACCATCTCATCCTGCTTCACGGCTGGAGCTCCATCGCCCACAAGCTCGGGCTCGCACTCGCCATCGAATTCAGAGTCAGACTCGGCCTCAGATTCTGAATCATTGTGATCGTCGGCCGGGTCCTCGGAAGCCTTGTCCTGGCGCTTCTTCTGCTTCGACTTTTGACCGGCCAACCCGATCGTACGGAACTTGACCCACATGGCCCTGGTGGCATAGGCGGCAACGGCGGCCGCGGTCAACCAGGGAGAGTACATCATCATGGCTGCACCCGCAGTAGTGGTCTTCACTGGGTCGGTGCTTGGTTTATAGACCGGCGGCGGGGGTGGTGCAGGGGTAGTGGTTGAAGTGGTAGAAGTAGAGCTATCACCACCTGCGGGCTCTTCACTCATATTGATCTGGGAAAGGTACAGGAACAGAAACAATTAGAATTTGTGTACGGTTTCAGGAGAATTTACACGACAGAGCTGCACACACAGGGCTCCGTACGACTAAGAGCGCTCGCGTCCACTATGTGGGCAACACTGTCAACCTATGCTTTTGCACTTGTTTATTTTTCACTTGTTTATTTTCACTTTTTTTTTCACTTTTTTTCACTTTTTTTTTTTTTTGTTCAAAGAATTTCCGAGTTTTTTTTACTTACTAGTTTAGGATTGGACTGGTATAATATTTAAAACTTTTTATGTTGTTACTAGTTTGAGCTCTAGCGTTGGAATGAATTGTATAGCTGACCAGCTGAGGCAGGTTCTGAAGTTTCACACAATCGGCCTACTAAGATCCACTGCCCCTTTCAATAGCTTACTGAGTTAATTACAAATAAGAGTATTGAATATATATTGGGATTTTTCTCAAACTCACCTCATATCCAAGGCTCTCTTGATGGCTATCAAAGTCGAAAACTTTCCATGTAATTTCATCATACCAGTGTCGATTACCAAAAGAGTAAAGACCGAAAGGATGGACATAAATTTGGAATGCGTGATACTAACAATTTGATGGTCCTCCATTGGCATTGGTTTCTCCTCTTGCCCGTAAAAATTCGCAGGCAATATAACAAAAAAACACAAACAGTGTGGTTTGGTTCTCATTCCGTTGGATGGCCTACGACTTGATCGGTCGACCGATGGGCCCGGCGTCGGATAGCATCTTGTCCTGCTTATCCGCGGGAGCTCCATCGCCCACTAGCTCAGACTCGCACTCGTCATCTGATTCACAGTCCGAATCCGCCTCAGATTCCGAATCATTGTGATCGTCGGCCGGCTCCTCGGAAGCCTTGTCCTGCCGCTTCTTCTGCTTTGACTTTTGAGCGGCTAACCCGATCTTACGGAACTTTACCCACATGGCCCTGGTGGCAAAGGCGGCCACGGCAGCCGCAGTCAACCAGGGGGAGTACATTATCATGGCTGCCCCCCCAGTAGTTGACTGTACTTCCTCAATGCTCGGAACCGGCGGCGGTGTCGGCGGAGGTGTTGCTGGGGCTGCTGAAGCTCCGGGTGTTGTTGGATCTTTGGGTCCTTCTGCACCTGAGTTTTCCTCACCCATATTGATCTGGAAAAGGTACAGGCCGAACACGATTAGTATTCTTATATGGTTCCAGGATAATTTAAACGACAGAGCTGCACACACAGGGGCATCGCACGATTTCGAGCAATCGCATCTTCTATGCGCGCACCGCTGTCAGCATTTCTTTTATTCAATGTATTTGCAAGTTTTGGTTGTACTTACTAGTTTAGAAATCGACTGAGATAATATTTAGTATTAAGTGTGTTAATAGTTGGAACTTTAGCGTTGGAATGATATGTGGAGCTGATAAGGTGAGCCAGGTAAAAACCCGCCCACTGAGATCGAAAAATGACGATTTTCCGGGCTAAAGACACAAGAAAAACCAGAGCAGGCTTGGCTTGGCTTGCATGGCTTAGACAGAAATAAATATATTACAAATAATATGGCCTCACATAGTGTACTTTTGTGTAAAAAGATTTAAGAAAGTTGGAACTCAGCTTTAATTATGAAATTCACACAGAACTGAGGGCAAGAGCACCTGGAAATTAAAGTTACCGAAATGATTTATGTAAATTCCGGGGGCAGTCACAAAAAAACACTCTTGAGCAAACTAATTTAAGCAATTTGTCAAAAGAAAACAAAACACAAATGCCCAAACAACATCAGCAAGCCAAATCCAAACATAAATAAAGCACAAAGTGTCAGGTTGGCTGGCCGGCGGATGGACGGACAAACAAACAAATAAACAAACAATCGTCCCACACACACAGCACCTGCCACGCCCCCACATTTTCCAGGAGGCATGGCAGCGGCGTCTGCCTGCTTTTAAGCTGCCAAATCCGACAATTAAATTATTGCATGACAAAACATGCACCGCAAAATATTCAAAGCGCGCCAAAAACAGGATGTAAACAACAATAACAGCAACACGATGATGATGGGAAAACAGGAAAAACCTCAGAGAACACACACCCACCCTAGCCACACTAGCCAAAAACATAAACACAAAAAAGAAAAAATACATTGAAGGAAACCCGGAACCAAAAACGAACAAAAAATCGGATTCATCTTTCGCCGCAAAAACAACACGGCGAGGGACAAACAAAAACTTTTTTGGCATAGCAAAAGCGCAAAGGAAGGAATACAAAAAAAAAAACAAGGAAAATGTAAAAGAAGAAAGCGACATATTCCCGGGGTTTCCCCCAACCAGATATTCACTATATAGCTCAGGGCAATAATTCGAAATTCGATTACCATAACCAAGTACTCGGAAAACACACACAGTGATCGCAGGGAGCCACACACACGCGAGCCCGGGAAAACTGTGGAAAAACTGGCGGGGAAAAACGGAATGAGATCTTAAGGGGGGAAAGCGACATACTCGCTACTGTGCCCAGGGGCGAAAAAAACTGCAAATGGCGAAAACGTTCGCTAAAAGGTCGCCACATCAGGCTGGGCAACGGGAAAATATACAAAAAAAAAGGAAAAAAAAAAAGCAAAACGGACAAAACTGGTGGCCAAAAAGCCAAAACGTGAATATATCACAATTTTTGGGCAAACAAGGCTCGGCCGACCACAAAACTAGAAAAAAAAGGTCGTCTTTGTGTCGGCCGGAAAAGCGAAGAACTCAACTTGAAAATAGTCTGTGGCCAAAAGTTGATGAAGTAAGAAGGTTTTGCAGCCAGTTTACTTTAAGGTCGTGAAAGGGATATTTTTGAACTTAAGTTATGGCCCAATGGAAAATGGTTCTATGCCATCATAGTGAGCCTAATTTGTATTATAAGAGCCGGTTACTATCCTCACTGTTTAACTACCTGATAGCTATTAGAACGGAAAAGAAAACTACTATATTAAGCTATCGTTAAGCAAATTGATTCCCCAACCACTTTTTAAATTGTATCCTAACGCAAAAGAATAACATAAATGCGCTGTTAATTAACGATTATTGCTGTCTGCCCCTGAATTGTGCTGTAAGGTGCAATCACAGAGTTGCTTTGGCTATAGAAACCACTCAAAACAGCTGTAAGTCTGTAATTCATGTGCCATGTGAAGACATGGCTATCGAAAATCAGCTGTTGCCTTGCCAGGGAGTCTGGGTGCTTGAACTGTGAAGTTAGTTATTAATATAAATTCTTTAAGATTTTTTAAGGGCGTTATGAGTTTATTAAATATTATAAAATACATTAGTTATTCATAAAAATTATTTAAGATTGTTTAAAGACCGTATTAATATTATTAAATACTTTATAAATAATGTAAAAGACATAAAGCTGTCTTATCTTAAGACAGATAAGGATAGGTACGGCTACTTAAGCTTAACCGCACGAAATGCGTCACCGCAATAGAGGAACTGCTTGCTCGACTTATGTGGAGACTGCATACTGGAGGAGGAGAAAAAAGAAGCAGTGAAATATTGATTTGTACACTGTAGACAAGTTAAGTTAAGTATTAAAAATAAGAAACCGAAACAGTGGCAGTTAAATATAATATATCTAAGCTTGCTTAAGCTATTAGATATTCGATTTGACATATTTAATTTTTCCTCCATTATACAAATTTATATAAACTCAATTTTTAGCATTAGAAAACCGTCTAATGCATGTCTTGAAAAAGCCAAGTTTGCTGGTAAATTAGAAATCGATATTCCGATCAAATCGAGTATTTGAGACCCTCCGAGCGTCGTCCGTCCACCTTCTCACTCGACCGATTTCAATTACAGCCAATTAAGCGAAAAAGCGGCAGTGGCAGAGACAAAGAACCTCACTTACAAGTTGCAACAGAAAGCCAAAAGATGTTCAGAGTGGCACACACACACACGAACGTAGGAGGGAGAAGGCCACCCACTAGCTGCCACCCCACCCACACACTCACACATGCAGAGCTGCTGGCATTTTGCACCTTTTTGGCGCAGGTAAAACTTTTTATCCGCTTTCCCATCCGCGCCCCCCTTATCGGCGAAAATGTTAAAGCAAACAAACAAACAAATAAATTAGTGTTCAATCAGCGTAATTTCTTCGCCTATGCAGTCTGGCTGCCACGCCTCCTTTTCCCCCCCAGCCGATGGGAAGGTGGAAAATCCAGCCAAGCATGTTTGCCTTTTGTCTTAGGGCTTGATATGCGATTGTAACTTGGGTTTCAATTGCAGCGCCCGCCGCCTCGGGGGGTGGCTTCTGTGCAAACTTTGCGCCCTGCCGTTAGTTGTAAGTAATTAAGCGAAGAAGCAGAGCTACGCGGGGAGGAGGCGGGGTGGTGAGGGATAAACAAACGAAAATTTTCGGTAATTTGCTTAATTTGAATTCGAATGGAAGCGGCGATTGGAATGGAAAGTAGGGAGCAGGCAAAGTTAAATTTTTAACTAAAGAAATAATCGAGGTGAAAAAGGTGAAAAAGAAAGGGAAGCAAAGAGGAATGCCCCGACCATGGAAATAGTTCCTGATAGCGAGGGAAGCTGAGGAACAGCTGTTTCTGAAAAGGATATCAGGAAAAGAAATTAACTAAGTCCATGGGTTAATTTATTAAAATTCGAATAAAATTCATTCTACGATTTGTTTAATTGTTAAGTTTTCTTAATGATGTGTTTTTTTTTTAGTTATACAACAAATGTGTTATGTTTTTTTAACTTTAATAGGTAAACCTTCATTGTATTTTATGTCTTGTATTTAATATATATTTAATATTTATGTTATATTATATATATATATATATTTCATATTTATTTCTCATATTTAATATAATTTTCTTTACATAAGCGAGTGCCACGACCATGTGACAAAGTTTTTGATGCCGAACCATTTTATTCTAGGTAGTGCTTCTGGATCAGATTTAAAAACTAAAGAAATAACAAAAATAATGACCTAATTTACTGATTAAACAAAAACAATTACTGACAAATGTATTTCACGATTTTATAATTGTTAAGTTAATTTTTAATGTTTTGTGTTCTTCCTAAAATATTTTACTTTTCTATTATAAATATTACACACACAAATACGTTTTTATTTTAAATATTTCTAATTAAAAATAAAAACAAATTAATATTTTGTAATATGTATTTCTGTCTAATAAGTGTATAGTTTTAATACAAAAAAAAAAATAAATAAATAAATGAAAAAATATAAGCTAGCTACAATCATGCCTTAAAAATAAATATAGATATTGTAAATATCATTATTTATATTATAATAAAAATAAATATATATAATAATTATGCAAGAATCTAGTTTAAAAATTAACAAATTAATTTGAAATTACAAATTATTACTAAAATAAAAAAATATATAGCTGTTTTTTGCTCAGTTTTCAGACTAATTAATCAAGAAATTGTGATAGTAAATTAATTCCAAGCCTTTTAGCTGACCAGAAAACATTCAATAAAAATAATAAATTAGATTACAAAAATTAATTAAATCAATTTAATTTGTTTCCACATTTCTTAAGTACTTAATAATAAATCTTTGTAATTATTCAACATAAGTTTCCTAAATATCTCATTAACCCTTGAGCGCTTTTTGTAGCCTACAAACTACACTCAAAGTGGGTATTGCAACCCACATTAAAAGTGGGAACACTTGTTTCGAGACTGTCTGGCGCTGGCTCTCAGTCACTCAAGAGCAGACCCGCAGCCGTGTAAAAGATCTCTATTTTATGGCTGAGAACGTTGTGCTGGGGGAATTCCGAGTGAGTCAACTTGAGTGGCGCCCACGCATTTTCCAGAGATCCCGCCGATGCTGGCGCCGCTGTTGCTGCTCTTTGGGAGTTTCGTAAGAGAGTGGCTGACTCAGGTTTGCAGCTACATACGTCATATGGCGATGATCTGATCTGGAATTCTGACCCCCCCCCCCTCTCACTCTCTCTCTCTCTTGCTCTATTTGGCTTAAAACGGGTTTGTCTTTTGGGTTCTCGACTGGCAAAGGTGACTTTTGCTTGATTTATGCCAATTTATATGCATTAGCCGGTCTCCTGGAGCGATCGCGTGCGCTGAAATTATAGCGTCTTCTTTTTCTTGCCGTTATTTCTAATTAGATTGGGGTGGGACTTCTTCCTGCTTTCATTCTCGCGCTCGCTCTTGCCGTTGCTCTTTCCGATCTAATGCACCTCTCTCTCCTTTTCTCCGCGAGCCAATCCCTTGTTCCCATTCTTGCCGTGAGCCGAGCGGCGACCTCCTTTTCTTTTCCTTGCTCTTTTTTGTCTTTCCTTTTTCGCTACTGGCTACACACCGCACACACACACACACACACACACACCCAGTTAATGCAAAAGCCTTGAAACACGTTCTCGAAACGGATCGGAATTGGGTAAAGGAGAACGGGGAACGGAACAAGGAACAAGGCGCAAAAGCAAAGCCAAAAGCAACAGCAAACACAAAAGGTGTAGCAGAAACGAGAAGTAAACTCGTTTCGACGCCGGCTCCCCAAACTGATTTACCTACACTACTTCCACTTCACACACTGATCTCAACTCGAACTCGCGGCGGCACTCTCCGCACTCGGCACTCGAAGAAACGCGCTGTTTGTTCTCCACACCGGTCACACACAGCATCCACACTGAGAGAAAGAACGCCGCAGGATATTTCAATTGCAAGAAAATTGGATTTATTTCGGTTATCTGAAAAAGTATTCAAATTGTTAAGGACTTAAAAATGTTGAAAATGAATATCACAAATAAATACTGTTTTCCGGGAATTTGATAAAATGAAAATACAATAAACATCAAAATAAAAATAAATTAATTACATTTTTAATTTAAATTATTTTGTTGTGTATATATGAAAACTATTGATAAAATGTCGGAATATATCGATTTAGATTATTATATCCTGATACTATTTTCTGACATTGAACATAGTTGCTTATATTTTCTGATTAGCTTGTCGTTTAATTCAATTACATTTTTATAAGGAAATTATTGATGATTTTAATGAATGAAAATGTGCCTATTCATGGTATGAAACATGCTTTAATATTATTTACCATTTATATACAATTTAACGGATATACATTTATCCTTTTTCACAGCATTTTAATAAGGCACTTTAAGATACCATTTTAGTTGTTTTTATTAAATATATAGCAAAAATATCATATACATATATCAATTTTTTGTATGATAAATATTTAATCAATTTAACATTCTTTTATAGAGCGATTTATGTTCTATACAATATGTTCTAGATATTTTTGTCACAAATCTTTATATCTAAAGACCTAAAGTCGAGACAATTACCAATTTTGTAAAAGCCAGGGCTACAACATAACAAAAATATGAGTGAAATGGCAGTTCGTACGAACTTTAATCAGAAACCCTGAGATCCCACATTATTGTGTTCTTCATCTTGTGCAATATTGAACTAAAAAGATTTATGTTTCGCCAACTCAGGAATACGTATGGTTTGCGTTTTATTGAGCACTAAAAATGATCAAAATAAGACATTATTGATACTTTGACCACTATTTTCTTAAAATTGGTGCTGGAAACTTTTTCGTTTTCAATTTGCAAGATTTTCCTAATATGTACCGTTCGGTCTCCGATTTTTATTTTCGTATAAATGATTAATTTGATTTACTTATTAATATTATTGTATTGTTTCTTGTTTTACAAGTTCTTAAAAGTACAAAATAAATCGATAATATTATAGCTGCTTGATCTTCGACCTTTTTCTTAACAACAACTTTTCAATAATTTTAAGAACTTTATCACAGAGCAATAGCTAATTCGTAATCTCAAACCCTTGTGATATTTCTGACCGTGCATTGATCTCAAAAACGTTGCTTTAGTCCGGAGTCCCCACTCCCGATCCCAATCCCAATCCCGATCCCTTGCAGCTTCCAGCCGCAATTCCCAAAACTTCAGCTTGGTCAGCGGAGCAACGGAGCAGCGGCGGCATCTCTCCGAGCAGCTGAGCGAGCAGCGCTGAGTCGGCGACGTCTGCGCAACTTTTGATTTTATTTTGCCTGGAACCGGTTTCGCTCTACCAGCGGGTACGGGTATCTTTCGGCTCGCGCTTTGTATCTGCATCTGTATCTGTGCCTGTGTCTGGGGCCGAGGCAGACGCAAGCTGCCCACAAGGCTGCCGCTGCTGCTGGCAAGCGAAAGACCCTAGCCGAGCCGATAAATGTGTTGTTAATGATGTTTTCAAGATGCTCCGGTGGGCGTTTTTGGGTACCGAGAAAATGAGATGTCATTTGCCGATAACATGATCTATAAATACTAAGATCTATGCTCGTGCTGCAGCACAAACTATTTATAATTTTTGGAATGAGAATTAATGGTGGCACCAAAAAGATTTAAAACGAAATAAAGGTGGAAATAAAATTCAGAGATATTTATAGGATGATTTTTTGGGGACATTATTAATATATAACTATTATTTATACATTATTGCGAAAGCTAAAACTAGGTTTAGCTCTTTTTTGATGGAAATTTATATGTTGTTTAGTTTTTCTGGCGGACCTCAAGGTTTTTTACTTCTTAATAACAAATATTATTTAATTTTAATTCTAAATAATATAAAGAAAAACTAAAAAATAATAATATTTATGAGTAAATAAAATTATTCATTGAATTTCTCTGCTGCCGCTCTGCCGACACACGCACTCTATCAATGTTCGTGCGACTTCGGCAAAGGTCTTCGGGTACGGTCTCGGTAAATTAAAGCACAACATTAGTGATGTCCCCTTGTCATGTCGCAGCTAAATCTTAGCGTTTTTAGCGTTCAATAGCTTTGTTTGTAGTCATAGCTATATGTTGCTATTTTTTGTGCTCATCTCTAAACACTTCATTCAGTTTCTCAAATGCAATGTCGACGTGTGTTTGCAAGATTTCATTAAATAGAAATACTTAACATTTCAAACAAATTACTCATAATTCATGTATTAAAACACTCTAAGAAATAAATATTTACCCTCTTTAATTAAAACCTATCAAATTTCTTATGACAATACAGCATTTTGTATCTTTTATTGCTCATTATTTGGCATTATTCATGCTTGCCACTCCTTCAACTCCCTCAATTGGCCCTTTGTAATATTGTAAGTAACTGCAAATACATCAATTTCGGATCTGGGAAACCTTTCACTTGCCCCGTGGCTCCATTACCCCTTCCAACCTGCCCTCCTCCACGGAATTTTGCTTTCTTTCGGGTCACTCTCCCAAAAAAAAGTCAAGAAAAAACTCCAATTTGAAAACGTTTAAAAATAGTGAACTCACACAAACACGAAAGAGTCTTCTAATAATAAGCCGGGCAAGAGTTGGTCGGGGGGAACTATATGGCGATATATAGTGGAGCTAAAATCATCGCGGGGGCGTTTCTCGATCTGGTCGGGGTCGCTCTCTCTTTCTCGTCGTCGCCCCCTCGATTTTTCTTGGCCGGAGAGTGTGTGCAGGGAAAGAAATCTTGCTTAGTTTTTAAAGCAATTACAGATTTTATAATTTTATAGTCAATATTCTTAGGAATTCTGGAAATGTATGTAAAAACACCTTCTTAGGATACAATATTTGAATTTAATTATAAAGAGCTGAGAAATAATTTAAATTAAGAGCAGGTTTCGTCCTATAATTTGTATGATAACTGTGATATTATAGACTAGAATTACCCTTTTTTCTTAAAGGATTGAAGAACTCTCTATCTTAAAATCTTTCTTAATAAATTGAAGAACAATTGATGTAATGCCTGCTCTTCTTATACATAAGCTATGTTCTATGTACCTTAATAGAAAAAAACAAAACAAATATATTCCCCTTAAATTTTCCCACCCTACATAAATAAGAAAACACCCAAAAAATCACTATTAAAAGTGTAAATAAATATTATTTCCGGTGTGGCTTTCTCATGGCCGGTTCTCCTTCGACTTCATTTCTTGTTCTTGCCATCTCGTCGCTTTTTCCATTCACTTTTATTACAATTAACCTACACAGGCGGCACCAGTCACTACTCACACTCTTGCTCCGCTGATATTTCTCAAATTTTTCCCATATTCTAATTGCCATGTGGGGGGTGGTGTTAACATGCTTTTCGGGTTGTGCTGCCAAAAAAGAAATCCAAAGAACGACGCGAAGAACAAATTTATGACATAGAAATGTCAAGAGTTCTCTTCGGTATCCGTGTGTGCGTTACATTTTTCTATTTCTGGCCCTGGCTCTGGCTCTGGCTATGCTGGGCCTGCCTGCATTCGGATCTATAGCTATACCGTTATGGATGGGATGCATTTACGTAAATGATTCAGAACATATTGAACGCATTTTGAAGGTGACTTTGACGGAGCCAAGCAAAAGGTGCCCAAGTTTATTTCGATCTGTCTGTCGCCGCCAAATGGAAGCACTGAGAACCTTGGATTGGCAGGCTATAAAGTGTATAAATATTTCAGATTTTTAATTATAAATATTGGATATTTTGTGGAAATATATTAGGTGCCAAATATATAATAAGTAATAATTTGTCGAATAGAATCACAAGGAAACTTACAAGAAGCTTTAGGTATTTTCCTTTTAATTTACGTTTATTGAAATAAGCTTACAATATCAAGAGAATAATATATATTTATTATTAAACATTCAATAATATTTGTATTTAAAAAAGAAACATAAAGATAGCTACACTCGACCATGCAATAGCCGGTACTTAAAGCTATGTGTGTTAAATTAGCGATGAGACGAGCTAAAATTACGCATCTTTCCTGAGTTACAACTCGAAAAGTATTATTTAAAGAGGTAAAATAAATTAAAATAAATGTTGTTTACATATAATTTAAGTAGATTTTAAATAAATGAATATGTAAATACATTCTGAACCGCTTCGACAGCGACTCAAACCTACTACTCGGTTTTTTATGGATGCATCTTACCTGAAATATACAATTAATATTATAAATCAATTATTTATTTTTGTTAAACAAAATTGGCTAAGAAATATATTAAATAAATGAAAAATAAATGCTGTTAAATATGAAAGGCTGGCTTGGTTTTGGGCAATCCTTCATTTATACGTATATATACATATACATATACATATATACAACTGCTAGGATTCGTATTACATACTTTAGGCTGAGATCACCCAATAACGTTCATAAAATGTATATTTTCATTGGATCTAGCTAGATTAATCGAAATGTATTAATATAGATGCGATTTTGACGATTGGTAATTTTCCTGCAGACAAATGAAATTATATCTTCAATGCAAGTCAAGGATTCATCCATTACAACTGCCGATGGCGTTTAAATCCTACAAACTTCAATATTATTAATACATTTAAATAATTTCAAGCTAAATAATAATTCATTTTGATTTTAACATTCCCAGAAATTTTGTTAGAATTTATTTTCGTCTTGGTTTGAGTTTCAAAGAGCGCGAGGTAGTAAAGGTTTTGCAGTATTTCAGTTTCTAAATTTGTTTTAGTGTACAATTTATTATTAAATAATTAATTAATCAATTTATCTTTGTATAATTTTTATATGAAACATTTTTTCGGACCAACTTAGATGTATCTAATACACAAAATGATGTAATTTTAACCATATGAGGCTTCTTATAAAAATTTATATATGGCAAGCTTACTTAACTTAGTCCTGTACACGATTTCTGGCAACAAATCTTGGCTAACACCAATCACAAGTTAAGGAGTCTATAAAATAAATACCAAAATTAATTTAAAATAATGTAGAAAGCAATTGATTTTTAATGAAATTTGTTATCGATATAATTTCTTTGATTTTATGTATTTTTCAATAGAAAATTTGGATTCTTACTAAAAGCGGACATATATTTTAGTAAATTATAATTGTTTACTAAAGAACATTGCTTATAGAATTTATTAGGCATATTATTGCTTTTCTAAATCCCTTATTGGACTTTTTATCAATAAAAACATTTATAATAAATAGCTGCTAAATTCACATTTATTAAATTATAATTATTTTAAAAATACAGATATAATCTATACAATTGCTTAACATTAACATTTATGATAAACAAATAAAAATAATTAAGAAATGAATCAGGTTTCATGGAATTAACTCTACTTATTAAAATGCTAAATAAAATGTAGTTTCCTTTAGTTTTTTTCGACGTTTATTTTACGATCCGCAACCTACGCCAAACAAAAAGCGAAACATAAGCCCGGTGTATTTCTGCTTTTGGCCAAGTTAACCTTTTAGTAAGTTTTAGTTGATTGTCAACTCGCCTTCGGTGAACTCATTCCCCCCCCTGGCAAACACACCGATTTCTGCTAAGAGAAAAAAACGGAGAAAAACCCCTTAAAACCACTCGATATTAGTCTTCAAGAGAAACACTCTTAGGCTCTGTGGCGTCCTCTCTCTTCCCTTAGCGCATGCAACTCCAGTTAAAATAATCCAATAAGAAAACGAGAGAGAGCGGCATAAAATGAGTGCTGAGCGTCTGTCGCAATTTGCTGCTGGCAAAGTGCCCTGTTAAACTTCCCGCTCACTGTTAACGCTCTCTCGAAGCACTCAAATTTGATTTTGTCATGCGGGTAAATCGTCCAAATTCTGTTAAAACTCTCACGCATAACAGCCGTTCCGCTCTTGAGCGTCGGCCAAAAGCGCCATTCCTCTCTTGCTGAACAAAAAACACTCATCGAAACAAAAATGGTCTCTAGATTTTGGAAATCCCTGTTTGCGCTCTACGTTTTGTGCTCATTCGTCTTTTGAAACTCGCCACGAACGAACGTGTTTGTTCTCCGCTTTTTCCCTTCGCAAAATTCGCTTCGCTCGTGAAAGTCGAGTTGCGCCTGGCCGGAGGAAAAATCGAAAGAAAAACCAAAAAGAAAAAAAAATAAAAATTAATAAATTACAAGCTCAGCTAAAGAGGAAACATTTTTGCCCAGTCATCGCAAAAAGAGAACCAACAATACACAAATCGAATCATTTTTCTGCAGAATCGCAAGAAGTGTAACTCTCTAAAAGCGCGCTAAAAATTCAAAGAAACCCCCCAAAAAAAAGTTAGGCAAACAAAACTTCTATCGAAATTCGGTATTTATCGAAATATCGCGAAAGCACGTGTGTGCACGTGTGTGAGAGTCTAGTGAACCAGTGTGTGTGAGTGTGACAGTTACCAAAAATAATAAAAAGTAAGAAGCAAGAAAATTTCAAAGAAATAGTGCAAAAAGAAGCCGCAGGGAAATTATTGTACGGGAAAATTGCAGAGTAGAGCGAAAAGCCATTGTTTTATATATTCGCCGGCATCTTAATGACGTCACGTCGCAGCACCGCCAGCGATAAAAGCAACAAGAGCGACACCAACAACAACAACAGCTTCTTCAATATCGCGCGTGTTTAGTTACACACACACTAACAGCAGCAGCAGCAGCAGCCGCGGAGGTTAAAAATACATTTTTTAATTTACCAACAAAACGAAGAAACAAAAACAAGCAGCGGCAGAAGCAGCAGCAGCAGGAAGCAACAGCAACAACGCGTCAGCTGGACAACCGAAGGTGTTTATACTAAACAAAAAAAAATTACACAAAAACAAAGAAACCAACAAAATATCGTCGCTTCTTTCTTACTACTCCTCTCTGTCGCCGACCTGTCCCCCTCTCTCTGTTTTGGTTATTTTGTTGTCTCTCTTCTTTCGCCAGCGTCTTGAGTTGAAGTTAGTTTTTTTCTTCTTTTTGTTGTTGCCTGTTTTTATCTCCGCCTTACTCTGCGGTTTTGTTTGTTTTTTTTTTTGTGTTTTGTTGTCGAATTTTCGGTGTTAAGTGAAAAGGCGGAAATTCTCTTTTATAACGGGAAAAATTAACTTTTACAGGGAAAGTTATTCAAAAGAAGTTTATAGAAAATAAAAGAATGCCACGAAACTTTAGTACAATTTCAACAAAGAGCAGAAAATCCATTAGAGATGCGAAAATGTTAACGGCAAGGCTAAGAAAGTGCATTTAAAAAATATAAAAACTAGAATCAGATATTAGAATGAACTAATATATAATGTTATTGCTGAATAAATCGACTTTTACTAGTTAAAATAATACGGAAAGTTAGTTGCGCGAAGTGGTCGAAAGAAAAGAATTACAGATACATTTAAAAATCATTTTTAATATTCTAAACACCATTAACAGTTAAAACAAAATTTTACCGATTGTGTTTAAAATGTATATATAATTTTGTAATAATTTGAAAAACAGTAATAAGGAAAGTTAATTGGAAAAAGTTTTGGAAATAAAAGAATCCCTAAATCGTTTAAAAAATCATTTTGAAAATTCAGAAAACCATTAAAAGTTATACTAAAATGTAAATAAATTAAAATGAAATATATATGTTTTGGAAATAATTGTATTACTTTAAACAAATTAATTTTTAGCGGTGAGGTTATTCAAGATATGTTATAGAAATAAAAGGATGTTTAGATAGTTATATTTTTGAATGTGAAAAGGAGTTTTTAAGTAAGCTTACAATATAGAAAAATGTGTAAGCATATTGTATAACTAAAAGAATATCTTTTTACCGAAAAAATACTATTTCAAGTTTAAAACTGTTTTTCTGATAGGTAAAATACTTTAAATTATTGCTTATGTGGTCCAAAGAAAGTTATATCAACTCAATTTTAATATATGTTTCTCAACACATTCTGTCATAGAATATAAAGAAAGAAGTTAAATTTTTGCTTAGCTTTTTTAAAAAGAACACTGCGATTGCCTTAGACGTGAAACCATTAGCAAACTTGTATATTAACAGAAAAGTATCTGAAAACTTCATAATATTTAGCCAATTGTTAAAAGTCGGTAAAAATGTATATCATGTTTCCGTTTCTCTTCTACAAACCAATCTGTAGAATGCATAAACACACAGAAATCGACAGAAATGTTAAATTTCTTACAAAAAAGACCGCTCATATTCTTAATTCGTTATTTAAATAACCAAAAACATAAATTAACTACAGCCTCATTCACACTTTTGCCAAATAGTTGATTAGTATCGAAAAAATGCTTATAAAGAGTTCCCCTTTGAGTTTGATTCCCAAAAACTAGCGCTTAATCCGTTAAAATAAAATATTTCGTTCATTTGGTTCGCTGAAAAGCCTAATGGCCGAAAATCAAATTGAAATTGAGGCTAATGAACTGTGAAATTATAATTAAAATTCAACAAATTGCAAACCAAAATTTGTCAGTGAGAAAACGGGAATTGTTATTCCTAATTATTGGGCATACAAATATAGGGCAGTTTTAATTAACTGAAAAAGCAAATAAATATAGCAAACACACTTGGTTAAGTCGTGTTAAAATATACTGTTAATTTAGCAATTTTTATTCTAATGCCAGGCAGGGCCCAGTACGAATAGAAATAAAATAAATAGATCTGAGTCAAGAGACAGTGCGACTCGTCAGTATTAGCACAAACCAAACACGTGTTAATAAAGTGAGAACACAATAAAAGAATTAATCACTGAATTTGTTTTCAGAGCCACAGAAAGCAGACGGACATACTTAAATTAAAAGTGATTACTTTGCTGATTATTTAACTGAAGTCTGTCACCAATTGAATTACTTACAATTGATTTTATTTTTGAATAAATTGAAATTCAATCAAAATGAGGCTGTGAAACGCACTGTACTCGCACAACATGCAAACAGTCACGTTTTTATTTTTTATGTGGCAGTAGTTCTCCACCCAAAAACCCCTTCCTCTTGCCAAGTCGTAACCATTAAATTTATGTTTATTTCAGTTCGAGCTTCAGTTTCAGTTGCAAATAAAGATTGTTATTATAATTTTTCCGATTTGCTTCGTTTTTCTTCGGTCGAGATATGCAAATTAAATTAGCTCTGCCCCTTAGAAAACAAAAGGCAAAACTTTGACACATTTTGCTTAATTTTTTTGTGTTTTTAAAAGGCCATCCCCATCGTCAACATCATCGGCAAAAGTGTCAAAAAGTGTGAAGCAAAGAAATCGTTTGGAAAATGCCAAAATGAATTGTTATTTCTGTCCATTTGTTCAATACACACTGACAAGTCATTCACTTTTACTCCGCCACTCGAAAGACTCAAACTCGTACTCAAATCGAAACCCAAACTAAAAACGCCACGAAAGACGTGTTTCTTTCCGTGGAGGGGACTGGGTTGCAAACTTGAGGACTTTTGGCATGACTAATCGATTCGATTTTTCGCCAAAAGTCAGGCGGCAGTAAGAAAGATGAAAAAAAAATAGCAGTTGCTGTGAGAAATATATGTTTGACTTGTAGTATGACTGTTTTGTGATTTAAGCTCTTCTCAATAGGTCGTAAATATCGATAGGAACACCATACACACCCACCGAAAATCCCCCTTCCCCCTCATTCGAGTGTCGAAAGTGTGGAAAAATCGCTGTACTGACTTGTTTGTTTGTACGCTTCGCGATTTGAGTTTGAGGCGAGATGACAGCACTCGAATAGGTGTCAGAGTTCAGGTGAAGGGTGCTAAAGGTGCGTTGGAAAAAAATCATAAGTTCCAAAACAATGGCGACGATAAACGCGTTTCATTAGCCCCGGAAATATAATGGAATTTTTACATTTGCATATATTATTTTAGATTACATTAAATGCATGAAGAATCGCTTTTTGTAAACATCTTTTTAACTAAAAAAATCTAGAAATTATTTTTCTAAAAGTCTTTAAAGATCTGAAAAATTATCTCAACTTATATAATACATCTTAAAACATATAGATTGACTTTCCCTATGATCTGAGGGAATAAAATCATCTAAATATTGCATTAACTTTTTCCGAAAACAGCACTTTCAATCGGTTTCTGTTTTATATCCAGTCTTCTTTTATTTTTGCATTCTTATAAACATTTCCTTTCCTTTTCAAAGACTTTTTCGATTTCAATTTCTTTTGGGCTCGCCTTCCCTTCTAGTTTTCATCTTTTTTGATATTTTGAAACATGTGCTCGTGTCTTTTTTTCGTCTTCTAAAAATATCAAAAACTTTTCATTTGCCTGCGTTTTTGTTTTTGGCTTTTTCAATAAGCGCTGAGCAGCTGTGACGCTGACTGCGAGAGAAGAAAGAGGAAAACACAAAACAAATATCTATATGTGGTTGGAAGAATCGTAAGAATAGGGTGACTCAGTGCCAGCTGGAGTCCGAAATTCGAAAGGTGCGTTACGATACGAAAATATAGGCTATTTTTTCCGAAGATTTGATTTAATTAAAGCTAACAAATTACACATTTTAAAGGTTAGTTTAATGACTTCGATTTTCCCATATTTTCCTCTTCTTAATCTTATAATATTTTGGAAATAAAAATCCATTTAAATTTATTTCACACCTAATACGGCTTCCTCAATTACATAGAGTTGGCGTCGAACCCTAAACATACTATAATTCTGCTAGCACATGCCAAAAAAACACACAACCAGCAGCCACAGAACCGAGTCAAAAAAGAAATTTTGAACATGTTTCGTTGGCTGTTGATGTTGTACCTCCGAGCATCCGAGTATCTGTGGCATCTCCCGTAACAAGCGACAGCTGCCGCACATTTTGGATGTATCTCATTGGATGTATCTGCAGCTGTGCATCCAACACGCACGCATCCAGAGATGAGAAAGCCCCAGCAGCAGCCGAAAAGTCTCACTCCCCATTTTTGGCAGCATTTTGGAAGTGTGCTGCAAGCAGTCCAAAAATAAGTTCCTTTTATTTTTCCCTGCAACGATATAGAGAGCAAATAAGAAAGTTCGTACACTTTTGCATAATGCTGACAAATAATATGAGCGTAGAGATGACAAAACATAAGCGATAGTATCGATTAGGGCGGTTGTTCATTATATTTTAAAAGATTTTGTGGAATAACTAAACTGAAAGATGTTGATTTAGCCAAAAAGGATTTGAAAATACTTTTAAAAATCGTTTTTTTGCTCTATAAATTATTCATAAATAAATTAACAAATTGCCATATCTTTAGTTTTTTTAAATTATATTATAAATTATACAAATTTTGTTTTTGGTTGTCTCTACCATCAATATTGTCACCAGCTCTACATCGGCGTGCTTAACCCTTGTGCTGGCCCTTTCGTTCAACGCACAATTGAGATCAATTGAAGGCAGAATTGATTGTTTAACCTTTTGGGGAAAGAGCGAGAGACTGTGCGGCTTTCGAGGCGTGTCTGCAATGTGATTATGGGTACACAAATTAGTTCAAAGATTAACTCAATTCTCATTTTCAGAATTGTGCATTTTCGAGGAATTTTTAAATTGTTATAAATATCGCTCGGCCGCTCTTTCGGCGTCTATTTTCGGTTCCAAAAAGAGCAAAATATAAACATTAAATTAATTGGGCACAGAAATCTATGAACATTTAGTGGATCTACCTTTTCTTCCTCTTGTTCTGTATGTATCTGTGTTAGTATTTGAATTTCAATATTTGTGCGACGGCGCTCTCGTATTTTCAAGATAAGCTAAAGTTTATGAATATGCCAAAAAATAGTATACGAGAGCGATAGAGAGCAGCGATTTCGGTGGGGCTCTCATTTATGAATTTTTGTTTTTGATTTCCCTCGTTCGCTTTTATTTTTCGACCTCTTCTTTCAGCTCTATATGTACATATGTATATATACACATATTATATGGCTTTCCGACCTCTGACGTAATTAGTGATGATCGCGTTTTACGTCTAAAGAAATTGATTTGTCTGTGTGAACGAAAATTTGAATATGAATTCGGCGGAGATAGAGAAACGTGACAAAGAGCTGTGAATTTGAGTTGGAATAAGTCGAGTTTACCAGGGACTAGGGCAAGGTTTTTTTTGAAAGAAAATGAAAGCTCGAGATTAAAGTTAATGGTTTTTCAATAAAGGCGATTTCCAAGGCCTGTCTGCGTTGAAATAGGCAATTTCCCAACTCCACAGTAATGGGAATATTGCTCTTTGATCTTTTAAATAGAAGAAGAAGTGGGAAAAGGGAAGGCTATGCTTATACTTGATGAATCAAGCTATGAAACCTGATCGCTCTTCTTCCCTATTAAGTTCCTTTATTCACGCTTTCGGCACGCTTCCCATTAGTCATAGCCTTAGGACCATATATAGCTCAATCTGCAGATCTTTTCAGCACCCTTTCGAAAGCGCTGCCAAATTATACACACAGACTCCAAATAAGGGACAGTAGCCTGATAAATGCAATCCGCAGTGAATATGAATGTATTTCTTTTATCTAAGCAGCAACTTTCGAAAGAGATTTCACAAAGAAGAAAAAATAAACGCTAATAGCTGTCAATGAAATCAGTCAGCGAGTCAAGAAACATTAAAAGAGCAGAGAAAAGATAAACATTTGTGGCCCACGCATCGTGTACTGCCAAATTAATTAGCCAAGTCAAGATGGATGACAATGAGAATTAATTAGGCAAGCCAAAAACTCCATATTTGGAACAGTTTTTGGCCAAAAGAATAAAATAGAGCCATCTCGCTTTGTGCCCACCTGCATGACATAATCCCAAGCCAGACGATCATTTAGCCAATTGCCATTTATGGCTGACATTTAAGTCTTACCATCTTTCGGCGCTGTGTTCGGTTATGGTTCGTTTGTGGACGGGAAAGTTTCCTGTTTCCAAGTGCAATTTCAAGTCTGAAAATCCACCATTTCAATAACAGATTTATTTCCGTTCGAGACTGATTTATCTCTTTGTAAATAATGCCAGTTATCGGGATTAGGTGTATTTGCAAAATGTAAAAAAGAGCAAAGTTTATTTATATTTTTGCCAGCATATATGGCTCCATATAACTCTCTATCTTATCTCGTTTATTGATAGCACAACTTGCCCGGTTTTCACCTATTTCTTTCACTTTTTTTTATGGGCGCATCGTTAGCTATATGTGTCATAGCTCTGGGGTGGGCCCTGAGTTTGTTTTGTTTTTTTGTGTTGTTTTTTCTCCCTGCAGCGTTAGAGGAGCGTTGTATAATGTTGCAGAGCCAACGAGCGGTTACTGACCGATGTTTTGCTACGGCTTCGCTTGCGTAAATGTTTCTTTAAATGCATTAACTTGTCGCCGGCGGGGTGAGAGTTACAAGTCTGCTTTTCGCTGTTGTTTTTGGCCCTCGAAGGCAGTCGCTGCCAACTTGTGTTGTGCTGCTGCCGGCCTTAGTCATAACTTTGCCCCGTGCGGGTTAACTTCGTGTGTGAGTCGCTCTCGAGTTGATATAGTCGTCGTTGTCGTATACAAATTCTCATGAGTCGCGCATATCTAAAAAAAAGTATTAAATATATACTGCAAATACAGAATATACAGTATACGCTTTCACAGCCAATTGTGAACTGGGCAGCGTTATATACACATAGTTGTTGTATTCGTCGTCTTATCAGCAAAACGCTCTCGATTTGGTATGGGTTCTACGTAATGTGGGGCATGTGTGAGTTGGGAAATGGATGGTTGGATAAGTTATTGAGAGCGGATAATTGATTGGGACGGCATGAATCGATAGAGAGCCCTCTCCCATGGTGGTGGTTAAAATTATGCAAAATAGCTTGGGATTTGTATCAAATACCTCACAATATCATTGTTTTGTTATAAATTTCACTTTTTAATAAAAACGATTATGGCCTTAGCTTTATAATCTAATCGGTTTTAATAATTCAATAATTGTTCACTATCAGTATTATGATTTTTTAATGTCAAAAAATTGTTCTCTACTTCTTGTCAGTGGTAAACTATCGATCTTAAGAAAGTCAATTTAAATATATTACTCGTAGTTGTTAAATAGTGAGGTTATGATATTTATAAATAATCCAGCAGGCTCCGGTTTTCACCTTCTATTCCCGCTTTAGTTTTCGGACCAAAACGTATTTTTTTGTACTTTGATTTTCACGAAACCTTTGCAATCGTTTTGTTATCGGAATATTTGATAATCTTTAACTGCTTAAATCGCTGATTTGATTGTTTTAATAAATAACAGAGTGTTTAAATGTTTTACCTCTGCTCAATTGTTTGATTTTACGCAAAATTATAGCAGAAATGGCTGTTTCTACAAAATGGACTGCCAACTTCTTTACAGTTCCAATTCCATCCATTTCAATTACTTATTGTGCACGTTCACCCTTTATTTAATTAAATTAGATAGATTTATTTATAAGAGCCCGTTTTATTTCTTCTTCAAGATTATTTAAGCTCCCCTTTTAATTTTATAAGTATTTAAAATTGCTTATGTACTTCCCTCAACAGTCTGGCAACATTAACCACCAAAAAGCAAGTTGTTCTTATCGTAAAATCCGAGTTGCAGTTAGAAAAGAATTATTAAAAAAAAAGGGCTAGTAAACTATTTTTCCTTCTGGAAATAAGATCTCATTTGATGTAGAAAAATGCATTTACTTTTCATTCCAACAATACAAACTTCCTTTTTTTTTTCAATTCGACAGAAACTCGTGAAAGTGAAAACCAGTGACTGCCTGTATATAAATTAATTTTTTATTGGTAAAATGTAGCCTCTTTTTTGTGCTTAAATTTGGTCTCCTGGGTATGTCATTAGCTTATAGCTTGCCCAATAATTGAAAATATAACTAACCCCCAGGCCACATGTCGTTTACCCTTCCAGATGCAATTAGAATTGCCCCAAAAATTCTACCGGCTGAACAGCTGCCTTTTTCGTGTTATCGTGTTGACTCAGCTTGCATAAACATTTATGAAATGCGAATGTGAACAAATATTTAGTGGGCTTGCGTTAACAGCTTCGGAAATTAACAGTTTTTCAATATTCACTCTCTCCTGCTGGCCTATCGGTTTCTCTGATTCTCAGAGTGCTGCTCTGCCTTTTTTTTCGGCAAGTTTAACCTTCAAAAAAACTTTTTGATACGAGAGACTGAAACCGACAAAAAAAAACCTGAAAAAAAGAAAACAAAACCTACGGACAAAACTTGTTGAACTTGTTTGTCTTTGGGGTCTGGGTCTACATCAATTTGCATCGCTTTTTGTCCGCAGGTTTTTATCTTTTCGTCTCTTCTTAATGATTTTTTAATAACCGAATTTTGAGGGTCCTTATAGTATATGAGAAGGTTGATTGTAGGTCGGCGGATGCACCGATCGACGGATTATACTGTATGTATCCGCACGGGCACAGGCAGTAGAACCTTCGATTATTCTTGGCCCAATTTCCACGTCTAAACACTATTCGGAAGTTTATTTTCGTGGCGAGTTTTCCACAGCCGCTTCTGGCCATAAATTTCTCGAACTGCGTCAATGACACGGCTGCTAATTTCTGTTTCTGTTTCGATTTCTGTGCCTGAATCTGTATCTGTTGGCTATAATGGCTTCTATATATTCTATATAGCCTGATGCCCAGCCACGTCCGCTTGTGTGGGCGTTGCGTGTTCTTTTTTTCCCGCCTGTTCACACAGTTTTTTTTTTGGTGTCTGTGTATAGAGATTTTTCGCTGTAGCCGAAAAAGTTTTCAAGAATTATTTTAATACATGCCATAAACATTAGCCCACACACACACACAGCCACACACACGAACTCGCAGATGATGGGGCTTCAATTTCTCAGCTCATAAATTAAGTTAGAATTTATATCTTTGGAAATCAAGTTGAAATACGGAAAAACAATTTGCAGCTGACATCATGCGGACGTATCCACAAATCCATATACTAACAAAAAAAGTAGATAGTCACCCTGTGTGTGTGTGCGAGTGTGTATACTCTATAAAGTTTATTAATTGTCTTGGCCGTCGCCGGTATCTTTTCAAATTGACTTGGCTGAGATAATTTAGTGTCAATGTGTCGGTGCGATATCTGTCGAAATGCCAAATGGCTCGAAGATAGGAAATTTCGGTAGTCTCTGGTTTCCACAAGAATTCTGATTGAACTGAACAGGGAAAAAATATTGAAAAATAGTTGATTTTATATTGAAATGTTTTTGATTTCCGTCAGAATTTGTTTTTCTCAATGTCTGTTTGAAAATTAGAAGATTTTATGCCTAAACAATGTTGCAGAATTTACAAGTCATAGGAAATAAACCTTTCTTTGTTTTATAAATTAACTTCAGCTGCCAAATATTATTTATTAAAGGCTTATGTATATGAATGATATAGTTTATTGTTTTTTAGACATTAAACGATTTCCTACAGTTTATGGTCTTGTTTTCTATATTTTACAAACTTTTCTGAACACTTGAAACATTTTAAAGAATATTTTTATCACACCTTTTGCCTCCTTTATTTAAATTAAAATTGCAACACTTGCCCTGCCATTTTGTAATCGATTTTCGTAATTTTCCAAGAACACTCCCCGCTCCAGACCAGCCCTTTAGATACATATAAATAAAAGCAGCAGGGGTAGCTTTAATAGATTTCCATTTTTCGAAAACTTTGATTCATATGCCGCTTCGGATGATAAGATAAGATTAAAGGCACACAATGCGATTACAACAAGAGCAACAACTATTGCAAGCCGGCAGACAAATAAAAGATAAAAACAAACACAAACAAATGCAAGGGCGAAGGTGGAGGGGGGATGGGAGGGGTTAAGGCAAACAAACAAAAACAATCCTCAAAAGCTAATAACAACAAAATATAAATATCAAATTGTGTGCCGTCATCGATGATTGAATCACTTGCCAAGCTTACAGAAACATTTATTTTCACTCAATTTTGTATTTCTATCTGAATATATATTTATTTACATATATTTCTTACAGTACTTTATTAATTGAGAATAAAGATAAAATAAAAAGTATATATACGATCTGATCGGTAAGTGCGCTTAACAATATTATTCCATTTGCTATAAAAAGAAATTGCCAATAGTATGCGAGATTCAACTACGACTGACTCTCTCTCTCTGTCTGCGGCGGTGTCTCTCTCTTAAATGTTGCTTCGAAAAAAAAATATAAAATATACACCGCTGATCCGCGTCTGAAGATGCCCGAAAATATATATAAAAAATACGAACATTAGTGCACTTTAGTTGATAATATTTATTCGTAGATTTAATTTTTTATTTGGTCTATGTGCATTGCGCTGAACTGCCTTAGGGTCTAGGCTTAATTTGGCTATTTGGCTGTGGCTCTTAGCTCTCGGCTATTTGGCAATACCATCCCCTGCGCTCCGCCCCTTCCAGAAAGCTGCAAACTGGACGCCAATATCGCTGCTCACGCTCTATATATACATATATATATATACTCATAAATACATGCAAATACAGCCAGATATCCGTTGGTGTATATCTGGCGAACTATTTTTAGTGACTATATCATAAGTTGTATGGAACGAGAACTTTTATTTTTTGCACACCATTCGCTCATCTATCTAGCCTAGGAATCTATCGCAATTTAAATACTCTCTATAATATGGATATGTCTGTCTACCGTCTTTTGTTTATGTCTTTATCATTTGAGCATTGCATTCTGCATACAAATAAAAACCATAACACCAACGATCTGCGCATTACTAACACCAAAGAATCTATATTTTTTAAGAATATAAACATGATCAGTTTCCACATCTCACCCATTTCAACCTAGAATCGCTCTATCTCTCTCTCTCTCTATATGTATCTGTCTCTGTCTTTCGCCATTTTTCTATTTATCTGTCTTGGAATGTAAACCAAGTTGGTATGATCCTAAAGTTCTATTTCTCTCTTTTACTCTCATTTCAGATAATGTAAAATCAGCTTACACACAAAAAAGCAGTAAAATATATATAATATATATAATAAAAAATTAACAGCTGCGTCTATCTATAGATATATACACCAACACACATCTATATATAGTTGAATAAGCGTTCGATTCGAATCAAAATTATATAGCCCAAGCTATCAGCTATCCCCACAAGCTTTGTACTCCACAAAAACGCTAAAGAACTAAAGAAAACCAACTGAAAAATCATACCATCTACTATAGATCTATATGCTATATGTATACACATAAATAGGTGCTGATCTGTGCTCTTGATTTTAGTGTTTTTTGTGTGTGCGTGCCGCGAGAGGAGCGAATACGATAAAAAAAAAACAACATAAATTGATAAAAACATTTTCTAGTCGCTAGGCTAAAACTATATAAACTCCAGCTAACCCAGATCCGTAACCAGATATAGTTATATAAATATATAACCCCAAAACACGATGGCCAACGTTGTCAATATGAACAGCCTGCTCAACGGCAAGGACTCGCGCTGGCTGCAATTGGAGGTCTGCCGGGAGTTTCAGCGCAACAAATGTTCGCGCCAGGACACCGAGTGCAAGTTCGCCCATCCCCCGGCCAACGTGGAGGTGCAGAACGGCAAGGTCACCGCCTGTTACGACAGCATCAAGGTCAGTATTCCCCAAAGCCCCAGACCTTTTACCAACATAAAACCAAACCCTTTCCCCCCACCCCTCTATTGCTTCGTGTGACTCGTAGACCGTAAGCTTCAAGTCTTTTAATTTCTCATCCCACAAAAAAAAAACTGCAAGAAAAAAATATGAAAAAAAAACCAATACCAAATCCCGAATTTAGGGCCTCGACGAAAACTGATCTTGTCTCGCTTTTGTTGTTTGTGCTTATGTGCTTTTATAAACTCCATTTTGTTTTTGGTATCTCTGTGCTTCTATATATACTATATATATCCTAAATACACACTATATATCTAGTGGCTGTCTCTCTAAGATAAACCTAATTAAATGCAGCTGAAGCGCCGAGCTGAGCTTGAGAATTGTGTGTGCGTGAGTTTGCTTGAGTTGAGTCTTGGGTCCCGAGTAGAAGGCTTTAGCTTTTGGCTTACAAATAAGAGAGTTCCACCACCAATCGAAACCCCATTACAAATTAATTTGAACACGGAGAGGAGCTATCACGTTTCTCTCTGTGTACAACAACCTAATACCATAATAAAGCAAGTGAAATCAACTGATATCAACTTCAAATCGTTTATCACCGTTCGCGTGATTTGTAGGCCTCGCAACTCTTAGACATGGACAACTTCAAGGTAAAGCTCTAAATAATTAAAATTTTAAATTAAGACTTTTTAGCTGTAAGAGAATAATGAATCCCCTTTACCCAAAAATCGAGTCTATTGATCTTTTCGTTAATTTCTTGCATTTTGTTACCTGACACAAACAACCTGCCTAAGGGCAGGCACAAAATCAAAGGCAAAGCGGATTCCATGATTCTTTTTCCGCCGAAGCAAAAAGGCAACGCGGCAAATTAGCAGGGCCGAGACAAAAGGGTGAAGGCAGCTCTTTTTCCAGCAGGACAATGGCGGCAACAAAAAATTAAGTTGCCTCTCCTCCTCCTTCGGGTTGGGTGTGTTTTTGCGGGTGTTTTCTTTATAAAGCTTTTTGTTTTTTTTGGCCGCAACAAACAAACAACTGCCAAAGAATGGCAACATAAAGTGGAGTATTTTATGTATACTATATAATGCTGACAAAATGCCATCATCATCAGGTTGGGAGGGAGGCAGGCGCCCATAGCCGTGGCCGTAGCATCACCATCAAATTTGTGACAGCATAAAAAATTACGTTTTGAAAATTCAGGCTGCCGCTTTTTAGGCGTCGCCACCAGCAGCAGCGGCGGCAGCAGCAGCTTGTTTGGCCAACGGCCTTTTGTTATGCCAAACACAAAAAAAAACCCAAAGCGAGTCAGTCCTTAAAGTTGGGCATAGTTCGTCCTTTTTGCACCCAGCCACCTCCTCCAGCTCTTGAGTCGAGTGTGCAAACAATAGTTAAAACTGATGTTTGTAAGTAGCTCCTCGGCTCAGAGGGTCCACGCTTATATATACTATATATACTTTTATTTTTTTTACTTTTGCGAATGGGTGGTGAGTGAGGAGTCGTTGTTAATTGAGCCACTGGATGGTCCACCCATCTCTGGCTTGTTTGCCTTTTGGGCCGGAGCCTCAATGAATGTATTAGTCATATTATGAAATGTTCTTTGTTCGCCGGAAAGAAGTAATTTATAAGGCTTGACTTTGAATATATATCTCTGTTCTGATAACGTTTTTAGTGACTAAGATGTGGAAAGCCCTGAAATAAAAAGAGTACTTAAATAGCTTAGTCTTTGCTTAGTTTTAAAATAAACTTAATAACTAAAGTGTCCCCTAATATAGTATTTAAACAACTAAAGATATAAACTTAGGCCTTTCTCTTTCAATTCAAAGTATATTAAATGCTTTAATTTTAAACTCTTTTCCTAATTGATGTTGTTGAAATATGACTTATAGGGACCACACACAATCTGATCTCAACCGTGGCCAATGAATTTCACATTTAATATTCATAATTTCGGTCAAGACTCAACTATTTATCCGAATTTATTGTCCGAGCCATCATTAATCTAACCGGACCCAACCAATTCCAATTATCTTTGATGGATCATTAGGAGCGGGTCAGCCGTGTGGTTGCTGCCGCCTTTGCCATGGAAATCTCATAAGCCTTTTGGCAATTATCCGAAGCCACAGCTGCGTGATAAGCGAGTTCTGACTGCAGGATATCCCCATCAGCAGCAGCTGCAAGTTGGATATAGATGAGGATGTAGATGGAAAGGACACACACTCACACACACCCACTCTGAGTGACCCTTGGGCACTTGTAGTTTTTGCCTGGCTGGGCGGCAAATAAAGCTCAGACATTCATTGCCCACAAATTAATTGTGTTATCCTATTAATTAACTATGCAGTAAAGTTGCCGAGCAATTTCGTTCCGACGAGCGTTTTTCTCCACCAGCCTCCGCATTTTTCCCCATTTTCCGCCCCCCTTTTGAGTGCTGTAATTGTAGGCGAGTGTGTTTGCACTCATTTTCACCTCTTTTTGTCCCCGCCGAGAGTTTTCATACTCGTGTATAGTCACAGTACGTATGTGTCTGTGTGCTTGACACACAAAACGAGCCTGGGCTTAAATGTTTAACGAACTTAAACGTGGCAAGTAACCAGCAAGCACATAATACATACATATACGTATGTATAATGGCCGCCAGTTCGAGGACGAAAGGCCTATGTACAAGTCCCGTGATTGTATGCCACGTGTACTTGGGTGTATTTAAACTTTTCTTTCTCTGCGGCCGCGACACTAATTTATAGCTACGTTGCCGCATTGTAGACTTTCAAATGCCAGTTGGCCCACAAAGAACAAGTTATAGTGGGATTTCGAGTGGAAATTGGGTCAATGTCGGGCTTGAAGGTGTTATCCCTCCGTTTTTTCGTAGTTTTATAGCATGAAAACAATGAGATTTAAGTATTGAACCATAAATATAACAATTTCATTACATAGACTTGGAAAGAGATGTCCTCTGAGGATCGGTTGTATATCCTATTATCTTCCTAGTTTTGCGATGAATCCTTTTCCAAATTGAATGCCTTTTAGCTTAGTCGAGCGTTGCTTTATTTCGCCCAGCGACCTCTGACCCTTTCAGCAAATTGGCATCATTTCATTGGTAATTTCCCCTCAATTTAATTTGACCACAATGAGCCATCTGAAAAATTTAAAAGCCACTTGGAAAGCGGGCGTCCGAGCCAGAGCCTGGCTGAAAGTGAGAGCTACAACAGAGAGAGAAGGAGCGAGGGGAAACCAGAATGGGGAGAAAAATCGCATAGCCACAACATAAAACATTTTCCGGTTTATAATTTTCTTGTCAACACAATTTTCACGCCATGCTCTGGCGCTGTGCGATGGCGACCTCGCTGGAAAAATGCCCCTCGATTTTCCCCGAGAGTGTTTCTGGGCTGCCGGTTGCCTGGTGGCACTTTATCCGGCGCCCGCCCTGCCGTCTTTTCCTCTCGCTCTCGGCGTCCTTTCGCGCGCTTTTGCTACTTAACCAACTGTAAAGCTCTCGGCCATATTGTGTGGCACCTTATTTTTCTATTATATTCCGCCAACACTGCCGCTGCAACATATTTTCCGCGTCGGCCGTAGTCGTCGCTTTTCCCTTTCGGCGGGCCAACAAAAGTCAAGTTCCCATGCCATGCAAATTATGGTCGAAAAGAATGGCAAGAAAATGGCGGCGGCGGGCCACGCAAAAGAAAATGAAAATGGCAACTCTTCCGCTCACAAAAAAAAAAATAAAAAAATGAAGAAAAAAGACAAAGGATAGCTAGGAAGATAGGTTGTGGAACAAAGCTTACCACTTTGACATCCTTCGGGGCTTCTGTGCTGTTGTTTATTCCAATTTCGGAGTTGACGCTCGAATTTCCGGTCCGCCTCGGGTGCCGCCTCGGAAATACTTTGGTAATTAAATTTTAAAGACAACAGGAACTCCCTGGCTCTGGCAGAAACCACTTCTTCCACTTGTCTACTCTGATTCTGCCCACTCACCCACATATTCAATGTCATCCAATTATTTTTAATTCCATTATGCATGCGTCCCTCTCTCTATTGCTGCCTATTTTTTTCACTTCTCCAATTTGCCATGAAAAATCGCTGGACAGCATTGAAATCGATAATAATAATAAGCAGCCGGGCGGAAGAAATGAATGGCAAGAGCAACTTAATGTACAATATAAACCGAACGAACGAAAGAAGCGCAAATCCAATTTAAATAAAAACTTCCCAGAAAATGGGAAATAGAGCGCACACAAATGAGAGGAACTGAAAGCGAAGAGGAATCATCGATAGTTGCTTAAAAAATAAATGGCAAGAGGAAAGGAAACGATAGAGAAGAATGGAAATGGAAAGAAAAGAGCGAAAACTTTGCGGTTGTCATTGAATCAATTTGTAAAAAACGAGATTTCTTTCGGGTAATTGGCGAAAAGGAAACGACTTAGCATAATAGTTCGTTACCATGGAAGCGTGTTTATATTTATCGATAATGATTCCTATAGATAGGCCTAAAATATCATGTTCAAAACATGTCACTGAACATCAGGAGAAGGAGTACGCCCTAAGATATCTATCTCATCCATTTAATCCTACACCTTGGGTATGTTTTGGCAAAGCCATTAAAATGCCATAAGACTGAATAAATCCCTCGTTGCCTTAAGGCATCACCGAAAATCAGTTCCAAGTACAGTGTCTGGTCCGCATCAAGTGCCATTATATATATATATATATATACACCCTAACCTCCCCTCCCTACCTATCACATTATCCTTGCAACATTCTGCTTGCCAGGCGCGCCTAATTTGTTATGCCTTACACACGTTGCACTTGGAAATTCCGCAACAAACTTCAAGTCAATAACTCAGCAGAGCAACTCCTGCAGCCAGCCAAGCAGCCCAGGATATTTCTCCCACCAGCACTTAATGCATTATGCAACAGCAAGTTGTGGCATGTCCTTGCACATAGCCCCCGCTCACACTCACATGTGTGCGAGTGTGCCATTTCGCAGTTGCTGAAACCTACACAATTCATTCGTCCTGTCGCCTTGCAGGAGTCGTCGCCGTCGCCGTAGCCGCCTTCTCCCCACTTAGACCCGTCTTCGGAGTCCCGATGCCGGAACGTGACTGCAAATCGAGCGGGCGAGCGCATGCCTTAAATAAAATAAATGGCACATTATCAATATAAACAAGAGGACGTCGCCGAAGGAGTCGCGTACGCGAGTTGCAAGCGTAAAGTTGTTAAGTTACTTAAGCCAACAAATGAAGCGAGCCAAGATGGAGCGAGGTGCTTTTCCCACTGCCGGATTTCCAATTCCGGCGCAGCAATTCGCAGCATTTTTCCCACCCCAGCAGCTCTGCCTGAGCCAGTCACGAGCCTGACAAATTGCACTTGGGCGCCCCAGACTCTCTGCCAGATAAACTTTCCCGTTCTGACCAACAAACAGGTCCCAGTTCGGGCGCCAATTTCTTTTCATATGGCCAAAGACAAAGGCAAAGGAAAAACTAATGCCCGGCCGGGATGAATATAAATGCGAGCTAGGATCTCTGCCATTCCGTCGGTTCCTTTCAATGAAAAATGTCACAAGTTTTCCGCTGCTTTTAATGCATCGCCGACTGTCGGCGACAGGACAGAAACGGAGCGAGTTGGGATGAGGAAGTGTGCATATGAAATTTGGCGACTTCTACAAATAAATATTTTTTCACTTTTGGACTTTGGACGCGACTGGCAATTTCATTTCGTTGACACATCGACGAGAGAGATTATATATTCATACGAGTGTCAATCAGGGGAACGAAGTCCGGAGACAGGTGACTACTCTTTGGGCTGTTCAAGTCACCTTTGAGTGACTGTCTTGGATTATTTGGCAGAAGTGAAAGAGTAGGAAAAATATGACGAAGGCTGTTACGTTGCTGATTGAATTTGGATTACCGAAAGGAGAATGGAAAATGTGTCGCTATGTCTCCTTTTGAGTGACACACGGAATTTTAAAGCGAAGTTGTTTCGCGGAATTTCACGCCCTTTGCTTTTTGCTTCTTTAAGCAAAAATTCAATTAAAATCCGAAAATCAAATAATCAGTCAATGAAATGTAAATAATTGCTCTTCACTTCGGAAATAAATTTCCACTTGACATTAAAGAAAATTCCCGCTTTAAGCCACAACTCAGACTGTGTCTGCCCGCCTTTTTTATTCTATATTCTTTATTTTTTTCATTTTACCAATATCTTTCTCTGTTTTTCTCGAACGACAGCTAAGCGTCAAACTAAGTACAGAAAGGAAAAGCAGAAACACAGACCGCTTCCAACGAAAATCGAGATCAATAAAAACGTCATTCAATTTATTTTCAATTTTTGCGGAACGCGCGAACGAAATGAGACGTGTGTGGAAGAGGATGCGGAGAGCATCCAAGTAGGAGGCGAAAGGCTGGGAGGCGTGGCCGGGTAGGAGGGCCTAACAAATAATGGCAGACAGAAAACCCAATAAATTTAAAGAAGAAAAGCCAACGCGCGGTGGGACTCAAGCAATGACTAACTGCAGAGCAGGATGCTGTGTGTGCTGTGTGTGGTATCCTTGGAAGTGTTCGCAGGGGAGTCTCACTGTGTGTGTGTGTATATGCCTCTCTGTTTGGGTATATCAAATAACTTTGACTTTACACATTATTAAACCGCAATGTCGTCGACGAGTGGTGAAATAAAGCGAGACAAACAAACAAAGCAGCGTCACATTTGTAAGGATTGCAAAAGGACGACAGTGCTTGCTTGCCACAATGCTGCTGCAGTACAATCTGCTCCTGTTGCATTTCGCGTCCCACGCTTGACAAACTCGACAAACAATTGTCAGCCTTGTCGGCACTCCATCGCCCTGCCAGGCCACCAGGATGCCAGGATGCAAGGCAGCCAGGGATCCTTGGTCTTGGCTCGCTCCTTTTGTCTTGGCTGTTGCATTTTTGAAGAGAAATTGATTAAAGCCGGTCGCTGCAAATTGTTTGCCCAGTAAACTTAAAGCGCCTTCAATGGACCTACTCCTTGCATTTCGTCCTTCCACGGCTCGACCTCAGCTTCCTGTTCCCCTTTCCCCTCTCCATTTTTTTTTCCTTTTCCTTCCTCTTTACGCTCGCTCCTTTCAGTCGAGTGGCGCATTTTCTTTTGCCTCGGGCGTTGCGGCAAAGTCAATGAGTGGCAATATGCCACCAATAATTCAGGTCACGCGAGATGTCGTCGCTGTCCTTGCCGCCTTGGTCCTGGGCGTCTTGGGGCAGCTTTCTTACAGTGGGCAGCGGCTGAAAAAATCTCGAAAATTGTTTAATGGAGTAATGAGTTTCATAATTTATTTTCTACTTTAAAAGTGAAGAAAAACTAATTATATTATTATATGTATCTTATATCACCATTGATTTCTGTTTATATATGTTCAATTTTAGATCTTCAATAGTTTTATATCCTTTACTGAAACATAATGCCTTTTTTCTAAAACCTAAGCTGCTGCCACATTTCCCATTGTGCATCATCGTCTTCGACTTAGACTCAACGTCATTTGCTGGCTTTAAGCCCACGCTGCCTGCTCTCAGGCTCCTGCTCCTACTCGTTGCGCCTCCCGGCGTTTGGGTGTATTGTGGAATGTTCTATTGCCGTTTCGGTTCCTTTATTTTTTTCTTTTTTTGTAGTTGTTGTCGCACACATCCGCATTGTGTGCCCCATTGTGTGCTGACGTCGTTAGGCCATCTTGCTGGCACTTCGCCTGCTCCAGCCTCCCTCAACTCGTGCCCCATTTGCAACCCTTTCTCCATCTGCCGGTTGGTTGCTGCAATTTTAATGAAGCTGCGGCATGCGGCAAGCAGCGCCTTGGAGCTGCACGCGCCATGGAGCAACTTGCGCTTTTTATGCTTCAGGATCTGAACGGGAGCTGGGGCTGTGGCAGGTTCTGGGGCTGGGGCTGATGATGATGCCGCCTCGGTTGCCATTGTTAAATGAGCTTTACATGACAGCTGCCGCTCTGGGTCGAAAACTGCAACTCCATCTCCGTTCGGTACAGGCAGAGAAAAAAAGTTTAGGGAAATCTAAAGAGTTTGAGGACCATATAAAGAATGATATCTTCAGAATTATAATGTTAAATATTCCTTCATATCAACCTATATTATGATGTTAGATATGTTTATTCTATAAAGCTAACCCATAAGATGAGTTTTAAAACAATATACATTCGTTGAAAACTTAATCCAATTTCAAAAAGAAAAGAATCCTTTAGTTTAATTAAGAACATATAATTTTCCTTAGTGCAGGGTCAGGGCGCTCCTAACGAGAAATTCAATTTCTCTCTACGGCTGGTCAAATTTCGAGACTCTGTCTGTCAATTGGGATTGCAAGTTTTAGGGGGGCCAGGGACGGGAGGCTAATAAATGAAAATGCAGAGAGGATGAGTGGGGGTAGAGACGGAGAAAGGATAATACTCCCCTTAGACTTCCGGAGCGTTTGCCTTTTGAATAAATGCCATAATTTATGGTCAAAAGTTTGCCTGTGCACACATTTTGCGGCAAACACTTGAAGCGCAGCTATTTAGAAGCTTCCCCTGCCTCAAACCAGGCATTTCCCTGGTCATTTGATGATGATGATGACTACATGGGATCCATCTCCACTTTCCATCTGCATTCCGGGGGCTCCCGGGCACTCCCATTGCAGATTTTGCAGTTCATCTGAAAAGTTTGCTCGGTTACATTTCGGTGTCCATTAGTGTAATTTAGAACTCAAGTCTCGGACTAGGACGAGGACTCGGTCTCGGTCTCCTTCGACTTCTATTCTCGGCGTAGAAAAACCCGCAAAAAAAATAAAGGAACGTAATGGAAAAGGGCAAACCAAAAATAGACAGATATTCAATTTACTTAATAGTTTTGGGATGGCGCACAGGGTCATCAAATTACAGAGGTGCCAGGCCGGACAGGGGCTGAAAATAAAGCAAACAGGATTGGGAGCAGGGCAGGTGCTTATCATATTCCATACTATATATACATATATATAAACCAGGGGTTGACAAAACGTTTTGGAGAGTTGCCTTTGGCATTTTCTTGCTTTGTTTGCTCAGCGTCGCCGTCGCCTCTCCTGATGAAAATCAAATGAAGCGGAGCGGGAGCACCTTTCGGAGTGGAGTGGAGAAAATGCTAATCAACAATGGAATCGATAAATGTTTGAATTGTGTTCGACGCTCCACCCCCCACACCCCATTGCTGGTATATATCTGCAAAAAGTGAACAATGAAGGCCAGGAATACACTCGTACTGTCGCTTACACATCGAATTTGCATATTATGAGATAGAGATAAAGAATGGAGGTGGGGCCCCGGGAGTTCATTGGAATTTGTGTTTGGCAAAGGAAATGAAATATTTTCAATGAATAAAACTAAAGGCTGTCCGGGGAGTTGATTTGAAAGCCGGAATGAGAGATAAAATTAAATTACTTTAAGCATGAAAGGTGCCTTTCATATTTTAAATACCTCTTCTTTGTACTTGCCTTATTTAAATTGAAGAGAGTATAAAGGTTTTTAGATTACTTTATTGGGTGATTAAATTTAACTTCGAACACACTAAGTAGATATCCTCTCCTCTCAATATTTGTATTAATTTTCAAGTTTTTATGTGTTAGTCGCCACTGGCTTTGATGACTTAATCGTCGCAACATTGTATATACTTTCTATGGAAAAACTCACCCAATAAGCGCCGTCAAAATTTCCTTATACAAGTATTATCCCCCGCCCCCTCCCGGGAAAATGGCCGAGCAATCAATGGATTACTTCCGTCATTTAGCCTGGGTTTTCAAACACATGCGTGTGCACGCGAAATCAATATCGAAAGCTGGGGCTTAGCCATTCCCCGCCGCCTTTCGCCCAAACTGACAGCACAATTTAAGTTGCCGGCTTGGCCTGGCCAAAATCAACAAATATCTTTCTCCATGCTATATGCTATAGAAATCCCAGTCTTTCTTCTCTTTTTTTGCGTGCGAGCGAATAGAAATTGAAAATGCGCAAAGCGCCTGTTTAAGCATTTCAATTGATATCCATCAGCAAAGTGGCGCAACAGCAGCAGCAACAATGGAGGGGAAAATAGAAAATGGAAAATCAATTCAATCACGCTTATCAGAGGAAGAGAGAGAGAGAGAGAGAGAGAGAGGGAGACTGGAGAAGAGCGAGAGCTCATCGACAAACGTCATCGGCAGCGTCGGAATCGGAATCGGAATCAAAATCAAAACCAGGAGCGGCAAAAGTCCGAGAGCCCGGAGGATTGCAGGAAAAAATTACAATTCAAAAAGCATTTCGGTATGTTTACTGCCGCAGCACAAAGTAGGCGAAAAGACTCTCCCCTCCCAGGAGGAAAAATGGCGACAACAATAAAAATCTAAATGGAACTAGTCACCAGCCAAAGAGTCAGCCAACAAGCACAGAGAGAAATGTTTTAACATTAAATTCCTATAGGTTTTAATCAAAGAATGTGTTCCTTGATGTCCAGAGATAGTTAAAGTTTGGAGGTGTACCTTCGAGTTTTAAATCCCTCTCTCGAACTAAACAATAAATCTTTCCTTTCCAAGTATGTTTTTTCAAAAAGTTTACTTTCTCCATTATTTCCCAGTTCATTTCGATTTAAATAAATATTATTTTAATAGAAAATATTCCCCACAGTGTACAATACCATTCGCTATTCGCCATTCGCAGCTGAGAATGATTTACTGTCGTTTGTTTGTTGTCTCTGCCAGCTGAAAAGAAATACGCTGGGCCAGAGAGATTTTATCCCTTGGATTGGCAAACGTTTTAGACATTTTTACTGTTTATAACTATCCTTACAGCCCCACCATCCCGCCACCACAGCGCCCGAAAGCCCTCACTCTCAGTCCAGACTTGTGCCATCTATCTGGCGCCGCGTTGTCCTCCATTTGAAAATGGTCGCATATTTATATCACTCAGTGTTCGGGGCTTGTGTGTGTGGGGATGTGGGTGAAAAGGCATTAGCCCGGCATTGTTGTTCCGCAGAGAAGTTGCTACTCGAAAACGCTGGCTTATTGATTGCTCGAGTGTTGCATCAACAAGCTATTCATGGCGCGGTTGCCTTTTGAGAGGACTGTCACTATTAGCTGGATGCCATGAGACTGGATAAACATTATTGGATTCGGTCAGATAAGCGATTGGATAAGGAGGTCTTTAAGGGATTGCTGGTAGGAAATTGAGGTAGCCAGGGAACTCGGTATGATTTACAGCTCTGTTTTCCTTAGTTATGATCTTTAAGCCAAGAAAACTACTCCGCAGCTGGATTATCTTTACTACGGAAAAAAGTTGCATGTTTTACTCTTTTTTCCCTTTGATAATCCCCAGCATTAGCCCCTTTCATTAGCCCTCTTTGGGCCAATAGAGTCCTTCTGCCTCTGGGCCAACTTTGTTGCCACTTGTGACGATAACTGTCCTCGCACTCAGTGGTTATGGTTATCGCCTCTGTGCCCGTTCGCCAGGCGAGAGCAACCTTAATCACATTATCGCTCCGTGGCATATGGAAATATTAACTTGCTGCCATCGTTGGCACACTCGAATGGCTTTCCCCAGCTCTTTCCCAGTCTCCTTCTCCTCATCTCGCTCTTGGCCTGGGCTGGGTGTGGGGACTTATGGCCAACTTTTCCATCACTTTCCAAGCGATTAAACAATCAGCGGGCATTATAATCTCAGCACAAAGTCATGTATCATAGATTGCTTCACTCGGGCTTTTCATCTTTCCTTCTCTCCTCTCGTGAGAGAGAGAGAGAGAGAGTGTGTGTTTTCCTCTTGCCTGGCATTTTCATTCGATTTTTTTCTCCGCCCCAACTGCGAGTGTGAGTGTGTGTGCTGTCAAACATGATTTGCATATGCTTTGAGGTTTGGTTTCTGGCTTGTGTGGATTAACTCTTGGCGATTCCTCTTCCTCGATCGCATGGCGAATCGATTTGAGATTGCCGACTTAGCCGCTCGCTTTTGGCCATGTTAATACGCTTGTAAGCTTTGTGCGCCCAATTAAAAACAGGCTGTGGTCAGTCGCAGTCCATAGAGTGAGTTTTCCATTTCCATTTCAGCAAAGTAATCATAATAACGGTGTAAATGTATACAAGTATAACTCGGGGTGTCTAACAAAACGATTTCCTGCCACTGCCTGGAATCGTATGCCATCTATCAGGCTGACTTATTATAATGAATTCATTTAAATGACATTTATTGTCGCAGGTGCGGAGGCTGCGGCGGCTGCCTGGCCTTCCGGAGTGCTGGAAAATAGGCTTAAAAAGCCATTATTGTCAACATTTATAATAGTTTCAAGAGTCTCTCGAAAGGCTGAAAGGCAAGGAAATGTGTCCTTACCCGCCCCTTCTGCTCTCTGCTCTCCTTTCCCTCATGGCCTACCTTTCTCCGTCGCCTGTTTGTTTACCTGACACTCGAGAAACACACACACACACACACCCGCAGAGAGCCTTACATCCTTAGACAGCCTCAAGTGTTTGGGGGCCCAGGACGATGAGAGAGCCTTTGTGGCCTACGCTGCGTATGAGTTATGTTTATTAAGCTGCGCCGGCAACGAACAACGAACTTAAAGTGTCTGCTCGAGTGCCTGATGAATTCGCCTCAGTCCCGTGGAAGGTTAACCCCCACACTCACTTTTGACAACTTGTGACAATCTGTCTCTCACTCATAATTATTATTATTATTATCATTATCATTATTTTTGGCTTTAATCCTTTCGTTGACAGCGAGCAGCTTCCCTTAAGCTTAATGGGAAGCGTCAACGAATTTCAGCTGCTGCCTCGCCTCGTTTCGTTTTAATTTTCACTTCTCCATCGTTTTCGGTTTTTATTTCGTTCATTCGCACTTTTTAATTACTTTTCTTTCATTTCGGACAACTCTGGCCACAATTTCTCCTTCATCCTCGCCGTCGCCGTCTCGCCCCGCTCTGTAATTATTTCAGCAGTTTTATTTGATAATTTCTCATTGCGCGCACTCTCACACACTCGAAGCGAATTTATCATTCTCCAGTGCCACGGAAAGTGTCAGGAGTTCTGGTGCAAAGAAGATATAGCGACAATTTATGTGACTCGATGGGAAATGATTAGAAATGTGTTTATTGAGGGGGAAAACTAAAGGGGAACTTTCGCAGTGAGTCATGAACTTCGGTGGCGTCAGCTTTACTCAGCTCGGAGGGGTTCAAGGTAGCACCATCTCAGCTGAGTTCAAGATTAATGGAATTAATTAAAGTGTGCATGCTTATGTGGGGGATAACTTACAAGGGGATTGTTTAATAAATTAAAAGAATAGAAGCCCACAAGTCAATAATCTAAATCATTTAAAGTTTGTTAAATTTCCTGCAGAAATTCCCCAAAAATAACCATATCCCAAACATATTTAAATTGAATTTGCCTCTCCCATTGAAATATAAAATTCTTGAACCACATCCTCACCTAATCAAATAATTTTGATCTGGAAACCCAGATTTCGCCTATTTATAAACACACTAAGAGCCATTTACATTTGCCTGAAGGTCCTCAAGGATGTGCACACAGACACAGACAACAGGCTAAATAATATTCAGATATTTTATTTAAAATGAAATTTAATTGTCACATTAAATGCCACGACGTTTGGGGGTCCCGACAAAAAGGAATTAGATGGGGCAGGGCACAAAAACAAATCCCCGAAGACACAAGGATGCGAGAGCTCTCTCACACACCGCACACACTCATTCCAGCACATGTGCGGGGGAAAAGTCCCAACTGGGAGGAAATTGTTGTTCCGTGGGCCCCGGGCAGGCATTTTCCAAAGAGCAAGGACTGGGAACTTAACCTATTTACACAGTAATTTATTTGCTTATAAACATAAAACCACTTTCGTTTCCCAGAAGGCGATGAGGCAAAAGGAGGCGAGGCCCAAAGCCATGGAGAGGGCACAAGGGGGTTAAACAATGGGCATGGCATATGTTGAAAGCCAGTCTGGAGAAAGGCACTCACTTAATTTAATAATTTTCACATTTATTGAAGCAAAATGAACAAATGCCGAAGAGTTGATCCTGAGGAGGGGAAGGAAGCTAGGGAAACAGAGGGTAGATAGTTGATTGCGGGCTTGCTGGTTGCGGATGGGGAATTCTACAGTTGGTAGAGTTTCTGGCATATTTTTGCCCTTTTTCAGTATAAAAGGTTTTACCAAAAGCTCGTGAAGTTATGCAAGTTCTTAATTCAAATAAGAAACAGTCTAAAAAACACTTTAAAATGTGTCTAAATGTATGCTTGAGTACTTCTCTTATAAACAATATAATGGCATACTTTTAAGTTGAATTTAATTAGATTTCAAATCTTCACGTTATTGCAATTTTCCAAGAATTTTAAGGGTATTCAGAACTGGTACTTTCTCCCCTTGTTTTATGCTTCATTTGAGTCGGTTTTTAATTTGGCTGGCCCCACTTCATTCTCATGTGTATGTGTGGGAGGGGCAAACACACTTAAAACTCAAATATTTGCATACACTCGAGTTTTGTTTGCATAAAAATACCTTAAAAAAGTTGGAGGACGAAGGACCAAGGAGCACCAGCAGCATCGAAAAGGCAAACTGAGAAAAGGAGCCCCAGCATGCAATCCCCCAGAAGATTCCCATCCCTTTTCCAGCCTTAGACCAGGGCAAATTTATTATCACACACACAAAAGCGAGCAGGAAGCAGCGCACAATCTATATAAAAAAAGAAGAATAAAAAAAGGACGAGGGAAATGCTGCAAAGCCCAGGACAGGCACGAAATCAAACGAAATGAGGCACACACACACACACAGGCAGACACAGGGAGGACATGGATCCTGACGCGTGAATAAAGCATTCGGAAAGGGGACGGAATGGGCGGAAAAGCGGGAGCGGCACTAGATTGTAACATTTACTAGAGGTAATGTATGCCAATGCACATGAGACCGAGACCTCGACTCCATTTCGTTACGTTCCATTTCTCCGACGGCCTCCGCCTCCGCTTCCACCTCGGCAGGTGTGCCGTGCCTCAATTTGCATAGCTTTGTGAATCAGACGTGGCGGCTGGGGGTTTTGGGGCTTTCCGTCCTGGGGAATGCCAAACAAAAACAAGCCACGCCAGCAGAATAAGACCACGGGTCTCGGTGAAAGCCAGGAAAAACCGGAAAAGCTGCCAGCCAGCCCAGCCAGCTAAGGAGCGAAAAAGGAAGGCAAAGAAAGCGTTAAGTTTAGCGCAAAATTAAACAATCTTATTGCCCGGATTAGTGACAAAATTATGTAGCATACGACGACGGCGACGGGGACCCTTGACTGGAGTTTTAGGACACAAAAGCTGGGGGCTGCTGCTGCCGCCTAAGGGCGAGCTGCCATTTGGCAAGGTAAGCAGCAGGTAAGATGTCACACACAGACACACAAAGACATGGAAAATCCGAGGGGATGTCCACATTATGTTCGCCGATAATTGAGTGAGCCAAAGGTGGGGGGACAGAGGCTCCGCAAGGAAGTTATGGAAATGGGAATTACTTTGGGAAGTCATAGGAAAATTGAGTTGGTCCATAAGGAAAGCCTTCTTATATAAACTTCAATGTTAACTACCTAATAATAGTTGATCCTAGAGGAGTGATTGCCTATGCAAACTATGATATTATAGAATTAAACTATTAGTTGGAATGGTTTTAGGGATCTGTTTCCCTAACTTCCAGTGAGAGTTTCTTAAAATCTTTATTGTTTAGTACTTAAAAAGTGACATAAGATGTCAAATCTCTGCATTTATGGAGCCTTCATTTGTGTTCTACATTCCTAAAGGTACATAATTGTCTTTTCATAACTTTTACGTTTTCCTCATTTATTTTTTTTTTGCCCTGCAGCTTGGCAAACAATTTAAACGTTATTGTTCCCTAGCCGCACTAATTAAGTTTGCCTCAAATATTGAGGCAGCGAATTTAACGCTCAATTTAACAAGGCAAGCTGGAAAAAGAAAGAAAAGCTACCCCACACACACACACATACCACAGAGCGAGCCGAAAAGGAAACATAATTATGCAAATGAGCAGAGGAAAGAAACAAAGACAGTGCCAGAACCGAAAAAAATGAAAACGAAGGAGAGCGTGGAAAAAGGAAAACACTGGCACTTCGATAGCATCGTGAGTGCAGCTCTGTCGGAAAAGCGCGTGAGGCGGAAAAGCGCATAAGCTGCACGCTGAAGATTGCGCATACGCCCCGTGTCGGACCGCAGAACATAACTTTGCAAAAACACCAACACTCAGCTCGCATACACTGCGGAAAATTGCGGATAGGAGGTGGAGGTGGAAAGGACACACTGTCATCGTCGTCGTCAGCTGCCTGCGGTTTTCATTTCCTGGGCAACCTTTGGCTGCTTTTCCCAGCTCGCCGCCGCCGTCTGCTGATTTAGTGGAAAGCATTTTTCTTGATTATTTTAGTATAAGCATACGTATAGAATTTTCCTTGGTCCTTTTTATTTCCCTTCTTGTTACTTGTTTTTGGGTGCCTTGAATGCCGGGAGCTGCTGCTGAGCTGGTGTTTTTCATATTTTTTTTCTTCTCTTCTCGTTGGTATCTGGAAGGCGCCAGTCGGCTGTCCCGCTTTTCCTCGCTAAAGACTCCCTTTTTTCCTTATTCCCTGGCCTTGGGAATATGGCGCTTTCCTTGCCGACGTGGCGCTCCTGCTGCGTGAGAAGTCATAAAGCGATTTGTCATATTTATACAAGTTGATAAAATTATAAACAGCAGCATCTCTCGTTCCCGGTCGCCGTTGCAAGGACAAGTTGAGTGTTTTTGCTCCTGCGTCTGCCAGTCTGGTATCTGAATCTTTTGAATTGAATCTACGGCATTTGGTTTATGCAATTTGTAAACCTACACCATGAAATTGAGCCCTAAAGTTCAAGTTACAGATGCCAGAATGAATCGATAGAAGAATCTTATTATGTCGGTATTTATGCAAAAGAAATTATTATTCCCTTGTCAATCATCATATTAATTAATATATATTAAATTATATACTCAATGCAATATACTTCATGCAATTATTCCTATTCAAACGGAGTACTTCAAATGGTGTTGTGTAAACCAATTTCTGGCGGCATTTAATGAAACGCTTCTGCAAAGTTTTGGTTGCCGTCTAAACACGGTAATTAATGAGTTTGGCTAACCCTAATGAATACTAATGAAGGGAATACTGCAAAATGAATATTTTCCCACTGCGAACAAGACAGAGAATCAATCGTTTGGGTGGACAAACTACCCAATCCGCCACTGAGGCGGCGGGGAATGTCTCTGGCAACATTCAAATTACATGTTCAAATTACTGTCAGGGCGCTTAAAGCATTTGCGAAACGGATCTGTTCGGCTTCCGTCGACCTAACGAATTTTATTTTAATATTTATTGTTTTTCACGGCAAAGGCCGACAAAAGCACAGCCACGTCTTTCCGTTCCGAAACCCACCCTGCCCTGCCCCCTTTTATTTTTTGGACAGCTGCTGGAGGCAAGATGACGACGACGACGGCGGCGGCAGGCAAATTGAAAACGAAAGCAATGCCAAATAGAAATGTCTTTTTGGCGCCCGCGGGGGTAAGCGGAGCAGACGACATTGTCAGCATTGTCGGCATTATGTGCCTTCAAATTGGAGTTAACCTGGCAGGAAGCTGGGATTGGGTAGCGGGAAGCGGGAAGCGGGAAGCGGGCTGTAGACTGAGAGACTGAGCTCCCTGTTGTCTTACTCAAAGCGTAATCATGGTCGTTTGTCGCACGTTTGAGCGCACGGAGAGCGCGGGAGAAAGATGCATCCACATGGAACTTATTACTTTCATTTGGGCCCCCTATAAATTCATAACAAATTCATTGCGCGCAGCCAGGCATTTAAGAGGCTGAGAACAAAAAAAAAGAGAGATATATATACAGTCTGTATAGGGAAAGGAAAAGGTAAACAGGCAGCGATGCCAGCCAGCGTGCGTCTAATTTCGTATTTGCTTAGTCTTGTGTGTGTCACACGGCGTATGCGTAATCTTGCCGCATCGTCTTTTGTCGTCTCCGTTTTCGCTTCGCTGTTTGCCCCACGCAAACTTCACGCAAGCGGCTCTCACACGCTTTATCCCCACTCAGAGTCCTGCTGCCTTGCGGGATTGTCGACGCATATTTATGAAGGGCAGGAGAAGGTCCTGGCAGGACCGAAACTTTATTAGGCACTTCACGTTGCCTGGCCAACTTTGTTTGGTTCTCGCTCGCAGCTCCCCGCTATTGAAAAGTTGCCCCAAATCGAAACGGTTTGCCCATTATTTGGTTTTATTTACATAATGACATTTAATGATGATGATAATGTCTGGGGCATGACTTGGGGGGAGAACGATTTCCTGTTGAAAGGAATTTCTTCTTTTTTTGTGTTAGAAATGCCATGAAAGTTTTGCATTGATGGTTTATCGTTTGTATGGAAATTGCCAAGATTGGGGGTGATTGAAGAGGTTTTGTATGGTCACGTAGGGTATAATACTAACAGGAGGTTTTGCCTAAAAAGGAAACACAGAAACATGAGAAAATATATAGTTTGTAAATAAATAAATTCAATAGTTAATTATTAATCTGTGTTCTTAAATAATTACCCGCTTCACTTAACTTTTCACAAATAATCTCCAGTCTCGCAAGCCACTTTAAAGGACCCCTGTAAGTTTCAACTAAATCCTTCTGAAAGATCTTTCATATTTATGGTGTTTTGCTGCTTTGGAAATTTTCATCTTGTCGGCTTACCGTAACTCTTGCCCCCTTTTTCGAGCGGCATTTAGGCAACACTTAATTTCCTTGACGGCGGAAGAACATTTTCCATTGGGGCGATAAGTAGGCAACACTTTTTGGCCATTACTTGCAGCTTTAAGACGCAAATTCATTAAAAGTCCCGGACGCCCCGAAAAATGCTTAACGCACATTTTGTAAATTGCCAAAAATCCAACCCCAAGACAGCCCCAACTCCTCCCCCCCGGAAAAACTTCGCCTGCTGTTGTTTATTATTATCTCTCCCCCGCAGACTCTCACTCTCTCCTGCAGAGTGTTTCCCCCACTTTTTCGGCAAGCGCCTTCTCTCGCTTGGCGCTAATTTCAAATTACGAAATATTCCATTTACTATTTTTGAAAAATGATTGCAAGCAATTTCATTTCCGTTTCCGTTACGACAGTTACGCCCTTGCCCACTCCCGTCCCCCGCATTAGCTAACCGCCCCTGGAGTTTTACCCGTTGGAAAAACTAATTACAAACACATAAAACCCAATGGGTGGCCAAGGATGCTGCACAGATAGAACAATCCAGGGGGTTTTCGGTTATTCGGGGGTTTGGGGTCGGGCTTGGTTGATGATGCAACATGTGACGCGAGGCGGGGTGTAAAACGGAATTGTCCTAGTCTGCGGCACGCCCATCAAACTAAATTACAATTGGGCAAACACACACACACAACACACAAAAAAGCAGAGACAAAAAAGGGACAGAACAGACCAGCGAATGCCGATGGACTGACTCTTCCTGCCATGGAAATCTGCTCGTTTTCCTGCCAAGTGACTCCCAAGTTGAAAGTTTCGCATGAATTTCAAGTTCCTCGGTGCGGCATCTTCTCCTCATTTTTTTTTTTTTTTGCGTCATAACATTAAAACAATACTTGGCCAGGGGAGGAGAGTTGAGCAATTTTGTGGCCTTTCTGGCTAAGGTATTGCTGGGGTATATCCCCCAATCTAGGATATAATATATAAATATAAAAAAAAGTATCTCCTTGTTTCTTTGTAAAGGAAATAAGCCTTCAAAGTAGACATCGACCTAAAGACTATTTTGATATCTTAAAGATACAGGGTATTTAATGACCATTGCACACAGCTTTCAATTGGAAAAGTTTTTTGTTAGCAACTGTAGGACATTTTCTTTTAAGATGCCCGATAAAAGGAAACATGGAAAATAAAGCTTTGCAAATCTGAAATCAATCTGGCAAAAGAGCAAAGGAAACGCCTCGATTGAAGTCAGATTGAGCGTTATTTCGGGCTGGTGATGGGGCATTTTCTATCCTCCCGGTGACTATCTGACCTGCAGTGTGACATTAATGAGGGGAAAAACTGGAAGCTGGCAGCCGTTGGGGTAAAGGACATCTGCCAAGTCAGCTTCTGGGCCACCTTCTTGATGTAATTGCCGCTGCCGCTTCCGCTCGTCCTGCTGCTGCTGGTAATGGCTCCTGTAAGAAGTTGTTGCGGCTGCTGCGGTGCCTTTGTAGGTGTTTTCGAGGGCGGAATATGGCGGGCTTGTAATGGAGGCGGAAAAGTGGCAAGTGGAAAGTGGAAAGTCCGGGGGTGACCTGCAGCAATTACCAATTTTCTTGTTACATTTTAAAGTACGCGACTGACTCTGCGGGCTGTGCGCTGATGTCCCAGTTTCGTGCTAGTTTGTTTGCCGCTGTGTGTTGCACATTAAGTGCACTTGAGGCATGCAGCTTAAGCTGATGACAGCCGGATGGCTGGAGGACGAAGGCAGCAGCAGCAGCAGCAGCAGCAGGAGAAGCCGCTGAAGTGATGACAATGAAGTGCATAATCTTTGTTGTCGTTTGAGGGCGCCCTGGTTGGCCATTAAATGTTTCAGCTGAGAAGCAGGCAACCAGAAGTTGTCATTTTACATACAATTATTTAGATTTTTCTTCTACATTAGAGTGTGATAAGGACAGAGGTTTAATCTTTTAAAATGGGAATATATTTCAAAGGTTTTTCCAGCGGTTTTCCCTGTCTCAGTACCCGAAACCAAATCCTTAAATACCTTAACTAAATCCACTTCTTTTCTTCTATTTACAGGTATGTAAAGTTCGCTGAACTCCTTACTTCTTTCCCCCCACATTATCGTTCGTAAGTAAAGAAATAAGACTAATATCATATATCACGCATACGCCGCATAGGCCGCAAGTCGTTGCACCTTGACAGTGTGAAAAAAGATAAAGAGAGAAATGTGAGGAAAATAGAGAGGTTAAAAAGTAGAAGTAGACGCGTCAAACCTTTGCCAAAGATACTTCATTAAAATAATCAGCTACAAAAGTACAGTAAAAGTGACAGAAAGCGACAAGGAAATATGCGGGAAACCCTATAAGGGAAAGCCAGGAAAAGCGCCGAGAGAGTGTGAGACAGAGTGAAGAATGCGGTTGATGCATGTGTTTGAGAGTCCTTTTTATGCCTTTGCCTGGAATGTAAACATGCTGCTGCTGCAACTGCAACACTTTCAACACTTTTCCCCCATTTTCCTGCCCGCCTCCCTTTCTTGACACTCATCAAATGCTTCAGTCGGCCGGCTGCTGCTACAACTTTGCCGTCGTCTTTCACTTTTATTCCCCGTGTTGTCTGCTATTTTTCACTAATTAATTATGCAGCAACAGCAAACAACTTGAAATGTAAGGAGATTAAAGCGACTTAAAAGGCATTTATGCGACGCCAGGCGACAGCCAGGATGAAAAGAGCAGGCCAGAAAGAGGGGACTGACAAGTGTCAGTCTGCCGCCCACATTTTCCTTTTTACAAAACTGCATGACAAGTTGAGGAAAATGCCGATGCATGTGTGTTCGCCTTGTTAAGTCATGTTTACAAGGCTCAAGTCGGCCAGAAGGAGAGCAAAGTGACATCTAAGATTGTACAGGGACATCTTAAATAACTGTCTGGCAAAGAAAAATGATAAATAAATACAATCTAATAAAGTTGAGTAAATTAACAGCAGAAAATGATGACATAAGACATTATTTAGATTACATTTTTAAGAAATTAAATTCAAACCTTACCTGATCTTCTTAAATCTTTTCTATTTATAAACCCAATTCTCGGGCGCTGCCTCTTCAATGCCACACTTTGTATTAATTTTCACGTAATTAAAGGCAACAGCAACACAAAAGTTGACACTTAATTTTTGTTGCTAAAGGCGAGACAACAACAAAAAAAAAAGTTATTTATGTATATGAGAATGCTAATTAAGTTACAAAATGTGCTGGCAAAATGAAAATTATAGACAAAAATGTATACATACGAACACGAGGTGTGTATGCGAGTGTGCGACTTAAGTGGGCTTGAAACGACAGCGTCAGAAACAACAAAAATGGCGATGGGGGAAAACTCTTTCCCGGTGAATTTCCACAGCCTCTCCGCTTCTTTTTTTTATATATACCGCACGTGTGTGGCAGGTGCCAAGACAGGGCCTCCCACTCCCGCTCAGCCTTGAAGCCATTTTTATATATATCTCTGACATATAATATATGTATATTTTGTATTTTGCTGTCACGTTTGTGTGCAAAGTATGTGTGGTTAAGTGTTCCAGAGGAACACTCGCACACCTGCATGTCTACGCCAAAGACTTTGTGCTCGCCACTTTTTTTTTATGGAGTTTTAAATATAATAATGACAAGGCAGCAGCAGAAATAATGTCGCGGGCGGCAGAGTGTTCTTTTTTAGCCCAAGTAAATGTTTTTCCATCGTGACATAAAGTTGCAACAATTGAGCGACAGTTGCTGTTGCATGTTCTCGTAGCTTGCATGTCGTGTCGCTGTTGAAGGTTCTTTTGGCAAAGCCAACAAATTACACGAGGAAATACCAGGAAAAATGTAGGAATAACCGACAGGATTGGGGGCCATATTTAATGGGAATTTAATGGGAAATGTAAAGGCATCTGGAAACTCTAGATATAATATTCTATAACTCTAGATAAAGAAATAGTTTCAAAGCTTCCCCTTTCCTACAAATCAAATTGAAAACCTGCCAGCATATTTGTTAGCTCTATATTTAATTATTCATGGTTTATCTTTTTGTTTATTATTATTATTTATAATGTATTCTTACATAGTTTTTCCACGTACATCTCGTCCAGAGGAGCTTATATATTTTTCACATTCCATTAAGCGGGATATTTTTTTAAGTTCATGGAAGTTTTATTGACGGATTGCATAAAGTATAACACGCTTAACCAAACGGTTGATGTCTGCTCTCAATTAAATTGAAAACTGTGTGTATGAATATTTAAATTATTTAAATACAATCTCCGCTTTGCCGTCGGTGCTGCTGTCAACGTTTTAAAGCGTATACGCAATATCCATATCCTTTGGCTGCCACCCACAGTTTCAGCCGACTTCCTGTGTGTCCCGACACACCCGCATGTTTACCCCGGAAAAGTATGCAACACTTTAAAGCTCTTTTGCGGTTGCTGCTTTGGCCGCAGCAGCAGCAGCAGCAACAAACTACTGTGCGTTTTTATTGCGTTTTTCATGCGTCCCATGTGGTTTATTACAAATTGATTTTATTATTGTTTTCACTCTCCCATCCCTACGACCATCTTCATCCCCCTGACCTGTAGGCCTTTGCTTTGTTTGTTGCCAGTTTCCGATGGCCGCTGGCCGCTGGCGATTTGAAAACTGATTGCAAACACATGATTATCTGGCTGCCCCCAGCCCCAATCCATTTCTCCATTTGAGTGCACAAAGCCACCCGGCGATTGTTTAATTAATTTTATAATGAGTTAATTTTACGCTGGCCAAACGAGAATTTAACATTTTTGCGCTCGCCATTTTGGTTGAACATTTTTTTCATTTCATTTGGAATTGAAGTCGAATGGCGGATTCAATTATAAATTCGCTTACATTTGCATCTGTCAATTTTCGCTGCAAATGTTGTGTTGCAAATGGTCTATGAACGAATACGAAAACAAAAAACAAAAACAAAATAGACACAAAAAACCACTCAAATATATAAATTCGTGTCAAATTATAGTTCTCGACAGTGTTATTTCGAGTCAAATTCTTTTGGCGAGCAGCCAGTGAGGTGAGGCTTCGGGTGTTCGGGTTGAAGGAGGCTAAAATATATTTTTAAAAATACACATTTGTTGTGTGCTGTGACAAACGGAATTAAGATTGTAATCATGTTATAACTAAGTGCACTTTGTGCGCAATCTGTCTTTTTATGAACTTCTTGGGCAATTTAGCATGTGATACAAATAAATCTAAATTGAGAAAATGTGTAGGAACGTTTTTCGAATATTTTAAGATGTGTAAATACTGCAGGAAAAATCCTATATTAAATATACAGGTCATGGTTCATAGAAAAAAATCAAAGAACGTTTATTTATCGCTGTGGATAAACATCAACAATGCTATTGTTGGAAAAACTGCTTAAACGAATTCCAATCGTCATTACTAGACCACAAAACACAGGACAGTAGTTGTCCTGTCTCTCCGGGTATTTCTTAAGGAATTTTTGCGATTTTTCATTTAGAGTTTTCTTGTGAAATTCCAACTGTCTGCTCGCTCACGCCCCGCCGGCCGGATTTTCCGCCTTTGGCATTGCGCGCTTTCTCGCAGCAGAATTCCAGTTGCAAAGTGGAGAAGTGAGAGAGAGAGCGGGAAAGCCTCGACAAAAGTTGGTCCTTTTCGACGGCGATTAATGCGCCGCAGAATGAAAGTCTTCTGCTGCCAAATTCCCTAGAATTTCCTCGGCAGTCCGCCGCCTCTTGTTCCCCTTCTGCCACAAAATGCCACAAGGTGTAAAATTGAATAATTGAAATGAAGCGAGAGAGAGCGAGGACAAGACTCCGGCCCCAAAAAGAAATGCGATAAAGTGAGCAACAAAGTTTTTACTTAATTGTGGTTAATTCTGATGGATTTGTGCATAATTGGTGAGTAATTAAATTTGGCGAATTAGTGCGGCAACAGGAGAACGGAATTAGATAGTAATGGGCAGGTGGAAAAGGCTGTAAACATTTTAAAATAATGAACAACATTTGGTGTTGATAATTATTAATGGGCTCCACCTAAAATAAATCCAAGGCAATGTCCTATGTCAGCTGCCACTCTGCGCTGATTAGCAATTACTTTCACTCCGCGTCTTGCATTTGGAATATATTTCCAGCGATTCGTTGCAGCCGAGCATCTTTTAGTTTTTGCAGTTTAATTTCTTTCCCTTTTCCACCCAACCTTCGCTCTTGCCATCGTTTTCATTTAGCCACAAGGTATGCAACACATTTTCTTTATTAGCCACAAACACTTGCGAGCATTCATGGCTGGCAGCAGCAGCAGCCCGCCCACAATTTTCGCCCTCTCAGGGATTTCCTCAGAATTCCCAGCGGTTAAACTTTGTTTTTTTCTCCCGCCTTTCGCGTCTCGCTCTGCTGTGTTGCTTTTCTTTTTTTTTTTGTTGCCTGCCTAATAAAATGTGACATTAAGTGGTGATGCTGTTGTTTCTGCTGCCACGCCCTGTTTCGCACCCCGCCCATTTGCCAATGGCCGCCGCAATGCCGAAAGTGGCGCTCAGTGGCGCAATTTTAATTGTTGCAGCAGCAACAGCAGCGGCGGCAACAACAAATCGAGTTTGTTTCCCTGATTACTCTTTCCTTTTTTTCTCTCCGTGTTGCGGTTGTTGAAGCCCCAAAGGCTTTCAGACAAATGCCAGCCAAAAGACGCATAAAAAAATAAATAAAATAAAACTGCAGAGCTCGGAATACAAAAAATGGAAAAAAGCAAAAACGAAATCTGGAAAATGCACGAAAAAAAGGGGGAAGCAGCACAAAAAAAGTTTTTAATTAAAAAGTTTTTGTTTAAATCTATGGAAAACGTCCGAACTGAGTTGAGTTGATGAGGGAAAAGCTTTGGTCTTTTTTCCGAGTTTGGGGATAAGCAATGAATTCTTACAGCTGGCTGCGAATAATTAGCCAAGATTAGCAATTGATGGCGAGAGATTGCGGCCACTTGTAGGGATAAGAGGGATATTATTTAGAACTCGAATAAAAACAGGTGTAACAGGAATAAAGAAGGATGTGGGGCAGCAGGAGGAGACACTTCCTGGTCATATTATGCAGCGATCCTCCGGCAATGCAAATTGAGTTGTTTGCCTTTTATTTATGGGCCCAAAACTACGCTGCATATATGTATGTATATATATTTACGTATATGCGGTGCAGTGCCAAGAGTCAAACAGCGAGGCATGCAATTTAAATGCAATTGTTTATGCCACCACCCCTCCGAATTTTGCCCTCCTCCTCGGGGGAAAGTGGAGGAGGGATGAGCACGATTAACGTTTGTTTCGTCGCCGCCGTCGCTGCGAACAATGCGGCGTATGCGCAATGTGTGTGAGTGTGTGTGCTTGCAAAGGTGTTGTTCTTGTTGCCGCACATAAATTGCAATAGCAACAAGGAACAAAGCCGGACTCGCGCTCACGCACTAATAAATTATTAAATGCATGCAATAAATTTCAAATTAATCGCTGATATTTATCTCTCATTGCACGGCCATTGTCCGCCAGCGCGAGGAGAGTTGGTGGCAGTAGTGAGGCAGGGCGCAGCATAATTATGTTGGCCTCAAAATTAACCTCCCCTTCTGCGCACTTTAATTTTTTTCGTAATTTAATATTTGGTCTCTCTTTAATTGTTGCCGTCGCTGCCGCTGCTGTTATGACTTCATTTCGCTTTTATTGTTGGCAGTTCATTTTGCATATCGCATGTGCGTATATATTTTTTCACATTTCTCATTGTTTTTCCTCCCCCCGGTTGTTAATTAAATTATATTGCCGCTTTTACGAATATGTGTGTGAGTGCTTTATGTGTAAAATTGTTGTATTTTTATTTATTTACTCATAATTGTGTTTGTTTCATCAAAATTTGAATGGGAATTTTAAGTAGCTTAACTATTTGTGGCAGGACTTTTTTATTTCAGACAATTTTAAACCGAAAGCTTCTGTTTGTAATTGATTTAACATAGGAAAAGTTTTGAATATTAATTTTTGGAAGAGTTTTATTCAGTGAATATTCTCATCTTCTAATCTATTGAATTCTATTTTATATATCTTGTGTATTTTCCTTATATTCTGACATTTTATGCCTTTAATTTCATTGTCTAATTTTAACATTTTGAAATTTATCTAAGGGTTTTTAGAATTACCTTTGGAATTCCCCTTTTTAAAATGACTTAATTAAATTTTATAAACTCAATTGTTAACCCTTTCAAAAAATACTAAGGACAAGGAAGTAAAATCTACCGAAAGGCCAGACTCACCTCCCTATGTTTTCATGATTTTCCTAAATTTTTCAACCCCCCTCATCGTCATTGTTATTATCGGGCGCAATCATCACAGAGAGCGACCAACAAGCGACAAATATTTCACATTGTTTCTGCCACAGTGGAAACTTTTTTGCCATTTACCATATTGTCCCTGCCCCACACACATATGGATCCTTAACGTCCTGCTGCCCCTCTGCATATCAAACAGAAAATTAACACAATAATGGCCAGACAAAGTCAGGCAGGAGACAAAGGGTAACACAGGGGGAGAGATATGCAAATGGCATAGAAATGTGGTCGAGCTTTCGGTTCTGGTTATGGCCCTGGTCCTGGTCCTGGTCGCAGCCAAGCAAATGCCACATTTTTCGGTTGGCCAGGGGGACGGTGCTGCGAACGGATACGGTTGCATATAAATTATAACACCGGCGTGTCTATTAAAATGATTGTATCCGCTCGATTATGCACACAGACAGAGACAGAGTCGGAAAAACTCCGAGCAGGAACAATACTCCTTCTCTTTCTTAACCGCTGGACAAACTTTTTGACTTTCCCCTCAAACACTCGCCGACAAATGGATATATGTGCATGTGAGAAGATACATTGGTATCTATGGGTTCAAACGAGTCTTTTCTGTTGACTTTGGCTGGCTCTAATGTGAGACGAAAGTTTGGCAGAACAAAGGAACTGCAGTCACGCGGTTGGAAAAATTAATGATGCTAGAATAAGGTTTTCTTTTGTAAAATCAAGTTCAAGTCTGTTGAATTGAATTGAAAGCAACCTTATTTCATATTCTTAAAGATTTCTACTTAAAATGCTTAAAACCTTTGGAACTTTAACTTTATAGAGAAGAAAACATAGATTGCTCATAGAAAGGTGCCAATAAAATGCATTTCCTTGTAATTTGTAATATCCCAAGGATTAGGCATCTTAACTGATAAAATTATAAACTAATTTGTCAGAGCTTCTAATTTCCACTGTTGGTTTCTCTCACTGTTTTGCCTTATTTTTCCCCCTAAATTTACCCCACATTCCGCGGCAGTTGATTTTATGCTATTTTGACAGCTAATTAGTTGCGTGCAAATATGTATGGTTGTTGTTTGTGAGTGTGTATGCCACACTCGCTGTTGTTAAGCCCTGAATTTATTTGCCCACTTTTTCGGCTGCGGAGGGGTGTCGTCAAATGGAAAATGCAAATGCAAATGCCGTTAGACAACTCTATAAACTAAACAAGGCTATAATTAATCCGCACAGCTACAAAGATGCACAGATAACTGGCAATCAGCTTAGATGCAGGTGCAACCGCAGGCGAAGGTGGAGGCGGTGTAGAGAGGTGGCTGAGTTTTCCGAGCTAATAAATTTTCCAGCACACCGCAAAGACAGAGAGAGAGAGGGATGCCTAAAAGTATGCAGAGCTGGCAGTGTGCGTGCGTGTTTGAAGCGCAATTTAAGCTGGAAATTAATGCAGACTGCCAGACTGGCTCTGGCTTTAGCCCAGTCTCTGTCTCTGTTGGCTGACCACAAGTGCATCAGCTAGCCAGAGCTGCCATTCAAAATAAATGAGCTAAATAAGCAGGCTGACATGGCTGCAGAGCCAAGGATGCATTAATAAACAAGCCAAGTGCAAAGTTTTCGCCTGTGAGCTTGCTTTAACCATCAATTAAAACGACTCGTTCCTAATTATGTTCGTGTAGATACTACCCTACCTACCCTCCCGTTGCCCATCTTCTTTCTCGCACTTCTCTCATGTGTCAGCCGCAGAGGCCATAACTTTGTTTGGCCAAGTTTGTTTTAAGGTTATATTCCTGGTCTATTCTGGTCTATCCATTGTCTGCTCTTTGCCCATTGTTAGCCCACTTGCTATCTTCGAAATTAGTCAAATATTTGTTTTTGCCATTGTCTGTGCGTGTCTTCTCCTGAGAACTGATTTATGCCCCTTGTTTCGCTCGGTGTTATTGATGTGCATAAATCAGGCGAAAGCAAGAGCCACCAGATATATAGATAGATGGATGTATGGCTGGAGGGGAGCTGCGGTGGGAAGGACACTTGGCATATGTCAGAATGCCATTCAGCTGAAATGAGTCGATGTCAATAATGACAATAGGCCCCCAAAACTCCGGGGCAACTAATCGAGCTTAACTGGCGAAAATTTTGATTTATTTTGATGCGAACTATAGGTTAGTTCGATCTAATATCATTGTCGATTGTTGCAGTTCCATCTCTAGGAAATGTTTACTTCTTTTTTCAATCAGTGATTGCAAAACATTTTAATATAATGCATCAGAAATCGATTTAATCGCTTGTTGTTTCGATTATTTCGATTATATAAGTAGTATCTTAAAAATGTTTAGTTAAGAATAGCAACTATCATAAAATGAAATCTAACTAACTCTATGATCTCGATTAATTATTGGTTAATATATAGAAATAAATTGTCTCAGAGAAAGTTTAAGTTTTTTATTCAATCAATTATTGTAAAAATATCAGAGAATATTAATATAATACATCAGAAATCGATATTTAATCGCTTGATGTTTCGATTATTTTAACTATAGTCAATTAGTATCATTAAAATTTTTATTTGATAATAATAATTTCATAAAGTGAACTATGCTGCTTAGTTTTATAATAACGATAAATTATCAATTAATATATCGAAATAAATTGTTATCGATACATGATTTTCAGAACTTTTACCTAGGTCTACCCTCAGAAATTACAAAGCTCGTGCTATTCCCGCCAGTGACTGACCTATCGATATCAGCCATGCCATTCCAATCGATTACTGCTAAATCGCTATCCAAAAATTCCCTTTTTGTAGGTAGTTCTCCCAGCGCCAAACTGCCTGTCAGCAATTTCGACATTTGCATTCCAAAGTCAAACCCAAACAGTTGCCATTATCCCCGACTATCCGCACCAGCAGCCAAGACCCCTCCCCCCATATCCCCATCGTGGCAAGAGAGAGCAACTATAACAATTAGAATAATGGCAGCGACAACAACAATAGCAAAAGCAAAAAGCTACCAAAAATTATGTGGAAACCAACTTTTCAGCTCCGCGCTTCAGCTCGAGTTTGGCCCCCGAAGCGAGGCAAAAACATGCGTAAATTTATGCTAAACCAAATTGTTATTTAAAACACTAAAACAACGATGCTAGTTTTAGGGGATGCGTGTCTGTCTGTACTGCGTGTGTGGTGTGTGTGTTGTGAAATATTAATGCACAGCATTTAAATGATTGCAGTGGATGGAATATTGTGAGCGGCGGGGTCGGGAGGGGCAAGTGCGGTTGACTGATGAACTGGCCTCTGCAGCAGAAAGAGATGGCTGTAATGGCAGACACGCAATGATCTGATTAAACATGGTAATGAAGTAGTCAAAATGTGGTGCAACGTGGCGTATGCGTAATTTCATATATATCCATACACACACACACACACACACAGGAGAAGCCATGTGTGGTGTGGCTGCTAATTTAAATTTACGCGCATCGCTCCATTTCCATGAGACCACGAGTCGCAGGACGACTCGCAGGACTTGCAGGAGGCCATGGGGCACAAAAAGTAAATCCCAGTTGCTGTCCATGCAATGAAATGCAAAAACAACAAACACAACGGCGGCTCACACTCGAAAATATACACACAAACGTGGATGGTCGAGCGCTTTCATATATCCCCTGACATGTATGTAAAATACAGAAAGCCGCAAGGATTCCGCACACTCGCGCTCTTTATCTTTTTGGCCAGAGAATGTGGATCTCAGATAGTTTCAAAAAAAAAAAAAACCCAAATAAAGTGAAGCTCTTGAGATAAAATGTGTAGATTTATTTAAAATATGTTTTATATTTATTTGTATTAATGATTCCATGAATTATTACCTGTTACTAAATATTTAAATCATGCAAGATATAGCTTTCTATTCAGTTATATTAAAAGCTTTCCACAAAATCAGTCTAGCGGCTTTAAAATCATTTAAAATGAATAATTAAACAGTCTTTATTCCTTCTTATATTTTCAATATGTATCTCCGATTACTTTTTAACTCTGCTATCGCTTTACTACGCTTGGTAATTATTGAAATCATGTTGGTATTGCTGATTGACAGACTGTGCGACATTTTAAACTTCAATAAACTGGAAATATGGAAACAAATATGTACAATCGGCTCTTTAAATTTGTATTTACAGTCAGCCCTGCGGATTGCTAGGCTGCAATTTAATTTTCACACAGCTCTGGCATTACTTCGATATATATAGGACTATATCGATTTTATTGCCTTTACATCAATGCATTTTTAATGCAGCGATGCAGTTTATTTTTCCACTCTAGCCGTAGTTGTTGCCGTTTTTCCGATCGTTTTTCCCTTTATTTATAAACATATAAAAAAGAAAGCATATTGCACGTTATTTGCCGATTTGTTTTAAACCACTTTCAATATTTATTAGCTCCCGACTGCATTGTATTTGCATTCCAGCCGGGCCGAACACGTTCTACACTCATTGCCGCACGGGAATACGGCACGTTATGCCATTATTTGTTTTCGCTGATTGCATTTGATTTTTGGCAAACGCCAGACGACCGACCAGTAAAAACACATACATATAGAGTAACTATATATACATAGATCTGGGTGCCGAAAAAGGAGTGAACCGACTTTGCCGGCCCCGGTTTGTTAGCTAAACAAATACCACACTCGCAAACACACGCACACACTTCGTTCAGTTGGATGGGGATTCAAGTTTCGATTCCAGTTGAGTTATGCAATTTAAATGCCAGATGCTGAAACATAAGAGTTTGGCCAGTTGATAATGGGATTATTACGTCTAAATCCGATCCAATTGCTAGCCCGCACCAACACACACCTCCCACCTTCGACGAGGGCAAACACTTCTCGGTTACCTCAAAAACCAACTAATTAGGCGGAGCTCTCCGACTTGATTTCGGTCCGCAAATGTTGACCCAAGTGCCAGTGTGGTACGAGTGTGGCCAAATGACCAAAAGGTCAATAAGTTGCAGAGCAAACTTTTGCACGTGGTAGACGGTGGCAGGACGATGGCTTGGCCATAACCTTAACTCACCTAAGCCGCCTCCGCAAAATGCACGTAAATTAGCAATTATTTAGTGCGAAACAGTCCGGTGTGCGAGCTTGCCTCGCCTGGGTGACCTTTAATAATCTGGTTAATATAGATGGCAAGTACAGGTAGAGAAAATTTTAGATAAATTGTACAGGAACTTCTCATATTATTCTATTAGGAAATCAGCGATGGGCGCGTAGGGGCTCTTTCAGCTCCAACAGATCTCTCCGTTATTTTTTTTGGGATGCCCCAGGAAGTAGTCACAAACAATAGCAGTGTCTCTTTCCGTTTTATTTGTTACCCATGCCTTCTTTTAATAGAGAAATGAATATAATAATAGATGCAGTGATCTTAAGAAATATCTCTTTTACCTAATACATTTTCTTAAAATTCAAACCTGAACCCACATAAGATCTAAAATCATATTTCTTTCTGCTTTCAGGTAAGTTTCAATGACAACTCCCACTACTCATCATGATTTCCGTGACCCCTTGTAAGTGGCGAACTGATTTTTCTTTTTTAATATTGTCAAAAACTATTTAATGCATTTTTCTTGCCAACTCCGCCGTGAAGTTTTTTTTCTTGGCTCGAACTGGGGGGTCCCCAAACATTTTTCATAGACGTCAAGTTTAAACGACTTCACGAAAATCGCTTAAAGCAGCAAAACGACAAGAATAATGATATTTGCCAGGAATTCGAGACCACAGAGCGAGGGTTAAGGCAAAAAAACACAAAATATAAAAAAATATAGAGAGACGGGGACCCCGGCCCGAGGGAAAACTTTGACTGCAGACCGAGCGGGGACACACGCATATTGGTTTCGTTTATGTACTACTTGCAGCTAAAACTTTACTCTGATTTTTCGAGCAGTATAACTTATATAAGTATAAATTTCTGTGCTCCCCAAAAAAGGAAGTAGAAAAATGAAGTAGAAAAATGGGAAAAACTTTAAACGGCGCCTCAAGACGATGATGATGATGATGATGTAGAGATGCTGATGAAGGAGGGGAGCTACACTCACACACACCCCGAGACGCTGTTAAAAAGTTCATAAGCAAAAACTTCTGCAGCACTTTTCCGAAAAAAATGACAGTTGAACTTTTCCCCCGACTAACTGCACATTTAGCTGCGCGTTTTTTTCCCTCTCAGCCTTTTGCTCTTTGGCCATTTTTATATTATTTTTTCCTTTTTGGAAATGAAATCAAAGCCCGGCCACATTTGTATAATGTCTTACAGCAGCCATATAACTCATCAATAGGAGGGCCAAGGGAACATTTTAATACATTAGGTAAACACAGCTCAATGCGAAAAGTTTTGCAAATATTTTCAGCTTGATTTCGCTTCAGCTTCAATAATATTCCACAGTCATTTTGTATGCAAGCCGTAACGAAGCGAAACGAAACGAAACAAAATGAAACGAAGTTTCCGGCTCCCAAAAAGTGGGCAAAAGTTTCTTCATTTTAAAAATGCACTTGTTGATTTATTGAAATTAATATTGCCAGAGTCTCTCTTACTCTCTGTCGACTGCAGGTGGGCAATGAAACTCCAGCCGGAAACTAATCAAGTTAAGTGTTAAGGGAGCGCCGAACCAGCGGGCCAAGGATGCCGGCCTAAAAGTCGTATATCAAAGCCAAATGTAATTGGAAGTTAAAAGCGGCAAGGGTTACTCTACTCGAAAGTCGGCCTGCTGCCACAAATCGAAGTTAATCCACTTAGGATCCACAGACAAATTGTAAACAATATATGGAGACACTAAGCTCCGGCTAAAACCTAATTCATTTTTGGAAAATTCCGAAGGAAAAATATCCATACTTTCACATTCCACAACGTCTTGTGTGAGGTTGTCACTTTGAAGACCAACTTGTAAGCCAATAAAGCTCTACAGGCTTCAGCTTCCTCCGCATCCGCAACCGAAAAATATAAAAATCTGAAATGCATGACAAACAAAAACTGTCACACAACAGATTCATTCTTTTGAGTAGCGTAAAATATTATGGTAAATTTTTGATTAATTGCTCTGTCACACAGCCCAGCGGCTGCTCTCCTCGATGGCGTTAGCTTAAGGCGAGCCAATCGAGTTGACATTTGGGGGGCAAAGGAGTAGCATTGCCACGAAGACAACAATTTGAAAATATTAAAAAAGTTTTCACTTGACATGTTATTGACTTGTTAAAATGTTTGACTCGCTCTCTCGCCTTAATATCATTTCTATTTTCCCCCATCGAGAGGGTAGTTTCTTTGGCAGTTTTTCCTGAACATTTTCCCCACTTCCTTTTCGTTTTTTTTTTTTCTTGCTTGGTCGTCGTCGTTGTTGTCGTACTCGGTTTTGGGTGCTTGGGCTGCTTATTTATTTATAATGTGGGACTCACTTGGCTATTCAAGCCACGTTTTTGCCCCATGCACGAAAATTGCATTGGCCGGGCCAAAGGACTCGAGACTCGCGTCCTTTATCCCGGGGTTGTCGCTTTGCCGAACTGAACGGAACGGAATGGATCAAACTTGTGTATAATTCGCCGAGGGTTGAAAATAATGTCGACTAGACTTTTATTAGACACAAGCTCCGCGCTGCAGCATCTCTTGTTGATTCTTTTTCCTGTCCTGTGTCTTTTCCAAAATTGGCAAGAAAAGGCAAAGCGTTTGGGCGAAACTTTGTGCTATGGAGAGACACAAGGAACCAAAAAAAAAAAGAACTGAAAATGGTAACCCAGGCACGAATTTCCATCGTCTAGCCGTTGAAAAAATGTCTCCGGAGTGTGTGGGGCTGCCATGTGCTCTATATGTAGATGCTGTTTATTTGACAAAGCATGAAAAATGCATGTGGATTTTGTGATCAGCGGCTGAGGCTCAATAAGGGATGTGGTTTTTTTTCGCTGGCTTTTCCTGTCGGCCCTCCCAGAAAAACGTTGCGAGAAGCGAGTGGGGTTCCAGCTGGATGGCATAAAAATCCTTTGTCTGCCAAAGGTAATTCATAATGCATATTTTTGGAGTGGGACTTCCACTTTTATTTAATACATTTGAGAGGAACAAAGTTTCGCTAGTGTCAGGCAAATGCCATTTTGAAGATAGAAATTTATCTGACACACCATAATTGTATATATTTTGTGAATTTATTTCGATGCAGATATCTGAGACCGCTCTGCATATCTTTCGGCAAATTGTCAAATTTCGCTTAAATCCCCCAGTCGTTTGTTTCTCTAACCCCAACCGAATCGCATAACTTGTCACATTCTCCACTCTTTTCCCAAGGAAATCGGAGATTCCAGACCCTTGGAGCAGCTTTATGCTTGTCAACATATTTTCTAAGCTGCGCCAACAAAATGGCGCCCGAGCAGTAAAGTAACAAAAGGACGATACCATAACTGTTATCTAAAGCTTTTTGCTTTCGGAAGACAACTGGGGACAGCAGCACAAGGAGGAAAAGTAGAAAAAATGCGCAGAAAAGTAGTAAATTTTACGCGCATTATTTAAATTTACTTGCGTCTAATGTAAATTTACATTTTCTCTTTGCCCGGCAAAGGAAAAGAAGGAAATCCCCCAGAGCTGCAAAGTAAGTAAGCTTCCATGTGTGTGCTGGTAGCGCATGGGGTTCAGTTCCAAAAGTGGGAGCCACAGGCGGGATTCGTGCATTGTTGCTGCCACTTTTCCTCGCAATTCTTTTTTTTCCCTATTCTCGCAGCAAAGACGCAGTAAACAAGTGCACGAAAACAAAACAAATCTCTTGAGAGCCAGGCAGGAAAAAAAGTATAAAATAAAAGAAAAGGAAAGGAATGGAAAGCTGAGAAAGGAATTTATGTGCGAGTGGATGGGATTTTCCGCAGGAGCTGACTAAAAACTCTGGCAGAATTTGTGGTTCGGTTTTGGTTCCTGCTGCTGCTGTTGTTGCTGCTGCTGCTGCTGCTTATCGGGAAAATATCGGAAGGCCAGAGCAGCCAAAATAGCAATTCAGGATTGGGTTTGTTTTTCCCCGAACGTCTGACTGTCTGCTTGTCAGTTAGTCAGTCGTTTGCTGTCATTGTCTGGACTCCGTGGATGTGGCTGTGGATGCGGATGTCCCCGAACCTTGGCTTGACTGATTTTTTGTACTCATTTGTCGACTGTCAGTTTTTGGCGCGTTGATTTCTCGCTGTCATTGTTCGGCATGCCGGTGTTGTATACATTATTTTTTTGAGATTTTTCTATACTCTACATGTATTTATAGTCCATTAGCTTTAGTCCAGCTTTGATTATTCAGTTTCTTAATTTAACAAAAGATTCCCCATACCGTCAATAAAACGAAATTCAAAACTACCTAATATTGCCCAAAGTGCGGATGGCAAGGTAACACTGCACCTAGACCTACAAGAACAAATTAGATGGTCACACTTTTCCGTTATTTCTATAAAATGAAGGATTTGCTTTCCGGAATTCGTTAAATATCTATTCGAACAACCGAGGAAGCATCTCTATTTGAGTAATTCTACATTTCATTTGTCTTGTTCGGCTTTCAATATTTGTAAAACGCTCGGAAGTTTCCATTTTCCCCCTGCAAAAAAAAACCTGGCCAAGTCGAGTTGATTGCTTTTTCGTGTTTTTATTTGGCATATACAATATTGTACTGGCATAGAGCTATTCCAAGCGGTGGAGTAAGGTGGAGGGCGGGCTTAAAGCCGACCATTCGTGGCTGGAAAATGTATATAAGAATGTATATATGTACGTATTTATTTCGACCATTAGCATTTCACGCGCCGTTTGCCGACAGTTTTTGCCAGCAGCTTACCATAAATTCTAATAACTCAGAGTTTAACATAAATTACCAGAGCGCATAATTAAAATGGCCAAAAGTGGGAGCGCTCTCTTGCCCTTCAGCTGGAGCAGTGCAAATAATTGAAATTAAATGACATAAACATAAACTTTAAACCGAGACGAGACGAGAGAGAAGAAGCCGCAAAAACCAACCGTGTGTGGAATGCAATCCACACAGAGCAAAATAAAAGTAAATTAAACTGTCATATGTTCAGGAGCAGCAGACAACGGGACGAGTGTCCCGTGTCCCGTGTCCCTTGTCCGGTGTCCACTGTCCTGTCTGCCTTCCACTGACTGTTGGCTCATCTGTCAGTGTGCGAAGATATGTTGAAATACGCCGCGTGTCATGATAAAGTATGTCGAGTGTGGAAGCGGAAGTAAGAGGAAGACTGGCGACGTGGGATGTGGGCTGTGGAATGTGTGGCGTGGGGCGTGTGGCAGGAGTGTGCAGATTGGAGTGTGGCAGTGGTAATGAAAGCTGCAACAGCTACAGTGTGGCCAACTAGATTTATAGAGGGGACGGACGGACAGAAGGAAAAAAGCGCAGACAACTTTCTGTTGATAATTAAGAATAAATGCGAAAACGTTTCAAGCGCCACACACAAAATAAATAACTGTGAGTGGGCGGCCCAGATCCCTTCTCGCTCTCGCGCATTCTTGTTTATAAATCGAGCATGGCAACTTTATACATTGTTTATTAAACAAAAAGCGCTCTTAAAGAGATATTTTTGGACTTGCTGGACTTGTCGTCGCCGCAGCACTCAAAAAATAAAATTCTTTTCTGGCTGTTGGCCAAAAAACGAGACACAACAACAGCTGCAATAACAACAAATAAAAAACGAAAGAAAAAAATCAATCTTTTGTGGCATTTGCCAGGAACTAGATTTCCCTCGACAACAAAAAAGAAGCATTTCATGCGGCAAGACGTACCAAATTTTCGACTCGAACGTTGCAGGAAAAAAATTAGAAAATAAAATGAGGCCTTAGCCAAATAAAACAGGCCATGTGAAGTATTGCGGCATGCGGGGAAAAATGAAGGGAAATGAACCGGAAAAGCGGTGGGGGCGCAGAGGCAGAGTCATGTAAATTGAGTGGGATGTATTTGCAGTTTAGTCAAGTTTATGCAAATCAGGATTGTTACTGTTAAAGTTGGGCTCTTGTCCGTAAACATAAAGAATTTATTGCGGCAGGATAAAGAACTTCAACCGAGACTAAGATATAAAAGCAGACTGTGTGTTTAATGTCTTGTCTTTATCAAAAGTTAAAGCAAATTGCAGAGACTCGTTTGAGAGAGCTTTAATTTACTTGTAGGGAATTTTTAAACCCAGAATAGCAACAAATCTTTTAAGATACAGTTTTCATTTGATCATATTCCGTGTTGTCCCAGAGTTGATTTCGGTTGCATCCCTTTTCCAAATCACTAGCTGGCTTGTTGCTTCACTTCCTCCCGCTGAAAGCCATTCAAATGAAAAGGACGACCCCCTCTTTTTTTTAATAGAAACCCCAACCCAGCGCCACTCCATTTATTGCATACTTTCGTAAGCCAAAAAGTATACTTGACATTTTTTATTCCGACTGCTTCTCAAAGCGAGAAAATATTTCAAATACGAAGCCTGACCGCAGAAAGTACTTCAGCGGGTGAACTTTTGAAGAACTTCTCGGTTCTCGCCAGAGAACTTGCACAGGGCATTCTCGTTCTCGTCCTGGTTTTCGTCCTGTTTCTGGTTCTCTAATAACAGCAATAGAGGAATACATAATAATAAAGCAAAGCGTTTGTGCAAATAAATATGCAGCACTTGAAATTACTTGCGATGAACTGACGATGACGATGACGATGGCGGTGGCGCTTGGAATCCTGAATCAGGACATCTAAATAACGGGAGATGCTGATGCTGACGATGACCCAAACTCAATTTTCAGCAGCCCGCAACTCAATTGTCAATGAATAAATTTTTCTTTTGCCCCGGCAACGTTCCCATTCCCATTCCCGTTCCCTCAGTTAAATTGAGTTGAGTTCTCGCGCGTCCTGGCTTCAGTTTTGGTTTGGTCGGTAGTCCAAATCCATTATCCTTATCGGAGCACGGCCATCGGCGTTCGGTCGCGAAACTTTTGCTGTCCCATTATTTCTACTTGCGTTTCGTTTCGTTTTCATTTCCCACTCCATGCCGTTTTCCTTTCAGCTGCGTGTATATCCGACTTTGGCTTTTTTTTTTGGCATTTCCACTTTTGGCTCTCGTACACACCCCACTTGCTGTTTTTTTTTTTTTTTTTGGAAATTAATGACGCAAACGGCCGGAAAATTTAGTAACTTTTAGTCATGGCGTGTGGATGATTCGCCGGCGATACGTTGGCAGTGCTTCCCACTGCTCATCAGGCGGATAACCATGAAATGTATGCGCTGCGCCACCCAATGAAATCGATATTTATGAGCCTTTGTCTCTGCGGTGCGTGCGAGTGGCGAGTGGAAATGGATTGGTCTCGGAATCGGAGTCGGTGTTGTAGTAGGATAGCAGGATTGGCATCTTTGAATCTCTGGAGCTTAATAAATTAAGTCAGCGAGAAGTTGTTTTGGTTTTATTAAAAAGTTTAGCACGCTTGTTCTTTTCGGTGTTTGCTTTCAATTGTTTTTTTCTTTTGGGGCTGTAGAAATATGGGAAATAAAAACTACAAATCAACAAAGTGTCAAAGTTTGGGATATAACTATAAATTGGGATAGGTATATGGTGGAACTTTGTTTTTCCGGAGCTAGAAAGTACTGAGATATATTTGAACATCTTTCAGATACTCCCCAACAGTTTATTTATGTATTTAAGGAGTTTAAGCAAGCATAGAATGTTAAACTTTGTTATTAACTTACCGAGGATGCATTTTAATTAAAATCAAATTAATAAGGGATACCACAAAATAATACCCTTCGCTTGCTTTTAAAATTCGAGGACCTCAGCACTCAATTTTGCAAAGGCCGCATTGACGACCACAGAATGATGTCGCACCACGCCTCCTGCAACGCTCTTTGGGCCAAATTACGCCCCCACGCCCACACAGGACAATATCAAAAGCCAATTAGCATACATTTTCATGAGCACACATACAGCTAAAAAGAGAGATGGAGGGAGGTAGAGTTCGAGGGAAAGCGAAAAGAGGGCAGGCAGTTGACAAAATCAAACAACGAACCGAAAAATTTTCACAGCACTTTAAACGTATTCATGGCATCCAGTAGCCCAAGGAGGAGCATTCAGCATCCATGATGATGATGGCATGTCAACAAGAGAATTTCCCATTTTGTTTGCTCACTCACATTCACATTCACATCCATCCACATCCACATCTACACAGCAGCCATGAAGCAGCCATGGCGGATGGAGTGGACAAGTCAACGGAACTATTTGCTCCACTCCACTCCACAGCTAGCCCTGGGTTCCTATATCAAATTAACAAAACAAACGGACCAGCAGCAGCAGCAGCGGCAGGAGCAGCAGCAGCAGCAGCAGAAGATCCCTCTGCAGGAACTTAGAAACTACTTGAAGCAGCAAAATAAACTAATAAGCAAACTGAATGAATGCCGGGGCAGAAAAGAGAGAATAAAGCTGATGCCTGCGTGTCCTTGCCTAGCCGAGTTGCGGCAACAACAATGGCCAACATTCGGGGCCCAAAACAAGCTGCTTTCGGCCTCGTCTTAATAAGATAAATAGGCACTTGAGTGCAACTTCTGCCACTGCTACCGCTTCTGCTTCTCCTGGAAAAACTTGACTGGTTCTCGGGTCCTGTTCGGGTGGGTCGGTCCTGTTCAATATTTTGTTTGTTAATGATGAGCAAAGTTTGCCGCATTTTGGTTTTCACTTTTCTGCCGATCCAGGCGAAATTTCCTCGACTTTAATGTTGGTAACGTGGAATATGCCCTGGCTCTAGCCTCTCCCTGATTTATGTGGCCGTGTTGGTGGTGCCCCCGCCCTCAGGGTTGGTCAAGAGGTTGCAGGCAGGGCTTTGGTAAACAAAATACCTTCCATAAATCTTCGAAACTAGTAAATTTGTTTTCTCGAAAAGCAAAATTAGCAAGCAGCTTTAAGCGATGGTAATTTTAACCAAAATGTTTCAAGTTGAACTAAGTGGTAAAACCATTTTAGTTATTGAGCGAGTGGAGTAACTGAGTTTGAATTTCATATAAATTTATTGAATAGCAAACTTTAGCTACTACCAGGAATAATAATAAAAGAGAGACTTTTAAAACGAAACAAAAACGTATAATTTTAAATAGTGTGCATTAGAAGTTACTTTCGTTTTCAAACCCCTTAAAATGTGTCTAAAAGTATGCAATGATATCTTTGTAGTATCAAATTCAGATCGTACGTTGTAAAATGTTGAAATATATTTAATTTGTTACTTTTGCTTATGGTTTTAAAAGATCTGGGTTATTCTGTACCATCCCCGATAATGTATTTAAATATTCGGTGAAGAAGACCAACTTTAAAGACTTAAAATTAAATATTGTACTTGCAACTTCCTTTGCACTTAGCCTTCCTACTTGCAGTTTGGTTTCTTATTGAGGTATTTTCCCTAAATTACAACCTAAAACAACATTCTCTTCCATTTGATTGGCTATCCCATCTCCCTGCAATAGTTCCTTTTTAAATACCGCTTACAGCTTTATTGTGGTAAATATCAGCTTGCACATTGACTTGCTCCCTGCTCGATTCGACGATTTCCATAGCCCATTCCCTCCATTTGGCCGCTGTGTACTCCAATTACGAAGGAGTCAAATGCAACTGCCAGGGAATTGTCATTACTTTGGCATCGTGATTTACACTTCAAAAGCCGCCGCGAATCCTTTGAGAGCATTTCTTACACTCTTGCGCTTTGGCCCCGCTTCGATTTCGCTTTCTTCGGCGTCGTCCTCTTCGCGCGCTCGTCAATTGCAATTTTTCAATTTATATGCCAGGGGACGAAGCTGATAGCCCAAGGAAATTCTCGGGTCCCCGTTGTCTTCTCAGCTACTTTTTTGTTCTCTTCCTCTGATCCGGCTCCGGCAATAAAATCAGCAGCTCCGCATTTGATTTGGCAACTTGGGGAATGAATAAATGTGCACTGAGCGTATTATTTAAATATTTGCAATGATTTTTATTAGAAAATTATGAAATCAAAAGTATGCTTGCTGTATGTCATATTTATAAAGCTTTTCATTGCCTCAAAAGCATACTTTTAGAGCGCTATTTAGGCGAAATGAAATCACTGAAGAATCGCTTTAAGCATTCTATCTTTTTCATAGAAAAATATAGTTTTTTTCCCGTGTATGTGCGGATTGCCACTTGTAAAAATATTGGCATAAATTATGAAGCAGCCTTGGCTCTCGACGCACGAAGCCAAAAGGCGAAATGTTTCCGCTTAATAAGGCTTTCCGTTTCCGCTTCTGGCCGCCGCTTCCTTCCTTCCGCCCTCATACACACAGCCGCACACACATTTATACACTCGAAGTTGCCACTTCTCCGCATCCCCAACCGCGCTCTCCGTGATCCTTGGACTTCCCTACTTTGTATGCATCGCAGGCGGTTTTGTGGCCGTCTCTCTTCGGTCGCCTCCATTTATCTGCTCCATTGTTAAGCTCGTTGTCAGCGCTCGGCAATTGATAATGATTATAATGGTCGCTGCCGCTGTCTCCCCCTCAGCAGCTTCAACTACTTACATCACAATGCATTTGCCCGGCGCCACCCACCGACCAGAACCCCTGCGAAAAGCACCCATTCAATGAATAGATGGCAATTTCTTTCAAAGCGCATGCAAATGACTTTGGATTTTAATTAAAAAGCAAGTGGCCTGTGCAGTGCATTTGATGAGCTTGATGTCGGGCGAAGACGATGATGATGGGTTCTTCGCCGCTGTGTGTCCTGTCTTCCTGCCGGCTTCCTTGCAAAAGTCACTGGAGAAAAAAAGTCATAAAAGCGCACAAGAATTCAAGTATTGTTTACTGGAAAAAAATGTTTTTCTTACTTGTTAATATGCGTAATGTTTATTTTAGAGTATTATCTGACATTTTACAAATATACGAAGTATATTTGTTCGATTCCAAAAACGTTCTATATTATTTTCTTTCTCTGGATAAGAGGGTGAAAAAAGAAGGACACTGCTGGCTTTGTATTTTCTGCGGACGAGCCTAAAATGCTTTCAAAATAAAGTCAATGATTTCCTCTTCATCTCCCTTGCTCTCGTTTCCTCACTCTTTGCATTTTTTTTTTTTTTGTTTTATGAATTATGCTGGCAATTATGCAGGCAAAGGCAACAATAACTAACACACACACTGGCACACAGAAAGGACATGACAAAGAGCAAGGAGAAGGATGCAAAAAGGGTTGAGCCACTTCCTTTTGGGGACGGAATTCTGGTCCCAAGTTGCTTTCGGTTTATTGAACCTGTTTAATTAAGCGTAAAATGTCCCCCTTATTTGTCATCTCGCTTACAACATTTTATGTTTTTCTTCTTTGCTATTTTTGCTTTTGCTCTTTGTTTTTGGAATTTTAATGTTTTATTCTTGTTGTTGCATAATTAGCAACAGATGGAACAGAAATCTGCCCAAAATGTGGCCGGGCATCCAATCAAGCGAAAGAAAGGCTATGAAAACAGGGAATCTTAAATTGAATTAAATCAATGCATATTTGTTGCATTGGGAAGACATTGAAATACATTATTCACTAGAAAATTTAAGGTACAAAATATGGATGAAATAGGGCAAGGATTGGGAACTATGGTAAAGAAGGAAATGGTTTTAAAATGTAAAAAACTATATATCTATTTATAATATAATTAAAATACTTGAACCTCTATTTCTTGGGCTATATTTTAAGGCATAATTCCCTTTAAGTATATCTTGTTATTTCTTAAAAACTAACAATCTCTTTTCTTTCTCTTTCCAGGTGAGTTTACTGCATCAATTCCTCCCTTTACTGCGATTATATCCCTCAAATCCATTCGAGAGTAAGTCAGGAGACCATGTTCTCCAGGAATAAGGCTTAGCCGCCAGCTAAATCAGCTAACCCTCACATGTATGTACATATGCTAAGGCTGAGAACAATTGGGGAAGTCAAGACGGGTTCTGGGATTTTATTCCTTTCTTGTTTCTGTATTATGTTTGTTTTTTTTCTTTTCGTTGCATTTTATGGCAATGCGACACGCGATGCTGCGGCAACACCAACACACACTCACACCTCGTGGCAGGAATTTTGCGCCATAAATAAAATTAAAGGTGGTGTGTGTGTGTGTATTTTCTGCTGAGGTGAGCGACTGGCAAAATGTAATTAGAATTGTACAGTGCGGTTAATATTTCCGCCCACTTGAGTGTGAGTGCGAGTGCGAGGACGAGGACGAGGACGAGTGTGGGTTATATAAAACAATGCCCACAATGCGACTCCTGGATCCTTGTATCCTCACCCAACGCCCTTGGTGTTCTACTCTACTCCCGCCTCCCCACCAATTAACCCTCGCCTGCTGCGTGTAAAATGCAAACGCGTCGCGTGTCAAACGCTCGTTTTAATGCCAACCTCCTGCCACCTGCCACCCACTCACAACACCACCCACTTGAGGCCAGACATTTGCAGCATTTCTTTGGGCTTGTTTTACAATAATCAAGACGAGGCCGCCGCCGCCCAGCTTGGTGTATAAAATTAATTTTATTTACCTTTTTTCTTTCCTTTTTCGAGTTTTTTTTTTTTTGTTATGCGAGGTATGTGCTAAAATTACGGGAGTCTGCTCTGGTCGTATAATTTAAATTGTCAGCAAGAAGGTGTATCTTAGAGATCATTAAATCAAAAGATATCTAAGGGAATTAACTAATCAAATTGTGATATACTTTGGTAGACAGATAAAGGTTCCAAACTAGTTGATATCTCAAGTTTTTGGTTTATATTATAGGATATTCTTGAGTACCGGGTATTTAATAGTCGTCACATTCTGCTCAATCTTTTCTTTCCTTTTTTATTTTTATTCTTTATTTTTTTTAGCAGCCACTGCTGGGTGCTTGTTTTCAGCCTGGAGCCACTTTCGGGTTGCCCAGTCTCGACCTTCAAGTGGCTACTTTTATTTTATTTTCTCTTTCTTGGTTTTTCATTCTAGGCGAGTTTATTGTTGTTGTTGTGCTGCGTTACGTGCGCATGTAATTAGTGCCATTTCTCGCAGTCTAATTGGAAAATTAACATATGAAGTGTTTGTTTTTGTTGTGTGTGCTTGGCCCACAAGGAAATGCGAAAAACTCGTCCCAAATGGATGTGTAATGGCACTTGAACTTGGATAGCATTCGAGGAAATTACAACTTTAATCGGGGCGAGCGAGGAATGGGATTTGATGATGAGGTGTGCGTGGTGCACATTTTTAATGAAATATAATCCTGGGTAGTCCATTAATCAAACTACCAAGGGGGATTATTAAATATTCTGCATACTTTTGAGTTAATTTAATTGTTAAGTAATTATTTTCTTAAATCTCTATAAAGAAAGCCTTACTTAAGGGCATTTAAACTATAATATGTCTTAATTTAAAGAGCTCTTGAGCACACAAAGAATGCGCATTAAAGTCACCTCTGTTTTTGGTTATTTTCCAATTCATGTGGCATGTGGCAACTTTAAAAATAACTCACTTGCTGAGGGAAACTAACAAAGCAGCATTCCTGCCTCGAATGCTGTCGGAGGCAGCGCCCCACCACCCCCTGTCATGGCTCCCTAAACGCTGAGAGACAGACAAGTTGTAAAATATATAAAAATTTCATAATACTCTTAGTGGAAAAATGTGCCACAACATCTTCCTGTCTTCCGGTTTTTTTTTATATATTTTTTGCTGCCGCCCAGTCCTGCTCCTCCTTTGTTGTTGTCGCCTGGACTCTCTTGTCTGCAGATTGTATCTGCCCACTTTTCCCCCCTCGAGTGTTGCTTTTGTTGTTGTTGCGGTTATCATACTTGTTGGCATTTTGGGTTATTGTTGTTTTCTGCTGCTCTTGTTGCGGCTTGTCCACGCCCCGAGACTAACTGCACCGCCGCCACCACCCCCGAAAAAAGAAAAACCATCCACCCGAAGCCACCTTCTTCTCACTGAGTATGTGTAGCATATAAAGCAAATTTTTATGAAGAGTCGGAGAAAGCTTGCAACATATTCAGAAATTCCTGCCTTATTTTTTTCCTCTTCTGCCGGGAAATTTAATAAGAGCGAGATGGAGCCAAAAGAAATTTTGTGGCCAGGTCATAAAATTACACGTCGGCAGAAGCGGAGAGTTGGCTTCTTCCTAGGTATTTCAGGTATTTATTGGTCTACTAAGTGGGCTCTAAATTTGACTTATGCGTTCGCTTCCCTATTTTTATTTCGTTTCGCAGTGCGAGAGGCCGCATAAATTATGCACAAGTCTCGAGGTCGGGGGTCGTAAAAGTGGGCGGCCGCCCAGGGCCCGGGGTCCAGCCGTATTAAGTTCTGCCCAACAGGGCGCAATAAAATCAAATCAACGTGACGACATTTCAGTTTACATCTCTCAGTGGGGGAGGAGTTCTCGGGCAGGACAATAAAACGCACCAAATTTAAATTAAAAATCAATTGGAACAGTGGGCACAGGAAATGGGATTTGGACGGATTTCTTTAGCGAAATTCGATAGGTAAATACAGTGGAGAAGTCTTGGCGGAAAATAAATTGAAAATAATATGTATATTAAGGAGGGATCTATGGCTTTAAAAGATTGATATATTATATTCAACACATTTACGAAGAAAGCGTCTTTCTTCTCCCTTTAAAGTCAATACACTTTTAATATTTTTTAAATGTGTCTCTAAAGGATAAAACTAATTTTCTTGATACTTTCCTTTGCTAGTATATATATTTCCACCTTCGAATGCAGTCCATTTTGTTATAAACTTTATTTATTCCATTGTCCTTTTCCTTATTCCCTCTTGCCATTTCCATTTCCGTTTCCCCCCGAAAAGTGTCACATAAAATCGCAAATTACAGTGTTTGACCAATTCCCCTTTCCCCTTGGATTTTCCTCTCCTTGCCACGCAATATCTTTTGGCTCATTGTAGCAACTTTTGCCGTTCGCCATTATTTTTGCTTTTGGCTTGGCTTGCGCTTTGTCAGTTGTTAACCGTTATTTAATGCACATTTAATTTAGTCGTAAATAGAGTGAGATAGGGCCAGGGATAGCCACCCCCTTGAGTCCTTCTCCTTCCTCGTTTTCCCCATCAAATGATACGCCGGGGAGTGGTTGTTGGTCTCCTTTAAGTTCACGGTTGGAGACATAAAATTTCAAAAGTCGCCCGCATCTCAATCGCCTTTCAATTCGCTGCGTTTTGATACCCATTGCCGAGGGGGTAAAGTGGGTATATAGGCTATGAAAAAGGACTCTAAAAATTAATTATAAATGTGGTAAAAACTGGCCTTCCAACAAAAAAACCCACCCTAGGTATTAGAGCTGGAAAATTAGTGAAGCTTCCGATGTTTTTGAAATGTAAACATCGATATATCGTCCTTTAACATCGATATTTCTCAGCTCTACTATGTTGGTACGCCATGTATTCTATAAATACCGGGTATCACATAGTCCGGATATAGTTTCCTCCCTTTGTTTTATCTCTTTCACTCGTTGGTGGCCTTCGACAGTAATTAACTAAATACAGCTTTGTAATGCCATCCGTGGGGAGTAGCGGGGCGTGGCAGGAGCACGCACATGTGCGGAATAAATCAAAGCGTTTGTGTCCACACTGGGAATGGGTTCCGTTCTCCGTTGATTTTTGCAATTAGAGAAGGATCAGGATCCGGGGGCAGCAGTCCCAGAGCATTGGAGCGGAGAGATGGGGAGTTCATTAGATGGCCTTAGCCTGCTCGGGGAAAATCGAGTTGCGGGAAAACAGGGGGAAGAGATAGAGCGAGAGTTGCCACTGAGTTGCAATCGATGCGTGCAATTAAATGCTGGCCAAAGCAAACATCCTGCAATGCCAGCACCGAAGATTCCCCGGCTAATTGCTAATTGATAACAGTTCCAATTAGGGGAGCTCTCATGCGGAAAACGAACCCAGCCACAAATCAGGAACTAAAAATGAGATAGAAAAAAAACTAGAAGATGAGAAGAAAAACCTTTAAAAAGTCGGATTATCTTTGAATTAGCCTTGAAAACCGTTAAAGTATATGGAGTTTATTTCTACTACATTTTCCAAATAAAATTCCGAGCCGGCCATTAAAATTTAAATTGTATTTTATTTGGCCTGGCTCTCTTTTACTACCAAATTCCTCAAGTCTTGCCCCAAAATCCAGCTTAAATTCACACAAAATCGGCGGCGGCTTCTCAAGACTTCGCCGGAGGCGCCGAATTGAAGACGGGATCCTGGGCCAGGACACAGGACAGCCTGCCAGCTGGTGGCAACTGTTGCCGGAAGCGCCGGCGGATGTCCTTGCTAAACCGAATGGCTTCGCCGGCAAATATGCCGCAGCATCAAATTAAAATCCTTGGAAAAATATAAGAGGAGCAGGACGAAAGAAAAAAGTAGGCAAAATAAGGAAATGCGCAGGGCAAACACCGAATTTCAGCTGCATGAGGTAATCTAAGGCTTACATAGCAACTAAGAGGCTGAAAATTCTTTGTTAATTCTTTTCGGTGGGAAATCAAAAAAGGATTATTAGCTCAAAGCTTTGTGTCGGCTTGGCAGATTTAATATTGGCTGATTATGTGCGTTGCGCGAGGGGATTTTCCGGGTGGGGCAGGGGGTTTTGAGCGCGGTCTCTGTGTATGTGTGTGGGAACTCACACAAGTGACGGAAATTGCTGCATAAAGCGCGCTTGATTGAGTTGACAAGTTGTAATTTCATTGCCGGATCCGCGCTCGCTCACTTCATGCGCCTCTGGGTGGAGAGGAGGTAGGGAGGTGAGAGCAGAGCCATGGCAGGATGGAAAATGGCCTAACAGGGAGGCTGGGAGTGAGGGGGAGTCAGGGCAAACAGGAGGTGAAATGCCATGAAATTGACGCAACATCTGCGCCGCCTGCGGGCACAAGTGCTTTTCGTGCGGCACTCCTCGAACATCGAGCGTCGGTTGGTTTCAATATGGAGCTGGATGATTGGGTTAGGAATGGATATCATCAAGCCGCACACACATACTACATATATATAAATGTATATATACTGGCGATGCAGGAGGATTGGTAGCCAGGGTAAATATATGAGAGGAATATGCGAAAATCGGTAAATCGCACACGCAGTTCGCTTCATTAAGAGGGGATTTTGAATATATTAAGGATAGGCATGCGTTCCATTCGCTGGAATTATATGCAATCATAAATAATCTGCAAAATAAAGTAGTTTTTATTTAGTAACTCTTCTATGACTTGCTTATTGTTAACTTATATAGAGCAAACACTTCCCTGACTTAACTCAAACAGAAGAAAGCATTTATTAAAACACTTTCACTGCTCTTAGCAGGAAATCGCCTTCCTTTAGGGCCCTTTGTTCCTACCTCAAGTTCAAGTTCCATTATGAATTATCTGCGAGTTGAGCCTTTTTCTACCTGCGCTGCGGATCGAGTAAACTTTTCCCACGCAACCAAACAAAAGGCCCCTAGAACCAAGGACGCCGAATCCCTTTTGGCGGAACCTCTTTGCATAGCTTTGATTTCTCCTTCGCTCACGCAATGCCCAAGGACTCGAGGGATTCATACCGCCGACAGGATGCACCTGCTCCGCCTCAGGTTACGCACAAATCAACACTTTCGCTTTCGGCGAGACGAGGGAGGAAAAGGCTAACAAAACAACTTTCAAAGAAATAAATTGCTCGCGAGTCCTTTTGTCTGGTGTACGGACAATAGACGGTCCTGGCAATTAGAAGGCAAAGAAATCGAAACCCAAAAAAATAGCTGCTGTCAGCCGCACGCAGGAAGTCGCTGCAGGAAGTTGCCATTTTGCCGGAGCACCTTTAAAGCAAGATTATTAATGATGTGGCCGCGCTCAAAGCCTATTTAATTAGGCTAAAATTTCCCAGCCCTCGAAATGGTTTTAAATTTCTTCTAGAGAAAAATGTATATATCTTTGGTCTCCCAAAAAGATGTAACATATGCGAGCTTGAGGCAAAGTTTATGTTAACTTTACGCATGATTTATGTGACCTTACCCCTCCTTCAGCCAGAAAACCCCAAGGAAGAGGAAAAAATAACGCCTTAGTCCAGGGAGAGAACTTTACAACAAACAAAATTAGGAAAACATGTGAAACCATCAGCTTGCAGAAAAGGCAGGCCGACAAAACTTGTGGATACTTTTCTTCTTTTTTTTTTCATCTTCAGCCATTTCTTTTGTGTTATTTTTGCAGAGTATCCCTTCATGTTTAACATACAACCCCCCATGTCCTGGAAACTTATTAAATTAAACTTCTACACATGTTTTGTCGGAGGGCCGGATATGTTCAATCTATTGTACACAATTTTATACGCCATTCGGTCCACAAAAAAATAAGAGTGGAAAGTGGCTGAGAAAGTTGGGGGTTGAGACGGGGACTCGGTGCGTTTCAAGTTTCTTTTTGGGACCGCTTATCGACATGCCAAATAAATCATTTTCCTTATTTTTCTCCAAAGCCGGGGACCGCCTCTTTCATTGAAATCTCAAATGTTTCTCTCTCTGATTATTTTGGCAAGAGAAAGCCTTTGATTTCGCCTTGAGATATAGGCGGTAAATCTTCTCCGAAAAAAATACAACCGAAACAAAAGGGCAGAAAATCAAGAATTTATTCTATTTCGTGCTGGAAATTATGCCTTTGTAAGGGAATATTTAACTCGCTCACACTCTCTCTATTAACAGCTCATAAACTGAGGCAAAAAACAGCACTCAACACTATTATTTACCAAAGGGAATGCGCAACCATTTAGATACAAATATATGTACACACATCCATAAGATACAATTGCTTTAGCATATACATACGAGGACCCCAACACAGGGAAACCACAATAAAAAGCGCGTTGGCTTAGGTATACAAGGCGTCGCCTTCGTGTGTAAGTGCTGCCGAGTATCCTGGCAGAACACACACACACGCACACCGAGGTATATACGTATACAGTGAGAAAAACCAGGCGGCGACATTATGGCGCCAGTCAGTCACTTTGTCGCTGTCGCTAGTTTCTTTGCCCTCGAAGGGGTAGAGTCGGTTTTGTGGGTGGCTTTTTGCCCAGCCCCCTCTCAGGAGTCCGTGCCAAAGTCGTTCGCATACGAAATTTTTTGCTTTGTTGTGTTGTGGTCCTTGGTCTCGGGTCAAATGTTTCCTAGAATTGGTGAAAGTAAGGGGTTGGGGCATTAAAAGGTGGCTGAAAGTGAGGGCAAAGTGGGTTGAGTGAGGTGAAAGTGGGGAGTGGGAATGGGTATTGGGGGTCAAAAGTGTTGAAGTCGACGGCAAACAAAGTTGCCTTTTGTTGCTGTTTTGGGGTCTCAGCTGCTTGATTAGATTAGTGAATGATTCTCAATGGGCACATTGATTGGCTTAACGATTACTAGTAATCGATAGGCGAGAGCGAGAGCCAATCGATTTTGAGTTGGAACAAAGCGATTTAGCGTGGATTTTTCGCTTTGAATGCAAGATTTATAGAAGACTCATTAAAAAGTAATTTAAAGTCTTTGAGAAATATTCATCTTAGATGAAACTTGATCATTTCAATGAGTAGATTTCTGTGTGATTATTTATAGTAAAATCATTTTAAAATTGATTTAATATATTAAAGCAGCGGTGCACACGGCCCTTTGTTGCTGGTCAGCGTATTTCCCTGCTGGCGCTCTGCCGACACATGCACGCTATCAAAATTCGTGCGACTTCGGCAAAGATCTTCGGGCACTCTTTTTATAATCACATAATTTTAAATCAATGTATTCAAAAAACTGTAAAGAAAACAATTTCCTTGAATTCAATCGGTTTATTCCTGAAGCAAATAAAGCCATCAGCTTTTATGATTAATTTCCCCCATAAATGTTGGTTGAAAATTTGCAAATAAATAAATTACTTTGTTTACCACCACCCTTCCCCATGGCTTTTCCAGTCACATCAGCTGTTCCTCGCCCCACGGACCTTATTTATGTGAACTGTATCCATTTATACAATTTTCGTTTTAGCAAGCTAACCTATAATTTGCTGCATTTTTAGCGCCGTGTTTCACCGATTTCTCGTCGTTCTTGTTTTCTACTTCTTTTTATTTTTTTTATGGCTGTTTTGCCATAGTTGGTTGGCTGTTGGCTGTCAGGACACATGGCACACTATATAATCGGGGGTAATATGGTATGTGCTGGAAGGGAACCGACCCGACCCGACCGACCGACCGACCGGTGCCTGTCGCGGAAATGTACCGCAGACATGCAAACAAAACTTTTTTACCCCACTGTAGTCGTAGTAGTTGCTTCGCCTGGCACGCGAGCTAACGGAGTATTTGCCAGCCACTCCCCCTGAAGGATACCGCCACGAAAAGGACCTCCTCCTCTATCCATCCATCCCCTGCCTGCATTCTGTTTGCTCTGTTTTTATTATTACTCGTACTTCGCCACGGCGTAATGCAAACTTGTTTATTTACGTGTGGCGTCGTTGTCCTTCTGTCGCCCAATGTCTGCATTGTCCTTTTTTTTCTCCACTTCTTGTGCTCGCCCCCATTTGTTTGCTGGTCCTGTATATTATTATTTTGTTGCTGTTGTTTCTGCTCCTTGCTTTTGTTGTGGTTCCCTTGGCCATTTCTTTGTTGCCTTTCACAGACCAAAGAGAGAGAACGGCCGAGGTGTGAGTCAAAGTGCTTTCTGTCCGGTCCACCAAACTGAATTATAGTTTAATAAATTCATATATTTATTTTATTTTTTTCGGCCAAGAATGCAGCCGTTAAAAAAAAGAGCAAGCACGCAAATAAATGAGCGGAAGAGCGCCGGCGAGAGTTCATTTAACATATGGAAAAAAGTTGGGATAAATAAGGGAAATACTTTGTTGGCTTACCCTTAAATCGTACGGGAGTAAATGAATATAACATTTGATTCCCTTTATAAATTTACATTTTTATTATAACGATCTTTTAAAGGTGAATTCAAAAATAGGAACTTATCACAGTCTTTTCTTTTAAGAAGACTTCCTTTAAACAGGAGGTAATGCCAATTTACTTCATGGAAAATATGTAAATCAAAACACAATTAATTTTAAAATATTAGATTCAGAAAAGGATAGAAAACTACCAAGAAATTTAATTGAAGAACCCCAAAACCCGCTTCATTCTTAACAAACTAAATCCTAGCATTTTCCTTTCTCAACAGATTTCGTAACATTTAAAGTTACCCAACCCCCATTGCCTTGATTTATTCACGCGGCTCCTGTTAATTGCATTTTCACCGCACTTATCTGCTATAAATAAAATTATATAATTACCATGCATTCTTTTGTGGACCAGCGGAGAGGAGTGGCTGGTTGGTGGCTTAGAATATTCCCCTCACAGACACAGACAAATCCACTTAACGTTTTTTGTGTGTGCTTCGCTGTGTGTGTGTGTGTGTGTTATTTAACGCGTGTTGCCATGGCAAAGAGTGGCCAAAACAAAAAGCACAAGCTGAAAGCCGAACAAAACAAAGGCAACCAACTAAAATGCGCAAAAAGGTAAAAGGCAAAGAACACTGGCACACAGACAGGGTGGGTCGTCCTGCCACTAGACGGGCGGCTTGGCCCATACCCGGCCCATTCCATTGCCATTTCCCCATTTACATGCTCGCAAAAGCGCCTTTCCAGATGTTTATCCTTGTTGTAGGCCGCACCGAAACTCAAAAGGCGCCGCAACAAAGTAGAATTCTTGTATTTTTTCCCCCTCGGTTAATTCGCTCTTTGTTTTCGTGGAATTAGTGCTAGAAGAATTAACCAAAACTTTGGTTAGGCGTTGGCAAGGAATGCCCAGAGATATCTCTTCACTTCAAGCCTCAATTACGACGTTAGGGAAGTATGCTAAAGCGTTTGGACACTTTTGGGCGATTAAGGCTTGAATTGGGTGCTTTTTAGGCTTTAAGTTTTGTGGAATTTATTCTTACCATTGTCTACAGAATTGTGCAACCGTCTCTAAAAAATGCTGTGTAGTTTTTGTTAGTTTACTACGCTTTTTTTAAGGAAAGTAATCTTTTCTTAAGAAACAACCTAACATGTAGTGTGACCATTCTCTAGTTGGAAGCTCCCAAACTCTTAATCTATGGTCACATTGTAAGCCCGATTAAAGGCTCTAAAACCTTCTTACAATAATAAGGCAACAAAATTAGAAAGTGCTAAGAGTCGGTTGATCCATTTAAAGCTTAGACTGAGAACTATGGACAAGGGCCTCCACTTGCTATCTAAATGATTAAGCTTTTATCTACGTATGCTCTTTTCTTTTACTGTATGTATTCCGTATTATGGTGATTTCCTTGGGGAATCGAAGACATGTGCATGGAGCATAGAACATGGCCACTGACCTCCTTCGTATCCCCCCGTATCCATGCTATCCTGCTTTCCTCCCCTTGCTAAATTATTTATTGCAACATGCACGTTTCACTACCACTTCCACTCGCACTCCCACTTCTTGTAAATTTTTATGAGAATTTCGTGTTTAGAGCAGCGTTTGCGTTGAACTTTAAGTAATTGCAAATTGATTGAAAAAAAGGGCAACTCCATGGTATGTGAATGGTGAATTACGCGCTTTATAAATTGTTTACGTTTAATGCTTTCAATTAATTTAATGCATCGTGTTTTCGGCCCTACTTCGTGTTTCCTTTCGTTTTACCCTCATTTGGCATGTGATACTGCCAGTGTTGGCCATGTTTAATTGCTTGTAATTTGCACTAATGACGACAGAAACAACACAACCGCATAACAAGTTCTTTTTCCGTCATTAAAAGCGAATTTTATGGCTCCTGGCTGCCATGGATTAATATCAAAATCAATAGTTACGCTGTTGTGAGGGAGACACGAAAATGGTTTAATTATGAATCACAACGAGAATGAAAATCAGCTGCAAAGCTCTATTAAAGATTCTGCCAAAAATAAAATAAAAGAAGAGAAATAAAAACTGCAACTAAGCGAACTTTGTCTGAGTGTTTATCTATCTATTCCGCTCTCTCGCCGGTTCTATTTGGCGCTTCGAGCTATTTACGCCATTTTTAATTGCAGCATGAAAAAGTAATTACAAATTTGCTTTGTGCCCTCCAACTTCCTTTGGTTTTTCCCCTTTTTTTTTCATCGCAAAACCAAAGGGGCGGCAGGCGTGGCACTGCAACTCAAACAAAATTATAAGCAAACACGCAAAACTGCCACAAAACTTGAAAACTGAGAGTTTTCCCACCCAACATTACTCCCAAAAACGAGAGGGTGGAAATATTTACAAAAAAACGGGGAAAAATAGAGAAAACCCCGAAAAAAATATTATATTTTGCAGTCGTTTAGGATTCGAGTTGAGCTGGGATTGGGATACGAAAGCTGAGTTTGGGTTTCGGTTTCGTCGAGGTTTTGGTGGTTTTTCTTTTTTTTTTCCCCCCAGCTTTGTTTGGGTTCTTCTCTGCGAACCAGACGGAAAAAGCATTTGTCGCTGCTCCTGGGCGTTTTGGCCAACTTTTTTGGAGGGAAACACATATGGCAGTGTTGAGCAAATTAATAAAAAGCAACGGCAAACATGGGCAGTCTAGATCAAATTTGAAGGGGGCGGTCAGAAGTGGGAGCTGGATGAATTTCATTTGGTAAATGATGGCTGGCAAAAAATCAAAGGGTTTTATGACATGAAATTATGCATAGCACGGAAAGGAATCTTTGATAACTTGAATTGTAAAGGGAAATAAAAAGGGAAAGCAATAATAATACATATTTTTTTCTAGTCAAGTTGAAAACGAAGCTCGCTTAAGTCTACTTGTAATAAATTTGTGTTTAAACTAAAGTTATAGGAATATATTTACAAACCGAATGATATTTGTAGAATCTGCTGGCAATGTGAATATATATATATATATCGATTTGGGGGCCTTAGCTGTATGGCCCTCGACAACATATGTTGCCCCATTGCAGACCACTTGCACGTATTGCCCTCTTCGCAATTTGTTTTGTTGATTCTGCTGTTGATTTGCTCCAGTCTTTGCCAGGAGCACACACACTTACACATAGAGATACCTTTTTATGGGCCAGTGCCGCCGACCGCCCACAATTCGGCAGCCTTATCTCAGAGAGATACTACATGTATAGGAGAGACAGCAGGATACAGGATACTGAGGGTGTTGCCCGCTCCGCTTCGAGTTTAATTTTGCTAATTGAAAAACGTAATAAGCCCGGGGGTTAAGCGTTGGTGGACACACGTCGAAAGTTTCTCTCCATTTTTTTCGCCCCCCTTTCACGTTTAGTGCAATGCTATGTTGAGTGCAAGTAAATGCATTACACTGACCAGCTGGGTTTGGGGGCATGGCGCCGGGCACTTGAATTCGTTATAGGCGAAATTAAATGAAATTAAATTAAAATAAAGTCTACAACAAAGGCAAACTAAAGAGCGCTTAAAACGAAATCCTCGACTGGCTGTCTGTCTGCATTTAGCTATTTATGTAACCTCGGAAAGCCCTTTCTAAACCCCCCGTCTTTATATATGTGTGTGTGTAGTCGCTGGGTTGACCTACACTTGGCATTTTAGTTAATTACGAAACCGTCCAAAAAGGGTTTAGACTTTTTATCCCATTCTCCTTTGTGTTCTTCCGCTTTTTCGGTTGAAAATTGTCAGCGAATGCAGTTGCAGGGATAAGGATATAACCACCATATGAGTCTTCATGGTTAGTTGGTCTAAAGCGGGGTAAAAAAGCGAGTCCCAGCCTCTTCTGTGCATTTCGTTGATTGTGTCTCTACGGCTAATGAAGATGGCTAAGCTGTGCTAAACACGGCAAAAGGGAAATGAGTACAGGTGAACGATTGCTGTCTGGCTAAAAGGGGGAAAAAGGAACAGGAAAAAAGCAAGGATAAAGCTGAAAAGAGCTAGTCAATCCATAAAGCACCAATTTAGGCCAATGCACGTGGCTTAGACCCTTTGCCTACCCGGAGCCCGACTAATCATTGCAGCTGCTGCTTCCAATTTGCTTTTCACCATGCAGATAGAAAAGTGTCTTTAAGGAACAGTCTTTTTTAAGCAGTACTCAAAACTAAAGCATACTATGGGCATCTTCAAGAGATTATTCGTGAACCATGATCATATTTGGACTTGTAAAAGCCTGCGGCATTAAGTGAAATTCATTCGAAACTCAATTTCTTTCAGTGCCTTGTAAAACGCCACTGCATGCCCCTTTGTTAGCCGTTTTAATAACTTTTATAACTCGGGCTACTGGAGTGATATTAAAAAGGGAAAAAACTTGTATTATTGAAATGATGAGCTTTGGGAGTGGCGGAGGACTCCCTTTGACTCGCTCGCTGGCATTTTTTTATGCACTGACCGAAGTCATGCCTTTGTCCTTGCTAATTAACTTGTTGCGTCGTTTAATTAGCCAAGAGCCGGAGAGCGATAAGGCCAGCAGGAGACGGCGAGAGATAAAGCTGGTAACTTTTCGCTTAACTGGCTATGGCATTTTTTTAATCTCCGGCTCCTATCACGTTTTTTAACCAGTAGCCGCATTGTGAATTATGAAAATTAAACAAATGCCTGAAAGTTTTTTAATTAACCGGCGGTTAGCGAGTTAGCTCCAAGGTACACTGCCTGACACTAATTGCCAACAAGCGCCTGAAATGTTTGCCAAAAATGTCAAAAGCTAAAAGCAGATGCAAATAAATTTAGCATAAATATTTATTATGGCCAATGAGAAAGAGAGAAAGAGATAGAGCGAAGCAGAAAGAGATAGCGAGAGCCCTGCACTTTTGGCATTTCTGCTATTCGCAATGACAGCCTGACACTTGGCACATAAATCGAAACAGAAATTATGAGCAGTGGCAACGTCGCTTCGCACAGCGTCCAAATCTTTTTTCTTTCTTTTCTCGAAATTGCATAATTAAATTGCCCAAAAAGTGGAGCGAGTGACGTCACTATTCCCCTCTCATTCACACCCTCATTCGCGCACTCATTCATTCATTCATGGGGACAGGCGAGAGTCAAGTCGAGTCAACTCAAGTTGTCTTCGTCTCCGCCGTCTCTCTGGCCTGGCACTTCTCTATAAATAATTGCATGCGAATTTGTCAAGCGTGTCAAGGCAGAAGGAATGCAGCAGCCTCACCATCCACCGCGACAGAGACGGCCATAGAGCGCCAGAAAAAGACGGGACGACAGCGACAGGGGAAGGTGGAGATGGAGGTGGGCTAAAAGGCATCTCGAGGATGCGATTCGCAGTTGCGACAAATTTGCGATGTCTTCGGCATGCAAAGTGCGGCAACTTGAGTGCAAAAGTCGCATCATTATGTCGCCGCTGCTCTGTATGGGAAGTAGTGGCAGCTTACACATGTGCGCTATATATACATACATACATATATGCTATGCTATATATCTGAATGATGGGACCAAATAAAAAATGCACACCGACGGCCAATTAAATGGGTTTCGCCCGATGGGAAAGTCAATTTTAGCCAGAAGTCGTGAGCATGGGGAGTAATAGGAGCTGTACATATTTAGAGTGAGTTTACTTTGTATTATTTATTATATTTAAAAGGAGGAAATATATATAATTTGTAATATTAAATTTAATTTAAATAGGGTACGGTCACTCCTTGGCTAAAAATGTTACTAACTGCAGTTTTGTTGGCTGATATAATCCTCATACATCGAGACAGGCAATTGTTCCGTTTCTGCCTCATCAGTTTTAAAGTGCTTGGCATCGGCTTAATATTTCAGTTCTTATAAACCACCATATAAAGACATATTTTTTGTTTTATTAATTTAGCAAAGCTCACCAAAGAATATCAAAAACTTAATTAATTTCTAATGATACTCAAATAAGTTTCCCAGCAATTCTGCTGAAAATAACCTCATCAATCTTACCTATCTAATATCATTAAACTTTCCCTGGTCTACCTGGTTTCAAGTAAAGCCCTGAGTTTTAATTTAATTTTATTACACAACCCTCCTTCTTTGTCGTTAAAAGTTTTCCCCAAAATTCCAGAACACATATCATGGCAAAAACAAAAAAATTACGAAAACTCTGAGCTCTGTCTCAGTTTTCAGCTAACTCGCGGCTGTCGCAGATTTTGACATGTTGCAGCTCCGGGAAAATCCGAATCTGCCGAGACTCTGAGACTCAAGGCTGCTGCTGCTGCTGCAGATGGAAAGTTCTGTCTGGTTTTTCCGCGCAAAAGTTGAGGCGGTAAGCAAGCGGAAAATGTCGCTCGCGCGCCTGTCAAAACTCCCGGAGAAAGGGTTTTTTCCCCAATTTCGCCACCACCTGTATTGCTGCATCTGTCAGGCCTGGCCAAAAGTGTGCACTGTCAATTTATTGCAGCAGTTAATTTGCATGAAATATAAATAAATGTCAAAACAACTCGAGACGACGCCTCCCCGAAGGACTCCTTTTAAACAGGATACTGTCTAAAGCTGCCTGCCGGGTATCCCCCTCGCCATCTGCAGCAGCAGCTCCTGCTCGCGTATTTGATACGACTCGCGTCTGGCAAGCCAGAATATAAATTAAATTAGAATTTCTCTTGGTGTGTAATTTAAAACTATTTTGCATAGGAACTAAAGTGCGTCTAACACTCGTCTACCTCCCTTTCCAGCTAGCTGGCTTTCCTTGCTCTTTTTTAGGAGCTCTGATGTGCTGTGTGCCGTGCAACCAACTTAAACTTGTTAAGCTTCAGGGAATTTTTAGCTTCACACAGCGCCAGCAGCCAGGAGTCGGGGCCAAAAGGAGATCCGCACAAAAAAAATGTTACAATATTTAAAACTCAACTTGATATGCGCCTGGGAGCTTACTGCGTCTTCCCCAGCGTGTGTGTGCGAGCGTTTGATTTATAGTGAGCTGGGATTAAGCTGTCTTTGTGCTCGGCAAGAATGTTGTAGGAAATTTTTAGTATAATGCACAGACGGCATCGTATTTGACCTGGCGAGAACCGGGCTCCAAGTGGAGATATCGGTCAGAGTATGTGGGGATCTTAAGTGTATGCCTACGCCAGACAAATTGTTTAATAAAATTTGAGAAATAAAGAGGACGAAGCCTCAAGGATTATTTACTTGATACATTTTCACATGTTATATGAAGTTAGGTTATATTTTGGGTTTATTATAAAATTATATCAAATATGAAACATTTTTATCTGTAAACGGTATAAATGTAAATTGGCAGCCATAATATTCCCAACACAAAAGAAAAACAGAATAGTTTCCGTGTAAATATCTTACTTTGTATTTTAAACGTCATATTTTTACTAAGCGCTTTAGAGTAACCGTTTAGTTATCGAGATTGATATAAGATCGAGAGGAATACGGTCACTTTGGAACCGGAAAAGAAAACGGAGCGGCGCGAATTAAAGACAAATAAGATAAATACATTGAAATAAAAGCTATTAGGAGTTAAAACAAAGTCAATAAAAGTATGGATTGTTACATCTTTTCAATTAAACATTTACGCACTTTAGGTGTATTTTTAAATAAGATTTCAAATATTTTGTATCTCAATCTTAATCTTTTTGATACCTTTTCGCATATGGCTTCCATTATTGCTTACTTCTAAGCTTAATAACGGGCATAATCGATTTCAAACAACCTGTTTTACTTCCAAGACGAAGCCATATTTTCTCGTATTTCATTGTAGTTCAATGGACTTTAAATCTAATTAGCCAATTGTAAACCTAAACCCCAAAAGAGCACATAAAAAACCATAAAAATCAATAGGGATATATAAAAACAATAACAAAAAAATGAAGAACAACAAGAACCGTTTCAGGAAACATATGAAAAATGGCGTCGCATAACGGTATATTGATATGTACGAACATGTGTAGGTATGTTTGGATATATACTTACGCAGTGATGACGACGACATCGCCATTGTTAATAGGATTACGAAGCAACAATAAGAAGGAGAAGGAGAAGGAGGAGAGCCAAGCGAACAACAGAAGCAAAGCAAAGCTAACGGCATTAGCAATGGCAGAAAACCCCAAAAGCGAAAATAATCATTTATAGTAAAATACAACACAAAACGAGAAGCCAAAACAGCAGCAGTAACTGCAAATAGGCGAAAGAGGGAAAGGGAAAGAGAAAGAGAGAGAGAGAGGGAGAGAAAGATAGAAAGCGCGGTAGAGCGAGAGGGGCAAACAAAAGTAAATTAGATTGTGTGGCCCATTAAGGCATTAAGATTTCATTGCTATCTCCCTTCCGCTAGGTCTGTGTGTGCTGTGTAGAGTACCCCTACCATATGGGACCTATCGTTAGTTACCCTCGTGACTGAGAAGCAGAGAAACCTACCCCTACCACCAGGTTTCCTCCCTCTCTGACACACATGCGGCGACACTTAAAGCGTCGCTGTCGCACTTTAAGGGTTTCACTTAAGTCGCTTTCCCACACGGCGAGAAAAGTGTCCTTAATAGCTCTATTTCATGGTGTACCTTATATGTTCTTTATATTCTCTTACACCTTATAATTAAGGATAATCAAATCAATTGGCCAGGAATTTTTGACCAGAAATATTGGATTGCATACTTTTGGATGCCTTTTTTAAAGACATGTCAAAACCACAGCAATTTCTGTGGCACACTTGTACATTTTAAGATATAATTACCTTTTAAAAAGAGTTTAGAGCAGACATGGCCAGCATTGCATTGTGTATGTAAGAAATTTAATAAAGGGCTGCTTAGACATGAGAATAAAAAATATGAACAAGCTATGACTACAAAAATAGCGATTTAATGCTAAAAACTGCAAGATTCCACTATAAGTAATGATGTGCTTTAATTTGCCGAGAGATGCATGAATATTGATAGTGCATGTGTGCCGGCAGAGCGCCAGCAGAGAAATTCGCTGAAATAAGGCCTTGCGGGCCACTGGCTTATAGCTAGGCTTGCTTGCTGGCATAAATTAATAAATTCTTACCTTATAAATACTTATATAGGGATATAATAATTTAGATTTCCCCCGAATTGGTTCCTGTGCACTCTTCAGCTTCCTATCTGCTGCCCTTAGCTTTTCCCCTACACCGGACTACATCGCTTCATTTTCATTTTTTCGCACTTGAGCGTGTTCTTGTGTTTGTGTTGACTTGTTAGGCAGCTCGTCGTATCCTCGAAACCCCTCGGAAAGAATCTCGGGCTACGTGACTTTTTGTGGTTTGCTTGGATTTAGTCGGCGAAAAGTGCTAAAAATTGCCCAATCCGCCGCAATATACCAGCATTTTGTTTAATGACCTTGAAGCAGAAGCGTGAGTCGAAATGTATCTTGTATCTGGCGGATGTCGTTTGCTCGAGTCCCATTCAACGAGTTCCATTCGCCGCTCGCCGCTGTAGTGGCCGGCTAAATTTAATGGACCGTGCTGGAACACATGGGAGGGTATTCATTCGCTCTTTGTTTGCAGACTTTTAGGCGCTCGTCATTGTTTGGCATTTGACTTAATTTAAAGTGCTGGCATCTAAGTGCAATTGGCTGTGAGACAGTAGGAGGAGAGAAACTGGTCAGGAAACGTGTTGGAAGTGGAAATGCTGGGCTAAACTTAGTCAGTAAATAGGGAATTCGAAACCCTATCGGGTTTAAGGGCAAACCTTATTGAACTCTCACAGCTGGCATTTAAATGTAGGACATAAATACCTTTTATAGCACTTTGAACCATTGAAATCTAATAGTAGTTCACAATAAATTCCACAAGCTAACCCCAACAATTTATTCCTTCTTCTATTTTCAGGTAAATTACACGTTCTCTAACTCTGACCCCAAAAATGCCCCAGCTTCTGTGAGTAATTTAATTTAATAAATACGAATGTAGTCGAGAGACGCTCGAAGCCCGCCCGAGGTTAAGGAGAGTGTGAGTTGGTCGAGCAAACATTTCGTAATTTTCAATTATGGGGAAAACATTTCAGGGGCCTTTGTGTCAGCAGCAGCAGCACACACATGCTCGTAAAATGTTTTGTTTGCCGGCTAACCGGAATTTCGCATAATCATTTGCATACATAATAAAAATTCCCCAAATCATGTGCCCAGGAGCTGGAACCTCTGACCAAACTATTTATGCTGATCATCATTAACGGACCTTTCCGCAAGAAAAGCCGAGATTCAACGAACAAGAAAATTAATTTATGTGCCGAAAGGGTTGCGAACTTCATCTTCAACTTGGTCTTCCTTCCTCTTTTCCAGTCCTTTTGATTTTTTGAGGGAAAACTAAACTCCTTGGGAGCGGGATGCTGGGCTGCTGTTTGGGCAGGAATAGAAATCATTAATATGCTGAGCTGTGCATGTGACAAAGGACACTCGCCGCACGGAGACAACAATGCATTATAATGTGCTTATAAATATATTGAGAATGCTCTGCCGGGTCCAGTTTCGTTTCGTTTTTTAGACGTATCTCAAGGGTTGTCCATCTCGGCAGGCACACACACAGGCACTTTTCTATTATTTTCCCAGGCTCTGGGAACTTGTTTAGATTTTTATTTTGGGAATTTCCGTAGTGGGCTTGTTTGATTTTTCGGCGTTGATAGCCGGAAGGTCAAACGAAAGTCGTTCACACGTTCCACAAACACTCACAATTAGCAGCTGGCGTTGAGTGACCATTTGCTCCTTGGCCAAGCAAGCCGAGAGATCTAGGAGTCTAGAAAAACCGAAGCCACCACCATCCCAGGATGAATCCTTAATAAATTCCGAAATGGGACACGCGCTGGCCACGAACCCTCCTCCTAGCCGAGTTGTTTATTCGCTTCCTGGCGACATTTTATAGTTCTTTCCTTTGCTATGTGGATTTCTCGCATTTTATTGAGATGAATTACACACACACACTCTGCTCCCAAATGGGGGTCAATGCTGCTGGTCCTTCCTTTCCCTTACAAGTATTAATGATATGGGATTTGGCCTGATCTACTCCCGGACTCCTGTCCATCAATATTCGGGCTTAGTCCGAGAGACAGGGTCCTGGCAAAATCAATAGCATTCGCAACAGCGCCAGAGCAAACAACAATTTTAATGTCCTCGGTCGGTCGGGGGCGTTCATAAATTTTTATTACGTAATTGAGTTTGTTCGGTTTAGTTCTGGCAAGAGAGAGGGTTGCTCCTGCCGCTGTCGTTGCCGTTGCCGTTGATGCCTGCGCAAATGTCTTTGCATGAAACAATAAAACCAAATGTCGAATTCGCTGGAAACGTGTGGGGCCACCACCACCCACCACTTGGCCAGCACCAACAAAAAAAAAAACATTATTAATAGATACAAATTCGTTTTGGGGTAAGCGGACGTCAGAGGGTTAAGATGGAAAAGGGATCAATAAATGTTGAGGGAATTGCAATTGCAGAGGGTTAAGTGTGCCGAGGGAACTATGGAAATGAGAGATGGAAATAGTGTGGACTGTGCAGGAATAATAAGGCAAAGGTTGTAGGAGAGATTGTTCGTGTTTTGCAGTAAGTGTTTATGCAACGTACTTGCCTTGAAATTGTTTAAGGAATATGTATTTTAATTAATTGTTTAAGCTTCAATAATTGTATATATTTCAATTAGGGAGAATAATATTAAAGACAACATGGCAATATGCAAGCAAATTTTCCGCTTACACAAAATGGAAAGCATAAAAGGGAAGAAATAAAAATAAATACGTTTCCAAGTGTGACCAAACACAGCTAAAGCAGGTGCGTAATTGTGCATACAGATCTAGAATGCACACAAGCAAGAGACCAGCTGAGTTTTGAGTGCTCTCTCTCTCTCTCTTTATCTGGCTTAATTGAACAAAATGTATTACGTTACTCATCTTAATATTAAATGGTGTTATTTAGTTTAAAAAGCCTACGGGTCTCAAGGCTCTTATTATAATAAACCCCCAAAAAGGTTATCCAACTTAGTTTATTTTGATACCGCCTAAAGAGGGTTAAGCAGGGTAATAATTTCGAGAGGAAAATCATTTAAAGATCCTCCTCTTTCGCAGAAATCAACTCACACAACCTCGGTTTAAGTCGGAGAATATTCAACAGCGTAATGCGCGATTTCTTATTCATTGCGTTCCATTGGCCACAAACATAAAATAAAATGGAGGCAGAAGGAGCAGAACCAAACATCTGCATTCTCATTATTAATTGATTAAGCTCGCTTTTCGCTTTCGTCCCGGGGCCCCTCCGCTCCGCTCGGTTGTCCAATATTTTGACAGCAAACACGCGCCGGGGAGACACCGAAAGTACTCGTGCTCGCCAAAAAAAGAAATGCCTGAAAAAGAACAGATAAAGGAACAATAAATTTACATAAATTACCCGCATGAATGCCAAGGAGGAGGCCGACCGAGAGAGAGGTGGGGGCACTCGACAAAAGTGTCCCAAATGGGAAGCGGCAATTCAATAAGGCGGAGTGAAAGGCAAACCCGAATTATGCGGCACGTTCCACACGTAACTGGGCCTCGGATTCGGATTCGGATACGGTTTCGGGTTCGGGGAGGAGACACTCTGGAATTCTGGGATATCGGGGTGCTATATATGAAGACGTGTCCCGTGAGCGGAGAATGGCCGCAATTAGCATGCTAAGAGGATATGATGATGTACAAAAGAAGCGAGCGGCGGCACACGCTCATAAATCACCTCGGGAAGGTGTCCCATAACAGGATAGCTCAAAGAACATCTCCGAACCCTTTTCTTTTTTTTTTTTTGTTGGCAGCAGCAAACAATGGGCAGAGGAGAACTCTTAGCCCGTGGCGGTGAAAGGTTGAGGTGTCATCGTCCTTTATCCTTATCCCGTTTCCCAATTCGAGTGTCAACAATAAACAAATTTGTTTTACATTCCCCGCGATCCCTTTTTATTTTATTTATTTATTTTGCTGCAGGACACACACACACAACCCTTGAGGAGGAGACCTCGTCGAGGTCGTCGTCGTCGTCGTCCTGGCAATCATGGAATTTTCCCACCCCCAACCCTCTCTGTTTTTGTGTCTTTTTTACTATTATTGTTATTATTGTTTCATTTCGAATGGGGCGCCCGTGTAAATGTTTCTGTTGTCGATGGGCCGGGCTTTTGGCCCTGTCAAATTGCTGTCAACATTTCAAACCAGTTCCAGTTTAATAATGTAAAAGTTTTCCCTCACCTTCTCGGCCTGTTCTGGTCGTCGGTCGCCTCCTTGTCTCGGCTTTATTCCCCGAAAATGTTGTCAATCGTGAGGCAGATAAACTTGGGATTTGTTGCACAAAACTTTTCCGTTCTTGTTAATTAAACTTGAATGTGTGCGCGTGTGCCTTGTGTGTGTCGGCGGTTTCCACGGGTAATAGAGCCGGAAAAGTAGCGCCAAAAAGTAGCAACTCCTAATGAGATTGCGGATCGTTCTAATGGAGTTTTCCCCCCAATATGCGATTTTCTTTGTGTGGGTAAATGAAGCGCCCTAATGCCGCGAAGATAGTCCTTAAGTTGGTTACGATTAGAGGTTAGACTAAGCTGGAAATATCCTTTTTTTGATGCTACAAAAATAAAATATATCTTATTCAAGGACTTGCTTGTTTTAACGCCTTTTCTCGCTTCAATTGGACTTGTTTTTCCTCCCTTTTATTTCACTTGCTAATTGGATCAAATCAACAAAGTCCCGCCACCTCATTACTCTTGCAACCCCCGTTTGCTCTTTTAATTCCCACTCAAGAGCTCTTTGACTCACAGCCATCACTCAAAGAGAGACAGAGAAGAGTCCTGGCAACCCTTCGCTGGCTTTGCTCTTTCTCCAGAAAGCACTTCCTTTTCCTAGTTGGAAGGACTCTGGCCTCAGCCTTCTCCAATGCAAAAATTCTTATTCTTGGCTTTGATTTGTGCGCTTGACTTCGTATTTGGTTTCGGATTCGGTTTCGGTTTCTGTCTTGGCCTTAGTTTTCCTTTAAACCCTCTTGCCTCGCCCCCACCCCGGGGGGTTGTGACTAAGCTGACATCATCAACACCAAGGAGAGGGCGAAGCATGAGTCACGCAGCCAGGACGACCGACAACCCCCCGATGCACCACTATCCGATTTCAGGACCGCCCACGTAATTGCTTCCTGCAGATTTTCGGACATTGGGCCGTGTGCATAATTAAGCGCTTTCGGATTGTATTTTGAGGCCACTTAAAAATGTCAGACGGAAGTCGGGCAAAAGCCGAAGGCCCGGGGCAAACACCTGTCAGGTTTTTCCTCTCCTCCCCTTCCGCCTTTGCTCCCTCTGGCGTCGTCTCTGCCTCACACATGGACATGGCGCCTTTGTACACGATTATGGGGGAATGGCACCCCCCGTTGTGGCATTTGCCAATCAAGCTTTGGGCGGTCTGTCGGTGACACAAGCTAGAAGCAAACTCTTTTGAATCGAGAAGGTGGGCAATCGATAGATTTTCACCGTTGCCTGCGTATTTATTGGCATTATATTTATAAATGCCCCAATGTCGATCCCAACTGCCAAGTGGCTTTCTATATATCCTTCCATGGGGCTACATGCACTGAGCAAATATCTAAGATCTCAAGAGATTTGAAATAATTTAAAAAAGGTGTACTAAGGTAGGCAATAATATAGTTTATAACTGAAGAAAGGTACTTAAAAGAAGGCAATCAAATATTTTGGAACATAAATTATAAGCAAACCACTTTGTGGATTGTCTTATTATTATAAACGTATTTAATGAAGACTTCCCTAATGTATTTATATAATTAAAAAAGTGTAATCATAACCTTTAAGTTCATAAATTTAAACAGAGTTAAAGATCCCATTGTTCTCCACCTGCACCCATTTTTCCCCTGTGTATTTGTTTGTGTGTGTTGCCTGGATGGGCTGTCACTTTTTCGGTTTCCTAAGCAGCAGCAGCAATAACAGCAGTGGGGAAAAACCTCATGACAAATTCATTTGACTTACACATGACTGAGCTCCTGTGGCTAGCCAACAACAAAGGACCTTGGGCGAGAGAGGTAGGTAGGTGGAAATTCGTAGGAGGGAGAGGCAGACCGACTATGTGGAAGGCTGGAAAATTTGACCTTGGATTGGGGTAGGTGACCCAACGGGGGAGAAATTGCGGAAAATACTGTGATATATGCTGAGCTGGGATAAACAGGCTGGATAAGAGGATTTGGGAAAACTTATGATGTGTTTTTCTTCAGAATCGATAAATATTTGAGAGCTTCAGCGATAAATGGATCGATTACCCGTAAACGGTGAGTGGAGACCGTAGAAAAAGGCAGGGCTTCCATGGGCATTTTCTATAGTTGGCTAATAGGTATACTTTAAAGCTAACACAACAAAAGAATGTGACAAGAACAAATACCTGAACTATTACCATAGGTTTAGGTCATTAATTTTTTACTCATAAATCACCCCGTTTGGGCCCACTGTCCCAAGCACAGCCTCCATTCATTTGTCATGCTTATTTAATAATAAATTGTCTTGCCTTTCGTAATAAATTCAATTGGTTGGATGTGGCTAGCGACGTTACTTGGACCGACCAGATATTGATTGAGCAATGAACTATCATTTGCGGTTGAACGTTGGTTTGGCCACTAAACAGGGCTCAAAACTTGGCATAATTGACCATAAACCGTCCATCGACTCATTCGGACAATCAACTGGCCACCGCCTGCAGTTTTTAATCAACTTTTTGCGAGGGAAAAAGGTCTATCGTTGGCATAACTCAGTGGTCGGTCCTTGGTGCTCGGTTCCGCCCGGTCATCGTTAGGCCGAGAACTTTGCCCATAGAGCAGATGTTGTTTCTCTAATCGAACAAAAACTCCCAGTCCGACTCAGTCCGGTCCGAGTTCGAAGTCCAAGTCGAAGTAAACTACCCCGTGGAGACCGTGTCTCGGCATCTCCTGTTCGGTGGGCAACCCCTGGTCCTCATTACAAATAAATATCTTTGACTATTTATAATGCCGCAGGGACCTTCGTCTCACCTTCGTCTCGGTTCCCCTTGGCATCCTTGATTCTGTGCAAATTATGCAGATTAGAGGGTCAGTTCACAGCTGCCGGGCTGGCCGAGCTTTTCTCGAACCTGGCACCTGGATTGGATGGATAAAAAATACAAAAAAGAATGGGAAAGGTAGCCTCGTAGCAACCTTTAGCTGCAGCCTCCTGTTGCCCCGGATTTACATAAGAATCGAATTTAATCTTTGGCCGCATAATTTGCCACAATTTATAGGGAAACGGGAGGCCGGCCTGCCCTCATTGAATCTAATTTGATGGTGTTTTCTGTGCCAAAAATGCGCTCGAAATGAGTTCATAATAAGATTATCTGGGTCACATGTGTTGAACACGACTGGTTAACTTTTCTTCTTTTCTTTTTTTGATTTTGGCTCACAAAAATATGGACCAAAAACATGGAGAACGTTGCCAGGCTGTGTGTGGGGGCGTTCGTTCAATGCCAACAAATGTTGCCATTAATTTGGTTTATTTTCGCCGCCTTATCGGTGGATGTGTTGCTCGTAATTTTAATTGAGTTTTGACTGGTTTTTATAGTTTTTGGCTACGGAAACTAGAGCCTGCCAGTTACGGCATCAAAATTGTATTGTATATGCGACTCTTATCGGTCTGCCGGTGGCCCTCTATCTCTCTTCAATATGTCAGACCTAAACAATGGGTCTCCACTCGGAGCGTGAAATGTCAAAGAGAAAAAGTGGAGACCAAAAAAAAAAAAAGAATAGAGAAAAGCCAATTTCCTGACATATCGCTCGGGCTGCTGGAAAACGCATTCTTAGCCTGGGTATTGGGCAGAAACAAAAAAAAAAAGATTGAACCGAAAATCGCAATGCTTTGTTTTCGTCCCAAAACGAGTGTTGCGAAGTGGAGTGTAGAGTGCAGTGTGCTGCCTGATTGTAGATAAATATGACAATAAAATAGTCATAGAGCGAGGGCCGCAGGAACGCAACGTTGCCAGCTTAAAATAGCGAAAATATTTTCGCTCCACTGCGGTACAGTTGGCTCCAAAAACGCACAGGAGGTTACGCGCGCGTTTGTGACGTGTGAAGGCGATGTCAGCGATGCAAGCGCAATTTGGCGCCATCTGTCGGGTTGGAACGGTGGGGATAGTGAACCATATTGGGGGGTTTTCTGGGTGGTTTTTGAGAGGTTTCTGTGTGTAGTGGTGTGTGGGTGGTGGGTGGTGGGGGGTTACAAGGGCAACGCACGTGATAAGCATATGAAATTTTATGGCAACTCTATTTGTAACTTTCACTGGCTGCACATGTGTGTGTGTGTGTGTGGACGAGTGGGTTTGCCAACAACTTTTGCTTTGAAGTTTGTCTGTCTGTCGCACACACGCACACACTCAGCTGCTGCTGCTTTTGTGTGTGCGCTGACTTGGAAAATACTTTTTGTGATAACATTTTATGGCTTGACAAGGCAGCCGCCGCATCTTGCCGCAGGAGCGAGCGAGAGCCAAACTCCTCTTCCGAGTTCCTTGCAATTTTTCCTTAACGAAAGAATTATAAAAGAAATGGCTGCAGAAGGCTGTGGAGGGTGTGAGCAGGGCTTGTGGCTAATGGTTCGAGTGCAGGGCATCAATTTGCAATATGACAGTTGCCTATAAATAGCCAAAATGACAATGCCAGCTTTGGCACTTGCCATCTGACATTGATGGAAGTGCAAGTATTTCGTTTGTAATGCTAAAAACGTTCCACATAACTATTTGTGATCTGTTAATGTTTAAAACAAGAACAAGATTGTGTTTAAAAATGTTTAAAATTGTGTTTGAGGCACAGGAAAGAGTAGATGTTTAATGGGACTTTGAAGGAAATTAAAATACTCCATAGAAATAGAGCCATAGGGTTTTAAAACCATTAAAAAAGTGTCTAAAAAGATCCAATACAATATTTTAGGTGCCCAATTCAGTGTAAATTTGCTTCTTTTACAATGTAACGTTTTTTAGCTTTATTTTAGACATATTTTTAATTTCTTTCATTATGATTTAGGAGCTCTATGTATTTCAAATGTAAATGATTTAAATGTAATTGTAAATTGAAAATTGATTTAAATCAGTGGTGCCCACACGCATACATTGCCACGTTAGACTAGCATTTGTGTGAGTAAGACCGAGCTGTGTTTGCCGGCAGAAAACGAAAGCTTACCCTATCGGCGCAAGCAGAGCCCGTGCAGAGAAAGTTGCTATCAGACGTAGTTTAATTCACTGAAAATACATAGTTTAGAATGGTTTAGTTTTGCTTGCCAAAATGTGATATCCAACTGATGTAGAAAACTATGTGGCGTTCCTCTGCTTTTCGTGATAGCCAACGAAATGCCAGCAATTACAATTTGTTTGGCATTTAAAGTGGGTTCAAAACGCTACCGAGCTGCGGGGCGGAAAAAATAAACACGCATGCTTATGAGGTCATTCAACAGTCATAAAATTTTCGCTTTGTGGTTCCGCAGAGTCCCAAACAGACATTTGTCGCCCCAACAGCAGCAGCAGCAGCAGCACTGTCCCCCCTTTCTGTGTGCGTGTTTGCACGTTTGTGTTTGTCATTGCCACTTAGCCTTATTAGTATGTGCGGCGGGCAACCGGGCGCCCGCCGCCTGACAGTCGGACGGGTCGGGTTGGTCCACCCATTTTGGCCAAAAGTGGCAATGAAGCTTGCCAAAAAGGATATACGGTGCAGTGCACACTCGCAGACTCCGAGTCGCACACTTGCAGCTTATTTTATGCTCTCCTTGCAGCAGCAGCAGCGTCATGTAAGCAACAACGCCAGAAAGTATGCAATATTAAAATATATACGTATGTGTATGCGAGAGGGGTCGGAGACATCAGACAGCTGCGCAATAACTGTACATTAAAAGTCATTGCATTCATGATATTATTTTTTATGTATTTTTTCCCCCTCAAGCCCTTTACCTCCGTGTTTATATTTGTATACGTATATTTTTTTAACGATTTTTTCTCTCTGTTAGAATTGAAATTTTTTCTCATTTGTTTGCCGCCTGCCCACCGCTGCTCATCATTTGCCCCGTCGTCTGTTTGTTCGTTTGTTTGCTGCCCTTTGGGGGCCTGACACGCCTACACAGACACACTCCCCAAAAAATTCACATTCAGACCAAAGTAAAAAGTAAAAAACTGCATCCCTAAGCGGGCAAGCGCTAATGCTTTGTTGATGAACAAAAAAATGCTGGCAAAAAATAATAGCAAAATAAAAGCCCGCTGAAAAAATATTCATAATATTTTTCAGTTAGACTCAACAGTTGGATTTTTGCCACCGCAGGAAAGGCAGTTTAAATAAAAATAAAATAAATTGCAGAATATAAATACAAACGTAGACTTAAAGCCACACAAAGTTTTGTCGGCAAATCCCTTGAGAATGCTGCAAAAATATTCAATTTCTCTCTTCCGAATAGCTGTCTAATTTAGGCTTAGCTGCCAACTATTTCTTTTAACAATTAAATGCCAATTAAAGGCTTCTGCCACACAATAAATTTAACTCAAACAAAAACATTTGTCTAAAAATCACAAAAATTCTTCTTTTATTTACAGGTGAGTTCTCATTGTGGGCAGGACTTTACCCCCCTTTTGCGGCAAGTAAACCAAAATGCCAACTTCATAATAAATTTGGTTGAAAAAGAAATTGTTGAACAACTCACTCGAGCTGAAAGTTATTCCATAATTTATTCGACACCTGAAAGGAATATAGAAAATATGGCAGGACAATAAGCTGTCAGTGAGCAGAAATTTTCAAAGCAGCCACAGCAAATTAAATGCAATTCAATTTCTAAAATCAAATATCTCCTAGAAAAAGTTTCTCTTTTATATATATCATACTTATATATAGATATATATTGTAAGCTAGGAACACATGTTAGACAATCAAAGGGAAAGGAAACCGAAACAAGTTAACCACAAAACGGACAAGCAAGGACGGGGGGTGAGAAAAAAAAAGGAAAGAAGGGACAATTTTCCACTTGCTGGGCGCCCCTTTGGTTTGCTTCGGTTTCCGCAAACACGGCAAAAGATGTTATCCCTTATCCTTTTTATTTTGCGCAAAATTCAATATTTTTCAAACAAACAACAACACCACCACCGTCAACGGGGCGACGCACATCGAAGGATAACATATTAAATTTGCCAACAGCAGCCAGTATCCAGCAGGACTGGCAAAGGGACAATGCCATAAAGACAAGAAATCAATTTTTTTTTCCTGAGCTCCTTGCGTAACGTTAGGTTGTGCGGAGAAAACAATTTTCTAACAATAAAAAATTGCCCGAGCGAGCGATCGAAGGACTCGCACACTCACTTATGTCCTCCGGCCTTTAAAATCGAAAGGAAACGTTGCCGGGTGTGTAGCAAATCATAAAAATCGAAGAAGGGGGGGACTATGTGGCAGGCCATAAAAGCAGGGAAGAGGCAATAAAAAATGGTGGTAAGGGAGTCAGTGGATGGATGGGGTCAGATAGAGATCCTGGCCCAAGGACTCGGGATTAGGCGGTTGGCCAAAAGTCGAGACTTTAATTGAGGTGAAAGGAGCCAGGGAAATGCCTCTCCAACTTATCCCTGCCTTCTGTCACCGACAACTGTCTCGATATCCTTTCCGCCTCGCCCACTCTCTGGTCACAGACACATGTCCCCGCTCTCGAACTCGAACTAATAACGAGCCTCATTTTGTGTAAATCGATAAAGTTGTTACATGGCAACATCAGTGGCAAAAAAAAAGAAGAAAAGTTTATTTTTGTTAGCAGCAAAGTTTTTCTTCCGTTCGGTGGGTAATATTATCGCATGTTGCATTTGCCGGGCGTGCTGACAATTGAATTATTTATGTGCTGCCTTTGGGTCTTCTTCGTCTGGCCAAGTCACAGCTCTCCGGCGCCCATCGACCCGGTCTGTTGGCCTTTTGTTTGCGCATTGATTGAATCCTTTCGATGTCCTGCGGACGCTCGCCCATTGTCAGCCCGTCCTGCTCATATGCGCTTTATGCAGTTTATTGGCGATTACATTCACTCAAGGGCAGAGCAGAGCGGAGCACCACAACGTCCAATCATTTCGTCCTGGTCCGGGGTCTTGGCTTTGCTTTTCGTCCTGCGCTCCTTCACTGTGATTGTCATCGTTTGTGGAAATTTGATAAGCGCTTTTTGTGCTCGTGCCAGTGTGTGTGTACTCTGCCTCGGCATCCTCTTCCATCTCTGTCGCTAGACATGTTTGTTTGCCAGCAGCGAAACTTTGCTTGTTCGTGTCAGGACTTGGATCTTTTTAATAATGCGGGTTATGTGATGGATTTATTAAAAGCGTGTCCCCATGTCGCTTCGCTCCGCTCAGTGTTTGTGTTTGCCATAAACTTTCTCCTTGTCTGTTGGCAGAGCTTCCCTTTTCAATTAGTTTGCCGCATTGAAATGCTTCGGCATGCCGGTATTGAATGTCAAGTGCTCCTCCATTGTGACAGAGTTTAGAGAGCAGTGGTAGCAGTCCCAAAAAAAAAACACCAACAACAAATGTTGGCAACAATAGGCTGGCTCCATAAGTATGCCATAATAATTGCAAACGATGCCCCAGGACAAAACACATATGGGCAATAAAATTTTTTATTCACCAGCGCCCATTCATTTGACCGCAAGGCAAGACCACGCCCATCGCTCCGCACAACCCGTTTTTATTTCTCATTTTACGATCATGCAAATGTCTTCCAGCGGCGGCGGCCGTGCCGGCGACGGAGGCGGCGTTGGCGCCAAAAAGTCGGCAACATATGTCCGACAACATGAAACGAAATCAATTTGCCTGTGTCACGACCTTGGGGGCCACCAACTCGACCCGGAGGCCAAAGGGAACCCAAATCGTACACTGCAAAAATATGGCGTTTGATGATGAATGTCTACCAGTAACTACCAGTTAAAGGTTAATGTCAGTATTACCTTTTCGATATGAATCAATAAAGAAAATAGTTTGAACTAAGTTTCTAACAGAAAGCTAAACAATTTCTTATCGATATTAAACCTAAACGATATCTTATCGATATTAAATTTAAGAAAAATATTATCTTATATTAAATTTTATCGGATTAATATTAAATCCCGTCTTATTATCAACGGTATTGCATCGTTTTTATTTTAAAAAAGATAATTACCCAGCTAATAGGTAGCCGGGCAGCATTTTCTTGCTGTGTATGTGGGGCACACACTTCTGCGGCTTGTTATTACGGCATGCGACTAAATTATTATGGGGGCTCGTTAATTTGCGGACACTGCGGACGTCCACAGAAAAGAAATCGCAAATAATCGCATTAAATGGGGCCACGCCTGCGACGGCGAAAGGCGGAAAAGGGAAAATCGATTAAGCAAGCGGGCTTTTCACTCCTACCTACCTCCATGTCTCACCCCTAACCGTTCGTTGGCCTCTTTTCATATTACATTATGGTGATTATTTTTATCGCCGCGTCACGCGATATTTTCCTGATGTCGCCGCCTTCTGCTAAAATGGCGAACGTAGCTGAAGGAAACGGAAACGCCACCGAAACGCGTCAGTGTGTGTGAGTGTGCGAGTGAGAGTGTGGTGCGGTTCCTAGGCAAACATTTGCCATATCTATGCCAGTGTGTGAGCTGTGTGTATGTGCGAGAGCTGTGTAAACGACGCCGCCTTGCAAATGACTGCAGTTAAAAAGTCATCAATGTCTGCCAAAAACGAAGCTCGCCATTAAATGTTGCCGCAGTTTATGCCAATCTCCGTCAGAATGTGTGCGTGTGTGCGAGTATCTATGGGAGTGTCGATTTCACAGTCAGGATAACACCCGAGTGAAGTCAAGTCAAGTCAATGCGAGACCTCATCCTCAATTATACAGCTTCGCTCTTGGCCTTCTCGCCCCGTGTGTTGTCAAAATATGTATGAGAATGTTGAAAATTTATTTCTATCATAAAAAAAGAACAGAATGGCGCGAATGGAAAGTTAAAAACGAACAAAGCCCCAAATACCGCAGTATCCTTTTAGGCTTAAAAATGCTTTTAAAGTGGACTCTTTTTTATAAACTTCGCGAAAACAAAAACAAAGCCATATATGTACATATTGTTCGGAATAAATAAAATAACGAAAACTCTCTTCATTGATAGTCGTTTTGCAATGGCTTTTCGAAAAAAAATTCAATACACAGCTCACACAAAAGGTAGAATAAATAAATTGCAATACCTTTGCCTTTAAAATTGCTCCCAATTGCGCAATAAGACTGCTCCCAAGAGGCCATCCATTCCCCAGGGGCCGTCCGTCCATGCAAACAAAAGCCTCCAGTTAGATACGGCTGCCGATCAAGACTCCCTTTCCCCTTTCAGATTAATCGAGAATCGCTATGTCCAGGAGTCTGCCTTGCAATTTGTAAAGCGGCACATGGCCATGTGGTCAAATCATAGGGAGGCAAAAAGGCTTCCAGGGAAAAAATCAATGTGCCACAAACACAAACACGCACAGGCACTGCGAAAAATTGTTCTTTATTTTATAAATTAACTTAATGAGTAAATTCTAATAGAGCAAATGAAATTTTTAAAGTTACCATAAATGATAGCAAAATAAATACCAAAGCGAATGTTGCTATGTTATTTATGGCAGTGTAAGCACCGCAACTCGTGTCGCAGGAGAGTCCCTGCTCGGGAGCCATGGCGTGCATTATGTGGCCATATGTGTCTGTGTGTGTGTCGGCCTGTGTACAAATAAACACGGCAATGCAAACCGAAACGGGGCATAGGGGGCAGTGCCACCACGTCGGCCTGCAGCCTGCAGTCGGTTTACGTTTAATGCCCATATATATGTATATGTATATTGTGTTGCCTACTTTCGGGCGCAGTGGCCAATGGCCTCCAGTTGTGAGCGCCGCTTGGCCACTTTTTTAAAGCCCTTTAAATGTGAGCAAACTTTTCCACGTGTGCGCGCCGCGCCCGTGGGACGTTAGTTAAACGTATGCCCGGTCGGAGGTGGAGAAGGAGTGGGTGCAGGGGAGCATGGCGTTATATGGTTTGTGTATTGAAAATTGGATTTTCAATTGGTTTGCAAAACGGAAATTAATTCGGGGGCGCAACGGAGTAGAAGCCCCGTAACGGGCAGGCGAAAATGAAGCAATGACGTCCACACCGATGACGGCGGCGGTGCCGATGATGATGATGATGGGGCAGCGGAATGACCACTGCCACTGCACCATGGTTTGGAGCGTGGAGTGTTTGTGTGCAAAAATAATGTGGAAGTCTCCTGCTCTGCCTTTCCCTTTCCTTTTCTTTTTTTTTTTGGCCATTTCGCCTCGCGAATGGTGCTTTCTCCCGGGTTTTTATTATTTTTTTTTCTGTGCTCTGCCCGCTCACTCCATTCCCGTTGTGCACTTTAATTAAATTAAGTGAATTTCGAGGCTGATAAGCAGCAAGCGGCAAATGAAATGAGCGAACCGAGGCGAGGCGAGGCGAAAGGTGAGGGAAAACAGCTGAAGAGGAGGTTAAATGAGCAAATGAAACGAAAACACGGCAGTGAGATAGAGCCACTACTGAAATCAGAAATTGCCATTTGGCCAGCTCAAGTGCGGCAAAAAAAAAAGGAACTCACAGAAGAGGAACAGAAAACTAACTACAGTTTTTCGGGCCAGAACGACACAGTTACAACGGCGTTTAGTAGAATTCCATTAACTGAGTGCACTCCTCCTGTCCAAAGGGGTAATCCACTTTGGCCGAGTACAGTTGTGCTGGCAAAATTATAGGGCACATTTTTCAATTAACACAAATCCCCAGAATGCAGTTATCCCCCAGGAAAATGGTTCACCCCCGGTCGGGGCCCTCAGCTGGCAGTTTAAAATTAAAGCAACTTAGAGTGTCGCACTGGGGCAAGTCCTTGAAGGGAAAGGATTTATGCGGTAAACTTGTTACTTGCTTTCATGTAAATAAAATTGTAGTAAGAAGTATTTACAAACTAATATAATTAAATGAACATAAATTTCCGGAAGGTATTCCTCTACTCGTCAGAATTCACTTTAAGTTGCCGATATCCACAGTTCCAGGACACGCAACGCATAAACGTCGTAATAGAAGCCAGGCAGATGGCTGGATCCTGCGGGGAATCTGTTGCAAATCCCAAAAGTATGCAACTGCAGTGGCGGGCATGGACATGCCCACCCTGCCCCCATTCATTGAATGAATGAATGAGTGAGGAAACGAACGCATGATTGAAAAAAAACATGGCCACAGAAAGTCGAGGCTCGTTCATTGTTTTCCGCACTCGCACACATGCACCGAGAGATACGGAAAATATAAAAAACAGGAGGGGGCTCACACACACAAGCCCGGCTATTTGGCGCTGCATACTTTTAGGAGGAGTTCAGTGACTGCACAGATACACTGGCACAGCCGGAGCTATGTATGTTGCCTTTTGTCTGAGGCAAATCGCTTAACATGCGCTGCTGGTCGTGGGTGTGCGTTGTCTACCTTCCAAGCCCCCCCTTGAAGCAGGCACCTCTGCTTTTGGCCATTGTTTTGTCCCGAGCCCCGCAAACACTTTTCGCTCTCCTCTCTCTCTGTTTCTCCTCTATGGCCGGCAAATATTGACCATTTGCCTTTTGCCAATTTGTTTGCATTTCAGGAAAATATTTTCATTTTCAATGCTCGCTTGCCATATTGAAAATTAAACTGCAAACTATGCTAGCAGAGCGTGTGTGTGTGTCTGTGGCACATGGAAAATTGCCTTGATTTCCCTGGCCATGCCTACGGTGAATTGTCATTTTTAATTTATTTTGTTGCCTGGCATTTATACAATAAATATCTCACTGTGTCCACACACAAACACACACAGCACTTCGTCCCTGGCTATTTTGAGGCCTGGTTGTTGTTTGCAATTGCTTTTTGATTATCTCTATTTGCCGGTTGTGTTATTGAGCTACGTTCGTTCTTCTGGCCAAGTGAAAACAAATTGAGTTCTCTCCGTTAAGCGTCGAAAATAGTTTTCAACTCTCTCTCTGGCTTTTCCTCTCTCTCATGTGTGTGTGTGGGTTCTAAAGTGCTAAAGCTTGTAGTGGCGTTAGTTTGCATTAAATTTGTTGGCAACTGACTCGCTTAAGAACGGACCAAAACTGGGCGGAGAGTGTCAGGGAATTATGCCTGGCCGGTCTGCTTGCAATTGTTGTTTTCTTCCTTTTTTTTTGGCAACATTTTCTGCTTATGTTTTATGTAAAGCCTTAAATGGAGTTTGCACTACTGCAGGACGATGTGAGCCTGGGAAAAGCGGTAGGGAGGCGACCAAAGTTCGGAGGACATGCAATTTGTGTGTTCCAAAGTGGCTTATCATAAGTTTCACTCACTTGCCGTCGGGTATATGCCGCCCCTGTGCTATTTATGACACTGGAAGGAAAAACCAATTTTCTAAAATCTTATTCCAGTTCAAAAAATAAATCTTTGCAGCTTAAATTCAGCTGCGGAGAATTTTAGGGGCTTGCAGTCACTTGAAAGTAAGCCGATATTATGCAGTAAAAATATTTACTATTGATTTTGAGAATTCATAGATTTTTTTAAAATGATTTAAGGTTATTGCTTTACAGTATCTTAAATACTATTTTTTCAGTTCAATGAATACGTGATGCTGAATATCAGCTGTGAAGAATTTTAGGAGTTTTAAATCACTTCTTAGCATGGCGAAAAGTGTGCTGTAAAAATTATTCCCATTGATTTTTAAGCATTTGCGACCATTTTTAATAATTTAAGGTAAGGTATTACCTAATCTTTTATCATATTTTTCAGTTCATAAATAAATCAGTAAAGCTTTAAATGAGTTGTTAACAGTTTTAGTGGCTTGAAATCACTTCTTAGCATGCGGAAAAGTATGCTGTAAAAATATTTAGCCAATCTCCCAACTACTAACTTTACTTTAGTGTCATAAAGAACACTTTTAAAGATAATCTCTAAGCTCAGTTTCTACTTGAAAGCCTTTGGCATTCATTTCTCCCTCCCATATCAAACAAGAGAAGAGCAGAACACATATTTCATTCGCATTATTCCAACTCTTTGTCTATTTTCGCACAGCCGGCAATCGCATTTTTTTCTTCTTTTAATGCATAGCCAAGTCGAACCACTAAACAGTTTTAAATTTGCATAAAAATCCGTTTTATTAACATTCAAAGGCGATTCCTATCGCCGCTAAATTGAAGAAAAGTAGCTAAAGTTGGAAAAAATAAAGAGCAAGTAGGAGAAAGGGAAAAATGGAGTTCCAAGCAAACAGAAAACCCTGAGCAAACCGAGGCCAATGGCTGGGTGGTGGTGCTGGGGGAAAATGCCATGTAAATGCTCTCAGGGCAAGCTGGAAGAAAAATTCCTTTGCACTCAACAAAGAAGAAATAAATAACTTTCGAGTCAGATTAGCCAACTTGTCACGAAATGCAAAATGACATTTAATACCCAACGACTTGGACGAGGACGTGGACGAGGACATGGACTTGAGTGCTCCTGCTCTCCTAGCTCTCCAGCCAGTTGATGGGCAGCAGCTGCGTTCACAGGACAGGATCCCAAGACGCATGTCGACCAAATGGCAATGCGATACGCGACGATATACATGACTGGACCTGACTTGCACTTGGCATGAAAACATGAGAAATTCCTTAGCCAATGGCCCCCTCTTCTCGTTCTTTTTTTTTTTTTTTCTTGTGCTCCCCCGGCATGCCAGAATGCTAGACGACAGCGACATTGTTTCGAATGGCCTGGCAAAAGAAGAAAAATGGCTCTGAAATGCCATCACTGCTATATCCTTTCCAAAAAAAAAAAAATAAAACCTCGAGAGCAAAAAAAATGGAAGAGGAAAGCGAAAAAGTAATCATTGCAATTTAAAGCGGATAATCTGCATCAGACCGAAGCTGTGAAACAAGAAGCGTTGCGAAAAAAGAAGGCGAATGCTCTAAAAAGGGTTCCAGTTTCAGTTGCAGGACGCGAACGTTGGCAATGCAAATATGCTGTGAGTGCCCGCTTGCCACATTTTCCCCGCTGCGTGCGTGAGTGGACACCATTTGCAATTTTCGCACTCACTCTCGCACTTTCTCCATTTCTTTTTTCTTTTTTTTTTGCGCGCCCAAGGAGCGAGGCAGTCATGCAGATTACAATCGAAATGACATGAAAATGTTTAGTGTGGCGTGTGGAAGGCGGAAAAAAGGACGAAAATCGCGGTGGCAATGTCAAGCGGCAGCAAGAAAGTGTTGCATATCTACGGGCGCCAGCCGCAAGAAAGAAAATGGCCCCGGGAAAATGGGGAAAAACGAGAGGTGGAAAGCTCGCGCGCTTGGCACTCTCAGATAATGTCTGTCCTTCAGCAGATCTCTCTTCCTCCTCTGTCCGAGGAGCCTCTCTCCTGGAGCGTAAGAATAATGTCTTATTTGATTGTGGCCAGCAAATGCAATTTACATTTGTCGGAGATGCTGCTGAATGGCTCTCTCCAAAGGATAACAAAGAGCAGCAGAGCCAAATCGATTTATAGATTCATTCATTCAATAGCCTCTCGACACTACATTTATGCTGGCAATTCAATTAGCCATTACCTAACCTGATTCGAGGGCCATCAGGCGGCAATTAACCCAGTTACAAGTGGCAACAAGTAGTGAGCTCTGTGAAAAATTGCATTAGTTGTCCATGGAAAGCAAATTAGAGCCAACTCCCAGACAGAGTGTCATTCAAATTGCTGTTGCTGTTGCTAAATAAACTCAATCGAGGCATTAAATTACTGCCAGTGGCGCCAATAAGCACAAACAAATATCGCAAAGTGCCTGTGTTTGTGCTGTGTCCCCACGACAGTTGCTGATTGAAAGTTTTCCTCCGAAGGATGGAGAAAAATATTTGCTTGCCGTCAATAAATGTGTATATTTTGTGCTGTCTGTGTATTGATCAAAATTGCGAGTCAACAATGCAAAGTATTTTGCTTTTTGGCTAGCCAAATATTTATGCAGCGCTGCTGGTGCCGATGCCGATGCCGATGCTGATGCTGCTGCTGAAGATGCCGTGGCATCCGGCAATTAATTAGCCTAATTTATGACTCTGCTCCCCCGCCCCGGATAGCAGTTTGCAACATCCCCGATAGTTTGTAGTTTATTAAAAAACTTTCTCCTGCCAGTTTGGCCCACATTTGTCAATATGGCTAACAACAAATATATACATAGATATATATTTGGCGAGCGTCATAACAAAGCAAATAAAACTACACTATGAAATGTTGTTCGGCAACAATTATTTGTGAGTTAGCGCCAGTTGTTTGGGGGCGCCATAAATCTTGTACAGCTTTCATGGCGTCATAAATTTTAAATGCCATCAGCAGGAGCGCCAAAAAAAAGAAAGAACAGAGAAAAAAAAATAACAAAAAGGGGGAAAAACAGAAAAGGAAACCCAAAGCGAGTTGGCATGTCTCTGGCCCTCTGCTACTGCTGTTGGCCCCGTCTCCAACTGGCTGCTGCTATCCTCTTTTGGCCAGGACAAACAATCAATTTATGCACACACAATTTTACCCTTTTTACATACTATATACATACAAATTATTTTTTTTTTTCGACGTTTTTCCGCTCATTTTTAAGTTGAGTTGCTCGGCTCGCCGTATGCAAATATTTGTTAACTCCATTTGCTCTGAATTAAATATAATTTACATGCATATTTGTTTGCCATTCAGCCAGCCAGCCAGTCGGTCGGTCGGTCGGCATGTCCTCGTTTCGCTTGGCAATCCCTTTTTCACATGCCATGTTGCATGCATCAGGGCGCATTAGCCCGCACTTCGGCCTTTCATTCTTTCATCCCCTCGGTCATTATAATTATTGTTGACATTTCGGCTTAAACTACGAGTGAGTCGCCGGCCGTGTGTTAATCCGCGGCCACAATTACACGTGCTAATGAAGTGAAATTTTTACTTTTTCGCAATTAAAAACGAATTTCGATAGTTATTCTGGAATCCAGAGATTTTGGCCTAAAAGAAAATTGCACTCTCCCCTTGCATGCAGTTAATTGGCTGGGATTGGGCTTTTGAGGAAAATGTGTTGACAGCACGAACATGGAGTTATTCAGGGCTCTCAGAGCTCTGACTCATGCCAAGGATAACAGAAATTATAGGGCAGGCATTCCAATTATAACAACTTCAAAGCTACCAAAGATTATACCACCAAAATGCACGATAGTTTGCATTGCACATTACGTCAGTATCGGAAAACTAATGGGACTTTTTTCGATACTTTTTGAGATTTTCCCAAAATCTATAACTAAATTAACTACAGCTAATAATAGGTATGTTTTATTATTTTCAATAGTAATTATACCCCAAATTTATCAGATTTATTAGGCTTTATTTTTATGCTTTCTGAAACTATTTAAAAGGCAAACTCAGAGCCCTATTTTCTCCTGGAAAGACATTAAGGTTAAGCACCACAATTTGTGTTAATCAACATGGCACCCGCCCGCAGTCAGGAGTAGAAAAAACATTAACATAAATTCGGTTCGAGTAATTTATTTAGTGCGACAAAAGCACTTCCTGGCTCACTAAATTGCCACAGGGCCACAAATCGAATCTGAATTATGGCCAGCTGCCTCCAGGTTAACCTACACAGTACACTTAACCCATGCCCGCCCTACTGGCTGCCTGGCTGCCTGCCTGTCAGTTGCGGACAATTTATGAAGTTGAACAATTTGCTAAACATTTTTCTCGCTCGCTTTCCTTTTTCTTTGCAGGGCCGCTGTAATCGTGATAAACCGCCGTGCAAATATTTTCATCCACCACAGCATCTGAAGGATCAGTTATTGATAAATGGACGCAATCATCTGGCCCTCAAGAATGCACTGATGCAACAGATGGGAATCGCGCCCGGCCAGCCGGTCATATCGGGCCAAGTGCCAGCCGTGGTAAGTGCCACCGCGTTTTCTAATACTTTAATTGAATATCCTTGCCCCCCTACCTTTTGCAAAAATATGAATATTTATAAGGGAAGAAGAGGAGCAAGTTCCTCGACCATGAATATCCCAAATACCAGAGAGAGAAAGTGAAAAAATAGAAGCAAGGAATTCAAAGTGCGCGAAAATGACCCTGAGAGTGTGAGGCAGAAGAATGTTTTATTCATGCAAAAGAAGGAGCAAGTCGGACGGGGAGAATTCGACCCCGCAGTTTATAACAAATCGAAAATTAATTCTCAAATAATTTGCGACATGGTTTTTGTGGATTTGCAGCTAAACGACAGCCATCATTAGGGCAACGGCAACGAAACCAGCCCCGTCCATGTTGATTGTTGAAAAATGCATGAATTTTCATTAGAGGCGGCGTCCAAAAAGGTTTACGAGTGCGTGCCAAGCATAATTTGTGCCAAACCGAAAGGGTCACTCCATGGGGCAGTGTGAAGCCTTCCAAATGGGGTGTCAGGCCATTAGAGGGGGACTGGGTTTAGGCCATAAATAAAACAGATTTTTTAAATGGGGATTTGGATAGAGAAGTCGGAAGGCAGCTGTGAGTTACGAATAATAATTGAGAATGGAACTTATGGGGTATATTAAAAAAGGGGATAACAAAAATTAAAGGAAATTAAATAATTTACAATTTATTTTCTATATAAAAACTTAAGGCATTAGGAGGTGTTACAGATATCACTAGGGGTTCTAAAAACACTTTGCCACAAAATTGAACATCGTAAAATAACGAAATTACACTGAATTTGACACCTAAACAATAGCAGTGCATACTTTGTGATCTATAGATTACCCTAGTTTATTTGTATACCCTGTACCCATAGGTTAGAAGGGTATAATAGCTTTGTGGCAACCGAGTATATAACAGGCAGAAAGAAGCATTTTCGACCAACTAAATATACACATATATTCTTGATCAACATCACCAGGCGAGACGATTTAGGCATGTCCGTCTGTCCGTCTTCCTTCTGTCCGTCTGTCCTCTTGTCCGTCCGTGTAACACAAACAGATCTCGAGGACTAACTCATATAAATGTGCCTTTAAATTCTCTCTCAATAGTAAGGCTATCGGGTAACTCAAAGTCGGCCACACTCGACTGAAGCTTTATGCTTAATCCACTCCTAAAAAACCTTCAAAATTATGACGCCACTTGATAAATGATATATATTTATAGCCTAATGACTTATCAAGTCCTTCTCCCACTTTGTACCATCCTTGCAGGCCACAAATCCGTATCTGACTGGCATTCCGGCCAACTCGTACAGTCCGTACTACACAACGGGTCACCTGGTGCCCACCTTGCTGGGTCCCGATCCCACGGCCGTGGCCTCCCAGCTGGGACCCGTGGTGCCCCAGACAGTGCAGGTGGCCCAGCAGAAAATACCACGTTCCGACAGATTAGAGGTGAGTTCCGGGCCAATGCCCCGCCGCGCCTGTACAACTCTATATATATTTATGTATCCATGGAAGTCAATTTATTGCCATTTAATTTACGCTTACGTTGTGTTTTACTTGATTACATTTTCGTTACCTAAACAAAACAAAAAAAAAAAACAACAAAAAAGAACGAAATTCTTGTTTGTTTTTATACGTTTCCATGTTTGTTTTCGTGGCATGTCTTTATGTATTTATATTTCTAATTAGAATTAATCTTAAACTACGTATGACAAGTATTGCGAACTAAAAACGAAAACAACAAACGAAAAAATTGTACAGAGTTTTGAGTTCTCTTGAGTTTGCCAATCCAAAAAGATCAAGCTGAAATTGAACTGTATAATTCGCCAAAAAAAATAACAACCAGAATTGATTCGAAAACGTTTTTGACACACATTCGTATTTGTCTAACACCGCCAAATTGAAACCGAAATAAATCACCAAAACCCAATCTTGATGTTCTCTTTCATTTCCTCTGATTTCGCTCTCGTTTTTATCTTGATAATATTATATATATTCGAATTAGTAGAGATCGATTACAGTGTCGATCGCACTATATAGCAGCTTGGCCTAGCAGCTGCTTCTCAGGAGCCTTATTTTGGAAGCTTTCAAGCCCTGTAAATAGCCAAAAAAAAAATTAAAAATACAGAAAACTATCAAAAAATTACAGAATTTCTTTGCACTGACATTTCGTATATAATTTTCGTAATGAAAGATTTTATTTTTAGCTAAAGGGAAGCTCCCGTTTTATTCCATTTCTCCAGAACCCCCATAGAGTTATAGCTGACAACTATATAAAGTCAAAGAGTAGCAGATTATATTCGTATATAATAGTCCCTTGAGGATATTTACTGTCGGTAGTTTAGATTTCCAGTTTATTCCTTTTATAGATCTTTATACCCCATATAATATCTATCTCGATTCAGCTCAGACACCGAAATACTCTCTCAACAAACAGTCCAACCCCCGAGCTCCCTGTAAAGTCCCCTGTGTTCTTTTTGTGTTTACTCTTGATTTCGAATAATCCTTGCATTCTCGTTATGTTTGTGCTACGTGTTTCTCTTGTGTTTTCTCGTACTCAAAAGTGCACCAACCCTAAAGAAAAAACATAAAAACAATAAAATGCAAATTGAAAACTAATCGGCATGAAGCAAAAAATACACCAAAAATAATAAACAAAATAAAACCGAATTCCAAGAGGCAAGTACAAAAACCAGCAACATGTAAAAAAAAAACACCTAACATGCAACTGTATCGGCTCTAACCACTAAACCAAACAAAAATTACAAACAAAACTTGCCTTCAATTGACTTGGAACGAATCGAAAATATATATATATTTTTGCGCAAATACTTATCCTTTCTTTTGATGACAACTAAAAAGCAAAATAAATAGTAAAAAAAAAGAAAAGAAATGAACTTGTTACTGAATATCCTTCCATTATTTCCAAAAAACACACTCCACACACAAACACACATATACACCTTCTCCGCCTAAACACACACACACACACCAACCGAAAACAACCAAAAAAAAAAAAAACCAAACCGAAAACACCACTGAAAACCACTCTGAACCACAACTGCTGCCACTTTTGCTATCCGCTGCCAACGCTCAACCGAATACCAACAATCTGCAAATCCACCAAATACCGAACCAACGATGCCACTACGAAATCGATCAATGAATATCGATATATATTTATCGAACAATACAATGATATACGATATAATGCAACCCGATGATCGGCGTGCGTGCGTGTGTGTGTGGTTTACGAATCCCGATGAATCGCGATGATCGATGCGATAAATTCCAGGTGTGCCGCGAATTCCTGCGCGGCGCCTGCAAGCGGGCGGAGTCGGAGTGCCGGTTTGCCCATCCGCAGGAGAGCGTCGCCAGGCACGACGATGGCTCCATCACGGTTTGCATGGACGCCGTGAAGGGCAGGTGCGCACGCGACCCCTGCCGCTACTTCCATCCCCCCCTGCACCTACAGGCACAATTAAAAGCGGCCCAAACACGCGCCACCGCTGTCGCTGCTGCAGCTGCGGTATGGCTATATACTATATATTTTTCTATACTTTCTCGATACCTTCTCGTTTTCAATTAGCCCAAGTTTTTCGTTCGTTATCGTTTTATTTGAGTCTGCTGCCTCTTTGATTTTTATTTTTTGTATATGTTTCCTTGATTTTCCAGCAAAAGTATATTTTGTCTAATAGCCACATTTTCATGAACTGATTTTTGAAAAACAAGAAAATTAACACTAACAGATTAGGAAATATTAAATGTTCAGATTTCAATATTTCTATTTGTTGAATTAAGGTTATTTCTATCTGAATTTAATGATGAATATGGAAAAATATCTTAGGTATTTAAAATACCAGACTAATACCTAATAACCTGATAATTTCAACATGTTTTAAACTAATTTACTTACCTTTAAAGTCAAAATATAATTAGCAAAAATTACATGGCAATCATTTAGACACAAGAATAAATGTTTTTAAATCTCTAAGAACTCAAAAACCCTTAAAATCAGTTCGTGAAAATACCGCTCAACTAGCATTTTTACCGTTTTTGTGTTATCCAACTTAACCTCAACAGAGAAATACAACACAGAATTTTACTCCTGCACTAACACGCCACACAAAAATAAATAAACACATCTATATATATATATATAAACTGTATATATCTAGCCAAAGGATGGCCTTAGGCCAGCCAGCCCGCTTAGTTCCAACTATAGTTGATTGAATTTGCTTTAAATTCAGTTCGGAAATTCACAAATCTCTCTCCATTGATATAATGATTTAAAGCAAATTTAATTAGAAGTTAATGCTGCATGCAAACAATTTAATTAACTTTATGCAAACACACACACTCCAAATCTCTTTACAAATAACTGTTATTCCCCCTAAGAGCCGGAAAAAAAGAAGAATGTGTAATCGTACAAATTTGTAAAACACAAATTATGCTATTTATTTATGCTGCATATTCAATGACATTGCCAGTGGCTATACAATAAACGCTTAAGCGAGCTCCGCTCGTCCTCATCCCTGAAATGTGAAATATAGAAAAATACAAATCAATGAACCGAATAATTCAGGCCGATGCAACGTGTGACACATTATGGATTAGAAACAAATAGCTCGAATAAGTGATACTTATTAATAATACTAGAGAAACTAGCAATAAAAACATTTAAATAATATCAAAGAAGTAGCTGGAAGTAGTAAATATTTGTGATATTTATTTTGGCATGGCCAGGATATGCCCCATTCGAGCTTGAGTGCGTTTTAAAATCAATTTATATATTATTTTGCGGGTGTCGCTGAAATAAAGTCAGTGAACGTATCAAATAAAATTTTATGGCTAATTGAAAATTCATTTGGCTGAACTTAATTATGTTTGTCCAAGGCAAATGAGATGTTCAGAAATCAAGCAGGACGGATGGCCCCGCTGCCATTTAGATGTTAATTCTGTTTGTAGATCAATAAATAATTATATTTTATAAGTATGAAGTCCAGACGGAAACCAAACAAAACTTTTTTTTGTATTCCCGGGTGAGAGAGACGGCGAGTAGGAGGGGAAAATATCCGGGAGCAGGGAAAATATGTTGAAGCTCACATAAAACACGCCATAAATGTTGATTTTCGTTGGGCCAAAATTAACATTTATTACAACGCGTTAAAACTTTGAGCACGCAGCAGGAGCAGGGAAAAAGCGGAGGAAAAGCCGGGAAAATCGGGCAGACACACGGCGCACATATGGCCACGTACCGGCGTGTCCTTGTGTGTGTGAGCCGCCGTATCCTGCCTGCGTGTCCTATGCGCCGTACTTAATTCGCGACTTAATTGCTTTCTGCTGGAAATTTATTTGACGCAACAAACAACAACAACAAGAGGAGCGTGGAAAATGGGCAAGGCATGGATGGAGTGGCGCCACGAAGCGCGGGGAGATGACACACATAATTGCAGCATAATATCGCATAAAGTGAAAAATTGTTGCAGCATTTTAGGCGTAATTCAATCGGGTCTCTCCTCCTCGCGGAACAAGGGCCACGCGACAAACGTGATTATTGTATGAAAATGTCCTTTGATACGTACCCAAAAACACACACACACACTCACCAGCTCTCCCTCTCTCTCCAGAGCAGCTGATAATTGTATTTATGGGTGCTCGTTTAATGTGATTATGGGCCTGGTAAAAAAGGGAATTAAACGCTTACCTTATTGCACCTGTCTACCACGTTGTGTTTGTCTCTTTTTTTATATCGTGCATTATTTTGATATCCCGCAAATTGTTGATATTCCACCGTAGCTGGAGGTTATAAATAAAAGTTAAAACGATCCTTATAAGTACCCTAAAGTTATAGGATACATATAAATTATAGGAGACACATCATAGCCATCACTTTATTGGAGCTTTATATATACTTAGTCAAAGATATAAACCGATGCAGCGCTGCTGTTTCATTTTTAAATAAATTGTAACTCTTCTCTTACATATTTTCCATTGTTCCTTTAATATATCCTGTAGACTTGTTCCAAGTTATTATAAATATATATTTTTTCGGCTATATCCTATGTATATAATATAAACCAAGACCCGCATGCAAAGTAAAGAGTTTTATGGAAAGGACGTTCTGGTAAATCTCTTCACTTTGATTATACTTCCCCTGAATTGAAGGATATCTCCATATAATCTAATTCTTTTCCCGCATAACGTTAGCTGATTTTACCCAACTTATTATCGAGTTATATACCTTGTTCCCTCTATATATATATGTATACCGTGTAATCGACAGACCACACACACCACAAGAGCAGACCAAAACACACAAAACTTTGCCTTTGCATACATTTGGTTTTCCCCCATATAATTTCCCTGAGTTCCCTGTTTGATAAGCGTTTAAGTTCTGTTTATTATGATTGCTGTTTGGCATTCTGGGTCACCGCAAAAAAAGAAGAAAATCAAAACGTTCCCATATGTCAGCCGTCGGAAGGGAGAGAGCGAAAAAAAGGGACTTCGATGTGTGTACTTCGACTGCCAAATATGCCACCTGCCGCATCGAAGGACCCGGGTCCCCACAAAACTATAATCCCGGCATGTAAGCGTGACAGCAGCCGCATCTCGTCCTCCTTCCCGGAAGAAAAAAGCCCAGAGGAAAAGTGAAAAGCGAGGGGTGCACACACGGCAGGAGTTCTGGTTTCGTTTTTTTTTTTCTTTTTGCGCCACCGAACTGACCGAAAATGTAAATGTCAACCTGTACAGGACACGGATACGAATACGGACACCGAAACGGACACGAACGACATGGATTAGTCGGGGCCGGATAACGTTTGAACCGGAAAATTAACTAAAAGCAGAGATTTCCATGCCAATGAATTGTCCGCCGGAGAGAAGAGACTCTGTCGAGTCGGCCGACCGCCTGGTTTTTTATGGACTCGGGGCCCCAGGATACACATGGCCATATATGCGCACCCCACGAAGTTGTCGCGCCCAAGCGAATTAATCCATTTGTAGCATTCATTGCCAGTGACACTAGCCCAGAAAAGGCTGCAGAAAAAAAACGTAGAGGAGGAACGAAAAAGAGATGATGATGACCCCCTTTTTGCACCTCTACACCGCCCATTTAAATGCAAATTTGTGCACTGTTTCGTGTGACCTGCGGCCGAATGTATGGCAGAGGATCTTCTTTTTTTCCTTCATTTTTGCCAGTGTTATGTTTTGGTTTATCTTTATTTTGTGGTTCTTGGTTATTAGGCGCACATGGGGCCAGTTGTCCCGTGGAAAATGGGCTAAAAGCAGCGCCCAATTGCGGTGTTAAACGCATTAGCATTGAGCTCTGCCCCGAGAATTTACGACTGTGAAAATTGGGGTCGCAACTTTGCTGGGGATCTGACATGGCGTACATGATTTCGTTTTTAAGCCTTAAAAACGTAAGTGGGTCAGAAACTATATTATTTTATTTTGTTCTTGAGTTGTTTATGGTTTATGAAATATATTCATACATATAGCAGCAACGATGCATCGGTAGGTATATCGATATATATAGTATATATACCATTTCCACGACAAGTCCCAAAATGCGAGTGTGTCAAGTCAAAATAAGCGAATCGAATCTGAGTTGTTTGTAGAGCTGGAAAGAAATCGAATATCATCGAATACTGAGATTCTTTATCTAATACAAATCGATTTTTGCATTGAAAATGATCGAAAACTTTGATTCTCTCGGAGCAAAAATCGATGTTAAGTTGATAAATCAAAATTTCCTTGTTCATATATCTGATAAGCATTTAAATATAAATATTAATCAATTTTAAATCGATTAAAGCGAGCGAAAAACATCGATAACTTCGATATTTTTCCACTTCTATTTGTTTGGTAAACCAAATGATTTTTCTGGCGACTTAAAAGTATTTAAAATCCCATGTAGGAAATCCTTAAGTTAGATCATAAGCCAAAATAAGTTATAGGAATGTAAGAAAAGAAAACAAGGCTTTCACACTTTGCTGGCTTTTGCAAGCTTCTTCCTTTTTTTGAAAAACAATTCTCTAACAAAGGCTTTCTACTCACACGAAAAAGGAAATAACATGATGCTTCTTTCCAACCAAAAAAAAACAAACTAAAAACACAAATTAATATTAATCGTAGCTGGTATTTATCTAACGTTTATTTAAGCCTATTTCTCTTGCAATATCAAATGGAAATCGTGTTTATTTGGATTACCGTTGATTTCTACTTGATTTGTCCGTATTTACTCACTCTCTATCTATCTCTCTCTGTCTCTCTACGAATATAATCTCTATATATACGTACAATTTGATTTTTTCTATTTATTTACTTATCGATATCAAAACACTTCCGTACTCTTCTACTATTATGTATTTTTCATCTGTTCGCCTGTGCCAACAACGACACACACACAACAAACACACACACACTTGTAACTGCTTCTACGATGGATGGTACCAACACACACCCACCCACACACACATATAAATGCACAAAATACGAACACAAAAAATACTTTTGAAACAACTCAAACAAAAATGTCCCACCTGCCGGGGGACACAACAAAAAAATATATTAAAAATACACATTGGACACAATAATTAATAATTCATGAAAAATGAAAAAAAAATCAAATATTTCAACACCACTACCGCTTGAATAATTCAAATTGGAATCCCTCAAATATTTAATGGACGCATCATTTAAATGCTTGTATATTTTAATAATTTTGCATATTTATGACATCTGCTCTCTATCCCTATAAAACCTTGTTTGATTGGAATTGGGAACAATATATATTTTCTGCAAATTTATTGATAAAATTTAAAAATAATATTTACCCTTTTGGTTTGGCTTAAAATTGAAAAACAACAATTATTTGAAATTTCAAAAAAATGTTTGCTATTTTCCGTCTAAATTCTTGATATATTTTTATAATTTAAACATTTGTATTTTGCACAAAAATATGAAAATCAATGACACCAACAATAAAATACAAAAACACTTGACACGACAAACACACACACACAGACATCACCTGTTACGGCACACCATCACCAGCAACAACAACAATTGCAACACCAGCTCAACAACATCAACAACAACAGCAACGCTGGCGCAGCAGCAACATCGACAACAGCAACAACAACCACAAACAACGCCGCTGCCGCTGCCGCCGCCGCTGCTGCAGCCGCTGCCGCCGCTGTCATGGGCCATCACACACTGGAAGTGGGCAAGAAGCGGGCGGCGGACACAACCGACATGTTCCCACTGGTATTTTTTTTCATTTCCTTCGTTTTTCGAATTTCGTTTTTTTTTTTCTCAAAATTTTGTGTTTTGGTTTTTTTCCTAACTCGTTTGAATTACCTTGATTTGCCTTTGGTTAATTGTTATAAATTTAACATGCTTTTGTTGATTGTTGAAATCTGTTTTGCCGTTTTCGTTGCATGCTTTTAGGCGGATTAAGAGATTCTCCCTATAAGGGTTCGGCTATAAATTATAGCTAAGTTTAAGTAAAACTTGTTTTAACAGAGTGTAGATGCGTTGGTGTAGAAAAAAGTGATTAATAAGATAATAAATATAGAGCTGTGACTTACAGGGGTGCCACAGTAATTTCAGTGGCTTTTTAAGTATGCTAATTAATCTTTGTAGGTTAAGTAAGGTGTACAATTTTTAGCACAGTCATGGCTACATTTTTCATTGTTTTCGAGGATATCTAAATATTAGCTACAATTAAAAATCTACTTTGAAGACTACACCAAAGCACAACTAAATCAAAACTGCTCGCTCTCAGTAATAACCACTTAAATTATGAACGATCCCAACAAGTCCTTATGGCGCCGTCAAAGGAAATGCTTTCAACTTTCACCTAACCACAGAGCATCGGGACGGCGCACCTTGTCTGTTATTCAGTCACTCAATCACTCACTCACTCACCACCCACCCACCCACTCACTCAATCACTCAATCATCCGCCCACCCACTCAGTTAGTCAGTCGCATGCACATCAAAGTGCCATCAATTAACGTTTATTATCCGGGATGCAACCCCCGGCATTTAATTTACAAAATGAAGTCATTATCCGATATATCAAAAGCGCAAACACTCGCACAGCCACACTAATCAAAGCACACACACACACACAAGAAACACACACACACTTTTCGCAACGGCAAGAGCGAGTTGAACCAATTACACGTGGCATATGATAAATCACAATCACAACACAAGAGCGAGCACATTTGCCCTGCTGCCCTGCCAGGTGTTAATTAAAATGATTTAACCGATAATTGCCAAGGCTGTAGCTGTAGCTATGTAACTACGTATCTGTATCTGTAACCGCCATACCTTTTGGCGGTTACTATAAGTTTCTTTCTTTTGCTTCTGCCTCCGCCGCTGATTGCATTCGCGAGCTTAATTGTTTAAGTGCCTTTCCTGGTTAATTAGCTGAACATGCACCATGCAGCCGACTTTGTTTATCCCGCTCCGTTTTCCGTACATCGTACATCACATTACATCACCCACACTCACACTCACACACACACACTAGGACTAAGTATCTTGTGTACCGTATCCGTATCCCCCTCCGTTTATGTATATATGTATCTGAATAATTTGCCATAATGCCACTCTGTACTGTGCCCAGGATATATCCACTAATTTCATTTGTGTTCTTCTCTCCTCTTCATTTGCTCTCTTCGATTCCATAAAAAACTCTTCCGTTCGTTTAAAAAAAAACTCCACCCTACTACTACTACTCCACTCACTGTTTTCCGAATCGAATCCAAATCGATCAATAATAACTGCGAATTGTGTGTGCTAATCCCGATCAATCAATCAATGATAACCCCAACAACAATCAACAATCAACAACAAATCATACACTAACTGCATAATCAACAACAACAATCGATAAATGCCAAAAAAGATGGATGTTAAAACGGTTGGTTCATTTTACTATGAAAACTTCGTAAGTACTCCAAACTGAATGATCTGAACAATCGCCACCTACAGTAGTCCGCCAACTATATATACTATATATACACCATAAAGACTACTGCCTGAATAGCCATAACATGCGATTAAAAACTTGCATACATATATCCAGACATGCTACTAACCAAGCCAAGATCGCATGCATTCAAAATCAACCGAATTCAATCGATAAATCGATAAATATGCTTACTACACGATAATTTATTAAATTGATAACTCGAAAAGAAATCAAAATTTGGAATACAAACAAAGATGCTTCGAAGGGGAATCGAAAACTTATCCAAAAACTTTTTAAAGCTTCTATGCACACACACATAAAACATTAAATTTGATCGGATAAAAAATCATTATGAAAACGAATTCAAAAAATATGTATCCAATATAAATATATCCAAGTCCACTGCCTAGATGTTAAATGCCAAAGCTTCTACCACTTTTTCCACCGAACTGCACGCACCTTTGATTCCATTCCGTTGCCAACTATATAGTACTCCGCCTAAGTTTAGATTTTTCTTTTGATTTCTGTTTGGATTTATTTTGAATAAATCTTCTGTTGTGATATTTCGTATGATTTTTGGTAACTCTCTTACCCAGAAAAATGAGAAAACGAATAGAAATTGGCCGAAAAAAAAGAAAGCAAAGCGCAAACTCAAAATTAACTAAAAAAGCAAGCTCGTTTGTAAGCAATTGTTATTTATATATTATGTATATGGTTACCAGTAGACTTTAAGCGGGAAATAAGCTGAAAACTATCATAACTAATTTAACTAACTTATTACTGTTCTTATTCTTGTGTTTCTTCCCGCGGGACCTAAAGCAATTCTCTGGCATGGTTCCGTTCAAACGTCCAGCTGCCGAAAAGTCTGGCATTCCAGTTTATCAGCCCGGTGCGACCGCCTATCAGCAGTTAATGCAGCCCTATGTGCCAGTCTCATGTGAGTATCCCCAACAACAACAACAACAACCACAACAACAACAACTACATCAACAACAACTACTACAACAACAACAACAAGAACTACTACAATTAAGTAGCGCCATAACAACAACAACTACAACAGCAACAGCCAGTAATAATATGATTAATAATATTAATAATAAAGCAACCATAGATGCTGTAATTGCTAATAATACCAATATAATGACATTATCATCATCGACAACAACAACAACAGCAGCATCAGCATTATCATCTGCTATAGCAAGTACTAATAACACTGAGAGTGATCAGGATCACGATCAAGATAATAACCACCACCACGATGATAGCGATCAAAATAACGATCAAGCCGGGTCCAACCCGGTCGATGGTGAGCCCAGCGATAATGCGGATCAAGACACTGACCAGAATCAGACTCCGAACCAGTATCCGAATCCGAATCCAAGTCCCCCAATAACTGATTGTAATGAAACAACACGAACAATCACACCCATAACACCAGACACGGCAACAGTAGCAGCAGCAGCCGTAGCATCTGCAGCGCAAGACATTAGTGTTCCTGCCGCCTCGGTCACGCCACCGAATGAGGCAACATCGCCACATCCCAATGCCGATGTGGTGGCGGCATCCGTCTCTGCCTCAACTGCCGATAGCCTTCTCCCTCTGCCCAATGGCGACAATAACAATTATCTGTCCTATATCAATAACAATTTAACCAATGGCCAGCTCAAGTCGGCCAGTTCCGACGAGGCCAATGGCGATGCAGACAGCATCAGCAGCAGCAGCAACCCGGCGACAGCCAGTCGGGGTTATAGCAAGCATAATGGGGAGACTTCCTACCAGCGCTACTCGGTTAATGGTCATAGTACAGGGATCCTGCCCACGCCCACCACCTCTGCTCCGGCAGTGTCCTACCAGAACCAGGCCCAAATACAAGCTCAGGCTCAGGCCCAGGCTCAGGTTCAAGCCCAGGCTCAGGCTCAGGCACAGGCACAGGCTCAAGCTCAGGCACAAGCTCAGGCTCAAGCTCAGGCCAACATGCAGCGTCTTAACTACGCTTATAGCTATGGTAACCTGTATAATCCCTATGGTGGCGTCACCTCCTCTATGGTGAGCCTCCCCAGCTCGACTTCCTCCTATGCCCAGGCCCAGATGCAACAGCAGCAGCAGCAACAGCAGCATGTGCAGCAACAGCAGCAACAGGTGCAGGCTCAGGTTCAGGCCCAGGCTCAGGCTGCCTATGCCCAACAGGCCTATGCCGCCTATGCTGCGGCTGCCGGATTGGCTCCCCAGCCCACTGCTGGTGCTAGCGGTTACTACACCGATCCCGCTGCCTTGGCCAAGGAGGTGGCCCAAAAGAACTATGCCCTCAAGGTGGCCAGTGCGGCCTCCAAGCCGGGAGCCTCTGCGGCTGCGGCTGCCTACACGGGGCTGACCCTGAATAAGAGCTATGTGGCCGCAGCAGCGGGCCCGCAGCCAGTTCAAGCACCTCAGCAGCAGGCAGTGTCGATGGCAACTCTGCTCCAAATGCAAGCTCAGGCGCAGGCGCAAGCTCAAGCCCAGGCTCAGGCCCAAGCCCAAGCTCAAGCTCAGTTGCGTCAAATGACCAGCTCCGGACTGTCGACACCCGTGCCTGGAACTCCTGTTCGCTCTCCAGCCGCCGGAGCCACTTCGGTCAGTCAATATCAGTCCGCTGCCCTGTTGAGGTCACCCTCGTCCATTCAGTATCCCCAAGCACAGAGCTACTTCTATCCGGGAATGATGCCCACAGCAGCCTATGCCATGCCACCGACTCAGGCAGCTGCAGCGCAGCAATATGCAGCAGCTGCTGCAGCCGCTGCAGCAGCAGCCGCCCAAGGAGGCAGTCAGGGCAGTGCCATGGTCCTGAATCCCTACAAGAAGATGAAGACCTCCTAGGAAGCATGCTAGTAAGCTGGACCCACAAAACAATTGTACTTAAGACACCAAAACCATCGCGAGATGGGAAAGTCACACACTTAATTAGATTCTTTAGGGTTAAACACATCGAAGAAGACGTAAGATTATGTGCCTCAGTTTTTCTCGGAAGAAAGAACCACAACGGAGATAAGTGCTTTTAGACCTTAGTTGTACCATAGGCCTCATAGCGTTAGGAACGTACGAAACCAACCATGACACGATATAATGCAGGATCGAAGATCCTTGCCAGCTTCTAACAAATACTAACCACAAATGCCCCCAACTTGCTGACAAATTGATGATAGTTTTTGCCATTAAGTTAATAAACAAACGAAAAATAACCTCACTGTGACTCAAAAATGTTGCCATTTTCGCACGGGAAAAGAAACGAGAAAAACGAAGCTTTCAAAGCGCATGCGAAGAGATGAAGAGAAGCAGATGTTAGCTGATAGTACTACTTAAGTTCCTTTTTTTCGGATAGCACATAGTCAACACTAGTTTATACCAATCGATAAATTATATACGAGGGCGGGAAAAGCGGGAGCCGAAAACACAACGAAGAACTGTGATAGGGAATAAGATTTTTGCGAACGATACGATGCTGCTGGGTACAGTTGTGTATGCTAGCTTGCTGCCTGCATATGCTTGTCTGCCATATCGCCGTCCCTGTCCCCACGAAACTTGCGGTAGTCCGTATAACCGTCTCTCTTTCGCTCCCGCTCATCATCCATTTTTCCGCGCTCTCTCTCTACCTATCTCTCTCTCTCTTTGTATAACCTATCGCTGTCTCTGTTTCCTAAAACTAGCTAGCTAGCTAGCGTGAATGCTGTTGTAATTGTTTATAAAATTGTTGAGCAACGAGAAACGCGTAACGAATATTGTCTAGTTTATATAGAATACTTATACGATATACATATATACATATATATACCTAGCTGTACGTGCTGTATGCTGCTACCCCATAAACGATATACGATATATACACACCCACACAACACACACACACTATGTACTCTAACACACGCTCATCCTCCACACACCGCCTCCAGAAAGAAAGGCATAAACATGACCAGGATCGATCTGTAAATCGTATGTCTAGCTTACTAATCAGATATATTACAGTACAGTCACCACTCACGATCACGTCTCTCTATCCGTTTCACTCTAACACCCAAACACGCAACACCCAAACACCCGTACACCCACACACTCTTCAGACTGTTAAGCCAACTAAATTGATTTTTGTTAATCTTCTGTTATCTTGAGATTTGACCAGAACTATGTAAAACCTTTTGATTTTAACAACTCTCTCTGTCTATTTATCTATCAACCTTCTGTCGATCTTCATCCCACCTATCCACCCCTTCGATGTATTATAAATTGTTTCCTTTTTGTAACCGAAATGTTAAGCAAAGAATAAAATCATTGACAAACAGAACTAAGTTTTTAATGTTAGATCTCGTGTGATTATCATCCGTTTTTTCCTTACGTTTTTCTCTGTGTAATTCTTACGTTGATATTTATATACTTATATATGTTTTATGTACTTATAAACAAAGTTTTTTAGTCTAGATAATTATATAATTTCTTAACGTGTGTTCCCTATTGGAAACGAAGCAGCCGGAGATAAAATTATGCCACTGACTTGCGCACCCTAAGTTTTAGAATCCCCCCAGACCGCCTACCCGCCTACAGCCCGCCGCACCCGCAAAAACTCCCCTATATCCGAAAACATCCTATAAACATCATACATTTTTATTCGATATATACGATAATCTCTGTAAAATTGTTCTTAATTAAAGTACTTCTAATGTTTTACAACGATTTGATGTTTGCCACTAATTCTTATCCTAATTCTAATCCTAATTCTAGTTTAGTTTCGATAGTTTTTATTAATGTTTTATTTAAAATACCGTGTGTTTATCTAAATATATAGTTTACGAACAAACAAATATATATATCTTATTGTGTGTTGGTATTTTACTTTATTTGATTTACTTATTTCGGTATTCACTTGATAATCGTTTTCTGTTGTGCCGCTTTTCACATCTCTCACTCCCGATCTAAATGTACACTCCCTTGATACCTAGACATATCAGATCCCGATCTACAGAACACCAGCATTGCCGAGCGCTTTTGGGCAGAGCACACACACTATATCTAAAGCTCCCTTGATTCCTGAATCCCGGACTTAATATTTTGACTCATCCGCTCCCCCGCTATCTCTCTCACATCCACACGGAAACACTCACATAATCGTAGGACTGCCTGACTTACACTATATACTACTACTATATATCTCCCCCAATCCGCTTCCCTCACTTGCTTCTTCCCAAAAGGGGAACCGGATCCTATCCCCCAAAATTAGCGCCATCTCATCCTATATATGTTTTAGCTCTTAGAATAATGGCAAGCAAAATGAGTACGCTAACGGTAGAGAATTAGTTGTAAAATCCTGAATATACTATTTATCTAAACATAAACTTACTATATACGCCTATGGCCAGCTAATGCTTGGCTTACTCTATATACTCGATAAGAAGATGCTTACTAAACATGCAGCGACTTGACTGCGGCAAACGAATACAATATTGAATCAACATATATAAGCTAATCCAGATAAAAGTATACCTACTATATCCATCAATGTCTTGCCTAAAAGTATGTGTCGTATGGTTACTTTTTTCGTTAACAAATGTAGAACTGTTGCCGTTGGCCGTAATTTCAGCAAACGAAAACTCTGCGAAAATGTTTAGAAAACGCTCTCGAACTAACTATGAACTAAAGCAAACAAAAAACCAACAAAAAAATACTTAGAAAAATAAAAACCAAAACACTCACCACTGCATGGCGCCAAGATATAACCAATTTGCATATTTCAGATCTAAGAGCTCATATATTTTATTCCGCTTTTTTTCCAACTCTGCAATGCACCAGAAACACAGAACAAACAGACAGACAACCAGAACAAAATGTTAACAATACAATGCAATAATATAGCCATGAACTGTCAGTTGACACCCTAGGATAACACATTGACGATGAGTTAGGCTGATTTTCAATATACAAATTATACAAATTAAGATAAATAGAAAAGAAAGAATTAATATATGAAATCACTTAGAGAACCACACTCAATTCCAATACAAATTCAAGTGGGTTCCGAGCCTTCTTCAAGATGCATACATACATAGATAGAAGTACAGTACCGTCCAATAGATGTCTTAGTTTAGTGGAATCCACCTAGTTGCCTCCTTTTGATTTGTAGCCACAACCAGAAATCGAATCTTTACACAACCGTTACACGCGTTACACTGAGAGAAAACGATATAAGGCGAAGCAGGCTCTCATTTGCTTTCACTCCCATCGACGAACAGTGAGAGAAAAAGTATGGCATGAGAATAACAGAGCAAGAAAACTATCGAAGAAAGAATTATTCATAACATTTAAATATATACATACATATATGTATGCCGAAGTATACACACACAAAAACACATCTATACACAAGCAAAAACACTAATGAATATGTTATATCTGTGCTAACATTAGTCGTATTATTATTATTATAAAGACAAACAAATTATATTGAAATTATATTATATACGTTTTATTGTAAAAACCGTAAAACAAGTTGTTGGCTTCTTTACTCGAACCTTGGAAAGTGATCGAACCAAAACTAACATTCTCTCTTTCTCACCCACTACTAATCCATAAACAACAGTTTGCTGTGCGTTGTCTCTTTCTCTCTCTCTCTCTCTTCTCTCTCTATTTGTTGGCTGTTTCGATTACCGATTATTTCGATTTATGTTAAGTTTGGTGTATTTATGATTTTACGTCTCTGTTGGTATACTCATTTTGCTGAATATTTAAGTTAAGCCAAGCTTTCTCGATACCGATATTATTTTTTTAAGCGCTTATTTTATTATCGAACCTCGGTGGTAATTGTATAGGCGTACGTAAAACTCAATGTGCTCTCTGCTCGACTAAAAAGCCCCTTTTGATTTCCTCACACACACCCGACACACCCCACAACACTCACACAGTACACCTGATTTTCTTTGGTAGAGCTCTCGATACACACCTGGCTTGCTGGATGATCCAGAGAAATATTACCGTATTGTTGACTAAAGCTGTTTTTGTGTATGGAATTTAATTATATAAATATACATATATGTCAATATCCAATACATATACTCACTAGAGTTAAGCGCTTTTTGTAATGTTATCAAAGAAAATGCTTCGAATCATTTTTAGTTTCTGCCAAACATTTTGCTCTACTTTAATCTAAGAATCTCTCTTTCAAGCAAGCAACTTTGTCTCTCTATCTTCTAGATGTAACTCTCACAAGATTTTCAAACTCTTTCCCTAGCATGATCCTATAAATTTGCCAAAGACCTCTGTACTCAACTTGAAGCTTTTCTTTGAGTTTATTACAAAAAGCGTTTTGAGCGCTGCCAAAGGAACACTAACAATGTCGTCTCTTTCGAGCCTACACTACCTACCTTGATCTTAAACATTTGCCCTTAAAAGCGCTCGCCTTTCTCTTTTTTTGGAGAACGTATCAGGGGAAGTACGCTTGGGAATATATGTGGGGGAGAAAGTCCGGTTTGGCAATAAATATCGATAACGATAAATGACTATCGTAAATTTAATTTAAGTCCTGGTAATACCATTTATGCCAATATACCATATCCAATTTTAATGTTCTAGTGTTTCCGATTAAATTATAGTCCGATATCTTTATTTATTTCAACATATATCGATATTTACTGCCATCCCTAAGTACCTTCTGCTGTTCGACCCGAATTCATGTATTTCCTTTGAGTTTATCTTCATTTAATTAGACTTTTTGCGTTTTCCGTTGATTTTCTATCGTTGTACATGATTTTTATTTTTGAGATTCTTTCGATTGGACCGTAATTTGTAATTTTTTCAGCATGTGCTCAATGAAACAGAACTTTTTGTAGCAAGTATTCCGATATGACTATTGAGTATGAAATATCACGCAGTGACGTTGCAAGTGGCTGTCTCTTTCTACCCTCTATATATACGTATCTCTCTCTCGCTATCGCTCTCGCTCGCTCCCGAGACCGATATTACTACTACTACTCGTACATTGCGTTTGTTCACATACAACATACTCGTATATAACTCGTGTATGGCTTCTGAGGCATGATATGGTATGATGGTAAAGCTATATGAAAGCACTTCTAAGGTAAGCTGGTGCACCGCCCCGAACCCAAAAAAAGAAAAAGAAATTAAACAACAAAAAACGTGCTTTTGTTTACTCCCCTCCAAAATAACGGTATTCTTACGATATACGATAACTGATACCTTGCTATATAGATGCTAAGTATGTCACAATTTTCTTTATATTTTTTTGTAGAAATGTTTGTCCTTTACCGGCTTCGATCGGCGAAGCTAAGAAAGATCGGCGATAGGGCTTTTTCTACAAAATTTTCTGAACATACAAAATTCCTTTTAATCATTTTTTAAGCTATATAATGAATGAAGAGCTTAAGAAAACTGAAATAAATGCAAATTCCTGATCGTTAAGACATCCCATCTACTTAGCTCGCCGATCCACACTCACACATTATACAATACACTTGTGGCCCCGATAATGTTATTAACATGTGACTTCTGTTTTTGTTTCTTTTCAAACCAACTTTTTTTCTTTCTTTTTTCGTAACAGCAGGATATCAGAAAAGATCCGCAAAATGTAAAATGTTTGACTGTTTGCTGAAACATAGAGGGGACTGGTTTCTCCGTTCACACACAATATTTAACCAACACGCACACACACACACATTTATATAAACACAACACTTAGTTAGCTAAGTTCTGTAGAGAAGCTTTTTAGGTGAAGTTGCTTTTGAAGGCACCGCGAATCGCTTGAGAACGTGAACAACTAGTGCCAAATAGAATACCGCTTCAACTTTTCCATCGCTGGAGAATCCAGAAGCTACATATATTGTCCAAAACCACACACCACACACCCCAAAAAAAAAAACAAACAAAAAAACACACACACCCGACCAAGGCAAACTGGTAAACCCAAAGATCTTAGTGAAAGTTTTCTTGCGTTTTTCCTCTTTTGAAAAATTTTATCTACGCCGCCACCGCCCGCCCCCCTACATGTATTTTTCTATCTACCATATATTTAATTGACTTTTGCAGGCTTGTTTGTGTATATGTATGTACATGTAGTAAGTATTTGCCTTTGTTTCTGTGTGATGATGATGATGATGTCCCGTGAGGAGCGATTGTCCCTGCTTGATAACCGAACCGAGCTTACCCCTACCTTACCCTCTGATTTATTTTCCTCTCATTTCCAGCATATTTACGGCTGCCGCAGTAACAAGTTTGAAATGCGCTTCAAAATGCAATTACCATATATACTATATATATTATATATTATATAGATATAAAGCCGCTGCTGCCGAATGCGTTTTAATTTGTTTATTAATTTGTTCACTCACCTTTATTGACTTTTGTGTTTTTTTCTTTCTTTCTGCTTTTTCAGTTTCCGCTTGCCATTGGCTTAAGCCTGCGCTTGAATGCTGTTTATATTTTAATTTAGTTTAAAACTTTAAAACCCGTTTATTTGCAGCGCCGACTAACCAAAAGCAAAATCCCCAACCCGAAATCCGCAACCCGAAAAAGTATGCTACAGTTTTATAATTTGCTAATTTGCCTGCCGCGCTGCCGCCGCCGCCGCCATCGAGCTTAAAAACCCCGAAAAAACCCTGACAAAACCCTGACTGAACCGAACCGAACCGAACCCGACTAATCTACGATAGTTTTAAGTGCGTTTTGCCTTTTTGCATATGCGAACAACAGAGCAAAGTCGGGCGAAAAAAATAAACTTTTCCACCAGCAACAAGTTAATTACACGACCGGGCTGGGCGGGGGTCTGAAAGCCGTAATTACAACACGAAAACATTGTTATTTTAATGGAGGAGGCGTGGTGTCACACATTTACATTTATTAACTCGTGTCCTTTGGGGCCCCGGGCCCCAAACTTTTATTTCCTTCTCAGTCCCTTGCACCCGGTTCCTCCCATGTGGACGGCGTTGTTTTTTCTTTTCGAGGCTTTTCAACTCTATTTGCATAATTCGAAATCAAGGCGAAAATTACGGACAGTCAACGAGGTGGAAAGTTGACAAATTTCTCGGGGCTCTTGTTTTTTGCATATGCAGCTTACGCTTTACCTTTTAAGTCTCTCTTTTTTACTGCAAACTAATTAATTTTCATTTATCTCCTATGGATTTTTACGAATACAAATAATTATTTCCTCTAATTTTTCTACATTTTTTTCCACATGCTAACACACACATGCGCAAAAATAAAAATAAAAAACAATCTATAAAATAATATTTAAAACATGAAAACAACGTTCTCTCACCATATTTGCATGCAATATATATATATATATTTATATATATTTAATTTATGAATAACAACAATCACGCACGGATTTGGATCAAAAAACAAACGCTGCATGGAAAATCAACAAAAACCGAAATTAAAACTATTATATGCATATATATATTTGATTTCTGTGTCCACCCATATGCATACATTTTTCTTTCCTATCACCCGATCCACACTCTCACACTGTACACCATACGTATATATATATTTTGTACAAATATTTATCGCGACGCATGATTTTATTGGCTTTATAGCGAATCCGAAAATCCCCCTGAATGCGTCCTGTGTCATCTACACGGACGCCAGCGGACAGGTACAGTCTGGCCTGCCTATCGGTGTTCTGTCCCGCATGAATGCTTGCCTCGGTCCCCTATACCAAAAGACATTTTAATAACAAGATGAGTAACGATCATACATTTGAATTATCCTCCTAGCAGCGAAAATCAGGACCTTGCTTTTAAAGAAATGTTTAAGACAGAGTCTAAGAAATCGTGTGAAGTTACTCATCTTGGTATTACATAGTCTTTGCCTAGTCTACATACATATGCTAAGTTTTATTTATTTGAAAACCTTGACTGGAAATAAAACACAACCTACATAGAGCGGCAGCAAGTACTCGTATTAGCTCTTCCTCGGTTTAAATTGTACACTGAGAATTACGAAAGGTGGTCAGGTGGGAGGGGCTGGATCCCCGCGGCCCGTTTCAGTTAATCAAATTAAATGCCTGGCCGCTCCTCAAACTCAGCTCAGGAATCGGCAGCAAATAAACAAACAAACTGGGCCAAAGGCGTGGCCCCGGGACCCAAGCCGAGGCCGTGGCCGAGACGGTGATGTCAGGAGGAGCTCTGTGAGCTGTGAGACATGAGAGCAGGACACACCTCGGGGTGTCATAGCTGTTAGCAGTTGTTTGTTTACCCACACACACACAGATACACACGCACACCTCATCGCCACAACGACAAGAACACCGCACACACACACCTTATAGAGATGTTACTACATACATATATATATAAACTCTGTGTATTCTCTCTATATATATATATATATTTCGATATCGTGTAGCCCAACCGGAGAGGGGCCTCCTGTACACTCAGTGTCCGATGCTAGTGAACGGCACCTTTTACATAATTAGGTAATTAGGACACTCTCCCACTCATAATCCTCGATAATAATTCCCCGGCGAAGCTTCTGTGGCCGATCTTTTGTGTGCTTAGCTTTTGCCCCAGCTTCCAGCTTTTCGTGTGCTTCAGTTTAGCGAGATTTATAGCGAGAATCGAAGCTTTAACTTTGAGTTCGGCTTAACGGCAGCTTTTCATTTCTCCCGCCCCCCTGTCTTTCGTTGTCGCACCGAAACGAGGCCTCTCGCCACGACCTGACCTGATGGTAAAAAGTATTAACCCCACCTTTTACGATCTCTCTTTCTCTTCTCTCTTCTCTTTTCTTATATTTCTAGTGCCGCCTATTAGGATATGTAATTGTTACCGCCTAGTACAGCCCCAATAGAACCTAAGAAAAAGCAATCAGATTGATCAGATCAGAGATCAGAGAGCATTTTTGAGTTGAGTTACACACACAGAGATACTTACGAGTGAGTCCATCCCTAGATAGCTCCTTCAGGCGCTTCGCTTTCGAAGCTTTGGTTGTTCTTTTTTGTTGTTCTTTAGCTTTCTTGGCCCAGTTTCAGTTTGAGTTTCAGAGCGAATACTTGCTGCTTGCGCGGTGTGTTTTATTTCGTGGCAAACTTTATTTCCAAGCTAACGTTTGAGTTACACACACATACGATATACAATATACGATCTACGATATACGATCTATGATCTACGATATATGATGATGTTATATCCCCAAACCAGATAACCCTGATCCCCCGAAGAGACAAAGACAGAGATATTCAGTGCCCGTTCTTTTGGTTTCGCCATTTCTTATGATTTACACTCTCTCCCGCCTTGTTTTAGATTATTTAAGTCAAAGAGAAATCTACTTAGCTTAACATACGAGTATCTATATATTTTAAATGTATCATGTGAAACCGATAAGAGACATACCTACCTACTACCTAAACCAACATATATCTCTAGTTAGCTCTATTAACTACGACTAACATCTGGAACTCCACCAACAAACATCAAGCAATTGTAAAACCGAAACCGTATTTATTCTAACCAACCATTAACCATTCTAGTGAACCATTTCAATATTATAAGAGATATAACTAATTTGTGCTCTTTTTCTTTTCTTTTTTCTGCTCTTCTCTTTTTTTCGAAACCGAAAACCGATGAAATATATATATTTCTAAATATATATATATATATAAATGAAAAAAACAATGCCAAATCCCCCCGAATCACACACAAAAACCTACATACTCTTTATGATTTCCTGAATTGGTTTCCGTTTGCATCCCGCCATATCCAAAAACAAAACCGAAAACACAACAAAAACAAAACTCTCATGCCCAATCTATATAGTTACTGGACACCCTCCCGGTGTGCCAAGATTTTAATAGATCTATGTGCAGTCGGTTAAATTGTAGATTCGTTCATTTAACTGAAGGTAAGTGCATGTGCCTAAGTTTCTTCCTTCCCCTCCGTTCACCCCTATCTACTTACTATATCTATATCTATATCTCGCTATACTTTCCCCTCCATTCCCGCTCTCTTGGGTTTAGTTCCACATCTATATCTTGAAACTTAAAACGCTTTTAGTGCTTTCTCCTCCTAGACACTGTTGAGATGATTTCCGATTTAATCCTAAGTTGTAGTTAGGAGAACACAACCAGTTGTTCCGTTTAGTTTTGCTCAATTGGCTGATGTCTTTATTTTTTGAGAAATATCAAACCATTTTCATGGTGTATCATTTTGTCTTATTTTTGGTTCAAATAAATTTCAGTTTTGGCTTTCTGTCAAGATAATTACACACACAAAAATACACAAAAGTATGATGGAGAATATTGTTAAGAAGCAATATTTGCTAGAGGTTTTTATTCCGGGCAGCCAAGTCTCTGGTCCTCCCCACGTTCCATATAAGATCCCATGAGATTGTAATTGTCTGAGAGTCAGCTGCTGTAAAGATCACTTTATTATTACCGAAAAATACTTGAACAAATTTTTGGAAAAGCTTTCACTGTTTTCTAATGCCAACAACCAACTTACTAGCCTGCGCTCGGTCCTACCTCTGAGTTACTAACGTGCCGCTCTTTCTGTTCTCTATCCCCCTCCCGCTTTCCAACGCCCGACAGATGACAAGGTCGAGGTGATTGATCAACGTGTTGCTGTCTGCCGCGATCATGCCAACAGCCAGTGCCGCCGCAAGCAGTGTAAATACTACCACATACCGATTGTCCTGCCGCCGGCCAACATCATGGCGGCCATGATCACCAGTCCCAGTGACCAGCAGGCGGCGGCGGCCGCTGCACCCAATCCTGCAGCAGCAGCAGCTGCCTACAACGGCGCCAGCAACTTGATCATCATCGAGCCGCAGCAGCAGCAACAGCAGCAGCAGCCGCAACAGCAACAGCAGCAGCTGCCGCAGCAGCAGCAGTTTAGTTACCACAGCAACAGCAACAATAACAATTACTACCACAGCAACGCCAGCAAGCAGGCAGCACAGCAGCACGCCAGCAACATGTATCAGCAGCAGCAGCATCAGCAGCACACCATCACCTACCACTGCAGCTCCCCCTACTCGCCCTCGTCGGCCTCCTCGTCGTCCTCCTGCTCGATAGCTACCTCGCCCACGCTCTCCTCGGCCACCACGCTGTCCACCACCTCGACGGCCACCATGCCCACGCCCCAGCAGCAGTATCCCCAGCAGGCGACCTTCCTGAAGGCCTCCCCGGCCTACTATACTACGGATGCCACGCCCACTCTGGTGCTGAGCAGCGACTACAACTCCAACTGCATCCCGATCCAGGCGACGCCCTTCATCTCCCTGCAGGCGGCTCCGCAGCAGCATCTGCTGAAGTACACCGCACAGCCGGCGCCGCCGCAGCAGCAGCAGCACGCCTATGTGGGTCACCACTATCCATCCCAGATGGGTACCGTGGTGGCCACCACTGTGGCTGCTATGCCGGCCACCACGATCACCGTGGCAGCGCCGGCAACAGTGGCGGCGCCGTCGAGCTGCATCTAGAAGGGGGCTTGGGTGGCCTATTAACATGTCAGAGGAGGATCAGGAGGCGGCTCCATTCATTTTCCCAGAAACATCGTATATTAAGTCGTAAAAAAAGTGTGTGTCGTTTGTGAAATCTCCAGAGATTTGAAAGGAAACAATTCAAGAAAAGGTAAATCTCTTCACTATCAAAGCTAAATCTGGAGAGTAAGCTGTGGAGCATTGCCTATTTTTAGACAGTCTTGATAAGAGTTTTCAAATCTCCAGCGATTTCCGAAAGCACACACTGAATAGGAGTTTTTTAATTAAAAGTTTTGTCACCTACCTAATTCATTGGAATACTCGTTTTCGTCAACTCCACATCACCTAGATAACTTATATTGCATATATATTCTTCACAACCTAAGCCACACAATACGTATACCAATCATAAATATCCAATCCCAATGCGATGCTCCAACCACACCAGTCTCCAAGCTGAAATTGGAACAAATCAAAAGGCAAATGCAAGTCTAGTAAATGCAATAAACTTCAAACAATCACATTCTACAAAGCAAAAAGAACACAAACATTAATACACAGCAATTGAAGTTTTTGATGAAAATTAAAGGTTGATACAAACTATTTACAAAAATAAGAACCGAAAGTACTAATTGGGGACGAGAGATGAAAACTCTTCAGAACTTTTTGGTACGTATAGCAAGACTTAAAGGTGTAAGCTATCGATTTACACACCAAGTGACATGCATTAGAGGGAAAATATTGAGTGACGACTCTACACAATATTACAGAAACCAAAATTAAAAAGAAAAAATAAATAAGAGTGTTGTTAAATGCAAAAAGAAACAAAAAAAGATTAGCAATTAAAAATTGAACTTAATATTACAAGTGGACGAAGAGAAAGGGGAGGAGAGCGCAGTTGCATTAAAATTAGTTACAAACTATTTTAAACTCTAGTGTTCCATATTTCAAAGCAAATAAAAATACAAAATAAAAGTGAATACCGGTACATAAACGTGGATAAACAATTAGTGAGGAGTGTTAATATTAGCTAAGGTTAAGCCTGACAAACAGCAGTTCTCCATGGCAAATAGTCAAAATTAATCAAAAAACAGAATCTACATAGGCCATAGGTAAGCAGCAAGAACAACTAATAATAAATTCATAACAATAACAATAATATCGATTACGATAACGATAAATATAGCGATGAGGATGAAGATGAAAAAGTACAGTCACGTCCTATTTTTGCAACAACGATTTACTACAAGCGAGAGGCAAACGATCCAGATGTGCATACGGAGATTTTATTAAGCAGAAAGCATAAAGCAGAAATCAGATACAAAGTACAGAAACCATAATCCTTTTTTACATTTTATAATAACGATCAAGATAAATCAGCAGAACTACAGCAAGAGAAGCCATATTTTTTATATACAAAGGAAGCATCAAAAACCACACTGATAAACAAAATCGAATGCGGTAAACAACCACAAATTAAATCAAATCTAAAGCGATAAGCATTTTTTGCAGCAACAAACAAAGACGGAGACTTTTTTAAAGTGTATCATTTAGCTGAATTCCCGTATCTCTCACACAGAAATCGAAATTGTATCGTACTATTATATATCTCTTCCTATGCGAACCGATTTGTAAGCACTATATATGTATATAGCCATTACCCACTATATGCGACTTAAACTTATTTCACATGACGGTTCTGTTGCAATTAAGACGACTTGTGACTTGGTTTTTATCCACACTCGAGAAACTTGTATTTGGAACACACACAGAATAACAACAATTACAATAAATTGCAGATCAGAAACTAATTATTATATATACAAACAAGCATACGTATATACACTATATGTATATATACTACATATATTTATGTCTGTACACGTATATATATATACATTAACACAAATATATTGATTATATATATACATATATATATTTACTAATGGCAACTAAACATGAAATGTGATCTTTTAAAGAAACAAAATGAATGCGAAAGAGGAATAATAATTTAAAGAAGGCAGGAGGCAGGCGGGCAGAATAAAGGATATTTCTGGAGCCACTGCTAGCAGGATAGTTAAACGTATTTTTAAATTGGTTCCATCTCGAGGCAAGCGTACGAATATCTCCATTCAATAACGGATAACACCAATAATACTCGACATCTAGCTAATAATAATTGTTCAACAATAACAGATTTATCTACATATACATTTAAGGGCTGGCTATAATATACGGAAATTTGTTTTCATCATCTACTACTATCACTTCTATCACTATCACTATCCATCCACCTGGATCCCACTCTCTCTCTCTCTCTATCTTTTTAACACCTTAATCCTAATCGTAGTAATCAACTTCAGCTCGCTCTCTTCGAAGCCTCCGCAAGACAACTTACTCGTACTTCCCGTACTCTCCAAATAAGAATGCCTAATAAGTTTCCGTCCATTATAAGCAGACCTTAATTCTATGTGTGGCGACAGACAGACAGCAAGTGGAACAGTTGTAAACGAATAAATTACGAATAAAAATAAAATAAACTAGCTAACATAAACAAGTAAAATAAATGATAAATGATAAATTATAAACACACATACTCGTAGATTCTCAAAACTAAAAACTCGTCGACATTTTAACAGTTACTAACATTTATTATAATAACGACAAATGAGTAATACAATAAGCTGCAAAAGAGCAAACAAAAAGAAGTTTTGTGTAAAAAATAAATATGTTCTTAAAATAACAAACAAACAAACAAAAAAAATACAAAATAAAGTTAAAAGAAAAAATGAGAAAAAAATGCAAATCAAATAAGTGGAAATGAGAAATCCTAGTTACTAAGCAAACTAAACTGCATACACATATAGACACTATAGAATCATTGTACCATAAGAGATTTCAAAGGAATTTTGTTCGACTTGACATCTCCCTAGTATGTGTAGACTGGCCCCGAGCGTTGACGGGGCCGCGCATGTAGAATAGCACGAGTTTGTAAACTAGAAACGAAACTTTTATTTGCCTTAACATCAAACCAATATATACACCAATATAGATATACATTGATTTCGATGCGATCCTTTCAACGTTCTGAATAGTTTTCACTTGACGCGTGTACATGGCGCCCGAGCATGGGAAACCGAAACTATAATTAATACAAGAAAATATTTCTGAGACGAAAGGAACAGGAATGGGAGGAAGGGTTTAATGTAGTTATGTGTAGAGTCTCCTTCATTGTAAGTCATAGTTATTATTGTTAATTTTAATTTATATTTACACATATATATTAGATCATTATGATTATTAATTGTGAATATGATGTGATGTGTTTATTGAAAGAAAAACAAAAACAAAAACGAAACTAAAACAAAAGAAAAACAAAAATACAATTACTGAATGTTGCAACGTAAAAGAAAACTAAATTTATTGTACTACTGAGAGAGAGCAGGAAAAAGGAGTAAAGAAAAATTAAGAGAAACCCATTTGAGGAGTGTGAGGAAAATTCATTTTACTCAAGATCAGATGGTAAATCATACTGTGGCATTACACTATGATACACGGCATATGTTTGTACGTACTGTAAGTAGTTATTCATTTTTGTCAGGTGATATCAACGAATTTTTCGCTATGTTCTTCACGCAGAGACCGAACCCTCTGCATAACCCCGCCCTCGATTGTCCTATCTATATCTCGTATCTATATTGTTTTTGTATCTGAGTTAAGTTTCTATATATTATTTCTCCGTCTTATGTCGTTTTCTTTTGTGTTTGTGATACTCGCGGAAGGAGGAGGAACGAGGAAAGTTATGAGAGAATAATTGTTGTTCGTTGTTTATTTTTGTGTTCATATATATTTTTGTAGTTTGTTTTATTTTTTATAAATATACATTGTATTAAACATATATTAAATATACATTAATGAACTAGTATATACAACTTAACTATACACATATACAAATAAAGATGAATTGGAATAATAGTTCTTAAGGTACGGAGTTTTTGGCAGGAAGAGATCCCCTCTCGAGGGACAGAATAATGATGAAAACAAGTTTGGGTGGGTAAAAGGCTCTCTGACGAATGATTAATGATAGCGATGATACATATACTCCTAAAATAAATATAAAAAAAAAATCGGGAAATGAAAACCACACAAAAAAACGAAAATTTTTTAAAAATATTTAATAAACAAATCATTATTACCTATTATTATTATTATTATATTTATTATTATAATGAGAACAAATTTAGTTATTATTCATGTAAAGAACGAACAAGGAAGGCAAAGCAAAGCGAAAACAAATCTTGCAAAATGCAACAACAACAACGAGAAGAAGTCAGAGATGAGAGATATGATGAAAATGAATAAGAAGCTGGCAAGTGAGAAAGATGACGAAGAATGAATTATATTGATAATGAAAATACAACATTTAAAGTTATTTAGCAGTAAATGGGAAAAAATTAAAAAGAAAAACAACAAAAAAACAAAACATGAAAACAACAAACATCAATGAACAACAACAAAAACAATGAAATACAATAAAACACAAGAAATAAATTACAAAAAATTTACAAAGTCTTTTTTCTTCATCGGTTTTTGGGCTTGGGAATGGTTTGGTGCAGCTTTTATCGATGATTAAATTTTTATTCGATAATTAAGGACTGAAAAACTCGCTAATCGCGAGGCGATAAATATCGATATGCTTCAAGGAGCCTATGACTTACATTTATTAAAATAGTTTCATAAAACTTCCAGGTTTCCCACGAAATATTAATAAATTACGTCTTCTAGTTACAAAGGCTATAATTTTTAATAGCAAATTAATTCGATGACCAAAAATACGTACAAATATGTACGTATTGAAATTCTTAGTGTGATTATATATTAATAGTAATATCAGATATTTTAAAACTCAAAATCTTAAAACACCCAAGACAAAATTCCAAAAACTAAAGACCTTTCAAAATATATAATATTCAAGTCGAGATTCTAGGAAAGCTTAAGAATTACAATAACTTTCAAGGACTTATGTCAGTGTGTCAACTATTTGCTGAAATGTGAAAAGGTGAACTATGAGCATCCTGCAATCTGTCATTAGTTGAGATATTGTTGATGGCTCGGGCTTATGTCGCTATGGAGAGGAATGCATATGCATATATCTTCGCCTAAGAATGCTCACATCCCACAAGCATTATTCCTGCTTAACCGCAGAGAGCCAGAAAACAAAAGGAGGCCAAAGCCGACAAAGGGAACTTGGCTCTCAAATTTGCTTTCCCTTTTCTGCGGGGAATGGGAAACTAAGCGTATGCATGCACACGTAAATTCCCCAAGTGCCAGTGCAGGAAACCTAAAAAGAAAAAAAGACGAAAATAAAAGTGGAAAAACCAAAGGGGAAAAGTACTGCAAAAAGGGGCGAAAAAGCAAACGACATGAACCTGGCACATGGCAGTGAAAAATGTGCAGGAAGAGTGAAGCGAGTGTGAGCTGGCGTGGAGGCAAAGAAACTTGCAATTTTCCTCCGCATTTTTTCTTGCAAGTTGGCATCCTCCCACACACTCACATACACACACAAGTGAGTGGCACGTAAGTTGTCTATTTCACACACCAACGCGCGCTGCATCGCTGGCTAGGATGCAGGATGCTAGGTCCTTCGGGTACTCCCCATTTCGATGACTTGGTGGCCATATGGCGTCGTAACCGTGGCAATTAGTTGGCAGCGGACACAAAATATTGCCCCCCCGACGCTCACTGGAGAGCGCGGGTCCCTTGACTTCTAACCAAGTGTGTAATTAATGGTTGCGGATTATTGATATCGAAAAAGGTGAAAATTTTCGGGTTGATAGTGCCGCATGGTTGAAAAATGGCCAGAGATTATTACTCAACCGTAGGGAGGATGCGGTGCTGAAATGGAAATTCTTCGGGCTTTTGCAAGAAAGTAAAACTATTTCAGCAAATGGGATGAGGTTTTGGGTAAGTTTAGAGATATGAAACTATGAAATATTTGAGTAAGGTGGTGGCAATCTGGCGTCATTGAGAGATTTTTAGATAAATGGTAGTTACCCGTTGGGTATAAGGATATTATAACTTTGTGTCAGTTAAAAATGTATTTAATCGACAAAATTATAACTTTAATTCATATATTATAAAAGAAATAAATAAAATACACAAAATGGCTTAATGAAACAATTTTCTACAGGTACATAGGAGGTACATATAAGACAAGCAAGTTGCTACCTTCAATCTATCTCGCTCACTCTCATACCCTCATACTTCTGAAGATAATTAGCGTATTATAAACCGTGGGTCATGGTTTCGAGACCTGCCTGGGGCAATGTATATAATATTATTTTTTTATTAAATCAGAATTTTTATATTCCATATAGGCATCGAGACAACTTTGGAAAATAATGACAATTTTTAAATAGAGATCTACTTTTAACTAAAAACTTTTTAAAAAATACTTTTCAACTTCACATGAAGAATTTTGCAAGATTTAAGAACTATATTTGTATGGCATTATTTCTGCTTTAATTTTTTACTTATTCTGTCAGGTTAGAAACATGACAAGCACCTGGCTTCCCCTTTTGCCGACATTTATCTGCCATTCTTGGGGATTATCCCTCATATTGCTGGCTTCAATTGGCCGCAGTATCTGGCCGGAGAACATCCATTAGGGCAAGTGGGGTTACACGGTCATGGCATACAAATTAACACAGAAATTGCTTTATTATCAGTCGGCGGCACCTCACCCGCCCCTTATCAGCCGGCAATTGACAATGTGTGTGCGATATGGGAGCGAACGTGGGATATATAGTACACTGAAAGGGAAAATCTATGATCTGATCTCGATAATACAATTATTTATTAATAAATTCTTAAATAAAAGAGTTAAATTTTGGTTATCTAGACTTGTTGACTAAAAAATTAAAGTAGTAAAGGTTTTATTTATGTTAAATTTGGTGCTAAAATAATAGATTTACCTTGTAAACTTTAATATTTTATAATATGATAATATAATTAAGTTAAATTCCATCGTATTATTTCTACATTTCGAAATAATTTTCCTAAAATTTAAGATATATTTTCCGTGCATTTGTGTATATGGGATCCAAGCCCAAGCAGGCGGCCACTTTCGCATGATGTTGTTAATGATAATGCCGCTCCAAAGTGTCCTCTCCCTGTCGGCGGAGTTTTCCACCCGCCCAACCCTTCCGTTCTCCCCCATGGCCCCCACTCCGCCATTTCCCAGTCCCACCAAGGATGTTGGCTAGCTGACGTTGATGAGACATGTGGTGCGGTTGTTGTTGCCGCTGCTGCTGCTGGGCATCGTAAAAATCATTTCCTGTCGTACATAACACGTAACGTGGCGTTTATGTTTACGTCTCGTTGTCGCTGACGTTGTCCTTACACCGCACAACCACCCGCACCCACACCCACACCCACACCCACACACACACTCTCGGGCAGGACATGAAAATTTAATTGTCGCTTAAAGTGAGTTTAAAGGGAGCAGTGGGCGAGGAAGAGAGCTCATTAAATTAATTTAATCACGTTAATTAAAAATTGCTCCAACGTGGGCATGGTCGAGCGTTGAGTATCCGTTCCGTTTGTTTTTAGTAAAATTTAATAGTGCCAAGCAAAATATTTGCACAGCACGTACACCTTTCTGGCACAACTGCGGGGCAAACGATACAGGAACAACAAGGTACCCAATCCACACACAATTCCCAATCCCGGGCATATCCCACACTTGTTGTTGTTGCTGCCTCGGAAGCAATTTACGTGTCAATAAATGTCCTTGGGGGAATTAGTAATAATTTAAAGGGTTCAGTCCCAAAAGGTTAGGGACACTAAAGCGATTGATGAACGTTAAGTATCAACAGCCCGTTACGTTTCCAACAATTAAAGTTGTTAAGAGTTGATGAATTGGATATTAAATAAATTGTCTTCATATTTATACCTCTTCGTGGCCATGATCCCAGCCGTACTGCTACTGCAGACGCCTTTCATTGCTGCTTAATAAAAATTAACTGATAATTATGTTTCGAAAATGGTAAGTAAAAGTGCCCAAGTGGCCGGGACCGCCGCCAACTTAATTTCTGCACTAACCAAACGCTTCAATTAACAAGAACAACAAGCTGGGGCCAATGGCCAGAACCAAGACCAAGCTCAGGACCACGACCACGACTCCCACTGCCACTTCCCAGGCACCACTAAATTTTGTTAAGTTTTAGGGAAACTTTTTTGGTAGCACAAAGTTATTGGGCGGGCAGGAGGAGGCGAGGGAATCGCTCATGAAAAATTTAACCGGCCAGCGAGGGGAGACGGCAAACTTAAATTTTATTGCCTATAAAGACGCATTAACTTATGCCGGCACAAGGATGCAGCAGCGTCGGGCGGAAGTGGATCTCTCGGCTTAAGCGGAAACGGAAGTGGCGGAGGTGGCGGCGGCTGACAGCGAAAGCGAGATGGCGAGCGACAAATGTGCGTGCGTAATTTATTCGCCAGGTGGAAGTCGTCGACGAGAAATGCCGGGCTCTTGCATAACAGGGACAAATTGAGGGGAAAGGAAGAGGGACCCACTTTGGGTTTCAGTTTTTTAGCCAACGTCAGCAGTTCTTGCGGCTCTCCATCTTCCTCATGGCTTTGGCTCTGCCATTGTTTTGCGGCCAAAACCAGAAACTTTTTCCCTATTGATCAGCACAAAAATGTGCTCCTAATTGAAATGTTGGCAAAGTAAATCTTTGCTCCTCCCTCAAGGTGCCTTTGTGTATATTAGGGAAGCGGCTTTTACAACTTTCTGATAGAGCTTATGGTTTCTGGATTGGGCCAAACCACTTTACTTAATAAGTTGAACTAAAGTTGTACCCGTAAATAAGTAAATGGTTACGGGCTTAGCTGTGGCCTGCCCATTTTTTGCCCAGAAACGATTAATATTTGTAGAATTTTCATAATTTGTGCGGATGGATGATGGAACTAGGGAAATCTTAAATATTTATACAATACAAAGACCCTTAAAAATTCGAAACGTTTGTGAAACCGAAAGAAATACATTTTTCCACGGGGAAATTTAATCATTTTTATGCTACACCTTGGGGGCACTTTTACTTTTGCCCCGCCACCTAACCTTTTGGCCCCTCTGGTCTCTGGTCACCTTCTCTTTGGCACCTCTGGTAGTATCCCCCACCCTTTCGTAGCCCCCCTTTGCAATATATAATTGCTGCCACCGCTTGCAACGTCTACACAACTTTGTCTGACCATAAATTTGCATTCCTGCTTCTGGGCTCCTTTTTCTCGGCTCTTACCTTTTTCCAGGGGAACTAGAAATATGGCCACTTGGTGGGGGAACATAAAGTTTGCTTAGCAAAATTGCACAGGCCGGATGTACACACACACACATATAACTATATGTATATAGGTAAGCGGAGATATATAACAAAAATGCATTACGAATAAACAACAGGCGACCGGTGAGTAATGTGGTGTGATATGAAATTGCACTGATTTAGTGCCCCGAATTTGCCAGGCCATTTATTTTGGCCAACTGTCCCCGAGGACTCGAAGATACCAAAAGGCCAGACATCGGGAAATTCCCCCTCCAAGTCCTGGGTCTTGAGAAAAGCTGGTTCCCCATTAAATTTAGCTAATTGCGTGGCCCAACTGCAACTCAACCCCAATTATGTATGCATGTGCATAATGCGGGAGAGTGGAAATTTACACAGCCAAGGAAAAGCCAACTTAAATTTTAATCAGAGAAAGGTTGAGCGAATTTTCTGTTGACTTTGGGTGCAATTTTCGCACTGCCAGCACGTCGCATACAGAATTTCAGCAGCTGAATCAAATGAAACGTAATGCACCCGTCGGAATGCAGGTTCCTCACTTTTTCTATTTCGAGGGGTTGCCGGTCTCAGGTCGCTCGCTGAATTGACTAAATTAACTGGCGCGCTGGTAAAAAGTTTGTTTGCCCTTCCGACGATTGCTTCACTGCTCCGGTTTTCGACCAGAAAAAAAAAAGAAAGCATCGAGGAGGAAGTCGCGAGTAAAGGTTAGTACCCAGTAGATGGGGCACAAAAGACTCGCGCTCAAATATTTGATTTTTGCTGAAATTATGCAACGCTGCATTAGGCAATCGCCGAAATGCACAAATTCCCATTCAGCCACAATGGACTGGAGTTTGGAAGGTTACCCAGGTAAATGGAAAAAGAGATTTAAGCAGTGAAGGGGAAATTATTTAATTTTAGCTCGAAGAGCCAAGTAATTTGATTATAAAAGTATTTACTTTCTGTTGTACTTCCCTTACTTGAAAGTAATATCTAAGTAAAAGGCAGGAAACACTGAGACGAGACACCAGAACGTCGAGTAAAAACGATGACCGATGATTTACTGGCGAGTATAACCGAAGAGTAAGAGTAGCCAGGAAAACCGTCGTGTAATACGACGAGTAAAGTCAACGAGAACACTCGACTATCAAGCCGAATAGAAATAGATCTCGCTCAATCTAGAGAATCTCAAAGAACGACAGAATTTTGTACCAACAAAGACCTTAGTAAACGGTCTTGGTTCGAGTCAGAAGTCTTTCCAGATCCTTAATATATTTTTAAATCCTTATATTTAATAATAAATAAATAAAATAAATAGAATTATATAATCTTTAATTTAATAAGTCGATATACACACACATCTTTTCTTCGTATATAACCTCTTCAAACTTTACATTACTTCCAAGAAGACCCACAACGTTAGGTGCCCAAGGACTTTATATGTATAAAAAGTAAAAAGAGGAAGATAGATGTATAAGCCCAAGACCAACCCCAGCGCAGCAGCCAAGCAGATGCAATGCAACCAAATCCCGCTGACAGTCAATCGGAGCCGCAGAAGGACTCACAGTGATTCATGGGCTTTTCGCAGATTCCATACCCCCCTGAAGTTATTGAAACCCGACTGTCGCAGCAGGACAACATTTCGGCAATGCAAAAGGATACGCCGCGTTGGAGGCGGAGGACAGTACTTTGCATAAAATATTGAGATTCCGTGTTAAGCGGCACTTAATGCAAATGCGGTCCAAGGGCTGTCAGCGAGGGCAGAGGTCGAAAATTCCAGCACAGGGATCAAGGCGAAGGACTAAGGCTTACTCAGGTCCGATTGGAGATACATGCACACGGAATAAGGATGCAAAGGTAAAATGAAAATGGTTTTGAACTGGCACCTCAAAGGCTCTAGCTTATAATGTAAATATAAAATGCCGAGTTAAATTAACGAATTAATTACCTGCCTTAATCCCTTGATACTCATTTAGAAACCAGAACTAGGTAGAGCTCGCCACATATTGGAAATCATTTGGATGCCAGACTCTGGGTCAACTGGCAGTGACCTCCGGCGGGAAGTTCGAGAGTCAAGCGCTGGCTCGACTTTCTCGTGTATCTGGAAAATGAAAACAAGACTTTTGCCTTTCGAACTCTTTCATGTGCAACAACTGCAGCTTGTCAGCCGCACACACACATATATATACTCTTCCTGGTCCCCATCCTGGTCTGGCGTCCATAAGCAGCAGCAGCAGCTGGTGCATCTGCATTTCTGTAATCTGCATCCTTCGTCTCGTCCTGATTCCAATGCTGATCCTGTTCAGCGGCTGTGGCAAATGTGTTTGCATTTCAGGTGTCAACTGCAAAAACACATCCAGCTTTGTTGCAATAACAAACAAACATAGTGCAGCCAATCCCTGTCCCTGCCCCAGACCCAGCCCCACTTTCCTCCCCTCCTCCTGCTCCTGCCGATGCTCCTGCTCCTGCTGGCAGCATTTCAAATACAATGAAAACATTTTACTTAACAGCCAACAAGAAATGCGAAAACGAGCAGCATTTTTGGACACAAAACAAAGCCAACGATGGAGAAGAGGAAAGCAATTTTTGTCAGAGTTTTCGTTTCGTTTCGTGTCGAGAGGTTGAGAGGTCCTCTCCGGTTGGGCTTACAGATTTGCAAAATCAATGCGAAATGTTTCTCCCTTTAACAATTTTCCGTTTTCTCATTTGGATTCCCAAATTGTTCCGTGTAGATCTCTTCCGAACCCAATCGCAAGGAATCGATGGGCTATTTTTGAAAGAAAAATAGTTATGACGGTATGCTTTATACAAAATAGTCAAAAATGCAACTTAATTCCAAAAACACAGAAAGATCTTGTCAGAGGCAAGACGCACATGTGTTAGAAAGGACCTCCTCAACATAACCAATACTACTGATTTCAATATTCAGCGAGAATACCACAAATTATCCGTCAATTCCTTCTGTAAATTCTAGTTCAGAAAATATCGATAGTGTATGAATGTTAGATAAGAAAGCCGATATATAAACCTTAGTATACATTTTTTTTTAATTTTAGATTAAAAAATGTTTTATGTATAATCGGTTAGAAGAATCACATAAAACAAATAAGCCTAATTTCTTTGTTTCTATAATATCAATATTTTAACGATAAATGCGTTATTTATCGATGTTTCATGAGCGCGATATTATGGTCGATATATCATATCCTCTTATTCCTATCGATATGCATCCCTACTGGTAAGTGCACCATTGAGTTGGAGGACCTTTTGTGATTAGGACTTTGCTACGTTTTAAAGCGAATTTCTAAGTTATTATTAAGTCAAAGTTATTCTTGTGTTTGAAATATTTGACATTTTATTTCAAAACTGCGTAGATTTCCTTCCCAACGTTTGGATGATATGCTCTATTATTCATTAATAAAACACATTCAAGCTCTTAAAATGATTTAATAAAACTCTTTTCAAACTGTGAAATGCAACCTAAGGTGCAATTATCTGGCCAAAGTGTAAACAAAATAAATTCCCCGAGCAGCTGTGACACGCAGCAAAATTAATTACTACCGCCCCGACGGCCGCCCGCAAGAAAAAGGACTAAGAAGCTGAAGAAGTTGCAGTAGGCGAAATAGGAAAGAGAAAATAAAAAGGACCACCCTGAGCCTGAGCGAAAAACAAAATAAAAATCTACTTGAAAATGGCGACAAAATTGCAATGGACGAAAATAAATTTCGGTCTAGGGTCGCCTTGAAGTATGCCATGAATTTGGGCATTAAGCCACCGCCCACTGACACCCCCCACCCACCCTCATCGCTCCACCCCCTTTTCCTAGACAATTTGAGGCAATCATGCACTCGTTAATCTTGCTCAGGGGCCGAAAATTAATAGTTAACCTGGCCCAGGACTCGCTCACTCTCTCCCCCCTTTCTTCTCGGCAAAGGAGAAAAATGTGCTGGCGAGCAAATTAAACTCGTTCTAAATACATTACTGGGGAGCGCTTCCAGAAGGGGCGAATGTCCTGTTCAAGGAGCTGGAGCCGAATGGAAAGACAAACAAACAACACTGGAGCCCTGGGTGACAGACTGAGAGACAGACAGACAGAGTCGACCGGCAGCAGCAGTCAGGGCAGTCGGTGGCAACAACAAGAGCTAAACAAGATTAATTATACCTGAAAAGCCAAAGTCAGTTTAGACCAAGTCGTGGCCTTTTGACTTTTCGACGCTGGCAGCGGCGCCGGCTTCGAGTCCTTGTCGTTGCCCTCGAGCGTCATTTAGTGTGGACAGCGTCCGGGAAAAGGGAAAACTGGGAGGTTCTAAGGCGAATCTGGTCAGTTGGCTATTTACTAGAGAAAGCTTGATATTTTTCTAAGTTTTGTAATCCGTAAAATAGAACGCAAAGGATATTTATCAATAATATCTTCATAACCAATTTTAGACATGTTTATTTAAATTTTAAACACAAGATTATAGACTAAAATTTTTTTAATTATATATTTTTTTTAATATTAATAGACATATATCTATATATAAATTTAAATATAGAATTCTAATTGCTTAATTAATCATGATCATGATCATGATACCTTGAAATATTTACACTCAAAGCACAAATGTAAATTTATTTATATTCTTTAACCTTCCTAGTATTAGTATTATACTTTTGTTATTATTTTAATTTATATATAATCCGTATTATTGCTATTTCTATTAGTGACACCTCCAGTAACAGGTTGAAAAACTCGCAGGACACCCGCTTGAAGGACTAGAAGTCCGACTTTTGTTTACTCGCCTGACTCTCTTGGCCGCTGTTGCTGTTATTGTTGCTTAAACGCTCGGAAAATCGGGTAGCAGATAAAACGCAGCTGAAGCCGAAGAAGTGTCGTCTGTGTTTGCCCAAGGAAGGCTACAAAAAAAGCGACACTTGAGCCAGGTGAGATGGCCGAAGGAGGGATAAAATCGAGTGTTGAAAAACGGAAAAAAGAAAGTGGGAAGGAGGCTGCTTGCGGTGGTGCAGGTTCAGTATGAATTTGCTTACCTCTCGATTGATTGGGTTAAATTGAAATTGAAGGATATGCCGATATCACCGATATTCAGATGATGTGCAGCAGGATACTTAAAGATTGGATGGGGATTGAGAAGCATTACACAGCACACAAAGGATTTTGAGAAAGGATATGTTAGGTATTCCTAAAATTATATTTATAGATGTGAAATATTAACATTATTCCCTACCAGTTCTATTTAAATTCATACATCCAAGGAATATCCTTCCCTTATGCTATTATCCTAAGAGCTAGGACCTGTAATCACCATTCTGCCAACTTATCCTTTGGATATATGTACATATGCATGTTTACTTTCTATCGATTACGATTTGCATCCGGAATCGATTGCTGATTTCCAGTGATATATTTGAAAGTTTGCTAGCGATTCGATTGACCTCAGCTCAGGTCCTGCTAACGAAGCCTGTCAATCCATTATCCTCACCCCCAGACGACACACACACACACACACGGCCCACTTAACCCCACAATGCCAGCCGGGATTCAGCCCCCGGGCATTGAAACATTCCGCCATCCAGCCCGTCCCCAGGTGGAGAGACCTGGTCCAAAGTGCGTCAAAACTAATGGCCACCGACAACAAAGTAAATGAAGCATGGCTCCCGGGACCAGGACAAAACCAACAGGCAACCGACCAGGCCAAAGAGGTCAGGACATGCGAGAGCCGAGAGCCGAGAGCCATGAGCCACGTCCCTGTTTCTGTTGCTGTCGCCAATCCCCTGCCCCTTCCCTTCCTCTATGACCCCGCTGTGTGTCCTATACTGATGTCCTGGCTCGTAATAGGCAAAATGAAAAATCTATAGAGTTAAATGAGTGAAAATCAGGAAAATGCATTAATGAATGAATGACAGCAGGCACTGTCAACAGCAGCAGCAGCATCCATCTGGCCATCTGCCTCGCAGCCTGGCAGCCTGGCAGCCCCCTTTTTCCGCAGGACAACGATGCCGCAGGACGTTGAGGGCGTACGTGAGTGACTGATCGAAAATGTATGTGTGTGTGTGCTCAGCGCTCACGGGGGAGTTTCACTACGAGAAAACTTCTTATTTAATTATGGAAGGCCCCTTGTAGACCCAGGAAAACCCATTAAAATGTTAACAAATCGCTGATTAACGCCATTAAAAAATATGGGGTAGTATTTGCAAAGAATAAACAATGTGAATTAATTTTAACTTGTTAAAATGTAAATTTTAAAAGCTTCTACAAGTTCTACAAATATTTAGGGGTTGCGCTAGATATGTCTTACGATTTAAGCTATTTAATTCTAAGAATATAATAAATAAATATGTATTTATTCTTACTGCTTACCAAAAAATAACTCAAAATAATCAATATTATTATTCTTTAAAACCAAAAAATGTTTTTTATAATTTAACGCAAAAATATGTAAATTAAAACAGAACATTTCATTAAAAATTCTTTAACTAAAAATATATATTTTAGATGTTATCCTTTCAATTCAAGAAAAAGCTAATATAAGTTGCTTAATTATGAATGATAGCCACATTTCACATACTCATTAGTTATTCTCAGTGTGGACTTGGCGCTGGGCTGTGGCCACTCTCGCCTCCCCCTGTTAACCTGGATGGACAGGTCAGGCTGGAGATGTGCTCCCTGCTGAGGCCGCCTCGTTGGATGTCTTATTTATGAATGCACACCGGGCGGGGGTTGGCTATGTGGCTATATGGCCATATATAGTGGGTCGGGGATCGGGGATCGGAGCACGGTAATGCTGCTGGGCTTAGCGTGTTCTACAGCAGGTATGATAACCGACGTTCAACACGTACGCAACTGGTCCACGTCCGCTCATCCGGGCCCGTTGTGTTGGCATTCTTAATAGCCCGGCATCCAAACAGTTGCAGCTTCTCTGGGGGACGTGGATGCGAAAAGGGGATGCTGGGTAGGTGGAGACGTGGACACATGCAGAGACGCTCCCCACTGACAGTTGATGCACCGCAGCCAGTTGTTACCCTCGTAATGTTCCCATTTTCTGGGGGAAAATACCAATTCTAGACGCTGTGCTTGCCTTAGATAACCCTCCGAATTCTGGCAAGGCTCTGTCCCGTCGAAAACCAATCGAGCATAACTCTAGTGCCACCTGATTTGCTCTCCACACATTTGCATCGTCGCTGGTTATCCAATTGCACGCACACACATCTCCCAATGAGCTCTGTCTGTGTCTCAGGAAGGACACTCAGCCAAATTGTAGAATTAATTTCAATATAATATTCAAAATAAAGAAAGACATAAATAAAACATATCATAAATTATTGCAAAATAAAAGAATTTGTTATGTTATCCAAAAATTGAATACAATTTCCTAGATTAAATTATAAAGATACAAAAAAGTTCACCTATAAGTTTGCTGGATATTAACCAGTAACCAAAGGATCTTGTACATAAACCCACGATCCTTATTAATATTTAATTGTTACCGAGCCCTGGAAATCTTACATCTTTTTGTTCATAATTTCCAAATTTTAAACAACTACTTACCTTCTTAAATTAAACAAAATTCGTCGAGTGTACGCAGCCCGCAGTGCAGCAAACATTTTTCGCCTATGAAAACGTTGTCGCATATTAACGTAATTAGTTCATGCGCCCCATAGAACTTTGCCCTGGCTGGCTGCAGCTCCCCTTCACCAACCTGCTCCCCTCCTTAACCTCCTCCTCAACTCTTTAACCCTTAACCCCTGGCCCGCCCAGCCGCCCCATGTTCGTCCCCCATGTGTTTGCGGTGTTTGGGAATTGTGGCCGGAATTATGATGTCCAGGACTCTGGCCATTAAGCCCTGCCCGATGAGCAGCCGTTGCGTGCGTGTTTTACATACGAATATGGCCAGCACCGAATGGCCAGTACAGTGCGGGCCATGGCTGTTAATTGAAACGTGATTGTGCCGTAGGTTTTGGGTTTGAGTTTGAGTTTGGACTTTGGTTGGCCGTATTTCTGGGGGTTCCATAGGCTGCGGCGCTTCCTTTTTTGACACTTGCAATTGCAATTGTCACGGGTCCACTTCCCAGGCCAGTTGACCTCGGCCCCCACCGGCGTAAATATAGTTTCGCATTTAAATTTGCAGCAATATAATTTAGTTTATGCTTTTGGGCTTTGGGGAATTGAATTTGCACGCATGCACAATTGAATTTGAATGCAAAGTGGCTTCGATATCGAATGCATTATTAATTTACCACACACGCACAGCCCGATGTCCTTTAGTCGCCATCCTTGGCCGGCATTCCCCTTTCTCTTCATTTCTCCTACCCACACACACACACTGTCTGGAAGCGGAAATATGTATTGGTTTTTCACTTTCGCAAAAACCCCCGGACATTGATACTCGTCCGCAGGATGACGATGACGATGATGACGATGTGATACTGGGACTCGCAGGCTGGAGACGACCGAAAGGGAATTTTAAATGTCCATTTAATGTGATTAAGCCGGGGTCTTAGGTCCTCGACAGTCCCAAATGCTTCTGCATTTCCAATTCCAATTTCTTATCGGCGCCTGCACTTGTGGTTGCCTAATTAGAGACCTCTCTCGAATGGACTTGGGTTTTGGATCATGCGATTAACGTAAGCCGCAGCAGAAGTGAAGGAATAAACCATAATGGAATTGAGCGCATTAACGTTTTAACCTGAGGTGAGTTGCCAGGCTTCAGGACAACGTGTAAATGAGAGTTATGGAACATATCAATGCAGATAAGATTATTCTTCGTGTCATAAGGGGATGTATGGATTCAGTCAAGTACACTGGAATCTGTTACTAAATGAATTATTTATCATGCCAATATGTAATTATTTAGGCATTCATAGGTGCCTCAGAAATCGCTGTGAGTTTAAAACCAAATAAGTTATGAGTAGTACTGTTTTCGAAAACTTTTTACCGATTTAACTGATTTGTTGATTTTTATTCCACAACGATAGTAGATTCTTAATATACAATATCTTAATACACCTAAAGAAGTATTTAAGTAATCACCGCAACAACCTCACAATCTTAGCTCAGTTACTTAAAATAATCAGTTTGGGCCAACTTGAGTCTAATTAAAACTTTAACAACTGCTTTAATCAAGCAGGAGATCCTTTCGGACGCGCAAGCCCATAAAATCGATAACACCCACATTTGCATCCAGGTTTTCCTGGGGCGAATCCAAGGATATGTGCACCACACACTTGCCGCCTTCGCTTCGAACCAGGCCGTCATGAAATTGAGGTTATGTCGTTTGTTTAGTTTGTTGCCTCAATTATTTAGCAGTCAGGCAGGCGGCAAGAGGCAGGCAGACCGAAGCAAACCGAACCGAATCGAATCGAGGCGAGGTGAGAGGCCTTTCGAGACAGGACACTCTCTCGATGTCCTTGCGGTGTTTATGCAATTACATAAATTCTGTGTGACAATTTCGATTTGGATTTTCTTTTATTCAAATTATGCCTTCAAGTCCATCAGGGCCCAAGCAGCAGCAGCAACACACTTGAGTTCGATGTTATAAAATATTTATTGCCGGCAAATAAATCCCACACACTGACACGACCAGACGTCGTTATGGTAATTAATTTCAATCCAACACGAGACCTGGCATAATCTTATTTATGCGACTTGTGTCTGGGCTAAGGGATTTGGCATTTCTGATTTAGCATTTAGCATTTCGGATTTATATTTTTCAATTCTGCACTCTGTATTCCTTACTAATTGATGGGGCTCAAGATGCGTGTCAAGAAAAAGAAGCGTCTGTCAAAATCGCTTGTACTAAATAAAGTGCGAAGCATATTCCTGAAACAGGATCCTTTCGCTCGCCCCGCCGCAACAAAATCAATTGCCTGTCCAGGATGGCCTGGCCAATATTTGAGCTTGGCCATGCTCATGCAAAATTTAATTTTAATTTCCAGCAGCGAGCAAGTGTGTTGCAAAAGTGAGAACAAGCCAATTTCCTTTCATAGCTCTTTGGGTATACACATTTTAACCACTTGACTGCATTGTGGCTACGGCTCGGCCTTAAATGCTGCCAGAAGTCAAACACTGGCCAACAGAATCGTTCAAGTTTTGGCCACGACCCACCTCCTTCTCCCCCCAATTCCAGTTCTCCAGTTTCCAAAATAGTCTAGTAGTACTTTTGCCAATTGACATGCAGTCCTGCCTGGCAGCCGTAAATCGACATAAATAATTCATTATTGCCGCCTCGTTGCGCATATATCAAGTCACTGGCCATGGCCGCCGCCTGCAAAACGCATTTAAAGAGCTAAAAACTGGAAAAACACATGGAAAAAGTAAGATTAGCAAAACCAAAAAAATAGTACTTGGAGATGCCGGGGATTGAACCCGGGGCCTCTCACATGCAAAGCGAGCGCTCTACCACTGAGCTACATCCCCATTGCGAATACCTGTGTCCAAATTGCATTTTGCACAAGCCGTACTGGGAATAGGGATGTTTTCCAACAAAAGAGGACAACAGGAAGCAAGGAACAGAAAAAGGGTTGTGAAATAAAGTGAGTGGAGGGAAAAGCAGCATTTATTATTTATAAATTAAATAAATACAGAAAAGACTTTGTTATTTATTACATATATCAAAGCATTACAATTGTTATTACGTACTTCCCAACTGCATGATATTAATTTATTTCGCTTTGTTTTTAATTGCAATACAATTTGTTCGACTACGTCTTTATCTTTTCGTTAGTGCAACAACAAATTCACAAACAATTACTAGCTGCTGCGTCACCATTTCGGTTTCAGCTTGCTGTGTCAGCCAACAACCAATTGTTTCGTATGGGCATTTAGCGCACAATGCCGGCACGGGGGATGTAGCTCAGTGGTAGAGCGCTCGCTTTGCATGTGAGAGGCCCCGGGTTCAATCCCCGGCATCTCCAAGTACTTTTTTTCTTTTTACTTCTGTTTTATTTGCAGGCAGCACACGATCGTGTATTTCCGTGTATTTTTTTCCGCCACTTGACGATCGCTGGTCGTCGTCCGTCAGTGGTGATGCTCTTTTGCGGTACTTTGTCTCTGCTGTTTCGGTCGATTTTAGCTTCGCACTGAAAAAAGCGACACGATCATCTGGCGGCGGTTGAAAATGATTCCGATTCCGAGATCACAAAAATTAAATCGATCGCATATTTTCGCTTCTTCGTAAAATCGATAAAGTGATCCATGTGAGTACCAGGCGAGCAGCAGCGAGTAGCACACTGCTTGCCCGCATGATCGTTTCAAAACTGTAAAATGCACTCGCCCTGCGAGCGGAAGGGAGATGGCCAGCTGGCGTGGCGAACGGGAAAGCGAGACGACTGTAAGCAAAGAACCGTGACAAAGCAAACACGAAGCATACACACACATATGTACGCATACAAACATATGCCGGCTAATTACGATTCGCTGCGAGCGTAAAGTTGAGTGTTTATTTTGTATTATTTCTCGGTTGAATTGAAACGGTTTCGTTGGCCTGCCGTATTTCCTCGGTGCCTGTTCGCTTGCTTAAGAAGATTGAACGATTTTTGCACGGTTTCTTTGAACACAAAAAATTCATTCAAATGAGTTTCCTGCTCGATTTCTAGTTGTTTCGTCTGGCTTTTTGAGGCAATTCGGACAAGATTAATAATAATATGTTATATGAATGTATTCTTTTTATAAATTTGTTTAAGAAAGCACTAGAAAAAAGCAAAGTTCCCCCGGTAAAATTTCCCGAGGGATTACTGAAGATTTTTCGATATTTTTCAGATACCTGTGCAGTTTTCGTTCATTAAGTTTTTCTCCTTCATTGCAAATGCAAGTTTAAATCATTTATTACGGAAAGCCCCCGGAGGATTAAGGAAAACTTTTTTTATTGCAGGTGCCGGAAACTTTGGCCGAATCTCAAGGAGTTTTGCATTCGCACCTTCTCCGTTTCCTTAACGATTTTTGTTTTTGTTGATTTCCCTTTTTCCCTTTATTTTTTTGTGCATATAAATTTGGTGCCTAATCCGGCGACGTTTTCCCGGGAGTTGCATTTCCTATAAATATTCATGCAAATTGGCAGGGGGCTAAGAGGGCGGCCGTCGCCCCCATGAAAAGATAAACAGGAAATCTGGAAAATCGGAAAGCGGAGCAGGTGGCGCCCTTCACTCGGCCTTAATTAAATGTAAAGGAGTTCGCGTCTTAAATGCATTCGGCCCGCAATAAGTGCGAACTTATTTGCAATTTCATAATTGCCAGTACACTAGTTTTGTCTAACTATCTGTCTGTTTGTCCTTCGGCCCTTTCCCGATGCCGAGGGTTTGTCGGCCCAACTTTTTCAAAAACTAATTAAAGCGATAAGGGCAACAGAGCAGCGCAGCAGCGAAATGTCGCCACGGATTCCCTAAAAACATTGAAATAGCACTGCGAGAAATATATCGAATAAAACTGAAAATAACTAATAGAATATAAACACATGTAGAAGTTAAGAGGGGGAAAAGACATTTTAGAAATATGTAAATGCAAGACAGCAATGGGTTATCTTTACAAGTTTTCATTTTGATTTATTATTTAAAAAACTATATTTTCTCTGTAAAAAGCTTGGCCCAACTTTGGCTAGCTATTCCATTCCCTATACTTATCTAAAGATCGGGCCAAATTTGCATTAGTACACGGCTTTTGTTTGTCTCCAGCACACATGCAACGAAAAATAGGAGATGGCGTCGAGGGGCGTCAAAAGTCAATTTACTTCAATGGCCAGGCGGAAATTAAATAAATTCCATGAGCACACGTCAGTTGAAGCAGGCCGAAAGTGACAGTTGTCAGCTGTCAAAGCGGAGCAGTAAAGTACAGTTGACCATCACCTGTCTATTTACCACCCACCGCCACCCGCCGTCGCTCTTCGATTATGAGCCGAGATTACATATTCCTCGGTAAAGAGTATTTAGCAACATTTGGTTACTTTTTCACCGGCATCACCTCTCCATTATTGTTCAACGGATTTACCTTGCACGGGCTGCAGGAAAAGAAAGGAAAATGCAGATGCAGAATCCGTTTCCCTCATCCTGCCAATTGATTTCCATACAGGTGAGGCACTCGCTTGGAAACAGCAGTGTTGGACACAGCCGATAAGAGGACAGACAATGGGCATTAAATCGGTTCGAAATGGAAGACAATGGAGCAAAGGGTTCTGCGGGAATAATGGGCTCGAAAGCGAAACCATTATCTGGACACAGCCTAAAATAATCTCAGCCTAATTCCACCCAGAATGGATTTTTGAAACGCGTTTGATATAATCGTTCGGATCTAGGGGGTGTTACTGGAAACAAAAGCCTTTATTGAAGAGATGCTTCTTTGCTTGCTTTGGATTCCATAGATTTAGTTGAGTACTAAATCTACGTTAATTTAATTTAAAAATGGTGTTACAATTATTTTATCGGGTTGAGACTTTTAGAAAAGACTTGTTTTATTGGAATTAGTAACGGATCACTTTATTTTACAGCTACCATACTATGTTTTAAAATAATCGGGTTAAAACTTAGTATATGATCCCTAAATTTAATTACAAACATTTAAATTTTATCCCAATCTGACCACTATATCTTATATAGCTAACTTAGGAACGATCGTGCCAAATAAGCTGATTTCCGTTGTTTTTAAAGATATCTTTTTAAAAGAAATAATAATAATATTATTTATTTTATTATCTGCGAGGCTATTTAAACATCGGCTTTCCGAAGTTAGCTTCCATTCTAATGAAATATAAAAAAGAGAATTTAAAAAAGTCTACAGTGGTGAAATCCTTTAAATTTTTATTTTCAACATACCACACCGTTCCTTCCATTAAAACTCACCACAGTGATCACCCTTCCATTCCACTATTTCCAGCGCGCAACCTGAAAGTATGCAACACAGAGTGATAAAGATCGGGACTTGGCTGGTGAAGTGGTGACTGCTGGCTGGGCCTCCGTCGTCTCTCAGTCTCACCTGCCGAAATCAGTTACGATTTGCCCGCGAAAGCGTTAACAACGTAAAACGTTCCAACGGATCTGCAGCGTACAAGCAGGAAAACAACAACAACACCGCCGCCGTCGCGTATTGCTCTCTCACGCTCTCCTGTCAACAGTTACTTTCTGCCGATAGACTTTTTCGTGTGTTCGTTTTCGTTCGCCGTTCGTCGCCCGGCTCTCTTTTCGCCAGTGGTTGTTGCTGCTGCAGCTCCTTCATTAAACGATAAGTAAGGCTTAAACAACAACAATAAGCGCGAGTGTGAGTGACAACAGCGTTTGCATACGGAAAAAGCGAGAGTGTGGCAAAAACATCAGCAGCAACTGCAACAACATTTCCAAATCCAGCCAACGACAACAGCGACGCAGCAGAAGCGCAAAAAATCAGCAACACATTTGAAAGGGAATTGGAATTGTTTCGGTCTCCATTTGATTTAGCGGTAAGTCGTGAAATGAAATTCGCTGCAGCCTTGAGACAGTTTGAAATCCACTGAACTTGAGCAGAATTCGCGGCGAGAATATCAATTAAATCAATTATTTTGAGAAACGTGCTAAACATAAATGTGCAAAATATACATACATACATGTGTAATTCCCCCCAGTAAATATCATTGAATCATTTGCCATGATTTAACAAACTTAATAAAAATCCATTTGATTTGTCGGCCAGCCAAATTGAAAGCCATAAAAATTGCATTTTCAATAACTGAAATTAAATAAACAATTTACACACGCAAAGCGCTTCGGGTTGGGGAGGAGAGCAGACACTTCCAGGGGGAAGCGAGAGGCGAAAGAAGCTGCAATCAGCCTTAACTGATGCACTGAAACAAATATTATGGACACCTAATCATATTATTTAAATATGTGATCTTTAAAAGGTTCAAAAATTATAATTTAAGTACATTTTTTATATATTATTTTTATTATGATGAAATCATTATTTTAATAACTTTTTGACTTAGGAAATATTTTTAAAAACTCAGTTAATTAAATAATTTACTTTTTCGAAATGTTATAAAGAGAATTTAATTTCGTACAGTATTTAAACTTTGTTTAATTGCAAATTCCTTGGTAATAAATAGATCTAGTGTGACCTTAAACCTTTTGAATATGAAGACTAACTAGGCTTCAATTAAATTTGTTATTTTTTCCGGTGCACCCAAGCTGAATCAATAGACTAAATAAACAAAATTAAAATACATTTTTATTGCGTACCGCTAAAGCATGTTGCCCTGCTAACTGTTTTGGCCGCACTAGCGCAAAACACCGCCTTACATAATAATTGTTTTGATTTATTGCCTCCCTCCCCTCTCGCTCGCACCGCCACCTCCCTCTCCCCTTACCGGTCGATCGCATTGCATAAGTGCGAATGCGACATGCATGCGATATTGCTTCTCTTTTACGCGCTCGCTTATCTCGTTGCGGCCTCTCTTTTTGGCGCTATTCATAATTCGCTTTCAGTTCGACAGGTTTTTCACCTCCAACTCCCCGTCTCCCTCCTACTCCACCGCCTCCACCTTCCCACCTTCTTCTTCCAGGCACTCCCCAAAATCCACCTCACACCAAGTGTCAACTCCGGTATTCCAGCTATGTTCCAAAAGCAGGTTTCTTTGATGGTTTTTTCTGCCTTTTTTTCTATGTTTTTGTTTAGACTTTGGTTTTATTTTAGTCGGTCGTTGTTGTTGCTGCAGCTATTAATTCACCGGTTTACTTCACCTGATTTGCTGGTTGTGCATTTTTGTCGCGTGTATTACTGGTTTCTTGCCATGTTATCTGTGTGTTTTTCTCGACTCTTTTTTTTATTTTTTTTTGTGGGCTTACCTGTGTGGCACCGATTCAGATCCAATCTTCAGCGTTCTGCGCTTGTCACTGCTATGTATATAGTGACTATACGCCATGCTAATTCGATTAATGATCGCGTCTTCGGTATTTAGCGATCGGCCTTTGCATTTAACACGGTTTCAGAGCAACGCTTTTTGACACATTTCGCGGATGGAAAGATCTGTGGAAAGATCATCGAAAATGGTCGAAATACAACCAGTTTTGTGGAAAAGTGGGACTGAGCCCAGAATCTGTGGAATTTCATCAGACAAACTGGGAATTTACCAATAAAATCCAAGAACATCTTAGCCTCTAAAAATAGATTACTTATCGAGAACTATTTTTAAAGTCTCTGCCTAGAATTCATTAATAAAAATATAATTTATTTACATTTTTCCGAAAAGAACTTAATAATCTATGGTTCAAGATCAAAAACATTTACCAAGAAGGGATTGGTTAACAGTAACACCTTTTTTAGATATTCCCCGAAATTGTTAAATAGCGAAATTCAATGCGAAAAAAAAGAGAGATCGTGATAGATACACCCTTCGCCAATCCATTTTTTAGCCCATGTATACGTATAGATAAAGATATTTTGATTAATTACGCGATTAGGTGAGGAAGAATGAAGGCAATGTACCCAAAAGATATATAGATATCCAATAATAAATCATTTGCTATTTTTATTTACCAGCAAACAGCTGATTTTGAAGGCCGAAAGTGATCGTGTCTGGGTTGATCGCATTTTCATATGCGTAGCCTTGAATTCGAAATAAGTAAACAATGATAACCGACGGAGCTTCTATAGAATTCGCGAAACTTCAGGCCACTTATCATATTTTAGGCGAAAATCAAGTCGTGACTCATAAGGTTCCCACATCCATTCATTTGCATTTTGACTGGCATGCGAAAACCTTAACAATTGCAGTGTCTATGCACAATGGAAGCTACCCCGATCGTATAAGTAGTATAGTATATATTTCTCTATGTATTTTTTAGCATTTGCAAAGGTATTTTACCATTAACGTGTTCGTGTGTGCCGCCTTGCCAACAACTTGCACACTTGGCCCCAGTATTGTTTGTACATGATTATTATTTATACTTAAGCTGGCGATCATCGCTTTTTCTAAACGTTAATTTATAATATTCTCAAGGTCTCTCGCTTCACTGAGAAAACATTTGACGCAGTCGATTCCGAGTTTCGAGTATTATATAAAATACAAAAAACAAAAGCCGAACGAACTCTCCCATATATCAAATCAAAGCTTAGAAATTTTACTTTTCGCTTTTGATAAACTTTCGAAAAAAGCAAGAAAAAAAAGCAATACTGGTATAAATTATACAAAATATGTGCCTTATTAAATGGACGGCGAAGCCAGCCAGACAAACGAAAACGAAAGCCCCCAATCCCGGCCGGAGTTTCGGGTCTGACTCTGGGATCTCTCACAAAAATGTTTGGCTTTCCTACTACTACTCCCTTTTTTTGTAGTTTTTTTTTCGTTTCGGACAAAAGGCCCAAACAAGATTCAAGAGCCGAAGAAACGCCTAAAAACATCAGCAGCAGCGGCAGCAGCAACGAAACAAGTACAAAGCCAAAGATATTTCAAAAGGCCAGCACAAAGCGGCCACGGAGAGGAGACCAGACCCGGGCAAAGCCAAAAAACAGGTTCTAGAATCAATTTTTATTTTCTCAAGCTCAACCAAAAAAATAACTACAGAAACAGAATAAAACGAAATCCAAGACGCAACAGGAAAGAAGGTTTTGGAGTTAAGGGGAACGAATTTCAGATGCTCTATGGAGGGTAGGGTGTAATATTTAGAAGGTTTTCTTATTGTCAATATTAGTACATCATAGAAATAAGAAGAAGTATAGGAAAAATAGGAGTTAATCTGGATTAGTTATTGTATTAGAAGCTAAATTCTGAATTTTCTTGTAACGTTTAATAGTATCTTATATCTTTTTAAACCGAGCTGTCACTGCTTAATTCCTGACCTTTAACTATACCGTTTTAGATTTATCAATAACCCCTTGGATAAACATCGATGCTTAAGGCAGATATATCGATGTTTACATCTATCGGAAGCTTCGATACTTTTCCAGCTCGACCCCTTGGAGAGGGTATATCGAAAATATTCACCGCCTGAACGCACGAAAAATATTTGAGGCAGCCGCAGCATCAAAATGAATTTGGTTAGGACCAGGTTTCTACAGATACAGAGATACACAGATACTGCTTCTAAGTGGCTCTCCCTCGGTCGCTCGAACTGCTGCTGCCCCCTTCGGCCGTGGCATCCCCCAGCTCCCCTCACTTAGGGCGATCTTTATACCTTTTTTTTTTTTTCTTTTCTTTATTATTATTTTGCGGGTTGCTAAAAAGTTTCTGTACTCGGCCCGCAGTGTCGTCAGCGTTGGTATCCGCCGTATCTGCGGCTCTGTGTGTACGAGTATCTCTGTGAGCCAAGGCATGTAAGTGTGTGTGGTGGTTACGCGGTGCCACATGCACACGTTCTGTCAGATACATTGCGCCTAGAATTTTTCAGCCAAGTTTTATGAGCTTTTTTTCGTGAGCGAAACAAGTCGGTTACATGGCTTACATCCAAAAACAATTTGTGTATTCGCTGATGTTGCTGTTGCTGTTGCATCTGCAGACTTGCTTTGGCAGCGTTTTAATTCCTCCTTATTGACACTTCCTCTTGTCGTGGCGAGTTCTATAATTTTACACGTAATTTCCCCAGCTGGCTGTGCCGCAGCTTGCTGGTTGCTTTTTCCTGTTGTTTTGGCGACTCTGCAAATTGCTTATTAAAGTTTTGATTGATTGCTGAGCACGCCCTGAGATCCGTTGTACGAAAACCAGAAACCTGAAACACTAAGAAATGATATACAATGTGTAGCCCCTCTTGGGGTTTCTCTTTGTCCAACTCTTGTTTTTTCCCTGGTAATGAAATGTACGAGGCGTAATTGCAAGATTCACTTTTTTTCCAGCAGTTCAGCTTTAATTTATTACAGACTAGGGTCGGCTATTAAATTTTAAGTAGCACAAATAATACGAAAATTAAAAGAATGTAAAAGAGTCTTAAGAAAATTAAAAACATTCCTTTATGGTGGAGTTTATTGACATTGAAATAGGTGTTGTTTGGTTCTATTTCAATCTATGATCACCTGATCGCTTTCTAAGTATAGACTCTTTATAGTTTTAGCAATAAAATAAATGCATCTCCCAAGCTGTCTTCCCAAACTAGAAACAAAAATAAATGAATCAAACCTGTTTCTGACCCCTCTTTTTCCCATGTGACCAGTGAAAGAAACTAAGCCATAAAAATCATATTAAACATAGCAAAACATTTCGTTTAACAAATTGGTAAATATTTAATTTTAACAAACATTTGGAATGGGCGCGGCTTAATTAGCAAGACAAGGGCTTGTAGTCAAGTGCCTTCTCTCACCTGTCCCTGAATGCACCTGCCTGTGAGTTGGAGATTGAAGCTCAGTTCAAGCCTCAGTTCCTAAGCCAGGGGCCAGACAGGTCACATTCAGAGTCAGAGTCAGAGCCAGATTTACATTCACATTACAGCATTCGTCGCTGTCATTGAATAATAGAAAAAACCACAGTAAGAATGTGGGGTTTAAGTAGATTCGAATATTTTATACCTTTACTTAACGCATGTACTTCATCTATAACCTAATCCTTGGTAACGTGGGGAGTACTAACTTGATAGGTCACCTTAATTTTGACGTACCGAGTAGAAACACTAGATCATATTTACTGTATTTACTAGATCATATTTACATTTACATATTTACATTTGCGCCACTGTAGAAAATCGTATGAAATGCATAAACCCTTTAGAGTTTTATGTGCAAATTATAACGATAATTATAATCTCAAATGTAGATAGCACTCCCAAGCTAAAAACTTTAATCTTTACCAATTTAGTACGCATGCAAGCAAGATAATCAGGACAAACGATCCTACTAACATCATGAAACTGAATAAACTTATTAAAGATATTTAAGTTCGTCAAATAAATCAAGGAAATTGCATTGTACTCTTAAGTTTTACTTTTCCCTTGAAACTAAAGAAATAGTTCCTAAGTGAAACCAGTATTCTATAATCCCCCGACCTGTTACAACCCTCTAGTTTCGCCCATAATACCCCTCGCTGTACTCATTAGCAATGGGTATGCAAAGAATAAATAATTATAACCAGTTTTGCAGAGTTTCCCAGCTGTACGTACTGCAAGGTATTTGTTAACAATTCTCAGACGCCCGCGGCGACAACAACCGAAGACGCGTCTTCTCGTAACTGAAAACTAGCATCTCGGATCTCGGAGCTTTGGGGGAGAGGCTGCTAATGAATTTTTATGAAGATGTGTGCTAGTGATTCATGGGCGTCTGTGAAACTGTCACCACACAAGTGTTAGGTGCTAAACGAATGCTAAAACTAATCACTTTGGCGTCATCTCCCGAAAAAAGCCTCACATAATTACCCATGCATATCAGGGAGAGCGGGCAAGGGCCATGGGCCAGAAATTCCTTAATTAAAAAACAGGCAGCGATAAGATACGGCCGCGAATCTATTAAGCACAGGCACCATGTTTGATAAAGTCCAACACAAGAATTAAAATGTGTCTCAGATCGTTAAGATAATGGTAGACCCGGCCAGTACAAGCCAAAAGACGAAAATCAATTATACGTATGCCTCCTTGAAGTCTGTATGGAATCGTTATATATTTCTGGAAAAATCTCCCATCACGATCCCCAGATAGTGAAAGTTCTTCCTGCTCTCTTGGCTTTCAGTTTATTTATTTCTTTCGCTTATGTTTTATTGCTTGCATAAAAATCTCGGTTGAAGTTGAAGCACTCCGAAGTGAACTCGCAAATGTCGTCAGCCTTTGTTTAATTTATTACGTAGCCTCAAACTTTTAGTCACTTTTATTAACAAACAGTCGAGTTATCATCATTGTGGTGGCTTCACTTGCTGTTGTTTACTCTGCCGCTCGGCGGTGAAATATTATTGCCATAAGTTGATATTTTCATTATATTTAGCTGGCTTTAAATGGGGGGTTACATAATAATTATAAAGAGCCAAGTCAAGTTTATCTACTCGTTTAGCTATTTATGGCCGGGGCTAATTGCGATTTTTAGGGTATTTAGGGGAGTATCGCCACAGATTAACCCGAGAAGGTGGACATTAGGGCAACGCCTGTAGAACTTAATTTGTAAATAATTGCTCTAGTATTTAGTGCTAGAGCTATTTTTCTGTATATGGGAAAGGAAATCGCTGAGGAATGAGTCGACCAACTGGGTAATATCTGATTTCCAAGCCGTTCCCAGGAATTGATATCTTAAATACCCCGCCGACACCCCACAAATTCGCAGTATGACTCAGTTATTTAGCACTCGCCTCATGAATTTCTCACCTATGCAGAGACGATTTCTTATTAAAATTTTATTGCGATAAGCCAAGAATAATCCCCCGCCGATTGCGGCATTTGGCAAATTAATTTTATCTCATTTACTCGACTGTTTTTCCTTTTATCGGCTCCCCGAGTCTGCCTATTTACATAGACTATAATTAAATTCCATTTCGAGTGTGCGAAAAGGTAACAATAAACCGAATTTAATTAGAATTAACTTGCAACTTTGCCGCTCGATCCGAGAGAGTTCCCGTTGAGAAAATCCCATGATACCCTATACGTTTATTCCTTTTATTTCGGGGCTATAACGGATGGCGGGGCGGAGAATCGGAGAATCTGTAGGCGAATCGAAATCAACTACCTGTAAGTGCCTAACGGCTAATTTGCTTTAATGATGAGAAACCGCTTAGGTAAACAAACAGCAGGTAACAACAATGGAGGCTGTCTGCTGCTGCCACTGTCCCCATGCGGGCTTTCTGAGAGGAGCTGTCAAGAGGGGGATGGGGGCTTTTGGCCAGCATTGTGAATGATAAAACCTGACAGGCAACACGAGAGTGTGTGTGTGTGCGTGTGTACTTCATGCTTGATTGCAAATTCAATTAAAGTTTGCGCAGTTCTCGAGGCTCGGAGAAGCGGAGAGAATCGAGAGAAAAACCGAAGGGATAGAGACAACTGGCGAACGGGAAATCGCTTGACAGGGCACAAAAAACGATTTATGAATTTGCAAAACACTGCCAATTATAGAGCTGGTCAATCTTTAGCCTAGTTTCTGCATAAAAAAGTAGGAAAATATGCAAAAGAAAGAACTTCTTTTAAGATCTTTTTAGCTTGACAAGCAGATCTTCAAAAATATCGATGTTTTAACCTGATACATCGAAGTTTAAATGTAAAAATATCGAAAACAAAGGTGTTTTCGCTGTTTAACTGTAAAAATATCGAACATATCGATGTTTTAGCGGCTCCACTTGATAGCCTTTATAACTGGAATTTACAGGAACTGTAATTATTATAAATGTTATAAGAAAAAATCACATAATACTCATTAAGTTGTAAATTTTGATCATATATTAAGAATATTTCACACAAAATAAAATTAAATTATGATAATCCTTAAAAAAATCAATTTTAAACCTAATACTTAATAATTGAATGTATTTTTCAGGGACTGTAACGGTTATAATTAAAAAAGCAAAAAATTACAAAATAAAAGTTATTTCTTCATTTTTACGAAAAAAATTGATTTTTAATAATTAATATTAATTTTAATAATAAAAAATTAGTAATAATTATTAAATATCAATTTTTATATAAAAATTACGCAATAACTTTTATTTTCAATTTTTATTAAATAAATTGAAAAATAAAAATTATTCTATAACTTTTATTTTAAAAATTGAAAATAAAGATTGAATCTATATATCTTTTGATCCGTACAAGCCAGATCCAATATATATGTATATATATGATCTACACATCAATACCTTTCAATACCTATATATTGGATCTGACTTCTACGGATCAAAAGATATATAGATTCAATCTTTATTTTCAATTTTTAAAATAAAAGTTATAGAATAATTTTTATTTTTCAATTTATATAATAAAAATTGAAAATAAAAGTTATTGCGTAATTTTTATATAAAAATTGATATTTAATAATTATTCCTAATTTATAATTATTAAAATTAATTTTAATTATTAAAAATCAATTTTTCTCATAAAAATTGAAAAAAAAAAAATGTATCTTGTTTTTGAATTCGCCATGAAAATTTAACTTGTGACAATTTTTTCCAATTTTTTTGGAGACTGTTTTGGGCTTCAATTTTTTTAAACCCATAATAATTATTTACGGTCCCTGGTATTTTTGAATAAAATTAAACTATTGGATCATAACTATCCTCACTTTTAAACAAATTTCGACAAATTAAATTAAATGTGCAAAACTCTAGGGCTCAAACACTTTCAGATTCGAGTTTAATAAACTGAATTATATATTCATAAATCTATTCTAGTTTTAAACCATTTTCAAAGACATTTTAACACTTCATTGAATGTGAAATCTTATAGTCCAACATATAATTAAAATACCTGGTAAATAACCCACCCGATTGCTTTATAATTAGTCAAAATTGAGCAAGACAAAAGAAACCCTTGATTAGTTTCCATTATTTTATAGCACCATCTTCAATTACGATTAATGGCCATTTTAATAATAATTGGCGTATACCTTATTAACTACAAATACAGCATTATGCGATCATGTTTCGTTTAATTTCCGTCTATCAATTTAACGATTTCTTTGTTTGCTGCCTGCCACTGTGTGTACTACTTGTACAATGATGATGTTTTGTGACGTTTTTTCCCAAATGCCAGTTCCGCTTCCTAATAGAAATCCAAATTGAGCGGCTGAGTGCCATAAACCCACATACACATGCGAGTGGAAACAATTATTATTATTATATTTATTATTATTTCAATCCCATCCCGTGCAAACAAATCCCCTCCTCCGCCGCCCACAAATAGTCCTATTGTTGGTTCTGAATTGAATTTTTTTGCGCCTCATTGTTTACCTTTGTATTGAATTAAAAATCGCTTACAATGGGGGAGGCTGGAGCCAACAATTGGCGGGTGGGAAAGTCAAGGTCATTATCCACGAGCTCATCTTGTTCCAATAAATTAGGCCCCCTACCCCGAAGGCAGCTGATCGTCAAAAGAGCTAATGCCAGCACTCATAAATCTTACAGCCTCTCCTCTGATGATGATTCAACTTTCAACGCACGAAACAGAAAATAAGAAAAGATCCAAAACAAAAACATAAATAAGTACGAAAATAAAAGGCAAACAAATTTTCAAGCCGAGACGGAACACAAATGCCTTTGTAATTTGCAATGCCTGACACTGCGACTGGAGTCTTTTCTTGTTTTTTTTTCAATTATTTAAAGTTCAGGGCTTTAAAGCTGCTGCATTTGTTGACTGAAAATTACGGGCAATTAATATCGGAGCTGAGATTTTAATTGTGAAAGGCCCCGATGACTACAAACGATGTGTGTCTCAGTGGCTAATTAGCAAGTTCCTAAGTGAAATTTCAAGTTAAGGCTCTCAAGGTCATCAGGAATTTGTAGGAATATATTTTCAAGGGATTAGAAATCAAATTTCAAAGGGTTTATTACTCAGTTTGTTATTTAAAAATATCTAAACTCATTTCTTATTTTGTTTTTTTTTCTGGGAACAAAAAGGAGATCGGCTCTAAATGGGTACCCAAGTACTCCTATGAGCCTCACCACTAAAACATAGTTATTTTTATTAGGAATTTGAAGAAATTTATTTTTATAGAATTACAACACAACTTTAAAATGCTTTCTTGTTAATAATTATTAAAAAATCCCAAAATATATATATTTTATATATATTACAAAGAACTTCTTTGTATAACTTTGAAGCAATGGAAATGCCCTAAAAGTTTATATTAATAAAGCAAGTCTCATAAAAATAATTATTCACGATAATCCCTGATAAGAAGGAGCTTTTGGAATTAACAGAGATATTGTGAAACTTTCCCCACAAGGCGGAATTCCGTACAGAATTCCACACCCTATGTAATAATACTATATAAATATGAAACAACAAAATGGTCTCTGGCTTTCAGTATTTCCGTTTTTATTTATGTAACTTAAGACGCATTTCCTACATTTTACACATTTATCTGTGACACATTATGGGGTTATATATGTATTTAATAACAAATATTTTTTTGCAATATTCTGCTGCCAAGTTTGCAGGAAAATCACGTTCCTTTCCAGCAAATTGTCTCTGCCAGTGTGTTTTGTGTGTGGGAGTGCGATAAGCGGGCGTACTAAATCAATTTTGACCCATGAGCACATGCATGTGGAATTTCTATTTGGGCATTCGCAGGTTTCCACGGCCAAAAGTGGAACAGCGACGAAACTTAAGCACGGCCATAAACGCTGCTTGGCGAGCAATTACAATTATGGCAAGTACTTGTCAGATATGCCCATAGAAACTATCGCTCGGCCAATTGGAATAAATAGAGCCGAACAAACAACACGTAGTATGAATCTCAAGAACTCTGTTGGACACTGGACTCTCCATTAAGCCAGGGTCTCTCTCGTATTTGGGGTCATGGCAATATGGGTCACTCCAGCGTATTGTCAATGTCAACGGCAGTGTCATAAAGGAAGCCGACGATAAGGTGGCCGAAAAAGCTGAATGGGCTAGAAGTTTCCGTTATCATTCGGTAGTCGCGATTGCCATAAAAATATATACTATGAGTGTATATATGTATCCACTGGACTTGTTGATTGCCAGCCCCCGTCGAACTCGCACTTTGTATAAAACACACAACTTAATGACGAACTTGGCACGATATTGTGACATTTCCATTCCAGACTCTTGTCTCGCTTTGCAAGGAACAAAACCTCATTATGAAATCTGGCATTTTATCAGTAAATGTTTCGACGCCAAATGAGAAATGTTATAGGCAAATTAGTGGACACAACAAAAGCGATCGATTGTTACCCTGTAAAGGTTGAAAAAGTACAGATTCTATGATTTATTCAAGTTAAATATTATTGTTTGCTGTCTTGAAAAACTTATATGTTTGCCTCTCTTTGCTTTGCCAGCAAAGTACAAGCACTAGAAAACGACAGAGTTTCTTTATAGTTGCTTTATTAGTTCTTTGAGTTGAGATTTATTTTCTAAACTTTTCCAAAATAGGGAACTTCTATGAACTTAAATGTATGTCTCTCTTAGCTTTGCCTGCAAAGTACAAGCAGCAGTAGTTGTTTTATTAGTTTTTTGAGTTGAGACTTTTGTTTCCTTTTCTTTTCAAAATAGGTATAGTTAATATAGTATATTAACTAGGTATAGTTAATATACCCTACAGAACGATGTAGGGTATCAACACACCACTATCAAAAATAATGCAGCACCAAACAAATTCATATCGCTGCCGCGAATTCAGTGAGACAAGTCAGTTTGCGGTTAAGCTCTCTTAAGAACTCCCTTCTAAACTTGATGAATGCATTTAATTGATATCAATATTTGTTCTTTGCCTTCACAGAAGTCAAGATGTCCACGCCCACTTCCCCCAAGACACCAACACCGCCCACTTTGCCGCCGGGCGTGACCAAGACCTGTCACATAGTCAAGAGGCCCGATTTCGATGGCTATGGCTTCAATTTGCACTCGGAGAAGGTGAAGCCGGGACAGTTTATCGGCAAGGTCGATGCCGATTCTCCAGCAGAGTCGGCCGGGCTCAAGGAGGGTGATCGCATCCTGGAGGTCAACGGAGTGTCCATTGGCAGCGAGACTCACAAGCAGGTGGTGGCCCGGATCAAGGCCATTGCCAACGAAGTTCGTTTGCTTCTCATCGATGTGGATGGCAAGGCCATCGAGGTGAAGTCCTCGTCTCCTCCAGCAGCATCTGCTGCCGCCTGCAATGGCAATGGCAACGGAGCCAGCCAGAACGGCTATGAGGGCACCAAGCAGGAGATGCCGGGAGCCAGTGCCAACATCAGTAGCATCAGCATGGTGAGCACCAAACGATCCTCGAATGCCAGCAGCATCCAGAGCGGCAGCACCATGAATGCCTCCGATTTGGATGTGGTCGACAGGGGACTCCCGTCGCCGCCGGCGCCCGTGGTTAGTCCTCTGCCCGTGCAGCAGCAGAATGGCAGCAAACCCTCCTCGCCGATCAACAACAATACGCTGATGAGCACACCGCCGCCGCCATCCGCCACTGTGGCCGGTTTGAACAACAATGGCAGCGTCTACAACACCAACGGGAATGGCACAAATGGCATGACCACGCCCATAACGCCACCTCCGGCAACAGCGACGGGCGGCAATCGAGCGGGCAGCCTGAACTTGCCGCTGACAGCGGCCGAGATGCGAGCCAAGCTGGCCTCCAAGAAGAAGTACGACCCGAAGAACGAGAGTGTGGACCTCAAGAAGAAGTTCGACATCATCCAGAAGCTCTGAGACGAATGGAACACCATACTTGTTATAATGTCAGGATGAGGAGCTAGGAGCTAGGAGCTAGGAGCTGGTTCTGTCAGGCACACACCACAAACACAAACACAAACACACACAATATACAATATATGTTTAGCTAGTAGTACGCAGAGTCACTTATTAACTAAGCAAGTTTTTAATTATTACCCCCTAAGAGCGAAGCGATGGAACGAACTAAAGGGCGGAGGATGAAGTGAGCGGAGCGGAGCGCCTCCCCTTGGAATATCTAAATATATATCCACAGATGACATGAAACGCATTCTTCTTCAAATTCAAATTCAAATTTGGCAATGTTGTTGCGCCGCCGCGGTTCATTGAACAACTTTCGTTGATTATGTACTTAGTTTTGCTTGTATTTTGGTAAATCAAATAAAGCAAAATGATAAAAGTAGCATGTGTGTTTTTTTAATGTGGCAGCTGAACAAACAGCCAGCGAAAGAGTAGTCGGCCTTTAAAGTGTGTGTTTGAAACTAGTTTTAAGGCTGACATTTAGCATTTCATCTTAGGTATGTTAAAAGTTCCAACAGATCTTCGTCAAACTTGATGTTTTTTATTTTAAACGGATAATACTTTGGTTAACCCCACATCAACCGTATAGAGAAAATCAACGCATTAAATCTGACGGGCGATACCTTTGTAACCCATTAAAAATAAAGGCAGTTGTCGGGAATTTGTTTTAAAAGATGTTAATTTCTTTGAACATAATGATCTATATTTTGTTTACAAAAATATTGATAAATAAAGGACTTATGTGCTTTCTTCGGAGGTTTGCAAAAAGTTTCCCAACTGCGGACATGATTCCTGCCGAATTAGTAGCTGAACCCAAACAATTAAAAAGGTTATTTAAGTTAAAGGAAAATCGTTTCTACCGTTCATAAACTATTGAAGATATGATCTTACCCCTCACAGGAGGTAAACTATTCAATAAGCAGAGAAAACTCGATTTTTAGAAGGTAGTATAGCCCCTTAACTTAAAATAACTCCATTAATATTTTGCGCTGCGAATCTAAAATTGGTTCATTCTGTTTGTCATTCATTGGACCGTCTTCTTGTATTCTTTTTCAGAATTACTTATGTTCTTTGCGGTTATCTTATATGTTTATATGTTATCTTATACCTTACTCTAAACTCTCAAAAAAAAAGGAGTCTCAAAAGTCTGCGTACAGATAAGAAAATCGTCCTATATTTGCAAACTAAACTCTCCGTCGTTTGGGCATCGATTTCACTAATTTAATCCTGATTTGAATCCTCTGGTGCAGTGGATCCAAACAGATAGATTCGCGAGTCTACAAGTTTCTCTGCCCGAACTCTGCTTGCACCAACAGTGTGCCGTCTATCTCGTCGGCAAAGACAACACGATCTTACTCACACAACTGCTAATGTAACGTGTCAATGTATGCGTGTGGGCACCACTGCTCCTCTAGTTTAATTTACTGTCACTTTCGGAGGATAACTGACTTTTGCATACATTTTGACATTATGTTGCGTTTTTTATCGGATTTAAGTTCGTAGATTGTGGAGGAGTACGCAACTGTTGTTTTACGTTGTACAAGAGATAATGCTTCACTTGTCATTTTCAAATGGTTTTCTTCAAACTTTATGTTTTTTACTTAAATAAATATCTTACTTAAGTAAATAACTTGCTTACCTTTTCATCATTGTATCAATATATAGCTTACATCTACGGTTATTAAGAACTAGTTAACTTTGTAAAGAAACCCGCCCAAAGTTTACGTCTAAGAATGCAGTTCCTGTCGCTTGAGATTGCAGAGAGCGGCCGCCACAATGATCATTTCATCGAGATAGCCCAGCAGTGACTTTTTCTCAATGGCCGAATGACCGAGAATTCGAAATTCCCGGAAAGTATCAATCATATCCCGCATCTGGGCCCTGCACGTCTGCTCCTGCACCCTCAACGTGGGCAGCTGTATCGACGGAGCTCTCTTGGAGGTGAGGGCCCCGTCCACGACGCTTAGGGATTGCTGGTTGGCAAGCTTACCACCCAATTGCTGGGCCTCGAACTTGCTAAGGGATCGCTTCGGTTCCCCCGCTATCTGCTGGTAGTCCAGCTCATCCCCCCAATCATCTTCTGGTTCAGTCTTCCGGACCCGCGGCACCCCTTTGCCCGGCTCGGCGCACAGCGTCAGGTACTTGGGTATGATCTCCCGAAATTTGCTGGCCTCGAACAGCTGAAGATCGTCGCAACTGCCGGGATAGGCGCTGGACACGTAGCTGATGACACCTTGAATGAGAACGACAGGGTACACAGGTTAAGCAAGCAAGTTTGAACTCAATAAGTTTGCCTCTCCTTACCATTCGTATTACAGCACAGTATGAACTTGTAAGTGCTTGAGCTGTCCCAGCGCAGCTCCTCCGGCACATCCGTTTCCACACACTCGATCATCGAGCGCAGGTGCAGCAGATTCGCGCGGTATTCCAGCGGCGTGTGCTTGAGCCGCTCATGATAGTGCCTGGCATCGGGCCAGCGGATCAACGGAGCCAGGCAGCGGGCCAGCTTGATGAGCGTCCGCTTGAACAGTTCCTCCGTATCCCATTCGCTCAGCTCGAATGACTGTCCCAGCAAGGCGAAGGGTTCGTTCTGACGCAGCTTCCTTAGCGTAATAAAGCAGTCAAGGTGCGTGATATTCGCATGGCGACAAATGAGGCGCTTAAGCAGCGGCAAGTGCTCCGCTGCCACGCCGAAATGGAGCATCGTGGACTGTTCCATCAAGCCCAGGGTGAGACAACGCATGCTGCGCTGCGGCAGCCGCAGGTCCCTCTTAATGAACACAGCTTGGCGCACAGCGGAGGAGACTCTGGACACTGTGGGCGAGTTTTGAAGCGACGTTGTCCGGCTGGTACTCGGCGTAGATACTGGCGATATGCTCGAAGATGATTGTGTAGCTACTAGCGGCGGCACAAGCGTTGGCCTTGTCGTAGCCTTGATGATCGTGTTGGGCGGCAATGAGCTGATGGCCACGCCGAGCCCTTGGGAGTCCCGTCTCGCCTGCCACTGCAGGGGGGCGGAGCCACTGGCCTGAATCACATATTTCGGTGTCTTCGGCAGGGAAGCTGGAAATATGGAGGAAATTATATCTGAACTCGTTTAGTTTTCGCATGCTCTTGTCCCACTGTACCTGCCGGTGCAGTTGTGGCAGCACCCGTTGCCCCCATCGTAGTAGCCGTTGCTGCTCTCTTCATACTGGGCCTTATGACAGCTGGAATTTGGTTCAAAACTATGCCGCCCGATGACACTCTTATCGTGGCATTTCCTGCCTCCAATTTTGGCGTTCCAACAAAGGGTTTCTGTGCGGATAAATAGCAATTTAATTCCACAACAAATCCACGATTTTAGCGCATGTTACTAAACAGCTGTTCGCGTTGTGTCCACTCTTTACAGCGGTCTGGCAACGCCACAAGTCAACAAATCAGAAAAAAAAAAAAGTTGTTTATATGCTTGTGCAGATTTTTGGTCTACCTCATTTTTATGCTGGGAATCAATAGTTTTCGCTTTGATAACTACGCCGGGCGGTACGGCCACCAATCCACCGCCGGATTTCTGATATTTTGTTATAGTCACTGACATTTTGGCGGCCTTAAATCCGTTTTTTCGCAAGCGAATTATAACAGATTTCGCTGTGGACAACAAGAAAATTAATACTGGTACTGCCAGACAGCTCGCAGAGTTAGCAGTGTGTTCACGTTAGCAGAGCTCGGCTAACTGCCGCTGTTAGTGTATGGCACCAACTTTTAAAAATTAAAGACTAGTTAGTGTTTAAAACAGTGAAGTAAATGAAAATCAAACCATCTTAAATACTGTATCTTTAACTAAATTTCTTAAGGAAAGACCTGATAGGGAGATAATTTTATACAGTAACAATCATGTTGGTTCTCAAAAAAACTGCTGTTTTAGTGTCTACCAAAGAGTGTGTTTCTTTTGAGAATAAAAGGGCAACAAATGAATCTTTTCTTTTGGAGAAAACAGAGCATGTGGAAATCATAGATCATAGATATTCATGAATTTGTGTCCGGGACCTAATATAAAATTTACTTTAATCCAAACAAGTTATAGGAAAATGAAGTTAAAAAAAAATAAATTAATTATTTTTTTACCAAGGAATTTTGTGGTATGTTTTCGAGTCATCAATGGAATATCTCTTGTTTTTTTCTGAGGAAGAAATTAAAGAAAACATTTTTATTAAGCATTAGTTCAGTTGAAAGGCTATGAAAAAAACGAAAAACTGTTTTTGACAGTGAAAAAAGAAGGAAAGTAAATATGTACCAACTGAGGCGGTCAAAATAAGTTTTGAAGGCTATGATATTCCCGAAAAGTCTCAGTTTTTTTGGTATGTACGACGAAGGTGACTCATTATTTTCCCAAGCTGGGACAATGTTTTTTTACACTTGCTAGTCTAGCAGGTGTAATAAATACAAGTACAAGTACAAGTGTGTGATGGTTATTACAGAATATTTAAATGTATTCTGTGTAACGGCAAGGATCATACAGCGAGAAATAGGAAAAAATGTCCTGTGCGGGAAAGAGAAACTAACATTACCAAACTTATGACAATTAAGAAAATAGCCAGAAGGGAAGTTTTCAATGCTGCCCCCCTCGTAAGATTGATGATTCATTTTTAATAAAACACAATGATTATTTTACTATTTCCATATTGAACATCGACTTTCAAAGCACAGTTTTGATAGGCAAAACTTGGAGTTGAATCTAAAGAATAGATTTATGGTATATAATAATGCTGCGGGTGAGTGGTAGAGCTTCCACCGATCGGAGCCTATCATTCGGTTGAGGTGACGCAAATTAATAAATAATTATAATAAAGTAATTCAATTATTTTTGAATGAATTAGCGTCGTAGTCGGTTTGCCGGAAATTCCGCGGAATGTACATAGATCAACACTGGCGTTGCCAGACATCACGCCCAGTGTACAGTATCTTCAGGTTGGCAGAGCTCTGTTAACAGCCGCTGTTAGTGGGGGCGCCAACTTTTCAAAAGTAAGGCCGCGCCAAAGCTTACACCACCGAACTGCAATTAGTGGGATACTTGATGGGTAATTGCAGTGACTGACGTTGCGAAATGCAACAAAGCAATTTGGCTATGCGCTACGTTTACGCTATGAGTTTACTGCCTCGCGAAAAAGAGGCCATTGCGCACTTGAAGTGGCGTTTTGTTTTTAACTGTTGCAGTCTTTTGTGTTTATTGCGAATCAATTGCAAATAGAGTCGCGAAAATGTGCACACAGAGAAATAAAGATTGCTTTAATGGTTTTTAATATTTCCTTAACAACTATTTACTAGGGCGGAAGAGCTTACTGGTCTAAAATGATTATTGGGAGATTTATTCGGCCTTTGATCTTTGGGTAGATAAGCTGTTAAAAAATGCAAATTGAAGTCTGATTTTTGTCGTTTATCCCAGCCAATTTATTAAGAAAAAACCCACGTTATTTTCCCATGTGTAATCATCAATTTTCGGTTAGCAATTTATGCATCAGTATACGTTTGGTCCCCTCTCTCTTCTTGTATGTTTGCTATTATGACGGGCCACGCCATAATTGCGAAAATGTTGCCAAGTTTTGAGCGAGTGTGTTGTTATTGGCGGCGAGTGCTTCCTGCAATTAATTTGGCAGTCTGCTGACGCAATCGCCAATGCGATCGGATCGCTCCTTGCATAATGAACTGGCCAGAAGAATACCACTGAGAGCGGACAGTAAGTGGCAACTGGTTTTCTTCCATTTCCATCTCCATTTTCCGCCATGAGTGTTACGTGCTGTCTCGGCCATGGCTCGCTGGTCAGTTTTCACTTTCACTTCCGCTGCGCCCGCGCCTGCTCTGCCCCGAAAAACCCATTAATTTTCGCGCTGTGATTGTCAGTGTTTCTTTAGCTTATAATTTAAATAGAAATCGTAGGGTCTAACACAATGATAAAAGTACTAACACATTTGGCTTAAAACTGATGCGGAAACCAATTTGATTTTTGGGGGAGGGGATTTTGGTTTCCGCCAGATCTCGACGGGAGTAGCGAGTTAGTTTGTCCTCTCACTGCTACTCCCTGATGGTCACTCCCTCTTCTGCTCTGGCTCTGGAGAAGCGACTTCTTCTCCTCTTCTCCCAATCTTCCTTCTTCTTCTTCTTCTCCTCCCGCTCGTGTCACCCGTTCAACGTCCAGCTCAACGTTGCTGCGCGGATGTATCTGAGAGATACAGATGGATTCGCTCGCTGCTTCTCGTGCGCTCTTCTTCCTCCCTGTTCGTTCTTCGACATTTCTCACTCCTTCCGTTGCTTCTTCATCTTCTTGTGCTCGCGTTCTGTGCTTCTGGCATCGCTTAGTCCCAGGAGATCCCTAGTAGTGTCCATGGCCATGGCCGTGGTGTTGGTACTCCTCATGGTGGTCATCCTCGTGCTCGTGGTGATGCTTGAAGATTGGCACCTCGACATGGTACTTGTGTGGGACGGGAATCTCCTTGTGGATGGGCACCTTCACCTCCGAGTAGACGGGGATTGGCTTCTCGATGGGAACCCTCACCTCATAGGGCACTGGCTTCTCGACGGTATAGGGGACCTTCTTCTCCACGGTATAGGGCTGTGGCACAGGCACCTTGACATGGACTGGATAAGGTTTCTCAACCTGGGATGGGAATCGAAAGGAAGAGCAATGGGTTAATAGATGGTTGTTGGGGAAACCTCTCTAGGTAATATATAATCTGATATTTACTCACCTCAACCTTGTAGGGCTTGTCGACTGGCACTTTCACCTCATACGGAACCTTCTTCTCAACGACCACGGTGTATGGCTTTTCCACCTCGACATCGTAGGGCTTGGGCACCTCCACATCATAGGGCTTCTCCACCTCGTATTTGACTTCGTAGGGGACTTTCTTGATCACCTCATATGGCTTGGGAACTGGCACCTCAACCTTAACCTCATGTGGCACCTTCTTGATGACCTCATAGGGCTGGGGAACTGGGACCTTGACCTCATAAGGGATCTTCTTAATCACCTCGTAAGGCTGGGGAACGTGCACCTTAACTTCGTATGGCTTGTCAACTGGCACCTTCACCTCATAAGGGATCTTCTTGATCACCTCGTAAGGCTTGGGGACATGGACGGGCACTTTCACGTATTCCTTGACATGGACGGGTACCTTCTTCTCCACGATGTAGGGCTGGGGCACATCCACCTTCACTTCATAGGGGATCTGTTTATGAGAAGTGATTATTGATTTCGTTGCTTTAGAGAATAATACGTGTTGGAGTGGCCTTTAGCTTACTTAAGGACTCAAGGACTTTTTAGCAAGATTTTTGAAACAATTTGGTTAGGATCGAATAAGTAACTTTCAGGGTTTTGATAATATATATAAAAACAATTCCTTCATTACCAATTTCAGCGTTGAAAGGACTCGAAACTCACTTTCTTTTCGACGGTATAGGGCACATGCTTTGTGACCGTATACGGCACCGGAACCTTCTTCTCAATGGTCACCGTCTTGATGTGCTCGTGGTGGTGTTCATGATGGGGCTGGTAGTGGTGATAGTCGCCCAGATGGAGGCCCCTCTTCTCTACGGTCTTGCCATCGCCCTCGGCCTTATTCTCCTCGACTGCTCCTCCAAAGTGGGCCAATGCCACGCACACGGCGAGACAAGGAAGTACGAACTGCAATGGAGGATACGGGACACGATTCACTCTCTATCTCTGATCTCCGATCACACATTAAGCACTTCAACTTCAACCACTATGCATATATTTCAGATCCTCGAGAAGGGGCTCGACTCTATGGATTTACCATTCGCATTGTTGAGCTGCTGATTCGACGTCTCACGGGGGAACAATTACTCCACGGTTCGCTGTGCTGCACGGGTAACGAGATCCAAGCTGGGACTGAATCGCTGAGCCGCTGCACTCGGCTTATATACACCGAAAAATTGGACTGTCTTGTCTTTCTATATCTCGCAACGGCAAGACTCCGAACGGACGGACGGTGCGGCGCATTCGCAACTCTTTTGGTTGCCGTCGCCGTCGTCGTTGTTGTAGTTGTGGATTTTGGCTTAGTAATGAAAAGTCAGTTGGGGGAACGAACGTTGGTGTTATATGAAAACTTGTTTCGGTTTCGGTTTCAGCCAACATCAGGGGGATGGCATGTCGGCAGGAGCCTGGGATTAACCGGGTCGATATCCTACAGACAATAGCTAGGAAGTGGAAATCTGTGGTTCACAGACCCACATAAAAGTCAGCGGCCGCCTCGATTGGTGGCTTTGATTCGTGGCTGACTTTATCCAATTGCAGGCCAAAGCTTCCGTTTTTATTGGACCCACACCTGGACATATGATATATGCGATTCGAGACTGGAGACTCGAGATTCGAGAGGCTGGGGCTGGGATTATGCAAATGCCTGCGGCTATTGACTTCGCCTCGAATGCGTTGCAAAGCCAACAGGCCGAAACCCCAAAAATGGCCAAAACCGATACCCGCCGAGTGTGGTAAGTGGCAAGAGACAATAAGAAGGTTAAGCTCTAAGCACAATGCGTTTTGGTTATTTGATATATTTTACATATTTGATCTCGGCTTATAGAGCTTTATGGGGTCATTCATATCATCTCGAGGCGGTGAGTGGGACCACAGAAGATGTGCACAGGGAAAAATGATATAAACTACAAATATATTTACAGTGTTTATTTCGTTTTAAGACATTATTTAAGGGGCAATATCTGAAACAATCAGGAAAAAGAACGTACATATTACCTACCAAAGAATTTCCTTGAGTTTTGCAATCAAATAAAAAAGGGTCAATAAAGAAGAATCGTAATACATATTTAAGATATTATTATTATTATTATTATCAAATTAAATCTTGCATATGATGTTAAACTTAATACTTATTTGCAGAGCACTAGCAGCAGTGATCTTCGACATCTTTAAGATATACATTCTATTCTAAAATTTAAATTAGCTTCAGTAATTTCTTAATTAAAGTCATTTTCAAACTTTTTTAATAATGGTTATCTTTTAAATGTTTTATTTATTGACAGATGTTGACAATAAAATAATGTAAAAAACTCTTAATAGGTTGTACACCTTAATTAGAATCCATAACCCATCCTGGTCTCCAAAATTATTATTTATTTTCTAATGAACTAATTAGTTGACCCCTTGTTTTTGACTAATTTCTTTTAAGTGCATTATTAGCTGGTTGACTTGTTTTATTTTTGGCATCTTTGTAGTCGCATTGGGTCATTGGGATTGAGTAGGCGTAGAGACCACAAACCCCCCTGGACACATGACTGCTGCTGCAACCGGCAATCCGATCCGTTTCGATCCGATCGTGATTGCTACCCCGGGAACGGTGCCTGTGGGAACCCACGGCGCTACGTGGTGGCCACCGCTGCCAGCGTTTCGGGGTAGAGTACATGTGGGCTGGAGTCGCGAGTGCGCATTATGTGATCTATGACTGAGTGGCTGCCTGCCTGCCTGGTTGCCTGGAATTTTGTGCAATCACTGGCAGTCATTAAATTGAAAACATACTTAGCTGCGGAGTTGGCTATTTTAAAATCCATCGTGTGGCAATAGCAACAATTCGACTAAACACACACCAGCGACTAAAACAAAGCCAGGTACAATTTTTTTTTCATTTATTTTTTTTCGCAAATGCGCAAAAAGACTACGAAAAAAAGAGCCTAAAACGAAGGAAAAAATAGCGACAGAGACGCGGAAGACAGGCCATACCATTTACATGCCCATTCTATTTCATAATCAAATTTAGGCACCGATTTATTTATTTTTTTTTTCGTTGCCACTAATTGCCCATTGTCCAGCTCGTGCCCCCGTCCATTTTCCTTCCCGCTGCTTTTGAGTGCCTGGAAATTCGTTACTGCAATTCTTCGCAGCGATTAACGGCTCTTTCTGCCTGATTAACGGGTTCGCTAGTGCGCTCTCGCTCGGCCTCTTTCGCACACACTGCATTTGGTCAACGACCTTCACTTGTTTTTTGGAACGGCGTCTTACCTTCTCTCTTTCTGTACTCTTCTCGCCCCGCCCAAAATCTTCAGTTCACGTTCGCTTTATCTCCAAAAGAAGGGTAACAACGACGACGCAACAACCTTGACCTAATCACTGTTTCTCTTGTTATCTCGCTTGTAACTTGGGGGATTTACAGCCAAACTTCAGAGATAGAAAGAGACCGTGTGCTGTGCGTGCGGGGTGTGATTAGATTTTAAGTGGCCATAATTGAATGTGAAAGTGAATATCTCAATTCGTTTCTTATGCAACCGGCTTCCTTTAACCCAGTTTCGTGTGGTAAAGATTGCGTTGATTTGACTAATGATGATATCCTGTTAATTCAGATCTTTATAATCCCCAAGACACCTGTTAGCAAATTAATTTGCCATTATTCCATTGAAAACTGGAATAAAGAAAACATGATTTTGAATCTAGATAACCAGTTGTTACAAATGATATAGTGGCCTATATAAACACTAAAATTACTTGAAAATGGGTGAACAAAACCGGGTCCTTGAAGTGGCAAACACTTATAACTGGTTGTTAATGACTTGCATAACCATTTATAGGCTTAATGCCAATCATGTCAAATTGGACTTTAAAGCGGGAAATGCGTTATAAAAAAAGGCCAAGCAAATTGCATCGCAATTTTTACGTGCTCATTAAGTTGCACATGTGTGGGTTTTTGAGTTATTTTTAAGCTCCAAGTGGATGTAAAGCTTAGGCAGTAAAATTAAAACAAATATATAAAAATATATTCCCAGATTTCCTGAATTAAGAAGCTATGTACTTTTCCTGTTTTCTGACAGTATTAAAAAGTTTTTACAATTGTTCAGCAAACTGTTTTCATAATTAAATTTTATAGTTTTAATACATAAACTAATTACTTAAAATAGTTATTAATTTATAATTAATGGAAGGAAAATGTGGCATCTACAATTTAATTTCTGATATTTTCAATAGTTACCCCTTCAATAAGTTTACAAATATTATTATTTTTATTTATTCTAATTTATTTCAAAACGATAATTCTGTATGGACGATTATCGATATACATTTTCATACCGCATATACATATCGCTGCAGTATTTCGTTAATTTCCAGTATATACCGCTTCATAGCCTCCGGTCACACTCCGTGGAGAACCCGTGCAAAAGATTCGGGCGTTTTAAAAATTAATTTCTAGCTAAATTAGGGGCCGCAATGCGCTCAGATCACCTGTAAAAAGCTCACCTGGCTAAAGTCGTCGCGGGTGAACAGGTGCAGGGCAGCGCGGACTTCCGCTGATAACAATTACGGTCAGCGTTTCCGCCAGAGAAAAATCGATTGAGTGATAACAGCAGCAGCAGGGCTTGCGCTTACGCGTTTTTTTTTAAAGTCAGAAGCTCTGGGTGGAATCGAGTCCGCGAAATGAATTTGGACTTTGCGAAGGTGTGCGGCAAGCACATAGGCGTCTACGAGGCCTACTACAAACAGGTGAGCGCGTCGGTGCGCGGCCTTGGCTAGCCGAGGGAATGCCAGCGAAGCTCTGGAATCCATCCATCCATCCACCCACCACCAACAACCAACACCCACCCCCTATTGATTTTTGCAGATTGACCCCAAAGCCACCGGGGCTATTGAGGCCATGACGGCGGCCAAGTTTCTCAAGAAGTCCGGCCTCAGCGACGTGGTCCTGAGCAGGATCTGGGACCTGTCCGACCCCAATGGCAAGGGCTTCCTGGACAAGCCGGGCTTCTTTGTGGCCCTCAAGCTGGTCTCGCTGTCGCAGGCGGGCCAGGTGGCCAACATGAACAACATCTATGTGGACACTGCCAATCCGCCCAAGGTGGTGAGTAATCAGCGACCCGAATGCCCAAAATGGGTAACTAATCTATTTTGTGTCACCTGACTTGCCGTCGCCGTTTGCCAGGGTGAAATACCAAAAACGATGCCGTCGCGCATCCAGACGGTGCCCGTGTCCAGCGGCGGAGTGGCGAACGGGGACTGGTCCATCGGGGTGATCGATCGGCTCAAGTACGAGCAGCTCTTCGAGTCACTGAGCCCGCACAACGGCATGCTGCCGGGCAACAAGGTGAAGGGTGTGCTGATGGACTCCAAGCTGCCGATGAACATCCTGGGCACCATCTGGGATCTGGCCGATCAGGACAAGGACGGCAACCTGGACAAGCACGAGTTCATCGTGGCCATGCATCTCGTCTACCAGACACTGCAAAAGCGCACCGTTCCCAGCGTGCTGCCGCCCGAGTTGAGGAAGCCTGGTGGCTCAGGTCCACCGCCGCCCAAGCCCGCCATGCCCCCGCCACCGGCGTCGTCGGCTGCCATGCCGCGTGCTCCCAGCGGCGAGGGTTTCGGCGATGGCGGCTTCGTTGCCAATTTCCCCAAGGATATTGCGCCGCCAGCGGCCATACCACCGCTGCCAGTGGCCGTGCCACCCATGACGCGCATTCCGCCGGTGGGCGCGGTCAGCTCCCAGCCGTTGATCCAAACGGATCCGCTGATACCCATCGGAGCACCGCCGTCGGTGACGGCCAACGCTGACTGGGTGGTCACGCCGTCGGAATTGCAGCGCTTCGAGGACATCTTCCGGCAGTCGGATCTGGACAAGGACGGCCTGGTCTCCGGACTCGAGGTGAAGGACATTTTCATCAAGTCGGGTATACCACAGCGCAGCCTGGCGGATATCTGGTGAGGATTAGCAGAGAGAGAGTTGGTTGGAGAGCTGTCATAAAAGGAACTATTTTCAGGGCTCTGTGCGACACCAATCAGTCGGGCAAGTTGACTGTGGAGCAGTTCGCCCTGGCCATGTGGTTCGTGGAGCGGAAGCAGCGCGGCGTTGATCCGCCGCATGTGCTCAATGCCAACATGGTGCCGCCCTCGATGCGCGCCACTGTGTCTGGCGTGGATCTGCAGCCGCAGGAGGTGAAGCCCACGTACTCGAATCCGGAGCTGGAGATGATATCCAAGGAGATTGAGGAGCTGGCTCGCGAGCGGCGAGTCCTGGAGACGGAGATAGCCCAAAAGGAGGCGGATGTGCGCATCAAGAATGGCGAAGTGCGCAGCCTGCAGGTGGGTTTTAGCTTTCCTTTAATTAAGCGAAAGTTTCTAATGAGAGATCTCCTTAGAGCGAACTGGACACCCTGACGGCCACGCTGAAGCAGCTGGAGAACCAGCGAGGAGAGGCCCAGAAGCGACTGGACGACCTTCAGGCTCAAGTAGTTATTTTGCATGGGAATCTTCTGCCTGCCCCTTGCTTGCCTTGCTTGCCCTTGGGTTTAACTTTTTATTTAATTTACGTTTAAATTGCAACTTTGGTTTCCTCTTTCTTTATCATGTTCCTCCCCCCAACCAACACACTCTGTTAACAATTGGCTAAACCCATACTAAACTGGTGAATGCACTTACACTTACCATAACGAACGAATAAGGTTAGCCACAATACGGCCGTGCTGGCCAACGTAAGTCTTGACATATCGCGCACCAGCAACCAGGTTTGTTTCACTTCCTCATCATTTCCGTAAATGTTTTGTGTTCCGCTTCCGTTCATGTCGTTATGTGTTGGCTCCGATGTTGTGCGAAGTATTGGTCCTGCCTAGTTTCCAGCTCATTGCGAAATCCTCTCGCTTGCAGGTGACCAAGATACGCGACCAATGCCAGATGCAGGAGGAGACCATCAACGAGCAGGAGGGCGAGCTGAATGCCAAGCGATCCGAGCTGCAGAAGCTCAAGGACGAGGAGACGTCGCTGCAGAAGGACTACGACGACAACAATCGGGAGCTGTCCAAGCTGACCAAGCACCTACAGAACACTCAGCTGCAGATCAGCTCGGTGAGAGGAGCAAGTCGCTCGAGTGCAAGCTCTTTTTATCTGTAAGTATCCTTGCAGGTCCGCTCGATGGTCACCCAACTGTTGGAGACGCAGCGCCAGATGACCGACGCCCTGCTCATCTGCCGGGCCGCCATGGAGAACCAGAACGCCGAACTGGTGTCCGAGTACCAGCTGAAGATCGAGCCGGACTTTGATGAGGCACGCAAGACGATGAACAAGGAGGTGGTGATGCCCAAGGACGATCCCTTCGAGGAGAACAACAGCGGTGCGGCCAATCAGGCCACCAATGGCTTTGGCAGCGATCCCTTCTCTGGCCAGCAGCAAGTCAGCAAGCCGATCATCTCCACCGGATTCGATGACAGCTTCAACATGAACTCGGGCTTTGACGGTGGCTTCGATGCCTTCAACCAGAGCGGAGCGGGCACGGGAACAGGATTTGGACAGACGCAGCGGGATCCCTTCGGCTCGGATGCCTTTGCCGCTAATAAGAGCAACGCCATCACGCCAGAAGTGAGTCCAGAACGAGCTCAAAATTAAAGCTTATTGATTGATTGGTTTCCTTGTGAGCAGCCCGGCAAGGATGACTTTGGCAGCGATCCGTTTGCGGCGTTGCATGCGCCCACTGGCCAGGGTCAGGTGCTCAGCCCCAATGCGCAAAAGTCAGGTCCGCCGCCCAGACCGGAGTCCCCTAGTCCAGCATTGCCGCCAAAGAAGTCCAAGGTGCCGCCCCCGCGACCAGCGCCACCACGAGCATCCCAGGTAATCGGTGAAAGGATATACCAAGGAGAAAGTCAAGCTAACTAATCTCTGTTACAGCCCACAAGCGGATTCGGTGGCAGTGGCGGCGGCGGTGGATTCGCTGACTTTGAGGACTTTGACAATAAGGTTGGTACCTCACAATTCAGTGTCCGCTGGGATCGGTGGTAATGCATGCGCACCGGCACCCGGCACGCCCCCAAAGTCTGTTGTTTAATACCCGGTTTTACGTTTACGAATTATCACTAACATTTCCTAAGTTTTGTTGCTGTAGAAATAAACCACTTTTTGAGAGCACCATCTGTCAAGAGCATAGATCTTGAGTACTTTTTGATTTGATTTGTATGCTTTTTGGTTCGCCCCTCGTAGTACGTACACAGGTATTGACCAAGCACCGCCCCCAAGTGATCAGTGATCGTATTTCACCGACCCACCACATCTAACCTTGCATTTGCTTTTGGTAGTCCTTGCCTTTGGTGGCCGAAACTAACCGTCTCTCTTTCTGGTCTCTCATCTCTGCAATTGTCTATTTTCAGTGAACATCTTAAGATAACCCCATTCTATATACGATATATATATATACCAAGTACTAACACACATACTCAGTTAATGAATGGCCTCCTCCTCTAGCAGCATAACGAAACAAATCAATTTGAGCGTACAAAGCTACTTGCAGCATCGACATATTATAACGTACATCATATATCAGTCACGGTGCATGGTATATATGTAATTACTAGAGGACGCAGCAGCATTATCTATCGTTCATGCCTAATTAGCTAAATGTACTAAATCAATTCAATCGAAACACTCAACCGGCTCGAGAGAAAGAAATCAATTTCAAGCGTTACGTATCGTGTTAAATAAATGTAGTCCACAAATCGGAAGGGAACCCGAAACCCCAAACCCCAAACCCCAAAACCCCAAAACCCTAAGCCCAGAGTTCTCTGATTCTAGTTCGATTCCGGATTTAACTTACTATTATTACTAGTTTGTTTTGTGACGTGTGCGGGAGAACTCTGTCAGGAATTTAATGCAAGTTGTTTGTTGTTTCTGCATATGCGAATACTAAAGTTTAAAGCAATTATACAGCCATACTATATATAAAAATATATTACCAGCATTTACACACACACATCTGCATGAACTGCCGCTGAAGTTCGGACTGCCTTGCTGCCTGTCCACTACTATTTACCAAAAAGAATGGAAAACCCATTAGCCATTAGCCGCGCAATAGTGTTGGGTGCGTACAGACCACGTGGGTGAACATGTTCACTTGTTTCTCTATTTGTTTTTTAACTCACTCATGTTGCTCATGGTTCTTTGCTCATTTGCACACTTCTTTACTGCTCACTAATCAGACCTAACTAACTGAACAAGGTTGAATAATTAACTGAACAAATCAGAGGAAGAGAGCAATATTTAAAATCGGAACAAAAAGAAGCAACGGGCAAAAACATAAGTAAGAACCTAACACAAATGAGCAAGTGAGGAAAATTAAACCAAATGAACAAATAATAACAATTATGAAGGAGAAAAGGGTCAACTTACTCATATTGCTCATGTTTCACTGTTCACTAATCAGCAAAATGGAACAACTGTATAAAAGTAAGCAAGAGAGCAATATTAAAAATCGGAATAAAAAGGAGCAAGTGAGCAAAAGTTAACTACTGAACAAAAATGAGCAATAGAGCTATATTTAAAATCGGGATAAAAAGGAGCAGGTGAGCAAAAGTAAATTATTGAACAAAAATGAGCAATAGAGCCATATTTAACACAACAATTGAACAAACAAAAATGAGAGAGTGAGGAAACGTGAACAATTAGGAAGGAACATGTTCACTTGCTTCGTTTAGTGAACAACTCTTTTTCGTTTACTGAATCATGAGCAACCCAACACAAGTACGTAGCGTCATTAAGGCATTATGCCCCAGTTAGGTCAGGAGCTCACACGCAACTCCAACTATATCAAAGTACTTGTACCCATTAATATATGATTACTACTCATAAGAGAACACCTTCACACCGAAACCAACAACAAACAAGCTTCCCGTGCATTGATTTTACCGAGAATAACATATTCCGAGCATATAACATAAAATACATACGATTATAGAGAGAACAAAGTTTTAGAGAGAAGCCTAACCGATACAAAATGAGAAATGTAACAAAAAAAACACACACACAACGTTTTGCATTATTAATAAAGAGATATCTATGTTCGACATCATTCAACGTACGACCTGCGACTTGTCCTGGGCTCGGGTCCTTCTCCCACACACGCATCCCGCATCCTAGGCTCAAAGGTGGCTGCTTGAACGCTTTAGTTGACCTCGGTTTTGATTTCGGTGGATCCCCTCTTTGGTTGTGTAATCCCTTGATTCTCGCCGAGTTTAATTTGATTCCGTTTTAATTTAATTTTGTTTCATTTCATTTCTATTCCCCAACGACGACACGACATGACGCACCCAACAAACACACACACACACAGCTCCACAACATTCCAAGCACCACCACCACCACGCCCCTGCCCTCGTTATCACCAGCGCCCCCGGTCCCCAACGCAATTCCATTCTCCTCTGGAGCGTCGCTGCTCGACAGCCTCTCGCTGTTCGACGATCCCAGCCAGAGGCGCAGCCAGGCTGCCAGCAGCACGCCCACACCCACACCCACCCTGCACCCATTGCTCCCGTCATCGTCAGCAGCCTCCGCCTTAGTAGCGACCTCGGTATTAGCATCCGTATCAGCCTCAGCGGCGGCGGGACTGGGTGCCGTGGCGCCAAGTAGCACCACCACCACCGCCCCCAGCTCGAATAACCAACATTTGTCGCGTTCCAATACACCGCTGCAGAGCTCGTCACTGAGCCAGGGCCAGAGCAGGACGGGATCCAGCGTGTTCGATGCCTTTGGGGCGGCCAATAGCAGCACCAGCAGCAGCAGCCAGAAGGCGCCCACGCCCAGCCTCATCACGGGACCCACCGACTTCAAGGATGACCCCTTCAAGGACTACCGCTACGAGGATCCCTTTAGCATCAAGGATCCTTTTGCGGACGACGAGGAGGGCGAACTGGAAGGTCCAGGCAAGGCAGGAAGTCAAAAGAAGAGCTTTGCCGAGGACTTCAGCTCGGAGGGTGAGTAGGAAGTCTCTTATTTGTGGGTTTGCAACCTCTAAACGTGATCTCCAAATCCATAGATGAGATGGGATCCGCAACCAAGACGCTGAGTAATATCATGAACAACAACAACAGCAGTAAACCCAAGGCCCACACGCCCCTCAACAACGATCTGCTGCAGCAGTTCGACGCCTTCAACCTGAACTCGAGTCCAGTGCCCTCGCACCACTCGAACACTTCTTCGCATCACTCCAGCTCCAAGCCGCAACACCAGAAGTCCCAGACAGCGCTGGACGCATTCGCTGATTTCGATGACTTTGCAGCGGCGGCGGGTACAGGAATAGGAGCAGGATCAGGAGCTGGAACCAAGGGCATAAGCACTAACAATACGAAACTCAACGATTCCTTCTTCGATGCATTTAATGACAACTTCGGCGTGAACCAGAACTCAACGACGACGTCCTTGGGGGCAACAACCAAGCCCAGCGATCAAAAGGCTGCCTTCAATGACAACTTCGACGATAACTTTAAGGTGGGCAACTCCTCCAGCATGCTGGACAATCATAACTTCGCCAAGTTCGATGCCTTCGAGGCGCACAACTTCTCGAATGACTTCGGCAATAGCTCTTTTGGTGGCAAGGAGAAACAGAACGGTCACAACAAGGCCAAGAAGGAGCCGAGCAAGGACAAGTTCGAGGCGGACTACTCCAAGCCGGAGAGCTTCGATGCCGATCTGGAGGAGGCGCTCAAGCGCAGCATGGTGGACAACTAGGACGAGTGATGGAACAAACCCCGATAAATCTCCGATGACACATGCAAAGTTCACGCTCTCCATTCGCCCGAATCCAATCTCTAGTTTTTAGAGCTTCTCCGTTCTCGCTTCGATCAAAACTTATGGCTGATTCCCATACGATTACTCTTACTTTGTGCTCAAGGATACCCCGGCGAATGGAGAGTGCCCACGGAGCCACTGCTGGTATTACAAACTACAATTCTATATACATACATACAGATATCTATATATACTCGTAGAGCCTAATGCATATTACGATTTAACCTGTACCAAAACCCTATGAATAAACGAATGAAATAATAACAACAGCATCGTTGGGAGAGAGGGAGAATGAGAGAGAGCGCGCGTGTGGAGCACTCTCCACTCTCTTTCACCCACACCGGAGCAACTCCTCAGTGGTGTGCGTGACCGTAGCAAACTAAAGCAAATGTCGCAGTTCTCGGTTTCATTTCTGTTTGCGAGTTTGCGGCGAGCGGTCATAGAAAACTGTGAGTTTAGTGGGAGTGAGCGGAACCTACTAGCATTAAGCGGTGCACCCGGGTGTGTGAGTGTGTGTGTCTCCACGGGATGCGCGAATTCAGCCAGCCCCCCATTAAAAACAAACCCACACACAGGCGCACAAATTGCTGCATTGGCACTATAAAAACAATTTGCCGGCGCACACGCACACACAAGCAAGCACGCCCCGTGAGAGAGGCGCGATCCACAAGTGTGTGTAAGCGTGTGTATGTGTGTCGCTAATTACATTTATTTTGTAAACTTAATTTCCAAGTTGCGCGCAGCCTGTGTAGGGCAGAGGGGAGACGGGGGGCAGAACGTTAACAGGGGCGGCTCACAAAGGGGTCGATGCAGACCCCCCTTGCTATACCTTTGCCCTGCGGTGGTTGCTGAGTATTAAGTGGCCTCCTTCCTGATAAGCAGCCCAGTTATCGTGCCATAGATCCGCGGGTTATCTGATATTTTTTCTGTGGGTGCGAGTTGGTGTTGCCTTGGTGTTGGTATGCGTAGTCGGGCGCAGTGGTGTGTGAGTGCGGTTAGTGGTGCTCGCGGGGATCGAATCGCGCTTGTTGACACACTGTTTTGCGGCGAGGGTGGCTCTGGGAGTTACTTGAGGCAACAGAAAAGCTATAGCTTCAGGTCTGAGCAAGTTAGGAAAGCTAACTTCTGGCGAAACTTACGTTTTATAAGCTTGTTTTCCAATTTAGTCTAATAGTTTCTATAGCAGTTAATAAAATCTGCTGTTATAATCATATACAAGAAGGAAATATTAAAACAGCGAAATTATGCCATTTTGGACCGTTTCTAAATCAGTTATATGATATAATTGTTTGATTTAGACATATATATGTATGTATGTATGTACAAACATATATATCTAATATAGATTGCAAAAGAAATAAGACTAGTGAAAATTTCAGCTTAATGGCTCAAAAATTGAGAGACTAGAGAATCGAAGGACAGACGGACATGTCTAGATCGACTCGCCTGGTAATGCTGATCAAGAATATAAACACTATTTTTTGTTTAGAGATGCCTCTTTCACTTTGTTCAAATATTATGTCAAAATTATAATACCCTCTGCAAGGGTATAAATATAAGCTTATTACTTCTTAGAGGTGTTTCTTGATATCATGATCATGAACTGGAATCTTCATCTCTCTGAATTCTTTAAAACTGACAAATCAGCTGACGTTCAGCTTACCTAAAAAATAGTTAAAAAGTTAGATCAAGTTTTGAACAATGTATAAAACAAAGATAAAGATTATAGACATACATATATATGTATGTGATACAGCCAAGGGGTCAGTAATGAAAATAATGAAATAATGGTTCTAGTATACATATACTTAATCTTAAAGAAACTGATAAGAAAATCGTATGATGTCTGTAAAAAATGCTTTGTTCCACAATCGTATCTTGGTATCTTAAGGTAAAAATATAGTCGTTATAATTTTGTAAATCTAAATTCTAAGAACCTGATTACTGCCTGGCTGTAGCTAGGATCAGTCGAATTTGTCGAATCGACTTTTATAACAAGTCGAAATATCTTTAATTTAAAGTGAAAATTAGCTAGCGTAAGCTTTAAATTATGAATGTGGGACTTAGGACCGATTTTTCCATGTCGGATTAACTTTTATCATTGAATTAAATGGTTTTTCGGAGAATCCAAATATTATGTTGGTGTTAAACTGATAAATTCTACCTAGAGGCATTGTTGTAGTTAAAAATTTGTTCTTAGAGAGGTTAGCATTCTGTAAATAAGTTCCTTTTTTATAAAATATAATAGAACCAGTCTAAAAGGAGTTATTTTTCAACTTAATGGGGATTTGGGAATTTGTCTCTTGTCTTTTTTCCCCACGACAAGTAAACATCCGGAAAATATAGCAAAGTTTATAATTCAACTCAAACTTAACTTATTATTTACCAAAAGAATAGCCTCAACAAAGTAGAAAACTCCTTTTAATATAATTGTATCCACCAGATCCAGTGATCCATCCACCATGTCGAAACCAGCTCTGTATTACGCCACCCTGAGCCCCCCATCTCGTGCCGTTTTGCTCACGGCCAAGGCGATCGGGCTCGACCTTGAACTGAGGTAGGTTCCCACACTGACATCCCCACAGCCACTTAACTCAATTAACAACTGTCTCCACACGTACCCAGGCCAATTAACCTGCTGAAGGGTGAGCATCTGACGCCGGAATTCCTCAAGCTGAACCCCCAGCACACGATCCCGACCCTGATCGATGGCGAGGCCACGATCATCGATTCGCACGCCATCTGCTCCTACCTGGTGGAGAAGTACGGCAAGGAGCAGCAGCAGCTCTACCCCAAGGATCTGGTGCAGCGCGCCAACGTCGATGCCCGTCTCCACCTGGACTCCGGTCACCTGTTCGCCCGCCTGCGCTTCCTATACGAGCCGATTCTGTACAATGGATCCACGGACTGTTCGATTGACAAGATCGCCTACATCCAGAAGTGCTGGGAGATCCTGGAGGGCTTCCTCAAGGACCAGCCGTACCTTTGCGGCTCGGATCTGACCATTGCCGACTTTTGTGCCGTGGCGACCGTGACATCGGTGAACGAAACGGCCATCATTGACGAGTTCAAGTTCCCCAAGCTGAATGCCTGGCTGAAGCGTCTCGCTGAGCTCCCCTACTACCAGGAGGTCAACGGCGAGGGCGCCGACGAGCTGAAGGCCATTTTCAAGGCCAAGCTGGCCGAGAACCGCGGCAAGTGAGCAACGGAAGTATCCCCACCCAACTTATCCACACACGCACGCACACTATATGTTATCCACGAATAAAGAGCTCTAGTTTCGAAGTAAGATTATAGGCGGTCGTAGGCGACTTTGATCGATCTTTTATTATTACGTGGACTTAGCTTACATTTAGCAACAATTTACTTAGGAGGTAATGGAAACGGAAATCGCCTGGAGTGGGGACCGGGCACGAAACGCTAAAAGGCAGGGCGGTCGGGGTAGCGACCTCCAGCTGGAGCTGGACACTTACTCGCCGCCGGCGAGGTTTATGTTCTAAAACATAGGCTCGTCGTGGAGAGACATGTATTGTGGGCGGTAACTCGAACCAAAATTACAATAAATGTCTACATAAAGTACAAGATATAAGCGCCTCCTAGACGGTATGGGGATGGGGGTCAATGAACGGGTACTTCAGCGGCGCTGCAGGCGTATAAAATATATATATATATGTAGGTATATGTGGGTAAACAGGCTATCACGACCCAGGCTCATGTACACGCTCCCTTACACACGCATCTCTCATTCACACACACAGTCCGGCTCTAGTCGCGCCGATGCAGGAATCTCTTGATGCTCTCCGGCAGCGGCAGCCTGTCGATAGTGTTCGCCGTGCAGTGCTCCAGGATGACGTTGCGGCAGGCACTCTGCAGGGACAATACTGGCGGAGACAGAAATCGATGGAAGTGAGAGGGAGTTATAGTTATACACGGAATATTCTACTTACTGCCCTCCAGCTGGATGATTCTTATCTGCTTGGTGGTGCCGTACACGTCAATGACGACGAACAGGGGCGACCTGTTGAGCGGAATGTCACGAGAGACGGGGCCATGGTCCACCCCGTTGATGATAAAGTGCAGCTCCCCCTTGGTCGCACTCTGCACTGTGGGCACGTAGATGATCCCGATGCGGGAGCCCCTGTCCGTGAGCAGGATGTCCGAGTCGTTGCCGTTGCCCATCGATGGGCGTAGCAGTCTCTTTGGTAGCAGGCCGCGTGGCGTGCGCACGTGCGTCGCATCGCCCAAAAGGTTTCCTGGGAAAGTCACAGATTGTGTGAGGAACGGGCTACCCAGCTACTCCCTAAAGATAACTTACTGTGTGGCTGGTCGACCGTCTCCGGCTCAATAATGTCGTTCGGCTCCTGGCGCTGGTTCATCTCGAACTTGGAGATCGGGTAGATCCAGCTGTTGCCCAGATTGGCCAGGTCGGGCAGCGCAAAGTGCGGCAGGCCCTCGCTGCTCGTGCGGATCACATTCGGCGTGAGTTCGGTGAGTCCCAGGCGCATGTGGCCCGACCAGCCGCGCTCGATCTTCTCGATCTCCACCAGGAAGATGTCGCCCGGCGCCAGCGGGCGTTCTGAGAAGGTCAACGCATCGGCGAAGCTGGCCCGGCGATAGGCAACAGTGGCATCGTCGCCCAGCTGAATGTTGGAGCCATGGTACGGATGGAAGCGGTTCAGCTGGCGCTTGCGGCTGCTCAGCGTGGCACCGCCGTCCCACAGACACAGGGGGTCATCGATATCCCGATCCTGATCGTCCGCCAACTCGGCGTCTGGTACTGCTGGCACGCGATTGGCCAGCGCCTTATGGTCGCTGTTGTCCTCGACGGCCTCCATTGGGATGGTGGTGCACGGTGCTCCGTTTGGACTTGATGGCTTGCGCCCGCACGTTGCTTACTTACCTTTTTCGCGTATTTTTATTTGTTTCCCGATTTTGTTGTTCCAGTCCAGGGCTGGTAAACGGCACAGGACTCTACGGCAGTGTTGGTAAATGTTGCAAGTTCGCGCAACTGCTGGATTCAGTGTTGGTCACCGGTCGTGATGTAACACGTTAACAGCTGTTCGGGGCGACTTGGTCTGGATTTTACGAGCCGAGAGATGTGAGTGAAACAAGTCCAGATTCTGACTTAAAACGCTAACTAAAGTGCTTGCACGGGCTTCCAGATGCGAGTACCCAGTGCCCTGTTTGCCGCCCGTGGCCGAGCGCCACAGAACGAGGCGGATGTGCCCTTCCAGGAGATTCTGCCGCTGCGACTGAAAAACACGGTCAGCGGCAAGGCGGACTCCGGCAACGATGTGGCCTGTCTTCAGGAAATGGGCGTGCTCTTCGCCTGCCTGAAGGACAACGAGTTCGTGGAGAAGTACTGTCACAAGGAGATCAGCCAGTTCCAGAATTGCTACAAGTGCTACATGGACCGGAAGTTCGAGGCCAAGAAGACGGTCAACCAGGGGATCGTGCAGCCGGGCAGCAACCTCAACTACAAGCAGCTGAACAAGTACATGCGCCGCTACCCCAATCCCGTCTAGCCTCTAGCCCAGTAGAGTCCATTGAGTCGTTTAATAATACACTAAATATTTACAAAAATCGCTTGTTAAGTCGCCTCTATCAGTAGACAACGTCGGCGTCGCCCAAACCGGCCGAGGATTGGCTCACCGGCGAGGGCTGGCTCAGCACAAAGTTGGAGGACATGGCACGCAGGAACTGCGGATGCGAGTGCGGCTGCGGCTCGTACATTTCGGACAGGAGCGACGGCGGTGGCTTCTCGCGCACGCGACTCAGTAGATCGGACATCTGGCGGGGCTTGGAGACGGCGGGCGTCGGCAGAGCCAGGTTGATATGCAGCGGATAGCCGCCATGCTCCCAGGTGTCGGCCAGAATCTGTAGACTGCGATTCGCCTCCAAGACGCGGGCACGCTGGAAGTTGAGTCGCTCCTGCTGTAACTCCGACCATTGGTCCTGCAAGGATTATCAAGGAAGTTAGCTAAGGGCTCACTTGAAGTCTTTCAGGAGTCACTCACATATCTGGTTCCCAGGCGGCCGAAATACTTGATCTGCTCCTGAACGTTGAGCACCTGCTGCATGTACCAGTCCCGCGCCTTCTCCACGCCGTCCAGCCCGAAAAGCAGCAGCTCGCGCTGCTCCTCCAGCTGCTTCATCCGCTTCAGCATGTTGTAGTCGATGCCGTGCTGGAGGGTGTGCCTTCGCGACTCCCGTCGCTTGCTGCTAGTCTTCTTGGGCAGGGCCGGCAGGGCTGCCAGGCTCCAGTCGGTGGCCGAGGCGGAGGTGGACGAGGAGCCGCCATCCGCTGAGCCGCGATGCTCGAACTGCTCCCTCGATTGCGGCACCTTCGCGATCTTACTCGCATCTGCCATTAGGTTGAGCTGCCAGTTCTGAAGGGCATGCCGTATGTCGGCTTTGCCCAAAGCAGGCGGGGTTGTTGTGGGCACTTGTCGCGGTGGCTTGGGCGGCGGCGCCGGCGAGCTGTAGTCCGTTTCCGACATAGGATTCAACTGGGAACGGGGCCGCATCTTGACCTCGCCTAAAGCCTGCTGCTGATTGCGGAGCAGACACAGCTTCAGGCCGGCGCAGAAGCGTTCGAAGGAGAGGAGGCCGCTGGTGGGAGTGACGCGACGCAGTGAATCCAGCACCCCATGCGGTAGTCCCTTGGAGCCATCATCCTGCCAGCCCTTCTCGATGTCCGTGTAGCGCACATAGCCACTCTGCTTGTCGTCCAGGATGTCGAAGAGCTTCTTCATGGACAGCACGAACTGCTTGGGCAGGGCGTCCATGTCCAGGGATTGCGTTTGAGGCGGCTGGGGGGCCAGGCTGGGATTGCCACCTCCTCCTCCTCCTCCGCCGCCATCGCTGAGGCTGAGGTTGAGCAGACTGGTGCTGGTGATGTTCTGGCGGAGCATCTTGGTCTGCACAATGGAAAGTGGAGGTGGGATTATGGATCGTTGTCCCACGCTTGTTCCCAATGCATAACTGAATAATTATTTGGAGCTCATTTGCATGGCAGCGTCGAAATGGAATGTGTGTGAATTTGGCACGCTGCCTTAAAGATGGGAGATGTTAAGAGATCTATAGAGATCCGAGAAGATGTGTCCAAACGAAAGACTCTGGCCACAAACTTCGACTGAGTCTGGAGTTATTTTTGGACTTAAAATGGCTTAAATGGGTTGTTATTGCACTTACTTATTATCAGGTTATGTTTATTAATAAATATTTGGCTTTATCTCGTTACTGTTTAAATACTTTTAACCCAAAATGAGTCTTTATTCGCTTGAGAAGAAGATGAGGATAAAAACCATCCTTTATTTTACTAGGTGTCTTACTTTCTGTGAAGTGTTTTACTTTCTTAAATGTTTTCTTTATATTAATGAACTAATTGTGCTACAATTTACTCCTTCAAAAATCTCTACTAACATCTCTGCTATAAATATAAAACATCAAGCTGCATCCAAGCCTCGGTTTTGTTTATAAACAAAAACTTAGTTCCCCTCGAAATTGGTTGACTTACCCAAGCTATGCGGAAATGTTACAACAAACTCCCAACTCCTTAAATCCCAATCGAATCCAGTTCTTCCGAGCGGTTCTTTTGAGGCCGTTCGTCAAGGCTTCTGCGCAAGCTTTGCACCTATTTTGATGGTCTGTGCCGATGCCATCCAATCCAATCCACTCCGCTGTGTATGTAATGCAGCTTGGCTCGGTTGCCCGACACACGAAACACCCAAACCCAACCAACTGGTTATATTGACTGCACACTAGAGCCGCCGCTCGTGTCTTAAGCCTCGAGAGTCGAGTCTCGGGTCTCGCACGCATGCGCAACTTGCGCGACTGGTTTCTGTGGCTTTTTCGGTGGATCTTTCAGCGCGCAACCCACACACACACACACACAGATGCACACGGGAGAGGCAGGCCAGGAGGAGGCTCGTACCTAGCCCAAAACCCCAGCGAGAGAGTGAGGAAACAAGAGAGCAGATAGACTTTAGGGAGAAATGTATGTTTATTAGTTAGAAATTCAATCAGTCGAAAGAGGGAGCTAATTGCCTAGGTTAATAATGTATCTGGTAGATGTATCTGTCTAGCAGGAACTGCAAACTCTGCGCGATCCGATCCTAGGTTGCCGAAAGGATCACTAGAATGAGCATTTCATCTCAATAGCTGTATGTATGTCACTAAGTGCTAGGATTTAAACTTAAGCTAGTAATTCCGCTGTTGCAGTTCGAGTTAGAGCCTCACAAATCGGCCACCGACTTCCGGCGCACGTACTTGGCAAAGTAATCCGGACGCCAGCACTTGCAGGAGCCCGGAATTAGGAACCAGTCGTAGTACAGACGCACCTGGAAGCAGCCCAGCTCATCGTTGCCATCGCAATGGGCATCCGCTGCCGCCGACGATGCCGAGCCGCCCGATGAGGTGCCATCGGAGGCGGTGGCCACGCCTGCTCGCTTCTGCAGGTACTGCTGGTAGGCCTGGAAGTCCTGCACCGAGGGAGTCTGCGTAGTGGTCGAGCTGGTGGGCACTGTGTCCTCGGCATTCGGATAGAAGATCTCCGCCACAAGCAGGCTGACCCAGCGTGGCGACGACAGGCAGCCGCCGTCCAGGTAGTGGCAGCGTGCCTGGATGCAGCGCGTCACCTCCACCGTCTGGGTGAAGTAGCCCTCGTACGGTATCTGCACCACGTAGCGCCAGGCGCCCTGATAGTTCTTGGCAAACACGGGCGTGGCGTACTCCACCTTTGCGGGGCAGGGCGTGGGCGGACCCTCGTACCGAATGGGACCCACTTCTTCGCGACGCTCGGCAGTGGGTGTGGCAGGTGCAGAGCCACCGGTGTCTCCCTGGATGGCCCTATACAGGGTGCAGAATCTGGGAGAAGAAGTAAAGAGATTATTAAGATGAGTTGGACGATGGAACTCTGTCTCTTCTTAACGTTCGAGGAATGCTGCCGATTCCAGTTTTTGGATTTTTAATCGGTGAAGTTGGTCCATAAATATTAATATTCATAAGGAACTCAATGGAAAGTGAAATGGCAACCTAGTTTTCTTTCTTTGTTTTCAGTATTTTGTTTGCCATGATTAATGATTAATAGCTGACCTCCTTAAGGAGGCCTTTCTAGAAGCCAATTAAGAGCTCAAAATAAAAATAATTCCAAGGTTAATATACGCCTAAAAGCCCTACAAGTTACATTTTCTTTTCTCTATATTAATATTCCCGAGTCTCAACTTACACTCCACCGCCATCGCAGAACTTTCGTGGCTTCCGCTCCTCGGCAGCTCGACGCTGCTGTTGCTCCCGCTGCTGTTGATGCTGCTGCTGGTCCTCCTCGTCCAGGGCAGGATCAAAGTAGCTGTACTCGTTGGTCGCTATGCCCTCTGGCTGACTGCGACGTACCCTCGTGGAGCCTCCAGCCGAATACGGCCGATCAATGTTGTTGCTGTCCAGCTGCTCCACGGGCTCATCCCGAATGATCTGCGTGACCTTGGGCAGGGTGTCGTCGGCCTTGAGGACGGGCAGGGTCTTGGAGAGGAACTTCAGCGTCTGATTACGGATGAGTTCGCTGCACAAAAATCCAATTAGAGACAAATGGTTACCCTTGAGGAAGCCCTAATCACTTACAAGGGATAGGGCTCGCCCAGCACGTTCTGACCCAGCGGATTCTTGGGTATCTGCCCCTTGTTCAGATCCCCGCAGATGTTGTGCACCGACACCGCCGACTTCTTACCGGCGGCCACATCCTTGCAGTCTGCATTCACATAGGTGTAAGGCGGCAGTCTGACCTTGGGCGGCACGGCATTGGGGGACTCCACAAAGGCATAGTAGCCCTCCGGTGGCTGCTCCTCGCCATAGTCCGACGGCGACTGTGACTGTGGCTGCTGGGGCTGGGCTTGGCCCAACTGGGCCAACAGCAGAAAGCTGAGAATTTTCTACAAAGACAAGCAAGAAGCGAAAAGATGGTCACGGTCGAGGAGGAGGAATGGTGGAGGGAGGAATGGCTCGGACCTCGCACATGAGTCAGATTAATTGCCCGCATGAATGGCCAGGCATTGTCCGGATTCCGGAGAAAGAAGCGATCTCTTTTTAAACCCAGACACTTTTGGTTGTTTTGTTGTTTGGCGAAAGCGCGAAAGTTTCCAAGTTTCTGTTTCTGTTGCCGCTGCCGTTGAAGATAAACAAACGCAGCAACTGAAACCGAGTCGTCGCCACTTTTGCATCTCTCTGCTCACTCACTTGACCATTAATTGTTGCTTGGAACTTTCCCTGAAATTCTGGGCAACGAAATCCCCAACGAAATCAAAAGTACCTCCCCAAGACAGAGCCCGAGAAGCGGCGCACAGCTATTCAGGTCAAGTGGCGCAGCTTGGTGGGCGGATGCAGTGCTGCTGCCGCAGAGGCTGTGGAATTTCTCTCTCTCTCTCGGGATACCGAGACTCGTGACATGGTTCACAGCGCAATTTGAATACGCCACCGAATGGAATCCGAAATTGGGTCACTTGGCGGAGCTTGTTCTTTTGTCTTTCCCCTTCTAATGGGCCACAAAAAAACAAAAAAAAACAAAAAAAAATATAGAAAACTAGTTTGCCCTGCTCCCAAAAACGGAGTGATCCCAATTTGCATAGGTAAATATTGGTAGCCCAATTGCAGATTGGAAACCTGGCCCGCTGAGCTGAGAGCTCGCTATTCTGGCCAGAATAGAACTCGTTGCGTGCCACACACTGCCGCTGCTAACGGGAAAGTTGCTCGGCCCGGGAACGAGCGGAACGTTAGGCTGCTCCACAGTTAGCTTAATTCATTAGCATGCTCCAGAATCGTACGGAATCGGGTTCGGTTCTAGCTCTAGTGGGTAACGTAACGGTAGTAAAGACTGAAGACCGTGATCGCCAATGTTAGCGCATTGCAAAACAAAAGACTTGGGCAACGAACTTGACTCGCAGTCGTCGGCACTTAGCACACCCGTAATGATGACATACCAGCACCAGGCGATAATCCATCTCCGCTCCGCACTTTTCTTCTTGGTTCTTCTTCGTGTCTTCGGCTCTTCGACTTGGCCTTCTTCTTGTCTCCTTTCGATCTGTGGCAGGGAAGCGCGTAGAGAACCAGACGCGTCAAGTGCAGCAACTGAACTGAGACACCAACCGAGTCGCTGCAGACGTTGAACCTCCGCCGAGGCCCGCTTTTAAGCCCCGGTCAACTGTTCAAGAGCGTGCAGAACGTCGGCGTTGAGAAAGTGGAAAGAAAGAAAGCTTTACCTTGAATTTTGCATAGCCAAAGAGAGAGCCAAGCTTAGAGATGGGTTACCTAGATAAAGGCATACTTTTGGGCGGAAATTGCTTTGTCTATAGATGTAAAATTACAAAACATCAAAAGAAATTTTGTAAAACTGAGGAGGGAATATAATGCCGTAAGAAAAATGAGCAATGGATCTCTGAATGGATATCTGAATCTTAACAACTCGCAAAAATTGAGACATATTTAAATTTAAATATAAAAAGTCTGACTTCCATTCAAACTATTACCAAAAATATGTTATTTAATCAAGTCGATCAGTTTTAGCCAACTTATGCTCGAATAAATCCAATATAATAATCAATTTAGAGTATACATATATGTATACCGAGAGGAAAAGAATATATAGTTGATTAAATTAATACTAATATTCACCCAATATTGTACCGAAAAATCTTTTGATATAAAGAAATTGCAAATATGTCGATATTATCGAAAATATCGATATTATGGAAATATACTTTACACTTTATTGTCTCATTTTCCGCTATATAGAGAAAAATATCGCAATTTATCTAAAAGAATGTACTTTCTTACATCGAATTTTTTTAATAATCGAATTATATCGCATTTAACGTTCAAAGATTGATATCGAGAATTATAATTATTATATTTTGGTTATCTTTTTTAAGTAAGTAAGTAGTTCCGATATATCAAGTAGAATATGGATTTATCGCGTATATAACGCATCGTTAAAATATCTATACAGTAACGATATATCGATTTTCAGTATCGCTTCCGCATCCCTATATACTTATGTTTTCCCCCATTTCAAAAGTCACTTTTCATATCCAACAACTTCACGTTTATTTACGAATACACTGTGAACATTTTACACGGTAATAAAGTTCCTTCTCTCTTCAGAAAACAATGTCGTAGAGTCTTTATCAATATAATGTGTTTTGGTGTAATGCTTTCCTCTACAAGTAGAATACATTATTCATAAAGTAATATATATATGTATATGTGTGTATATATCTTTTTGTTTGTATATATAGATCCGCATTATAAACGCCACACAATCGAATCGAGAGAAGATCTCATCAGCAGTTGTGCCAGAATTGTATATGTGGTTGTGTGTGGAAAAGTTACACGTTTTAGCAAATAGATTAAATATTTATATATATAGAAAATCAAAAATTGTAATCATAATTGGTAATAAAAGAGAATATACATAGGTCTAGGTTCTACGACTATAACTATCCGTATAGTTTGTAGTTTGAAACTTGGTTTCGTGTACAAAAAACTAAACTTAGGTATGCCAAGCACTTCATCGTTACGTCTGAAATGGTTTTGAGAACTATACAAGGGGGCGTAAAGGGAGCGGGAACTAAATCAGATAAAATTGTACTTCCTTCTCACTGTTTTGGCTCAATAAATACAAGTTATGAAAGCAAAGTGTCGGAAAAATCAAGAAAACATATCTTTGTCCAATAAATAAATTTGGGGCTTACGTGCTCCTTCCTTACTACTCAAGTTTCCTGTCAACTTTTCAAACTTAATGCAATATTGCAACTATCGTATATATGAGTACATATCTTAAAAGTAAACAGAGTTGTATAACATCTTCATCCTCTAAACTCGGTCTCCAAATATCATATAAAGTAAACTTTAGGCTTATAGCTATATAGTGCGTTTTTGTGTATGTTCTGTTTCGGTTTCTCTTTCTTTATCGGCATCGTTTTGTCCACGCTTCGGTTTTGTGTTTATGCTCCTTACACGGATCATAATATCGCATCTAATTCTTGGGTGAAACGGTGATGAGTTTGTGTGGCGTCACCGGGGAGATCTGCAACGAAAGATGTTTTATATAAGATTAATTTCTTGGACACTACAAGCACGTGCTTGTTAGGATTAGGTGTTATGATAGCTAGCATAATTCTACGGTTTACTGAGGAGGGTAAATTATGCGTGTATCATAATTTCACTCGGGTTTTGCTCTTACTTACCCACAGGGACCTGCCCATATATGAATCATCATCATCTTCCATGAGTCCTGCCGGATGACGGTGGCCCTGCTGATCGATCAACAGCAGCGTGTCCTTGCTACATGTGTTGGCCGTCTTGCGGAGAAGCGAGGACAGCGTATAGTTGGAGCTCGTGGAGAAGGAATGTCGCAGATTTAGGCTGGCCGCCGCCGCCGCCTGCTGCTGCTGCTGCTGTTGGTGGTGCGTTGCATTCTCCACCGCCGATACACTGCTCCTGGATCCATGCCAGTTGTGATTCTGCAACACCTGCCGCGACAGCTGCAGGCTGGAGGAAAGCTGAGGCGTATTGCCGTTGCCATTGCCATTAAACATAGCCGAGACTGTGCTCACATGGCCATTAAATTTATTTTGCAGCGTGGACGCCGCGGTGACCGATGTGCTCAGCGATTTGGGCGAGGAGCGTGAGGAGAGCGAGCTCTGGGAGGAGGAAGAGCTCGACGAGGAGCTCATATGGCCATTGGTTTTGGCCTCGGCGGTTAGTTCGCTTTCAGCGGGTGCTTCACAGATCTTGGCCTCTTTCGGTTGGGGTTCCTCTTCCTTCTTCTGCTGCTCCTCCTCCTCCACCAAATCGGCACAATCTTCATCCATGGCAAATATGGGAGTGGCTTCCTCTACGACCAATGTCTGGAGTTCATCCTTCGCTGCTGCTGGCGCTGCCTCGCTCAAGCTGGTATCCACATCGGCATCGGCGAAGGCGATTTCCTCAATGTTAAGCTCATGGGCAGCCTCCGATGGCTTCTCTTGGACAGCAGTTGTGGGCTTTTCTATAGCTAAAATATAAATAGAAATTGTGTTAAAGGATTTCCCATATATTCCCATCTAAGATCCCCTTACCTTCATCCCTTTCCTTGCAGATCTTGGGTATATCCACGGGCTTGGATTGCGCCTTCTCAGCCACCGCTGCCGCTGGCGTTTCGGTGGTTTCGCCGCTGCTGCTCTCCAACTTTACCGGCTCTTTCTCCTTGCCCGAGGTGGAGGAGGCCGACGAAGAGGACGCTGGTGCTATGCGCGAGACCCAGTGATCGCCGGAATTCGAACTGGAGCCGGAGCACTCGCCAGCGTCCACGCTGCGACGCTGATAGAAGAGCATGTAGGCCTCGTTGTTGATGATGTCCTGCTCGATGGCATCCTCGGGCACCTTGCTCACGCGCGTGTCGTCGAACTTGTACCACTGGCGGTCGTAGGGATTCTTGCAGGCCGCCGTGTAGTGGCCCGTCTCCAGAGTATCGCCCTGGTGGTAGCATACGGCGTACAGATCGTAGCGCGTGTCCTTTGGATCGCAGCGCGAGTTCAGGGTGGAGGACCGCGAGTCACCCCCAGAGCGGGCACGCTTCCACGGGTTCGAGCCCAGCCCCAGGCCCAGTCCTGCGCCGATGCCCAGCGAACTGCTGGCACTCTCGTGGACGCCGCGCGCCAGATGCGGCGACATGTCGAAGGCGGTGAGCGGAAACTTGACCATGGTGGTCAGCTTGGCCGCCTGCGGACCCTTGGCCTGGTGCTGGCGGAAGCGCTTGAAGTGCACCACCAAGATGTCGGGCAGCGACCACAGGCCCAGGGTCTTAACCACGGGCAAATACTGCTGGCAATGCGGGCAGCGCCAGGCATCCTCGGCGCTCAGCGTCTCCGCCTTGGTGTAGTGCTCCAGACACTGCTCCAGGGTCAGCGAGGCGGTGTCGCTCGGCTTGCTGGCACTCAGCCGGGCCACGCTCTCGTGCTCCACCACGGCCTCCTCCACGTCCTGCTGCTTGCCGAGGAAGTGGTCCTCGGGGGAGCTCCACTCCAGCAGCAGCTTGATGTGCTGCGGCCCAGCCTCCGAGGAGAGCACGGACAGGGCCATGTCAATCATTTCGGTGAGCAGCGGATGCTCCACCTGCTCGAGATAGGTGTCCGGATCGGCAGAGGGGTCCTGCAGACGTATCCGGAACATCTCAGCCAGGGGCGTGGCGTAGGAGAAGACCTCCGGCTTGAGCAGCGGCGCCATTTCGCGCAGCATACGCTTCTGCAAGTCCTGGTAGGAACAATCGCGCGGCGCCTTCATGCTGAACGGAGCTCCGAAGCGCGTCATATCCTTGCCGTCCTTCGCCCGGTACACGTTGGCCACTAGGAGGAGCAGGTCCGCCTGCGATTGAGCTGCCGCTGGGGCAGGAGCAACTGTTGCTGCGGGAGCTTGCTTATCCGACGTCTCTGCCGGATTAGATGACTTGGTAGTCTGCGGCGTCGCCTCCGGCACCTCGATACAGTAAATGGTCTCGATGCTGGCCAGCGTCTCCACAGGCTGTGTGTCGTAGAAAACGCGCGTGAATCCCTCTGCGTTTAGATCCACCAGCACCATGCGGCCTCCATCGATGCCCGTGTCCGTCTGCAGCTGCTCCCGCAGGGCCACAATTGGCGATCCCGCTGGCACTCGCAGTCCCATCCTCACCTGGCGCGGCACCTGCTTCATGTAGACCACCGTCACGAAGATCGTTTGCTGGGTGAGCTGCGGCAGCTGCACGGAGATGCAGTGGAAGGGATCGAAGGTGTTGGACTGCTTCTCGCAGCGCGGGCAGGTGAGCGAGGAGCGAAACTGGGCCTGGAACACGGCCTGGACGAAGCTGTTGTTGCACCGAATGTGATTGGCCAGCGTCTCGGCGGCAATTACCTCGTCCGAGCGCCCGTACGAGTTCTGCGCGGAACAGGGAAGAGAATGCGTTAGGCGCGATCTTGGTATCCAACTTGGTATGGTGCCCACCTTCAGGCTCTTGTAGCGCCGCTTGCTGGCCGTGTTGAGGTCCTCGTGCACCTTGTCCAGCAGCCAGAAGAGGAACTCCTGGGCGTCGTGCTGCGTGGAGCTGCGGAACTGCGACCCATAACGATCCACCACGGCCTTGAAGCTGGTGCTGTGATCGCTCTCGTTCTTGCAGGTCCACAGGGCCTTCAGCACGTTGGCCAGCTGCTCGGTGAGCTCGCCCTTGGTGCCGAACTTGCGCGAGTTGATCTTGTTGCGGCGCTTGAGGTCAGCCTGAAAGGAAGAGAGATTAGGGATAAGTGACAAGTCTCTCGGGGAGTCGAAGGGTTCTATTTACCTTGTACTGGTCCAGCACAAAGTACTCGGCCAGTATGTCCGTGTGGCTGAGGCACTGCAGCACCGCGTTCATGAAGCATGTATTGCCATGGTTCTTCAGTCCCATCACGCCGGGCGTCTGGTCCGGCGGCCATTGATAGCCGCCAATTGGCGGCACTCGCTCGCCTGGCGCTCCTCCTCCTCCTCCATTCGCTGAAGATCCCTGACCCGTTGCCTGACCATGTTTGTTCGCCTGGAAAGCAGAGAACTGCGTTAGTCGCTGGGGAGTACAAATTGGCGGCTCAAGAAACTCGTTTCCAGATCACACCGGCCTGCAGTGGACTCGGGGAGACCAATTGGCGATTGGGTTTCAATTTCGTTGCCAATTAAAAATGGTTTAGCGCAGCTCGCCGACATCAATTTGCGATAAATGAAGAAATGAATTTAGAAAACAAGCCGCACGAAAAGAAAGGCCTGTCTGAACAGCCAAATACTCTTTTTGAATAAATGTAAATAATAATCGTTTAGCGGATATTTAAGATATGCAGATGAGTCAAAAGATTTCCGCGAAATTCGCTCAACATATATTTAATGAACCAATTAGGAGTTCAGCGAGGGGTCTAAGGAGATGGGTAAACCTGGTAAACCTGGTTCGGGTGTGTTGGGTTCAATCGTCTGGAAAATTTCGGTGTTAATCACCGAAAGAAATCGAAATTGGTTTAATAGGGATGCTTGGGGGAGGTGTGTCTTTCTCTACAGTACAAAAATATTCCATTAATCAAACTAAAAGCCAAGCTAAAGTAAAGTAAATAAAAAAAAAATATTACAAGTAAGAAAGCAATAGTGGAGTGTGCTCGACTCTGAGGTACCTGGTAACCAACCGCTTGTGCCTTGTACCCACAAACTTGTGGGCTACATGCCACAACGTGCAATTGCAACGCTTTACGGCCTGTCTGAAAATTGAGACTTTATTTCATAATAAATCCAATCTTTATAATCAAATTTTATTCACCGGTCCTATAATTCGATAATAAATTGCTTTATATCGAAAGTGGGCTTGGCCAAACTAAAAACTTCATATACGTGCAATAGGTATGAATTTTATCAACAAATTTGGTAGCTCTAGTTGTTATAGTCTCTAACAAACGTAAAGATGGACACATAGTCATGGCTAAATCGATTCGCCTGGTGATGCTAGTTAATATATATACTTTATAGGGTCGGAGACGTTTCCTTTTGCCTGTTACATGCATCCTCTGGTTGCACTAAGCTATAATACCCTTGTAACCTATGTGTACCGGGTATAAAAACGCATACTTATAGCCTGTGTGTGGTTCCCATTACAAATCTCTTGGTCGTTTTTATGCAATTGGAGCAGCGGCCAAACATTAATTTGCGATATTATAAACACGCTCTGGAAACACACGAGTGCCTTTAACGGGCGCACTCCGGCATTGCGTTTAGCAATGAAATTTTGTGGATTATGAAATTGGCCGACCATTCCCACTGGCTGGAGGTCACTGCTAAGTGGGCTTATAATGTGCAAACATATTTCCACGATTTCTCTAGGAAATGCAGCCCAGAGCAGCAAGAAAATGTGGTGACGAAAGCGGACAAAAAAGATGAGTAACACTGAGCAAAAAGGTAACGTCATCGTTCGGGCGAATCGATGCCAGCTGAGAGATATACGAGTGTCTACCAAAAACACAAAAAAATATCAAACAAAAAGCAAGCAAATAATGGATTCAATAGAGACAGCCAGCAACTAAAAAAGTGGGCAAAATAAGCGACCGAAAGAAGCGCAAATCGAACACAAAAGCCGGTTTTTTGAAAGCGAAAACCCACGCAAGATAGGAAACAAACGGAAAAAACGCTGGCAAAGAAATCAGGCAGTGGCCAAAAGGGAAATAAATCTACGTGTGGGCAGGGCTGATGATCATGACACTAGCTAGCAGGAGGAGGCTAGGCTATTATAGGCCCACTGATTAGATTTCGGGTACCTCTTTTCTGCGCCAGCATCCGGTATAAAATGGCACGATATCTATGAAGGCGATGCGGTTCGCGGGCGAGTTGTGTTCCTCCGACTGCAGATTAAGATGCGGCCATCCAGATAAAGTGGGAATAGAGAGAGATAGGAAGTTAGAAGGGGTTCGTCTCCAGGTGACAGTTAGCACAGATATTCCAGCTGCCACATCACGGTGCAGCACAAAAGTTCCCAAGACATTAGCCGGGATTTCGTTGTCTCATTCGCTTAAGCTTAGTGACACCAACCCATACCCAAACCCATTCACAGTCCCATTTCCCATTTCCCATTCCCCTTCCCTTTTCCCAGATTTCCCAGTTGTTGTTTCAGAAGATGTCTTGGGGTAATTGTTGCTTTTGTTGGCTCACAAATTGACATTGAACTGACGTTGACTGCATCGAACAAATGCCATTTGTATTGTGTTCGGGGGAGTGAGTGAGCTGACCATATTGAATGGCGGCCAAGTGGCTGCCTCTCTCGAGTGGTTGACAATAGCAATATGCCCTGCAAAGGGCACGAACTTGGCTCTTTTCCACTAGGAGAACTTAGGTTTAAAGCCCCTAACCTTGAAGCGCCCCGAAAAAAGTTGATTTACTTAATAATTAAGAGGCGGCGCCTTCGCTAAGCTAAAAGGGTACCGAATTTAAGCAGCTCAGCTCATTAGAGACAAACCCAATTAAAATGGGCCCCGACCATGATGTAAGCTGAGCCCAAGCCGCGGATTAAAATGGCGAAAAAGTGAATAAAGAGGAGAGCTATGCCAGTTGGGGGTTCCAGGTTCCACAGGCAAAGCCTCATTGAATAAATTGAGTGGAATTTCTGAACGAACGCATGTCCAGATCCCGCTATATATATATCTATATATGGTATATATCTGCGCTGACCTAATCGCGTTGGTCAGACCGCTTTGAGAAGCATTTCTCACACAGCTGGAGACATCGTAGCAGACTTCGAGACGTTGCGCATACGCCGCGTTCGCCGGGCCTTTCTTTCATTCCATTTTCATTTTTTTTACATACATTTCCCCCCGGCTGGCTTTCTGGGCTGGTTAATTGAGCCAGAAACGCGGAGGCATAGAATACTACTCTGGCCACTTGTCTCAATTTGCTCGGGCAATTTTATCATCATCGTCGTCGTCATTATTATTTATAAATTTAAGCAAATTTCTCCTCAGCCTTTTCGTTTGTTTGTTGTATACGTTCTGCGGGGCCAAGTGGCCCCAAAATGTTATTCTTTATGTATCAAGTGTCGCCTCCGCGTGCTCCCTCTCCGGCAATGGGTGTCGGCTAGCAGCTAGTCCATCCCCAAGGCTTTGTTTACATTAACGTATTCCGCTTAACTTGATGTATCGAATTATTATGCCCCGCGTCTCGAATTCTTGCTGCTGCCTTTTTGTGTTTTTTCGCTTCAGGCGGCAGCAAAAAATTCCATTGCTCGGTGTGTGTGTGTTTGTGTTTGTGTTTATGCGGCCAAAGCTCTTGTGATAAGCCCAGCGGACCAGATAACTTATAAATATAATACTCAACGCTGCACTCAGGTATTTGCTTTTGCCTTTTACGTAATGGCAAGCGGCGGCACTGGATGCAGATACATACTATACATCTGTGTATCTATATATCTCGCTGTTACGCTTACGTTTTTATTAAATAATTGTAAATAATTGAAGATAATTGCACGAGCCACGAGCTTGTTATTACCGCCAAGAGATCTTGGCCAGGGCATGAATGAAATCGGCACAGAGAGCGGAATCGAGAGCTCAGAATTGAAGTCAATCTGGAAGCCGAGACTTCTCCTACCGGTTGGACAGCATTTCATTAATGGGCCACTCGAGTAGACTATTATTAGAGCCCGCCTCTCTCTCTATATAAACATATCTCTGTGATTCGCATTATCGCCTTCGATTCTCCGCTGGTTAGTCTGAGCTATTTCCAGCTCAAGCGCTGCCAACAATAAGTTCGACTATCACGTGACACCCCTAACGATCGCGTCAGCATTCGGTATTATCTTTGATTCCAGTTCCCGCCGAGATTTACGACCTGGAGGCAATTCCCTGGCTGAGATTTTAGCCAGGTAGAGATATGAACTTGGCTAGCTGGTTAGCTTTATGGTTTCCAGGCGCAAGCGCTTTATTGCCGCCTTTAACTATCACCACCACCTCTAGCTTTCAAGCAAACTAATTAGATCTATTGTGTTATGCAATTGCCAGCCGCCAGGTGATTCTCGCACGCGGTTAGCACCTTGCAGGGCGGCGGCACGCCCATTCCTAAAAGGGGCGCGATTACGTGGAGGAGAACGCAAACGCAAACGCAAACGAACGCGAGCTCTGTCAAGGTTGCGCCCACAATGGGCTTCTAATCAGACCACCTTGCCATGCGAGTCGTCGCTTCGTCGCTTATCAGATACACGACTGCTATCTACACATACAGTGCGCGGCGTAAGTGTAACACCTCTGATAGGGGGCTGGCACTCTCCAGATACGAGTAATTAATAACAAATATAGAACCCTTTTCGATGAGCGAGTGCCGCAGTCACTTGGGGTGATAGCTCCAAGCATTCAGCTCTCATTCATGACATAATTTAATGGCACTCATTCAGGCCGAGTGTCGTGATCACTTAATGATTAAATTAAATACGCAACTGAGTTTTTTAGCACAACCTGGACTCTAAGGATGATTCATTTGGAGCAGCAACTCGGCTACGTGGAATTTCATACGCTAATTAATATTCCTATTTCAGGTTTGCGACTTGATTTATCTGCTGCTCGCTCTTACACTGCTGATCGGCACTGTGCGCCCCTATGACTTGTGTCAACTTTAACTGATATCTGACGTTCGGTTTGGACCGGGTTATTTTTCGCCAGGCCCACGCGTGGTTTTTTTTTTGTCTGGCAAGGGCAAAGCGCTTGACAGCAGACACGACCAGCGATTAATTTGCACTTTTCACTGGGAAAGGTTGTCACATTGGGTATGTGTATTCATAAGTAGGTACAGATAAAGAAATTCAGCATAATAGTCCTGAACATTTCATTTAAGGAATCTAAAGGGTAATTGAACTTGTTATATTATAACTTATACTTCTGGGATATTAACAATGATGTATATATAGTGGAAAACAAGTAAGACATAGCATTGTGGGTAATATTAAACGGCACATTCATATGGCTAAATGACTTTGTTTAATTGGGCCCAAATGTATTAAAAACTTAAATTAAATACCGCCGAAAGTCAGAAGTAAATGTTGACAATGTTAAAGGCTTATGTTGCTAGCATCATGTCGAGCAACAGGCAACATGCTGAAGATGTTGCAGAGGTTCAAAATACACAGGAAGTATACTACATATATTGTTTAATAACTCCAATGTTTATCATACGATTTTACTCAAATTTGCACAGCACATCTCTATTTGTTTCATATCTTTTTACTTTATATCCAAAATCTCGACTATTTTTCATAAACTTGATCTGCATCTAACATATGTTAATGTTGTTACCATATTCGGTAGCTCTAGCTCTTATAGTCTCTAAATTCTGTTGCTTTACACGGGCGGATAAAAGGACATGGCTAAATCGACTCGGCAGGTGATGCTGATCAAGCAAATATACTTTTTAGAGTCGGAGATTTTTAAGGTTCCTAAAAATTCATTTATCACCTCCAATATTTAAGTTTAAATACTTTTAATACTTATAAACGTATTTTTTAATTTCTCCTTGATTACTTCTCTATAAAATATAATCTTAAAATTTATTCTAGCTTAAAAGCGAACTAAAATTTCTATATGTTTCAAATTCAATTAAAAATCAATTAGTTTTTCTTTCTGTATGCCTCATATGGTCACTTTATGAGTGCGAAGCAGGCCCCCTCCGGACTTTTCGACTTGATGACGGTTTTTGGACTCTTTTATGCGTTTTATGCGACTTTATGGCCATATATCATGATGGAGCCACCTGAGAAGCGCGTAATTAACTCCGAATGACGTGGTTAATTTTTACAACGCTGTCTAGAAACATACAGAGATATATGTACAAACCAAACTAACTAAATATGAAACAAAAAAGAGTAACGGCCAATTAGACAGCCTAAGCGCTGAAAACATAATTTTTCACTCCCTCAAAAAACAAAAAAAAAGAATAAACTAAAATACAATGTACCGGCATGGCGTGGCATGGTGCGGCCCCCTTGAAACCGAAATGTTAATTTCAAAATGATTGTTTATGAAAATAAACGCGCCGTCGTCGCGCCGCGTCGGGCCATGGAAGTACGAAAATAAATGCAAAGGCTAAAAATTCTGAAAAACATTTTTTCAATTAGTTTGATCTCAATTGATTTTACCTTGAAAGCGAATTGAGCGAAAGAGGGAGCTTGGGGGGCGGGCGAGTGCAAAACGTGCGAGGCAATCCCAGCGAAAAAGGCAACAACAATAGGTAGCCATAGTATTCGCAATAGAAATAACAACAATTCGCACCGTTGTACAACAGCAAAAGTTACGTGTGAGCTGCTGCTGCTGCTACAACTACTACAAATACTGCTACTGGGGCGGAAATACAAAATGCAAAAAGCAACAAAAACGCAAATATCAGCCAACCCTCCCCTCTCCCGCGTGCACTTGAAATATCATAGAAAATCAGCAAACAGAAGCGAATAAACAGTGACGGAGGAAGGACAGGGGTAAGGCGGTTTCTGGAGGAGGGAACTGCAAGCACACGCTGTTACGTACTAATCTTGCCATCAACAAGTGCAACAACAACAACAACTACAACAACACCAGTGACGGCAAACGAGACAACAACAATATGAGCCACAATTTAGCGGGCGGCTAAAAAGCTAAAGCTTACGGAAATAGAAAGAACTGTATAGGATTGCACAGGGAGAAAAATATATATATGAACAGGTGTTGCTAATTCATTAAGTTGGCCTTTCAAGCAATTGTTAGCTTTATATATGTTTATAAATAAATAAATCTTAACTACTGTTTATTAAGTCTAAGAAATCTATTGTTTTTAGTTTACTTTGAACATGGTTGGGCACTGTACCCTTAAGATAGGAGCTTGACAACATCAAATTAAAGAGAATAGGAAAGTAATTGGTTTTAAAAAAGTGAAGAAGTATATTTTAACCCTGTTTGGGCACTGGAACTTTAACGAAGGAGCTTGGCAACTTCAAACCAAAGGGAAAATGAATGTAATTGGGTTTAGAGACATGGCACCCCCAAACAATACATTAACATGGTAAAGCTGCATATGTGAGAGCTATCGGTGTGGGCAGTGACCGGGCAGAGAAACTTGCTGACTTGCGTGTCGTGCAAAACGCTTGCTTAGTGTAAAATCCTCCTTTAAAAACATATATTAAGTTAGTTTTAAGATCTCTTTTATAAATACTAACATATCTTTGTACATTTTCTTGTATTTATAGATCCAATTTCATTGAAAAACATGTTGTTACCATTAAATACAATTAATATTTATTTTATCATTGTTTAGGAATTTTTTTTATGCTGGTATCATGATTATATAATGGAATAATGGTATAATTCCTTATACAAATTTAATTCACGAATTTAATTAACAATTTAATAATAAGCACGTTATTAACATAAATAAAAAATTGCAATTTGAAATACTAAAAATACCTCAAATTATCAAATATAAAAAATATTTCTAAAATCTAACAAATCTAATAAACGATTGCAATGATATTTTTATGAGTGCTTTCTCCTCTACATCACGAGTTGTTTTTATTCTTTTTGTTATTAAGATCGTCACACAGAGAGTGTCACTTTTGACTTTTCCGCCACCGCTTTTCCTCCTTCCTCGAAACCCACATGCCCCCTTCCGCAACACACACCATTCATTTGTTGCCATTTGCAATTTTTGGCATGCAATCTTTAATAAGCCATATTATTGCTGTTGATGTTGTTTTTCCCAGTTCTCGCCCCGTGCGATTTCGTTTTTCTTTTCGCATTTCGCTTTTCCGCTTTTCGCGCTACTATTATATGTACTCATATATTTTTTCCCGCTTTTGTGTGTGTTTTTTTGTTTAGTTATTCAAAACTGGGCTTCTGAATAAAATCAATGCGAAATGAGAAATGCGAGATGGGAGCTGCAAGCTGCGAGATACAAAAATGCCAGCGGCATGATTCATAAATCACAGCAATTGTTTACAATGAGGTAATCGCTGGAAGCGGCAAACAGCATTAACAATAATGCTCAATTGCCACATAATGTCATTAAGAAATTATTCACAGACAGAAAAACATAGCAGTAGTACGGACTTGTTGATCGGCTTTTGCCACCGACTGTTTTCGGTATTCAGCTTTTCATTTTGTCCGTTTTTCGCTGCTGTTTCGTTTCTTTTGTCGGTGAAAGGTGCCAGAAAATAAGACAAAAGGCAGCTACTCTAAGCTACAACTGGCCTTAAGTCTGTACCCCAAATAATGGGGCAAGCAGGCAGGCAAATAATAAGTTTGTATATAGTAAGCTGAGCTTTCCAATTCTCGTTAAGCTGCAGCTTTAATTGCAACAACAACCAGCAACAGACACTGTGTGTAGTTTTCATTGAGCGCTTCACGTGCTCCACTCCCCCAATTACCCCAATATCAAACACCAGCCATTGCCGCTTCGCTTTTGAATGAAATTAAAACTGTTTTCGTATGCGGTTATCGTTCTGGAATTCAAAGCGCCAAAAAGGTCAACTGCACTACGTCCATAAGGTCTTGCCCTCTACAATTAATCAAACCCATTACAACTACTCACTCGGAAACAGTGGAGCTTCTTTAGAGAGGAAGCTCTCAATAGGAAATATACTAATGGGTGACACATTTTGGTGGGAATTTTAACCAGTGCGCTATGGGGAATTTTACTTCTTTTTTGTAATAAATTAATTCAGTTTAATTGATATCAACATGAAACTTAACACACCGTATTTCTAAATTCCTAGGCAGATTCTGAATGAAAGTTATTCGAATTAAAAAACTATATTCTGTAGCTGTTATGAGAATATAGGAATCATTTTAAGATAGCTGCATAAACTTGAAATATATAATCCTATACTTTTCATAAAAATAATCAGACCAAAATATGGAAACACAACATCGATTCCATATAAGAGGTATGATCTTAAGCGAAAAGTCGCAGGAAGAGCACTTTGAGACAACTTGTTATGAATTCGCAATTACATCATGTATATAGACACTCAATCAACAAGGTTCAACATTTTTCTAAACTCTTTTCAAAGTTAACTTTTTTTCCGAAACTCATACGTAGATATAACTTCATACTTTTACAAATTGTGAGAACTGTGAGCACATATCAAGCAAGATATTAACACAAAATTCATACCTGATGAAATAATATACTTTTTAAATTTGACCGTTTTACGTTCCTTTCTTGCAGAGTTATTGCTTTGAATGTGTGCTTTACAATTAAGAAAAACGTAAATAAACATTTGGCAGTAAGAACAGTTGACTTTAAGAGTTTGTGTTTTTATTACTAATTTTAATACTACTGTAACATAACAGCTTGATGTGTTCTTAAAACATTGAAATAAAAAAATCGAAATTGGCATACTTTTCAAAAATACATTTATTAAAAAAAATCAGTATAATTTATCACTGCACTGGTAGCTGCAGGTCAGTGAATTTCCCTGCCGGCGCTCTGCCCACACATACGCGCTGTCAATATTTCGGCAACTTTAGCTAAGGTCTTCGGGTGCGCAATCGGGAAATTAAAGCATAGCGCTAGTGATGTCCCATTCTCATGTTGTAGCTAAATCTAGGTGATTTTAGCCTTAAATATCTACTTTTGTTGTCATAGCTACATTATATGTCATGACATATTACCATTACTTCAAAAATATGCCAGAAATTTATATGAAATAGCAGGCTTTGAATTAGTTTTCATTTTGGCATTTGCCTAGTGGAAAATATATGCTATTCTTTATACAGAAAGTCGTGAAAAGTCATAGTGCAAAGAGGCAGATCAAGTCGCAGATAAATAATTCAAGCAAGTGAAGTTGGACTGTATATAAAGTGACGGCGAACACCCTCTGTAAGTATTATTAGATCAAATTGAATTCCAGAAGCCACGAATTGCTGCTCCTATCGCTTCATTGAGATAGGGAGGAGGTTATGGGGTGTGTCATTGTGCCCTGCACTTGTCTTCGCCAGTTGAAGTTGTCGCTTTCCCCCAAACCTCCCAAAGAAACGCAAGAAGCACAGACAAAAGCGTGGCACACATTTGTCAGCTTGCGCCTCTCCTTTGTCGGGAGCGAGTGCTGGATTCCCCAGTGGCATCGAAGAGGCCCCAGCTCTGGTGTCTCTGCTGAGGCACTCCATCATTAACTGTGTTGTCTCGCTCCAGCAGCGCACGACCTGAAAAACTCTTGTTTTTCTGTGCCTGCCTGCCTGCTTGCCTGTTCGTTTGTTTGTTTGTTTATTTATTATAGCTGGGAACTGGGAGCTGGGAGCCGGAGGAGAGCAGCAACAAATGTTGGCAACATTTACACAAAAATTGTTTGAACAATTGCTGTCTGCGAAAACAAAAGGCGCCCACCTACACTTAGTTACAGTGTCCCTCCCCCCAAAAAAACGACCTCTTATTGTTCATTGGAATAAAAACAACAAAAATTATGATAATAATGAGATGGCAATTGTTTAAAAATAAAATTAAATTCCATGAGCTGTCCCCGTAAATTGTTGCCGCCTGAAGAGCGTAGAGAACATTTGAGATACACTTCAAAAAAGCGCAATCCAATGTTTTTATAGTTGTGTAAACAAAGGCCTTTTTATCCGCTGGCGAACAAAGAATGTGGCATGCCATGTACGAGTGTATATATCTATATAGATTACCATACCGAAACTCCCTACGACTCCCCGCAAGAAGGCACAAAGTCCCAATAAGCCGCTTTTCGGCACGATACTATAGTATCTCTTATCACCAGACCCGGCCAGGCGGTGACTCAGCGCACGCGGGAAGCAAAACAAAAAGACATGTGAAACGTGGCAAAGGGCGATTCGTGCCCCGAGCTGACTAAGTACTCCATAGTATATAGTACTGGCCCACGAAATCTGAACAGTCAGGGTGAAATGCAGAGCCCACAAAAGAAGAACGGTGCCAAATCGGAGACAGATGCTGCCGTGACAAAGGCAGACCAAAGAGCAGGCGCACGAGACGCGAGCAAAACAAAGCGACCGATAACGCACTAAGCGATGCCTTTCATAAATACACAGCCCGGCTGATAAGGGCCATTATGGGGCACGGAGCACGGAGCCCGGAGCAAGGAATATATGGAGTGCCACAGGGCGTACAGAGCTCCCAGCTATTAGAAGCTGCACTCTAAGCACAGCGAACAAAGACAGGGAGCGAAAGAAAGAAGAAAGGTGAAGCACACACATGCTGACTGCAACTACGTTTATGCGCACACTTTAGTTGCAAACAAGAGACAGCTTGCAAAAAGTACACTCATGACATTGTTACACTTTCTTGTTTGCCATTAATTTGAGCACAATAACTATTGTTGTACCAGCAAGTATATTAATCATTACAAAACCACATGAACGGAATTGTTTTGCCATTGCAAATACTATTACTGATTAGGAGAATCATTATTGCAGGCTCTTATTACATCACCTCTGACTGTTTAATAAGACTAAGTTGGGTTCGTAGTTAAAAGTGTCTAAATAGGATATATTATTACGGATCTTCTTAATTCTATTCTATTTCTAATCCTAGTTAATTTAAGGCATAGCCGGCCATGGGCACCGGGCCCGGTCACCTTTCAGAAAGCACCCGAACATTGCCGAACAACAATCAGTCGCTCACAGCGTTTCACAAAAAAAAAGGAGACCTACATATGTCACTGCAAATATCGTTTGAACAAAAAATGAATGCTCAGATCACATTAATACTTAGTATTTGGATTTAATATTATTTTCTAGTTTCATGGATAAGTTTGATAATTCGATAAAAACAATCAAAATGATATCGGAAAAACACTTATGGTGACAAACTCTATTTCCTTCACCAAATATTTTGTCTATAGCAATACGTACAATACAAAAAATTAACCTCACGATTTGTTGACAGTTCAGAGCGCACTAATACACACGTTGAGCTCTCTTCTTGGCTAGCCCTTTTTTAAGGCATCTTATTGGATCAAAATAATGAAGAATTAAGGTAAGAAAAGGTTTCCTTACTAGCTATTCATTTAATTACATTTTAATGAATTAATACTGCTGTAGAAATATGTACTTCTTGTTCTTGAATTTAGAGCTTCTTCTCTTGTGCTTCATATGAATTTATTTCTATATTTATTTTCACAAATAAATGACGCAAAAACAGTGTTACATTACATTATATTCCTTACTCAGATATCTTGTGAGATGTACAGCAATAATTACTCATTTGTTATTTCTTAAATTCAGAAACTTTATTAACGCATAAACGGAACGCTTGCTGAAATATCTGGTGAGTTTTTCTTCGAAAAAATAAAAGATTTCTTTGCTTTTAGCATTTAAATGGAACTTACCACCACATTCACCGTGGAGCTCAGATGCTGGGCGATCCGGTTCAGAAACTTCCTGAAGGACGAGCGACGCAGGACACGTGTCCTCTTGTTGTTGTTGTTGTTGCTGTTGCTATTAATATTATTATTATTGGCGGTGGTGTTTGCATTGCTGCCACTACTGTTGTTGTTGTTGTTATTGTTGTTGTTGGCATTAATGTTGGCATTGGCGTTGACCGTCGTTGGGGCCTCGTAGCTGCTGAGGGACACAATGCTGCCGGAGCGGCCACGTCCTCCGCCCACGCAGGACGATATGGCCGTATGGCTGCCACGTCGCTCCGCGTTATCCTTGCGGGAACCGGTTGTGCCCGAGTCCTCGCCCAATTCGCCCGTGGCCGTCGATGTTTTGAATTTACGTGACCAGCGAAAGGGATTGCGTGGCAAGGAGAAGGCGCGGCGAATCTTTTTGGCGGCATTCGTGCTCTTTTCCTGCGACGCCGTGGTTGTTGTTGTTGCTGCCGATTCCGTTTTTGTTGTTTCTAGTGTCGCCGCTTTTGTTGTTGTTGCTGTTGTTGTGTGGGTGGCGGCAGCGGCAGCGGCTGTGGCGGCGTCGCCCTCGCTCTGCTCTCTTCGCTCTTTTGTTGTGCCCATATTCCTGCCTCGCCTCGCTGCTCGCTCTCGCTTTCTCTCGCTGTCTCGCTCGCACACTGAACACACCGATTTTCGTCACATATATTTACGATATAAATTGCACTGACGTAGGACGTTTGCTTATGTGGTTGTAATAAACTATAACTAACTCGAATTGACCTTTCTTTAGCAGTGATTAATGCACTTAAATTCCGATTTTTCGACGCTGCTTTCTTTGGTTTTTTTTGTGTCTGCCTCCGCCTCTTTCTGCTTCCTCTTCTTCTTCTTCCTGGTGACCCACTCCCACTCCGCGACGGGTGCTTGTTGTATGCAAATACTTTCACTTTTGGCGGCGGCGTCAACGGTCGGCCTTTCACGGATCGGATCGGATCGATCGGCGCGTTTAAACTATTTTTCTAACTTTTAGCCGCAGGCGGCGGTCGGTCAGTTGTCAAAACATCGACTACTATGACTACGTGTAAATACCTAAGAAAAACGCCCAAGCGTGTGTATTTAAATATGTTCACCGTAAGGTCTCACTAAAATAGCTAAACAACCCTCGAGACATCTGACGTTGCCAGATCTACACAATTTCGGTTATTCTTGTGCTAGCTGTCATTGGCTGCCTGCTGCGAGCCTGATGTAAGACGTTACGTTAAGTATACAAAAATGTAGCATATTTCTTGGATACATAAGAAGTGAAGTAGAAATTGTGTAGAAAATATGTATGCTTTGAATTTAACGTAAAATCATGTAGAATACATTAAGAATTAAAGGAAAAAATTTTCAGCAAATCCTTAAATATGAAAGGCTTATTTTTAAGGTCAGAGCTTTCTATATCATCAAAAACTATATTTAATTTGAACCTTTTCATTTCGCCTAGGCTTGTAATTTTGCTTATAACGAACATTATCCCGTGCAATTCCGCTTGACTGCAGCTTGTGCTCGTAAAAACTTTTTAGTATTCATGGTTTTGGCATTAACGACAATTATGGCAGCGTTTTATTTTGTTTTTCTTTCTCGCTGGCAGCGACGACGGCAGCAGAGAAAGCAGGCGGCAGCAACGACGTCGCCAGCAGCGGAGCAGTTCCGTTAGGCGTGGCTGCTCTGCTGTGAAAAGAGATGGGAGCCAGAAAGTCTCCCTGAAGACGCCAACGAGCGTGCACCAATCAGCGGCGCGTCTCTTTCCGCTAAAGAGCGGCTGCGCCAAGAGAGCGCACACGAGAAAGAAAGAAAATAAAAAGAGAGCAGAAGAAACCAGTTTTAGTGCCAAGGAAGGGCGTCGCCAAGGGGAGGGGGGATGGGCTGGCATGGCTGATAAAGATGGCCGTCGGCGGAGAGAAAACAAGAAGAAAGCGCGGAACAAGAGGCAGAGGCAGGAGGCATTGCCTCAAACTCAAAGTCACAATTATGGGGCACTCATTCATTGCGGTGTATGATGCAAACAGCACACTTGCCGCCGCCCTAGCAAACGCCCCCTCTTTTTCCTCCTCCAGTCTCAACCGAGTTTGCTGTACAGTTGGGCTTCTTTAAAGGGAAATTTATGCAACTTAGGAATAAGAAGAAAGCCATCTTTGTTTACATTTTCAAAAGGTTTTTCAGGCTTGCAATACTGGTTTGGTGTTTTTATTTATTTCAAATAACCAATCATATATTTTAATAAATATTTAGAATATAATTGTATTAGTAATATTTATTTAAATGCTTTTACATATTTGTAATCCAAATAAAATTCCACTGCCTGCAAAATATTATTTCCAATTTATTACTTTCAAGCTTGAGTTGAACATCTTCCCGTGGACTCATTTAAAACTTGTAAAATAAGTTATTAAATTAAGTAAGTACAAAATGAATTAAGTACAAATATCACTAGATTTAATTTATAAATTACAAGTTTAATTTTTGTACACATAATTAGAAACTGTTTGAGAACGAAATAAGAACTCATTTTGATGAAAAGGAGCTCAAGTTACGAATCCTTTAACTGAATGTTAGTACAAAATAATACTGTGGAGATGAATAAAAGTTCTAAAATATAGGTATAAAATAGGTTCATAAACCATTAAATCATAAAATCACAGAGTTTTAATTCGCTCTGTGTAATAATATCTTTACTGGGAAAATTATACAATTATAAGATTTGAGGGGACTGTTGGCTTAATCTGAATATTAATACCCTAGAACTAATGGGATATAACTTACTTTTCATCAGTTATTAAATCAATATATATTGAATATTTAATTAATGACTTGTAGTTTTTACTTTTGTATACATATTATACATTATACATAAATTAAAAGCTGTTTTAAAAATCCGTTTTATATTTTTACCTGACTTATAATAAGAAACTCAATAGTTACTATTAATATTTTCTTCAAGGGTTTACATTAATGTAGTACGAATATAATTTTGCCTCGCTTGAAATTACATCTATATATCCATAATTATTATTTGTTAAAGATTTTCAGCTTTGTTTTAACTTTAAATATATAAGTTCTGTGTATTAATCACAAATAAGTTAAGTAGACTTAAAATATCAGAATAAATTAGAGAGCAAATATATGTCCAACGAAGTAGATTTCTTCTATAGTTTTAGACTATATTTTTGTAGTAATGTGTGACTTAAATGCTTTGATCTAAGGAATATTACAAGGTATAAGGTACAAGGTATAAAGATAAAGTTTATTATTATACTCCCAGCTGTTCAAGAATAAACTTTATCTTTATAAGAATAACCCCGAACTCGGATATCAAATATTATAAATATTATATAATAAATATATATAAATAATATAATATATATATAATATATAATATAATTACATATTATTTTTTTAATAAGAATTTCCTTTTGAAGTTTTTGTAAATAATAATTGAAAGTCATCCATTGAAACATAGTTTAAGAGCTGTGTTAAACTATTTCTTTTCTAAATTCTATATATTAATTTGTTATTATTAAATTGGTAAATTACCAATTACTTACAGTCTATAAAAAATCCAGAAAAAAGTTCAAATCACTTCAGGTTTGAAGATAAATTCATGGAATTTTATCGTATCCTCTTAACCGAAAAGCCATCTTATAAGGGGATAAAAATAAAGCCAAAGATAACTAAGCTAATATATATTACATATAGTAATTTATATTTCTATTAATTTCATTCGAAATGCCCCCTAATGCGAATATCCTGGCACTCACTACAGAAGCTCGCCTGTGCGTACCAGCTTCCTCCTACGATTCTGCAATGCGTTTAATCAGGATCTGTTGGCAGCCAAAGGAGCAAAAGGACAGCGTGAGGGGAGAGAGTGGGTGCCGTTCTCCTAGTTGACGAGTTAACAGCAATTAGACGTCGACGCCTCGCGCTGGTTTCGCTTTATTGGAGGTTTATTGAGCGGAATCCGTCGCTGCCGCCCCCTTGCCCCTTCTTTTGTAATTGTTTTTCGGGGGGTGGCTTTTCGGGGTGTCAGCCGAGTTCACCCGCTGACATTAATTGGTTGTGTACGAGCCAATTTGGCGTAAAAGGCGCTAAATTGATTGCCCTGCGGTTTTAATCGATGCGCATTCATTCCAAATCACGCACATTTATCACCCGTTGAGCAGCAGCAGCCACCCACGCATCCTTCCCTTCTTTCCTTTTTTTTGGGATACAGCAGAGAGATATCGAAGAGATAGATATAGATATAAAGACTGTGTCGCATCTGCGCCGTTTTATAATTGCCGGCAATTGCTGGCCGCTTCGGGCAATTAACTGCAAAATCCGGAGGCTGGCCGAAATCAAAGCGGCAAAACGGCCACTGAGACGGCCTTTTCCGGCTGCTTCTGGCTATAAAAACCCGTTATATAACCGGACCTCACTTTGCCGGAATTCGCAAATCTGCAACATCTACCTGGGAGTTGCTTTTTCCTTTAATTTTTTGCCTTTCCGCCGTTTTTTGCCACTTTTACGCAGTTACGCGGAAGTCGTGGCTGTTTTTTAGCCAACGGATTGGCAAGAGGTAAAAAGGATAGTGCAGGGCTTTCCACGGAAACGCCTTTCGTAGGGTTATGAAATTTTACGCAAGCTGCTGAAATGCCACGCAGGCGGAGGAGGAGGACCCGTCGTCAAGGTCTGGACACAAAGGGGTTCTGCAGGCGCTGAAAGGATTTAGCAGGAAGTTTCAACGCATCCTCGCAGGATGTCCATAATTGCACGCAATCAACGCATAATCCTCGCGCATCATCTCCGCAATTTGGCCGAAGAAAAAACCGGAGTTAGGGCAAAAAAATGCAGTAGGGAGAACAAAAGGGAAATTCGCTGCTGACTTGTTGACTTTGCAGCCTTGGCAGGAGCTGCCACCGAAGGACTGACAGGTATGGCTAAAGGATTCGCTAGGCCCGCCCCCGCGCATCCAATCGGGGCAACTTAATTGCCAGAAATTCTCAAAACAAACGAAAACAAACAAATAAACAGAAGGGGGCGACGATGGGCGAAAGGATTGGAAAGGATTCAGGATTCAATTAGATTGACTTTCTGCGGATCATCTGGGGTAATCGCACTTAATCCGGTTACTGGACTTCGCCTAGAGCCCAGATAGTGCGAGGCGGTATCCCTTCTCGCGGCACAGGCAGAGTTCGCCTGGCAGAAAGGATTAGGGGCGGAGCCAGTGCAGAAGTCAGTTGCAAATGCGAAAGGATTAGAGATGAGAGACGACGACGAGTGCAGGTCAGCAGGAGCAGCGGCAGCAGCAGCAGCAGGTCCTCGGCAGCGGTTTCTGCTGCGGGTAACGCCCAGCGAGCCCGCCCTAATCCGTTTACGCCTCGAAATTAATGCAAACATTTAGAAGGATTATCGCCCTAAAGGGGTTGACTGGCCCAGATCCAGGTCCAGGTCCTGGTCCCGATCCCAGTCCCTAACTCTGGCACCGATCCTTTCGATTCAGCCGAACTGCGCGGGCAAGAGTTGGGCCCGGGGCCATAAAAGCATGATAGGATTGCTAATTCACCGCTACTTGTTGGCCATTCTCCTGCCATTGTCCCGCAGCGGATTTGCCAATCTCGGCTGCCACTTGGCTGCGGTTCGGCCAGGTTTTTCAGCCATAGAAGAGGTACATATCTATCTCACTGCCCCCGCGGCACAATTATGCGTTTCAGGGAAGTGATTAGGCCGCAGATTAGAGCCAAAGAGTTGACAATATTTTGTGGATTAGTCTCGGCCTGGGTCTGGGACGCACAGGTACAAGCATTCCAAGTTGCTCTTCCTCTCGCTCTAATCATTGCTGGAGTTGTGAGATTGAACATATCCACTTCCTGATCCCTAGTTAGTCTGCGTTCTATAAAGATCCCTCTTGAGGACACCAGGAAGTTGCTGCGGTGCGGAAGTGCCGCAGGACAGTGGCCTCAAGTGGGCCGCCCAAAAGGATCGCCGCGATCTCAATTAGCAGGCGCCAGTTGCCCTCAAAGCAGGCCCACCATAAGTCGGACATAAAAAAGATGCTCACAAGGAGCTTGATAAGGGCCACAGAAGCAAATACTTACATAGCTGCACTCAAAGAAATGAGTCAAGTTTAAGGCTATATTAAGAGGGGAGAAAAACGCTACTTAAGATACTTAAGCTTGACCGCACGGAATGCGGCACCGAAACTTAACCATATGCATTCTAGCTTAGTGTCTATATCTGTAATGTATTTTACTCATTTTTAATTCAATTAATTTTATTTAACCCTCATAGTTACATCTTTGAATTAAGATTCTTAAAATGATATTAGGAAATACATCTCCCATTTCTCTCTCTGCACTGCTACTCTGGATATGGACTGCAGTTAGCCATATGAACATATCTTAAGTGCCTGAGAACTGTGAAGTGAAGCAGCAATTATGTTGTCGTCGCTTTGATCTGCCCTCACCACTTGGAGATACAAATATGTATCTTGCGGCTGCATCTGCGGCTCGGAACTCAAAGTCGATTTCCCTGTTTAAGCATTTTTTAATTGTATGCTAATTGATGGCATCCATCGAGTATTTTGGGAACGGGAATGGGAACGGGAACGGGAACGAGAACTTCTCCCCCGCTTTCCGGATGCTGGCTTCCCAGCTGCCAATGGGGATGTTGACTCTTCCATTCATTGGGACAGCGCCATTTTGCTTGGAGAACTCTATTAAAAAGTCAGAGTAACAGATTCAGATACAGCTACAGCTGGAGATACAGATACAGATACAGATACAGATACAGATACAGGATGCCTTGATGCTTAGTGTTTTATGGAGGATTGAGGGCCATAAACGCCTAATCCCGCTCGAATTCCGGCTAAGATCGCGCAGATCAGCAATCTCTCGATTTTTATGCATGCAAAAAAGAAAAAAGGACATGCCGACGAAGGACAGCAGAAGCAGACGCAAATGGCCTGTGAAAAAGATGAACAAAAATCACACACACACACACACGGGACATCGAGCAGGTCGAAGGTCATTCGACAGGGAATATATCGGTGGTTGTGGTGATGCTGCTGCCGTTGGCGCGGGAAAGGAGGAGGAGCAGCGCTGACCTTGGGCATGACCACGGCCGCAATTAATTCGCCTAATTTGCATGTCACTCGGGCGGAGGCCTTCAAAGGAGCAGGAGGCCCTAACCCCCGCTAATCGTGTGAATCTTCGGGGGAATTCTTGCGGCGCAAGGAGCTTTGATCTCTCTGCCTCTCCGCCTTGGGATCCTGCAGGTTTCCCCGTATCTGCGGCTGGGATGTGACACATCCTTAACCAAGCCCATTCCGTTGCCAGGCTAACCTTGTGACTTAGTTTTTTAGGTCGGGGCCCATAAACCGATTATTTGTAGCTGAAAATGTCCGGTTTTTGTTCTGCTTTTTTTACGATACGATGGCCAGGATCAAGGGATATTTAGGGATCTAGGGAAAGTCAAACTGTCAGCTTAGTTCTAAAAAATATATCGCGCAGCACCGCAGCGAGTCAATTTTTTTACGGCCCTCGGGCAAGAAGGCAAGGTCAGGCCCATTCTGTTCCGCTTCCGAATTCCGCGAATTGCGAATTTCTCTGGCCGAAAATCTGGAAACCTAAAAATCTGAAACTAGAACTAGAATTCCAATGCAGTTTTTTTATGCCGCCTAATTTTTATGGCCTAAAAAACGGAACCGTAGGCCGCGCACAAAGCGGGCATAATATCATCTCCTCCGCCGCCATAAAAGCCAAAAACCCAGCGGCAAATCCTGTCTAGGTACGAGCTAAAAAAGAAAACAACGCCGAGAGGCTAAAAAGGACAAGGGCCTTTCGCCAGGACAAAGAGTCCTGCTCGAGACGCGCCGTGAAATTCGAGAAAAAATGATTTCATTTTTTAGAATCAGTGCGCGAAATGTGAGCAGAGCTGGCAGAGAGCGAGGGAGAGCAGCTAATGGTGCCCTGTTCCAGGTCCTGCGGCTTTACGATGGCCATTAAAGCCCCTAAAAAAATAACGCGAAAAAAAACGAGAATTGTAAATCATGAGCGGAGAATGGATGCAGGTCGCCGTGGGTCAGTAAGGAGGATTCACGGATTCACGGTTCCAGGTTCCAGGTTCTCGAGGGGCAACGGCAAAGTCAAACCGCAATAAAGTTGACACGTCGTGCGCAGGATCGGAGTCCGGAATCTGTAATCCTCGGCCACATAATGTATATAGCAGCAGCATCGGTCTATGTATCTGGGTCCTGTATCTATCACTATGTGAGAGCAGCGGCAGCGGCGGTGTGTGTATCCAGGACATGCGCAGAGGAGATGCCACTAGCTGGCAAGGAGTCCACTCGCCACACCAGTGATTGCCGCAATCATTCTAGTTTCATTATCTGGCCTGCAGATTTATGGCCCTATTCCTACCACTCCCGCAGCCCCGAGGAAACTCCACTGGAGTGACCCGAAACTTGCATCTCCTGGCAGATCCATCAGGGTTCGTCCAATTGTTTCGAGCATTTTCCGGCTACTTTATCGCCGTTTCCACCATTCAGCAATGCCATTTATTGTGAACCCTGACCAATTGCAGTCCGATTCACCATCCCCCTGGTAATGTCTATCATATGGAAATGTTGGCTAAATAGAGCTCGCCGCCCCCCCATAACCAACCCAAGCAGTAATTTGATTGTCGCGATTATCTGGCCGTTAATATCCATGAAAATGATGAGGCTGCCAGAATGAATTGGCGGCGATCCGATAAACGGCGCATGGTCCGTTAATGGACAGCGTGCAAATTGGCAAACATCCATGGAGACATGGAGACACGACTCATAAATCGGTGGACACATGACGCATGAATATATATCGCATATTGCATATCGTACATATATATTTTGCCCAGAAACGAGTTCTTCTGGCTCGGCTGCCGGGATGCTGTGTGTGCGTGAAACGTGTGAAATTATTTCAGTGCTGGCATCATCATTTTACAAAGATGTTTATTCATTGCTGGCTGATTGCAAAACCCCCGACACTTGCGGCTCGTCTATTTGGCAGAATCATAAAACGTTTTCAACTTCGTTTAGCGGCTCCCTCGGTTCGGCTTGAGAGTGCAATTATGCTCAGGGAGATACAGGGGAAAAAATAGGTTCAGGGGTGCCACAGAAGGTGTGGCATAACTCAGGGGTATATTCTTTACATTTTATTCTAAATTGCCACAGAAATCGGTAGCACCTTTAATAGGTCTTAAATGGTAATTAACTTGATTTTATTTCATGTCCTTGGCCCTTGTCTGTTAGGATATTAAATATAAATTATTATAAGTATTTTTAACATATCAATGTTGTTTAAGATGCAAACAATCTCTAATTGAATCAAATAACTTGGTTTTATTATGAAATGTATGTGTTAGAAGTTCCAAAAGGTGCTAACTAAGACATACTTATCCTGTGTAAATTGTTGTAGTTTTTTGTATTTCCTTTTTCATTTAATATTAAATACAAACTGATACATGTAGCAAATGTAATGATATTAAATGTGGCTTAAATTGGTTTTATTTAAGATCTTTGCCCTTCTTTTGTATGATTTTGATCTGTTATAATATTAAAAATAAATATTTAAGAAACCTTTTATAAGCATAATGCTATTTTAAATATTAATTGGATCATTGAAAACCACAGAACTCCTTTTAAATATTTAATTAATGTGTTACATGTACCAAGATGTGTCCAGGAAGGCATATTATTACTGTTTATGTTAGGGTATTTCCTTTTGGTTTAAAATCCAATCTAATATCTGTAGCACCTTTAATGCCTCTTAAATGTGATTTAACTTGATCTTATATCATAATTCTTGTCCTTCTTTGGTATCAATTTTACATATCCCTTTAAGAAACTCAATGCTGTTTAACAAAAAATGATCTCATTTCAGTTAAAATTATTCGTTTTATATATGAAATATCGAATAAGTTGCGGATGATCTAATATCTCCTCTAATTTTCTTCAAGTGTTTAGGCAGCTCTGGGAAGTAGCTCTTTCTCTTCACGGCTTTTGGGGGGATTTTATAACAGCCCTGAGATCCCTGGGCAACTTCAGATCTTGCCGTTTCCCTAGTCTTTCTCTCTCTGATGATCACTTTATATTCATTGACAGTTAGTGTGAAATTCATAGCTCATAAATCGATGGAGAGTCCGAATTGCGGTCGTCTTTGGCCACAAAAGCTGCCTTTTGTCGGCTCCGGAGAGCCTAGCAGCTGGGCAAGGAGGAGAGTAGGCCATAAACCACGCAGTAGAGACCAGTTCAGAGGTGCTAATTCACTATTAAAAGAAATCAGAGACTGAAACAGAAAGCAAAACCGAAGACGGTGCCCAGACCAATCCCTCACTCATCACGCCCCAATAAAACTTAATTTTGTTTGCACATCATATGGCAACCGAGCCGAGCCTTGGGCTGTTGAATAATGCATTGTTTTCCTTATGGGAGCGAACGTGGGAGAACTTCGCATGAAGTGGCAGCCATTCATGGCTCACACACACAGCACACACAACACACACGGGGCTATGTATCCACCGAGAGACGCACATTGATTGCCCCCATAAACGCTGGATACTATGAGTCTCGGCTTCGGCTTGTTCGAGCTCCTCGGGCGGAGACAATGCCGAATTAGAGGCTATGGCCTAATTGATAATAATATCGCATTTATTCAGTTAACTCTTTTGAGCAGCTGTGCCTTTGCCTGGGCTGGAGGAAGGTAGCGTGGGGAGTGCTGGCAGTTCCCAGCTGCCTCTCTGGGCCAGCCTAATCCTCGCAACGTCCATTTCGGCATAATTTTCGAATAAACAACTTGATGATTTCTGTATTTCAACACGCCTTAATCCCTAATCCCCACATGATTAATTGTCAACCTGCCCGAGGTACCGGCAGTAGTGGTTGCCACCACCGCTGAGGCCATGAATCCTGCAGAGATTTTCCTTTTTTGCTATTTTTTAATTTACTCGGCTACAAACGGGGCATTCCCCCGGGGCCAAGGCCCTGGTGTGGCGCGTATCTTTATTATCAAATCATAAAATGCTGCCACTTGTGTTGCATCCCCCAAAAGGATGGCAGGCAAAGGGGTGCGTCTCCACTTCACGGACCATTTTTTATGCCTCGCCTCGGCAAGTGTCAAAACATGTTTTGATGCCAGGCAGGCGCTCGCTCAATTAGATATCAGATACAGGGCCAGGATCAGGGGTGGCTTCGGTATCTGTATCTTTAACTCAACTACTGTATCTCCCTCTCCCCCCTGACTTTGGTTTTTTAGCTGCGGGATTATGAGCAATTGACACCCCTTTGAGCCGGGATGAGCAATTGAAACACATGTTTTGGCCCGGCAATTAAATCGGGATTTGATTCCCAGCAGGACCTGCCTCGCTTTCTCTCTTTAACTGGGTTATCCTGCGCCTGATGATTTCTCAATTATGACAATCGTTTTGGCAGCGTGGAGAAAACAAACATAAGGCCAGGAGGAACAAGGTAACGCCACGGGAGAGGTGACAATTAATTAGCCGAGCCCAATCCGAGGACACTGCAATTGATTCCGTTTGGCAATGCAACCTGACGCGTGGCAGGGAGTGGGCCAAGGTTCCGGGGCCCAGCGGGGCAACCCATCCTCGCCTCGATCTGCCTTCGATTCGCATTAATATGCCATTGGCTTGTGCCAAACCCCCGTGGATCTCCCCTGATTTCCTGATTTCCTCAATTCCCTGATTGTGGGTGGCCACTCCGAAGGACGCTCGGCACTCGCTACGATTTGCCACACAGCTTCCCTGCCGAAGGTCGACGCTCAGGGGAGAGCAGCCAGGGACAGCTGCTGCCCTGCCCTGCCAGGTTTCTCCACGGTTTATGGTGACTCAGGTAGGAGTTACTCCCTCCCCAGGTAGAGCAAAAGATGTGTCGCATACTTTTCAGATATTTTCGTGTTTATTTTCGATCTCGCTTAAGTTAATCGCTACTTAATAGCACTACATTGGGCTAGTCTACGGCTTTATGGTACAATCTTCGGGAATAAATAGGCAGGGACGAGAACTAAGTCTAGTTTGTACAATCTTTGGGGCTTCTTCGGGGGGCGGGCCTACGCCTCAGTCTTGTAGGGCTTGAACAGCTTCGGCTTGGGCTCCGCAATCACCGTTGTCGCCGGCGGCGGCGACATGTCGGAGGCGGGCCTCTTGCCGCTGGCCATCAGCAGTCCTGGTGCGGGCAGTGGACTCGTGGTGGTCATGGGAGCATGTGCTGGGGCCACGGGACTCCTGTCGAACACCTTGGCATGGTCGGAGCCCACCGGCGACAGGGAGAGCGTGGAGGAGTGCGGCGACGAGGAGGACTGCAGATCCAGCGGCGGTGTCTGCGTCTTGGGCACACTGCCACTCAGACCCGGATAGCACGACGAGGCGGAGACGGAGACGGTGGTGGGCATGGCTCCCAGCAGACCGGCGGCAGTGGCACCCGAGTAGCTGGACCCGGCGGCAGCGACGGCACTGGTGCCCATCATGTGCGGATGCATATGAGGGCCAGCGGCGGCCGGGTGTGGCGGTGCTGGGCGCGACGGGATGTGATACGGCGCATACCGGTACTGTCCGTACGGGGAGGGTGCATGTCCAGCGTGTCCCGGCATGGGCATGCCGCCCATGGCCGGCATCGACATCGGTGGCATGCCACCGCCCAGCATTGGATTCGTGGCAGCAGCAGCGGCGGCAGCGGCGGCGGCGGCAGCGGCAGCTGGAGCATACGGAGGATACGGCATGCCAACGCTATTGGCGGCCGCTTGCAGGATGGAAGCGGCGAAAGCGGGATCCGAGTAGACGGCGGCGTACGGCCAGGCGACGGCGATGCGCTGGCGCTTGTCCTTCATGCGACGGTTCTGGAACCACACCTTGATGGTGCTCTCGGGCAGGTTGAGCTGGGCGGCCAGCTCGCAGCGCCTGGGCCGCGACACATAGTTCTCCTTGTAGAACTCCTTCTCGAGGCGGGCCAGCTGGTCGCGGGTGAAGGCAGTCCGATAGCGACGCACCGAGGGATCGGCGGGAATCTCAGAGCCGCGGCTGCCATTCAGGGAGTTGTCCGGACTGGAGAGGCATTCTGTAAGGCAAAGGAGGTGGAGCTGGTGTAAGTTTCAAGTTGAATTTCCAAGGTGTTTCCTTTCTAACTTACCATTTGGGGAGGGTGGCGGCGTCTGGGGCTTGCCATATTGGCTGGCCATCAGGTCGACGACCAGGGGCTTCTGGTCGACGGGACTGCTGTCGTGGTGAGCATGGTGGCTCTCCATGTTGTAGGTTCGGTATCCGTGCATCTTGGCTGCAGAGTGTCGTAGGTAGGTAGGGCAATATATCGGTTTCTCGGTTTCTCAGTGGCTTTCTAGAGGCAGCTGTTGTTGACTGTGCGGCGGTCACAGCTCGAGTGTGCCGCTCTCAGTCAACCCTCGCCCTTTTATACCGCCTCCGCTCCAGGCAGGCAGCGCGGCGCAATGGCCGCCGTCGCCGCGCCAGCCAATGGCAGGCCAGTGGTGCTAATCTGTGCGGTGCAGAGCGGATGCTGAGCGGCTATTACGAGGAGCCAGTCGCTCTCAGACCGAGCCAGGCCAGGCCAGGCCGGGAGAGAGATTTGGTATTCATAGCGGATGAACGAATCTTTTGTCTCGCCTGTCCGCAGGCGGCAGCCTCCCCGAGAGCAAGCGGGACGGGCGGGCCCCCTTAATAATGGGATTTTATCGGCTTCATCAAGAATGATATGGCATAATGCCGCTCAGTTGTCGGAGTTTACTGAGTTGCCGCTCAGTTGGGAGGCAGCCCCCGCTCCACACATATATCCTTCGTACATATACATATATTTATCGATCGCCCCTTTGCCAGCGAATTATTTGCGCTTTTATGAAGTCTTAATATTATGCCGCACGTTTAACAGCCTCACACTAGGCGGCAGCTACTCCCCAGAGCTCTGAACTTTTTCTATATACACCGAGATAGCGAGCAGCATCGGGACCCCGCCCATAACCATAGCCAGATAATGGCTGGGCTGCTGGAGGCATGGCCCCAGTTGCTGCGACTTAATTTGAAAAGTTTTCGCTTCGGTTTCGTTGGGTAAAACATTTATTATGATGATATAATCATGCCCGGCCAGAGGCAACTGTACCCCCTCTGACAAGAGTCCTTGCTGAGGGGGCCAACACAGAACTTGCGCAAAAAATACGAGACTAGAAGGAACTACCTGCCGGACTTAAGCTCCGGGATTAGGGTTGAGTCCGCGCAAAAAAATAACCCAGCCACAGTCCCTTAATTGTGCTGCCTGTTTTCTGGGCCCAGGGATATATGTATATGTCCAGCTTAATCCCTTCGACATCATTATTATGTGTTTTTATGACTTTCTAATGAAAATCGGGCAGAGGATCAACTCGTCGTAGATCTGGGATCGGGGTACCAAGTCAAGCCCTCGGCTAATCCCAGCAAACAAACAAACAAACTGGGTTACAGGCTGGAATCTCCTGACTTTGCAACCCGGTTCTTGGCCTCTAGTCAGGGTCTCTTAGCCTGTGGCAATATCTCCCGGAATTCCATTTAATTCCGCGCTCAATTGAAAGCCAGAAAGTAGAGCACAGCGTGTTACCAAAACTCCGTTTCGATTGTTCAAGATGCGGCAATAAAATCTAACTCGAAACTCCAGACTCAAAACTCAAACTCGAAACTCGAAAGTGAAGCGATGACAGAAAGGGAAATGCTGGAAAACTGGGACCCGGCTAGGTCGCGGCATATGAAAATTGACTAATAATCTGGCTGATGGCAAACGGATTAACACACACAGAGAGGAACCTTCGTCGATCTGTCCCAGTTCCGAGGTGCAGCCAGGAGAGCCATTGTTATGCAGTACCGGGTAACAACGTATCCTTCTTGCCGCTGCTCCTGCGAGTTAGTTAAAATTATTGGGTTATATTGCGCCTCAATTTGCATTGGCATTAACTCGCTGAGGCCCAGGACTACCTGGAGGCCGCGAGAGAGATGACCTGGTCCTGGAAAAGGTCCGCCGACAAGCCTTCATGGACGAACCCTAGCCACAACCCAACAACCTTGCCTATTGTGAGCCGAAGGAGCCTTTGTCTTTGACTGGTTGGCTTGCCTTGCCTTGCCTTCCCTCGGCTTGGCTTGGCTTGGGTTAGCGACAGTAAATACCCTTTATGGCGATCGGTTGGGTTAGGCGAAAGTGTCGGGGCAGCAGGTAGCTCTGCTCAATCCCCTGGCCGATCCGCGAACACTTTCAATACTTGGAAGTGCAGTTCCAGCGCTTGTTGTGCCGCTTTATTGCACATTCTGCACTCACAAAGCGCCGATCTCGCTGATTATGCCCGTCATCATGGGAACACACACTGTCGGCCCACAATAGATTTGGCCAACAGAAATTCGCAAAATGCGCAGGGGAAGGGCAAAAAGGGCCAAGGGAAAGAGGGCTGGCAGTGCAAAAATGTTGGCAATAAAAACGGCAAACGCGAATTATGCTTGATGATTGAGTAATTTCTGTAATAAAACAATTACAACAAAAAGGCCGAGTATTTTATGATGATTGCCTAAGTGAATATAAAGGAAGGAATCCTTTAAGCTTCCCCATATATTTATGGGCAAGTTGCCAGTTTAAGAATGGGCGTTTTTTCTTTCTTTTTTTAAGCTTTAAATGTGACAGTTTTCATGGAATTTAAGAAGGGAAAATTATCATATATATTATGGTATATAGTTGGCATATTAACTTGATCTAATCATGGATTATATATGCGGTAAACTTGGCCTCAGTTTCATTGGGGATTGTTTAAAGATTTGTTAAATTATTCAAGGACTTCGTTTGAGGATTAAATGACTATTTAATTCATTAAACATACAAACTAATATCCTTGCTTCTTAGTTAAAAATATAGCAATATAACTGGAAACTTGCACCCTGTTTTGAGCCTAAAAATACACATTTTAACAAGTAACTTTAACAAGTAACCTTAACTTTATAGTTTAAAAACCTGCTTTTTAAACTCCAATTACGTCTAAGCTCTGTTTTGTCCACTAAAATACTTCTACTTTGTACAATTTCTTTACCAAAAAACTATACAAAATTGTTCTTCTTTAAGAACCCCTTGAAAATCTTGCAAAGTTAAGTATATTCCTAATTTTGTATGCCAAGCCACCCTTTGATTCCTTGGGGGAAGTTCTTCACAGCCATCATCCCCCGAATAAATGTGGTGACTGCCCTCAGCCTCCCCCAATTTTCCGCTCTCTATCTCTATCTTGCTCTCCATTCAAATAAACATAAAATCTACGAGAAGCATAAGTATTTTAATTTGCTAACAAATACCATAAAAAACTATTTGAAACAGAGAATACTTCGATAAAACTTGAAGAATATTGTTTTCAGGCCCCCTAAGCATTAGTAGCTTTTTGTAGAAATCAATAAAAAGTGGCTTCAGCTCAGGACTTTAATAGATACTCAACACAGCTTGAGCACTAGGCATTTTTATGATGCCTATGACAGCCTGTATTTTTATTTGTTTTTCCTCGAGGAAAACTACCAATCGAAAACTGAACATTTTCATTTTCCAATAATTGTTGTCGGACAAAAAGAAACTGGAATATTTTATGCTCGGACCGGGGACGAGCGGCCAAAGGACCTCCTCATAATAAAAATATGAATGCCAATGCATAAAAACGAGAGCAGTCCGAGTTGTGGGCCGGCATTACAGGTAAGTAGAGCAGTAACCTTGTGGAAGGACGCGTTTTTCCAGGAGCACAATAAATAAAAACCCGTGAAGAATTAAAAAATTAGAGCAGTTCGCTGCGTTCGGGGAAAAAAACTAGCGCAGCGAAAAAATCAAACAATGGGAACAAAAAACGTGATCTACTTTCCTAATACGTCCGTCGAGGGCTAAGGATCTCCTGCCTCGCTGCAGGATGCTCTCGTTCCGCGAACTAGATCGCCGCGATCGCCATAAAAATCTGCATATAGACAGTGGAAAACAATGGATCGGGAAATGGGAATATGGTAGGGAAACGGGGCCATAAACCATAAAGCATAAAGCGTTTTGGTGAAAGTAAAGCAGAGCAGGGCAACACACAACACAAAAAACTGATCTAGTTTTCTAATGCCAGCCAGCTCTGGCGAGGTCGCCCGGAGATCCTTGCGCTGTCCTGCGGTTCCGCCGAAGGTGCACCAATAAAAAGGCGCGTCCGGATGCCCGGCTCTATCTCCTACCTAGTATCTTTTTTTCTCCCGTCTCCCGGTCCAATTTTTAGTGGAAATTCGAGCGTTTATTACACGCTGTCCGCTTGTCGGGCTGTTCGTCCGTTTGTCCGCTTGCACGGACAACGACTAACTGCCGTAATTAGAAGGTTTGTAGGGCAGAGAGGACCGAGGACCCGTGGTCCGGGGAAAAAATGACAATGGAAAAAACTCATAAAAAGAGCAACAAAGTGGCCCAGAAAGGAAAAAAATTGGCTCGCTTTTTGTCGGCAAACAAAAAGAGGCCACAAAAAGCGTCCACGAGCCGTGAGGCCTCTCCGCTCACAATCGGGCCAAATAATTAGGTGAGCGATTGTCCGTTCTTTGTGTCTCTCAATGATTAGCGGTTTCTTTTTTAGGATCATCTTTTTCACCGTCTCCGGGATTTTTACACATCGATTGTTCCGGGGAACTGATCAATGAGCGGTAACTAGCGGGAGCTGTGGGAGAAAAACTATCAGAACGTCTAACTTGGGCGTGGTCAGCTCTCATTAGGAAATAAGGATGTCATTTTTTATGGTCATTAAATATATTAAATAACATCATACTTTATAAGTATGGTGGCAAATTGGTAGTTATTGAAACTATATATTATTAACAGACCATTGCTTAATTTTGTAATTCATTAAAAAATAATAGCCCAGCAGCTATAAGTATAAATTTATGGCTTAAAGCCAAACAAATATTCTGCTTCTAAAATTATGAGAAAATGCCTGCGTTACATATAGACATATAGAATTACATATAGAAATATGAGAAAATGTGTGCGTTACATTTACTTTATGGTGTCTTCTTCTGCCTCTTACTTACTGGTTGATACTACGATATAATACAATATCTTTTAGATAAGACAAATTCCATTTTTTGGTCATATCAGTTAGAGTCTGACTCTATATTACATCAGCACATTTTTTAAACAATTTTTTGCGCTCCCCCTATATAATCAAGAGTAATTATTGAGAGCACACACTTCACTATGATTACGTAATCATAAAACAAATGTTTTCTTGTAAATATTAAAAAACTCCTTTTTTAAATATATATTTTAATATAAAATTATTACGTAATCATTGTCCCAGACCCCTCCACTCCCCAAATAATTAAACATAATAATTTCGGTGGCCAGGGGGGTCCCCCTAGAATTACATAATATATAAACAGCCCCTTTAAAATTAAATAATTAAACATTTTCAAAATAAGAGATTTAATATAACTATTTATTATTTCTTCTAATAATTATTAAACATTGAAATTATAGAAGTTTTAAAGTGTAATATCTCTGTTTTTTTTAATTTGTTTTCTTATTTGTATGCAGAGAGAATTAAAGTTGGGTAAGACGATTAAAACTCTAAGTTGAGAGATTTTTTTACCTTTTTTGATAAGGGTATAACTTATGATACAGTATTTTATACTTTAAGCAAAAATTATCATAAATTGAGTTATTTTTACCCAGATTGAGATATTTTCTTGCTCACCCAATGTATAAATCTAGTTGTATTCATTATATAATCATATTCATCATATATATCAGTTAATGATCCCGAAGAGTTGCTGAAAACAATGGCTAAATCAGCTATTGGCATGGAGAAAGGGTTCAATAATTAGCTTGTATGTTTTACTCTCATGGCAAATCCTTATTATTTTTATTAATTTCTATTACAAAAATGTGTTAATATTAATCCAAATATAAAACTAAAGACTCTCCCCAGGTCTATAAAGACCCAGACCTTATATTATATATTTGTTTCAAAATTAGAGAGCTGTCAACATAAGGAGACACCGCTTTGATGGCCAATTCCAGTGATATGTATATTGCCAGGTAAGGGTGGCTCTCATAGATGCAAATTGGAGGAACCTGTGACCGAAGACGACGACGACGAGGACTCCCCACAGATGGCCAAATCAATCGGACACGTTTACTATAAATACAGCGCATTGCGGTCTCCGGGGCAATCCAATCTGTGAATCTGTGACGAATGTAGAGATGCAGAGGAGCAGCAGGGGCCCCGGCGCAGATTCGCCAACAAACGCTGCTGGAAAGCCGCAGATTGCAGGGTCAAAGGACACAGGAGGGGACAGCAACAGGACCAAGGCTGCAAGGGGACAGTAGCAGTAGTCCACCGCACTGACGAATCACATCAAAGTGGAACACACATAGCCAGGCTCGGACTGCGGGGCTCAGGGTCAGGCATCCTGCTAACAGACATGTCAAATCAAGGAAAAACAACGACGACAGAGGAACCAGGGTGCCGCCAAAGGAGAGACGGCGAGAAGGAGGAGGAGGAGAAGGAAAAGCAGAGGGAGAAGGGGAAGAGAGGTCCTGAAAACAGCATCGACTTACCGCAGCAAATTCGCGCTGACTGTGCGCGAACAGCGGGACACACCATAATATTTTGGTTGCTCGGCATGTAGCACAAGATACTGAGACTTCCCCGAGAGTTCCTTTTCGTCCTGGAGCAACACCGAACGTAGCGGAGAGCTGAGGATTCGGATTCGTCTTCAGATTCTACATAGTTTCGGAGGAATTGGTCGCAGCCAGAGAGCCTTTATTGATGCGCAATTAGCCACGGTGAGTGGCGGTTTCGAGTGAGCTGCAGGACGCTGGCTACTCCGACTGGAAATTGGGAATCAGGATCCTTCGCTCGGCGGGAGCAAACCCACAGCTTCAGTGGCGGCGTCGAGATATCCAGCCATGTTTCCATTCCCATTTCTGTTTCTGTAAATTTGTGAAAATTAAGTCGTTCCGGTTGTGTGTGTGCGGTGCCCGTTTTTAGGTGGTACTTCTGTAGCAATTTTATTTGTATCGTAGGTGTGGTATTTGTCAACATTTAGCCAGGATCTTGGGCCTCTTCCTCCTTTTTTCCGTCCGCTATTCCGATCCTCGGGCAGTGGCACCGGATTAGCCGATTTGTGGGCACGGATTCGAAATGCCTACTGCAGCACTAATTGGGCCGCTCTCTGTGCAAAGGGATGCGATGTGGCGGAGGCTGCAGAGAAGGTGGAGGTGGCACAGTATCCGCTCTAAGGATGCGTTTATCTGCGCTGAGGATGTGCTAATTTTTTAGCCAGCAGAGCTGCTGCGAGCAGAGAGCGCGAGGTGAGGGCCATAAGTGCACAGGTTGGAGGGCAAAATAGAAGCATGATTGGCAATCAAAAGGTGAATGGATTCCCCTAAGGGAATTATGGGAAAGATGGCCTTCGTCCTTTAAAACCAAAGAAGGGAGTGTAATAAATGTATTAATTTCGGAACTTGGGGATTTGGGTTTTCCTTGAGGGAATTAAAGGCAGTGAGAACTTATTTTTGTTTCTTAAAACTAAGGAAAGTACATAAAGATTTCCATTTTGTTTTGGCTTACACTAAGGTGTTCTTTTCTTAAAATTAAGTTTCAAAGTTGCTTTATATAATAAATGTATTAAATTTATTTATTCATAAATTAAATTTGATTACTATTATCAATATTATTTAATGTGTTATCAATATTTTTCATATTTTATATTTATATCAAAAATTTATTTTTAGATTTCGAAATTTTCAAGTTCCTTGTTAATATTATTTACACACATTTGACATGGGCATTTGACATAGCTTAATTTACGTTTCGCGCAAAGTATGCTATGCATTCTCTAAGAAACGTAAACTGTTTACGTCATACTGCCTAAGTTATACAGCAGGGAGCCTTTGTCATGTGCTAATTTTGGTGCCCAGTCTGGCAGTGCCAATATAACAAGCGTTTGTGTGACCGTTTATTTAAAAAGTGCAAAAACAAAAAGTATTTAAATTTGTAATTCTAACGTAGACTTTATTTGGAACTTATAAATGTTATTTATAAAATATTTAACTTAATGTGAGCCGAAAGAAAAGATAGTTTATATTATAGTAAAAAGATTTATTATATAAATAAAAACATTTAATATGGCGTCTTTTTGCGCGACTTCTTTTCCTTTTTAACCTTCAACTGACTACTGGCTGCATTTCCGCTTGTTTCCGTCGACCAAACGGTGACAATGCCGCTCTCGCCGCCCGTTACCAGTAATCCTCGCTTGGCATCGAACAGACTGTCCCTCACTATTTGCTTGTTATCCTGGAAATTAGCCAATGGCTGAAGGTTCTTCTTGATGGTAACGCTCACAGATCGCAGGATTTCCCTGGAAGAAGAGTAAAGTTAGTTTGAAATTGCACGAAAGAGGCCAATAAGAGACTCACCCCTTGTTGAAGTTTGTGCCCGCCAAGAGGAACACCTCGCCGTCCTCCTGGTTGTGGGCATTAATTAGATTAAAGTTGGCGGCATTCTTACGCCTAATCGCAGCTGTGATATCCGGGCGCTCGAAGGAGTCCACCTCGTCGCCCTCCTCGCACTCGTAGCTCTTGAAGTCGCTGGTGGTCGTGATGCAGGAGATAATGTCCTTCTCGTAGACGTTTCGATGCCATCTCAGACGAGCCACGCTGCTCTCCGTATTGATGGTGGTCAGCAGTGCCTCGTCCTCGTCGGACTGCTTTATGTCAAACACATTGATCAATCCCTCGATGCTGCCCGTGGTCAGAAGATCCGGATTCCGAGGATGAAACTTCACCGAAGTAATGTCGTCTTCGTGGCTTTCGCAGTAGACGCCCATCTGCCGGCGCTCCCGGACATCGAAGAACACCAGGAACGCGTTACTCATGTGCTGCACCGTGCCACAGCAGACGACCCTGCCGTTGGCGTTTCTGTCGAAGGCTGTAAACGACTGTGGCACCGGCGGCACGGCGGAGGAATCCTGCTCGTAGCGGAACCTTGCCATCTCGCCCTTCACCCGCAGGTCGTAGAGGCGGACATAGCCATCGGTGGTGCCCACTAGCACGTTGTCCGGTCCGTCGTCCAGAAACTTCACGCCGCTGGTGCTCACATTCTTCGAATCGGTGGCCGGCAAGAAGCTGAACTTGGCCAACTTGCCAGCGTTGTCAATGTTAAAGATTTGCACCGCAGAACTGGACAGTCCGGCGGCTATCCTTGAGAATCCCTGATCGGCGTCCAGGCTGAGCACATAGTCCCGATGCAGCGAAGCGCCGCATTCGTCCAAGGGCTTGTACTTCAACTGGAACTCGGCGGCCAGCTGCTGAGCGATACAGGTGTCCTCATCCCCGATGTCTTCCTCATCCTCCGAGATGGGCAGATCGGCGTCTGCAGCCTCTGCAAAAACAGGATTGTAGGTAGGGCTTTTCCTGGCCAACATTTAAATATTTACCCTCGCAGTACTTCTTGAATTCACTCATTTGTTGTTGAGTTCCACGCGGTAGAGCTCGCAAACGTTTTGCCCCTGCAATGCAGCTGGTCACACTCAGCCCCCTTTTCTAAAAGGGCTGCATTTTACAAACTTGCATTTTGTGAAAAATTCCATCACTTGTTCTGGCTATAAGGTATAGGAAGCTAGTGCAATTATACCTGTTTCTAGAATCTAGATTCTAGATATTTACTTAAATGAATAAATGAAAAAATAAATATATACAAAATTATTTTTGGGATATTTTGGCGCCACTGGTCGCGGTCACATTAATTAATTAATGGCAAACCGAAACAAAATCTTATTCTTTCAGGGTATTTCTTCTCTTTGAAGTCTACAATGCAGGAAAGCAGTCATTTTGGGAGTCTATAAAGTATTTACTTTTAAAAAGCCTCTTCGAATGTAAATTTATAAAAAATTCAGTAAACATGGTTAGTTTTCGGCTTGCTTATTTTAGCGAAAGGAGAAAAAAGTTAGGTCTATTAAATGAAAATGGGGAACAAGTTTAGGAAACTCTTTATAATAGTTTTGTACGTATACAAAATGTATTTTGCATACAAATTAGAAAATCGATATATTTAAACGTTATTTGGTATTAGAATCGTTTATATTCGATGTGTTTCGGAGTATTTTCATTATATAGCAGATATTCCAGCTTGCACTTTTCAGAATAGGTTCTTTATGATTCTCCATTCTTTTCTGGAATCCAGATTTTTCGTCATCGTTTTCAAAGTTTCCATTTCCTGGCTAAACTCGTTAGCTTTCATTTTAATCGCACTTGACAATGAAACTAGAGTTTTTCGATGGGGATATTAGCTGTTGAGCCAGATTGGTAAACAATCTTTTTACGTTCCAGAAACAAATACAATAATATTGAAGCTGTTGTCGTAGTCAAACCCACGGCTGTGCCGTGATATAACTGCATAAGAGGATCCTTATCGAGGGAACTTATCTCTTTTGCTACATCTTTTGGTAGCGTGGTGAAAGAGAGCTGAAAATTTCCACCAGAACATGATCCCTTATTACTAATAAATTCCCATGCAAGATCCCGGAACCCCTTGGAATAAGAGGACGATGGTTATCGTTTAATATCGCTCTGTAGTTTTGATTCTTTATACAAAAGTGAATTATTACACAAGAAGCCATTCCGAGTACGACATATGCATGTGTTGCCATAATTTGTTAGTTTCCCTTTTTACAGTTACCTAAATATCCTTCAGTTTTGGTTTTGCGTGTTTCGAAATCGTTCGAAATTGAGGTTTCTTGATTGCCTGACTTGACTCTGTGTGTGTGTATATATATTTCGTGTACGGTCATATAAATATATATACATATTTATATAGGTTCTGCTATTTTTAAATTCAACAAAGGACTCAAATTCCTGCGCAGCATCTCTAACAAGAAGAACTCTTCAACAAGCAACTATATGTATTCAATAATTAGATATATGCGGGCTACTATATAGATCCTATTCACATAAAGTCGTCGTAGTCGTCGGTGAAGTCATTGCCGTATTTTTGGTAGCCGTCAATGTCCTGCAAAACGAATAAGTTTAGTTAGTGCCTTTAATCAATAATCTGAGGGTATAATCAGGGGGACTCACGTCGTTCTCGGTGCGGAGCGTAGCCTTCCCCTTGCCCTTGGCAGCGGGCTTCTTGTTCGCCTTCTCCATCTTGAGCTTCTCCGAGTGCAAGACCTCCACGCTCATCTTGACCTTCTTGATGTCAGCGGCGCTCACTTGATAGATAAGACGGAAAACACACAATCAGATTATGGGCTAAGCTCATTGCCGATCGATCACTCACGATTCACGCATAGGCCGCGCACCAGATCCTCGATGAATTGCGGGAAATGCGGCGATTCGCGGTGCTGCCCAACCTTCCAGCTGAGCCTGGCACCGAAATCTTTGAAATCCTCTTTGCTTTCCGGATTGAAGGCGTCAAGGCCGCCAGACGGTGTACTCGTTACGCCAAAGGCGTCCCGGGCGTGATTGAGGTCCGACTCCTCCTGGATCTTTTGCAGGCGCAGCTTCTCGGCCAGCTTCTCTTCGGCCGTCATGTTGGCCAGTCGCCTCTCCTCCTCTTCCTCCTCTAGGCGCTGTTAGATGAATGCTTGTGAATTATAACATTGGCATGGATAGTGAAGAGGCATTGCACTTACCGCCTGCTCTTCTAGCTTGGCTTTCAGCGCTTTGCTCGGCTTGGGCTTGGCTGGCGGTTCTGTTTTCGTGGGCTTCTCCTCATCCTTCTTCTCCTCCTCATCCTCCCAGCTCTCCTGCGTGGCGAAATACAAAAGAATTAGTGGCTGCGCCCCAAAAGTGAACACGTGTACAGCGAAATGAAAGTGAAAACTGAAGCACGCAAAACAAGTTTTTTGGGAGCTTGGAGCTCTCTTGCATTTGTTTGTGACTGTCAGCTTCGGCTGTCGTCTCGCCGCGACATTGGTATGCGTACCTTGACGTCCTCGTCGTCATCCTCTCCCTCCCATTTGTTAACGGCATTAGGGCGGATCACCACTTCGCTGTCCGCAGCGGATTCTGCCACATCACAGGGAAAAGCACAAGATTGTTAGGGTTTCAAAATACGGTTAGCTGCCGCGACTACGGCTAAAAATACGCATCAAGGTTGGTTGCATGGCGCTCCAACGACATCAGCAGCAGCAACAACAACAAGGACGGCGACCACGTTTATTGTCCGCCGCAGATGACGCAGCGCCCGCCCCCGCAACCGCCCAGAGAACACTCACCCCAGTCGTCGGCCATGTCTCGGAATTGGTTTCTATGTGTGGGTTTGTGCTTCGGATCGGCTTTGTGCTAGGTACGACTTCGTTCCAGCCTCAGGTTTCGGGAATTTTCGAAAATAAAAACTCTACATCGAGCAGATTTCCACAAGCATTAACTGTAGTGTGACCAGACTGCGGGTGACGGGAAAAGCGGTAGGAAAGCTAATATTGGGAGAAAGCTATCGATACCAGGCGACAAGTTTTTTATATGTATTTTAATAACACCAATTTATTACATGGAAAACTCGATAAAAGATTTCGTCTGCATCTCTATCGATATTTTTGTACATTTCGACGAAGAAAATTTTTTTTAACAAAGCATGCTGGAAGTAATTGAGGTTTCCTAATACTGTCTTTCGTTGGAGGTAGTCACATTCGTTTCGGTTTTCATTAGAGGCACACATCAGATTTTCTTTCATTTCAAAATTTCGTTTGGTGGTCTAGGATGACGGTGGTGGAGCTAATCGTCGATATCAACCAAATCTGCTGTAACTTTTGCCCTGCAAGCTGCCGTAGAAGTCCAAACTCAGCTGGTAGTCGCTGCTGGGCGTCGAATCATCCCAACGCCACAAGATGTTATAATGAGAAGTCGATAATTGCGGATTTCACTAGCTGCTGTTGCAGGTTGAGCCCTTCGAACGACGCAACCTGCACCACAGCGAACTGCCCGTCAAAATGGATTTCTGTAACGAGGCCCACAGGAGCATCGCAAGTTCACAGTGTGATGTCTGGATTTCGAGAGCAGCTCCATCAGCAAGTTCGCGCCATATTTGCGGCCAAGGGCTGCGGAAGATCAACGGATAGTCCTCGTCCTGGAAGTGGTGGGCAAGCAGCACCTTACCCACCACCCTCGACGTCCCGGGCCAGGTCCTAGGCGTTTCTTCGGTTCCTTTACGTCTAAATTTTGAGTGAACAATCAAGGCTGCGCAGGCGCAACGCATAGTCCTCGTCCTGGAAGTGGTGGGCAAGCAGCACCTTACCCACCACCCTCGACGTCCCGGGCAAGGCGTTCCTTCTGTGTTCTTCACGTATAAATGTTAAGTGGACAATAAATGCATTTTCTTAAAGGTTATCAGTCTTTCTTTTAATGTTCAGCGGAGCCGTAAAATAAGAAAAGAATACGAATAAAAAGAGCAAGAAAATTTGGAAAGCTGTCATTAGGGAAAACACCTGCATTCCAACAAGAGAATAATTCGTTTCACTTCCATTGGCCACGGAGGCTGAGGAAGGCTCACGGAGAGCGACGTAAGACCCACGGAGGGCGGCCTATAGTAAGACCCACAGCTAGAACGATAAGGCCCTAGGGGATAAGGTGAGGAAGGTAGCGATGAGACCCACGGAGGGAAGCTTCCCACAGAGGGAAGCTTTGCTTCCGCTTTCGGCCCGAGCAGCAGTTCGCATTGGGAGAGGAGCGGGCAGCGGCGATTCTTCTCCAAGAGGCCAGCCGACGGCGACGGCAGCAGCGAGCGAAGAGCTGGAGTCGGCAGCGACGGAGAGAGAGAGGGAGGCGACGGCCGGTGCAGAACCGACGGAGACACCAGCAAGAGGGAAACCGCCGGCAGCGGCAGAGAAGAGCACCGATGCCGAAGGCATCGGCGCCGAGTGCAAGTCAGCTGGCTGCAGCCGTCGCAGTAGCCGTCGCAGCAGCCGATTGCGGAGAGGGAGCGACTGCTGATAACGGCGCCTGTGCAGGCGATCCGAGCAGAGGAAGGCGGAGAGCTGCTCGCGGAGAGTGCTGGCTGACTGCAGCACGGGAGCCGACGTCAGCAGCGGGAGCCGAAGACGACGGGAGAATGGAGGAGAGCGATGCCGGCGATGGAGCAGCGACAGCAGCGGTAGCCGAGGCTGGAGCAGCGCAGCCGGCCGAAGTTCTACGAGACGAGACGTGGCGGACGTGTGCCCGCCAGTCATCGCGTCGGAGGAAACAGCCACTTGTATTCCCCCCCGCACCCCGCCGCGCCACGAGTGACCAGCGACGACCAACAGCCAGCGCATCGTCACGATATCACCATAGCTTGGAATAGAAAGAAATAAATATGCTAAGTAAAACGCAGCTAGTTACCTCTCGGGCGGGTTCTGATCTTTTTCCCCCTTCCCCCGGCCTACGGGACCAGTCGTCTGCCGCGACTGGGCCTTTCCCCCTTCTCTCTTCCTGGATCTCATACCGGAAGAAGCAAGAGCTGGAAGCCATTCTCGGCGAGTTCGGCCTTTACCGCGCCGGTACGGTGGACGAGCAGCGCGCTCGGCAGCCGGGCAATCCCGAGGCCATCCGGACACGGCACTAGCTCCAACGCTCTTTCTACCAAGGAGCTCCCCGCCCGCGACAGTGCGACGCCCAGGTGGAAGCGGAGAGGAGTCCCCTCGCTCGACGGTTTCCCTCCTCGACGCAAGCGTATGCGCGGCCATGGCCGATAAGCTGACCAAGTGGGGCCTCACGTTTGACGGGACCACTGATGCGCTCAGCTTCATCGAGCATATCGAGGAACGAGCCGACACCTACCGCATCGATCGGACGTACCTCGCCCACGCTGTAGGGGTTCTACTGGCCGGACGGGCCGCAAGCTGGTTCCGAACGAGCGGACTTCAGGAAGCAGGCTAGTCGGAGGTACGGCGAGAGTTCCTGGAGTTCTTCCTGCCGCCACGGTATTTCCAGCGGCTGGAAGACGAGATCCGGACGCACTTCCAGCGTCCGAACGAGCTCTTCAAGGAGTATCTGGTGGATCTACGGCTCCAGATGCGACGGGCAGGCTTCTCTCCAGACCGGGAACTGGAGAGGATTTACGAGAACATGCTGCCAGAGTACCAGCTGTTCACCCGTCGACAGGATTTCCGCACCCTGGCCGAATTGACGCACCTCGTAGTCAACTACGAGGATGTCCTGAGTCGGAGGGGTCGGGGTCCCGTGGGGCAGCACGCCCTCGCCCCGCAGCACTCATTCGCCCGTCTCCAACTGGATCCGCTGATAGAGGCTGGACTCGCGGTCCCCGTGGCCAGGAGCGGCGAGTCAAGCCGGGACCCCACGGCCGACACACACCCTGTGTCGGCTACAGCCACCGCGGCAGGCCGACGTCCTGCGCCGCGTCCAGCATCGGATGTCCACGCGACAGGGACACAGCAGGACCACCCGAGTGATACTCCGCGAGTATGCCCCCCACGCCCTGCGCAGGGAGCCAGCGGGATTTCCGTATCCCATTGGACAGGGGCGTTACCTGCAGCGGACGACGAAGCCATCCGGTGCCATCCGTTTCGCCATCCCACCAAGCGGGTTCGGTTCCAGGATCAAGCCGGACCGGGAGGGACCCCGACGCAGAGGTCATCATGGTGTGGCACACCGAAGCCGCACACCGAAGCGGCCAACAAAGGCTTGCAGAACCAGAAGGCCACACGGCCAGCGGTGAAGAAGCGTGGCGCCAACATTCAGGAGTTGGGTTTGCAGTTTAATGTGACCACCGCAACCCCGAAGGTTGCCGCGAAGATCAAACCGGAACGCAAGGCAAGAGCCGAAAGATTGGCCAAGAAGAAGAGGGACAAGAGACCCCTGGCAAAGCTCAGCGACGAGCAGCTCAAGAGGGTCCTGAAGAGCTCCGGAGGACCCAAAAGGAATCCCAATCAGCTGCCACGTGGAGGAGAGGCGACAGAAAGAAAAGCCTGAAGGCAGTTCAGGAGGAGGACAGCGGCTCCTCAGGGCGACCCAGCCCGCCGCCGCGAACGGTCGGCGAGTCCGTGCCGGCGACTCACCGCCCGGTCTCGCGTCGGGACGAGGAGACGGACGAAGAGGAGGCAAGCAAGTCCGGCGGACACCGTCGTGGGGCCAACAGTCGGCACTAGAATGGCCGGTCGGCCGGTACACCCCAACCGAGCTACGAGATCTTCGGGCCAGGACCGTATTTCAGTCGCGGCGCGACGCTATCGACGCTATCTCCTACGGGCCCTCGGCGCGGCGAGCGAACGAGCCCGTAGCGGCCACCAGGAGCCGCAGGTCCACCCCGTGGGTGGACAGTCTCAGGGGCTCGTCATCGGATGAGGAGGCCTACCCCAGGACGAGCCGGCGTCACACGACCGGTGAGCAGGTTCTGGAGGACGCCGCGAGCGAGGAGCAGGGGAGCTCGCGGGTGCGCTGGGTACCGGCCCCAGATGAATGGGACGCGCCCAACGGCACGCTGCCGTCGGCCCTGCGCGACCGCAATGTATAAATATAGTGTATAATTTTTTTCTTAATAAAGCATTCTGAAATTAATAAAGATTTCATAATACTGTCTTTTGTTGGATATTGTCACATTTGTTTCGGTTTTTATTTGAGGCACATTTCAGATTTTATTTCATTACAAAAAATCGGTTGGTGTATTGTCTAGGATGACGGTGGTGGAGCTAATCGTCAATCGCAATCTAATCTGCCGCAATTTTTACGCTGTAAGCTGCCGAAGTCCAAAGCCGGTAGTCGGTGGTGGGCGTCAAACCGTCGCAACGCCACACGTTGTAATGGGAAGTCGTTAAGTTAGGCCGATTTTAGCTGCTGTTGCAGGTTGAGCTCTGCGAACGACGCAACCTGCACCACAGCGAGCTCGCCGTCAAAATGGAGTTCTTTAACGAGACCCTCAGGAGCAGCGCAAGTTCACAGCCTGCTGTCCGGATTTCGAGAGCATGGTCACCAGCAAATTTCCGTCACACTTGCGGCCGATGGGTGCGCAATCGCAACGGCTAGTCCTCGGCCTGGAAGTGCTGGGCAAGCAGCACCTCCTCCACCTCCCTCGACGTCCCGGGCATGTTCCTAGGCGTTTCTTATGTTATTCACGTCTAAATTTTGAGTGCACAATAAATGCTGCGCAGGCGCAACGCAAAGTCCTCGTCATGCAGGTGGTGGGCAAGCAGCACCTCACCCACCACCTTCGGCGTTTCCTAAGGCGTTTCTTCTGTGTTCTTCACGTCTAAATGTTGAGTGGACAATAAATTAATTTTCCTAAAGGTTATCAGTCTTTAAATACAAACCAGAATTTTTCCTTGTATGTGTAGATTCTGTTCAGCGGAGCCGTAAAATAAGAATAAAAAAAGCGACTGGTCCCTACAAGAAAATGTTGAAAACTGTCATTGGGAAAAACAGCTACATTCCAACTAGAGAATAATACCTTTGATTTCGTAAGTAATTTTGTTTAGTGCGTTTTCACTCGCACCCGTATGGTCACACTACTCTCATCTGGGCATCCTAGAACCATCTGCCACATCAGTTTTTTCGAAACCTCTTTTTGTTTAGAGAAGAAAATGTCAAAGCAAATTAAGAGTGATCTGTGATAAGCCCTATCGAAAGCAGCGCTGTGTGTTTAGCCCCAGTCTTCATGTAGAGGACGTCCGCTGCTAACCCTTCCGTCACAGCATCCGATCCGCCGCCAAACGAATCTCGAGTCAGTGGAACGAATGCCAAGATACATTGTCAACTTGTAGGACGCCGGCAGCTATTTATGGTAATATAATATACGCCGATTAAATAGTCGACGTGTCAGCGTGAAATAAACGATATGGCTCAGCCCGGCGGAAATGTATCCGGCAACATGCAGGTGCCCCAGCAGCAGGGAAGCCCCAGGTTCTCTCTGGGCCGTGACTCTGGGTAAGTAGTGGATGCTACCTTTCAGTGGGAGGACTATGTTGATCCCTCATTTTGTATCTTATGCAGCCTGGCCAACATGCCCTCGCCCTTGCAATTGATTCAGAAGGTGCGCGAATCACTGCGTCCCTGGATGGTGTTTTGCAACATCAACAACTTTAAGACGGCCGTCAGCATGCAGCGTCTGAACAATCGCATCGTGCGAAACCTCTCCTACTTCCAGGCCAACTACGTCTTCATCTTTTTCGTGCTGATGATCTACTGCCTGTGAGTGTTCCCATTTCCCCTTTCCTAGCAGCTCAAAGTTATTCCTCTGTGTTATCCCTTGCAGCATCACAGCGCCTCTCATTTTGTTGGTCATGGCCCTGGCTGCCTTTGGCTGCCACAAGCTACGGCAGCGCAACACCAACGTCGCCGTGGGGGGCTACCAACTGACGCCAAACCAGCAGATAATCGCTCTCAACGTGGCCACGACACCCGTACTATTTTTAGTGGGCGCCGGGGCAATTCTCTTCTGGACGATGGGCGCCTCCTGCTTCGTGGTCGGCTTGCACGCCATCTTCTACAACATCGATGCTATTGTGACGGAGGAGAATGAGGGATTCCTCGCCGAGGTTGTCTGACCTCCAGTCAGAATCTAAACAAGCGGTATTCTGGTATCTGTTCGGATAACCGCCGGCGGGGACTGAAGGGACAGAGATATTCGCCACCATGGGGCCTTATTAGTCGATACAGTATGCAATATGCGAAGTGCACACATATTTATAACGAAATCTAGTTAAGTTTTAGCATCCGAAATTGAATAAACACCAAGCAATGACAGATTATTAAGTATATGTATATATTTTTAAAATTTGGCAAATTAACTGCATTTCGAACCCAGATATGGAACGCACTCCGCAAAGAATAAGAGGGGTACGACAGGGAAATAAAAGGATCAATGTTAACAGCTGCTTCCAATTACGAGACCCGAGCTTGTGTGAATTGTTAAGGCAAATATTAAATTCGGTTTCCGAATTCAAGGTCTTCCAGGCTTTTTTTACTAGGGCGTTTAAAACGCTTAAAAATATGATCCAAATTATGCTAACAAATTATAGTTCGTAAAATAATAAATTCGCACTGAAATTGGTACCGCAAAAATGTCATTGCATACTTTTAGATACATTTTTAAAGGTTTTAAAAACCCCAGTAATTCCTGATGCACCTAGTATATCATTAAAAAGTAGATCGCTTAGAAAGTCAAGCATAAAAATGAATTTTTCTGGTAAACCGGCTTTCTCTGGTCCTAAGAAGTATCCAAGGTACTATTTCAACTCATTTTGTAAGGCTAGTGTGTGTAAAAGCGTAATGTACCCTCTCTTCAAAGAAAGATGTTTGATCAGCTTTATAGTCTTAGCTTTCATTACCAAATTCATAGAAGAATTTCATTTTTTAAACTATAAATCTGCGGAATGGATTACAAAAAAATACGGAAAACAAAAAATTACACAAATTAAAAGTTATACACAGAGCACGGAGAGTACAACCAAATCGGTAGTAGTTCAATGAGGTACAGGTAGTTAGAACTAGGAATGCTTTGTCAGCTTGCATAAGTCTTGGTCCTTGCCCAGTCTAGGCGTACTGGGAGCTCGCCAGCGTCGTTGTCGTGTCCTGCTCCTCGTCGCTGGCCTGCTGATCCAGCTTCTCAAATCCATTCCTATCCCGATCGAGGAGGCCGCCCAGCTTGAAGCCATCGCTCTTTTCCCACGCATGCCGTCGGCTGCGAGATCCAAATGGCAGGCAACCTGTGGGAAAGGTGTGGAGGGAGGAGGATTAACTAACAATTAACCATAACCATCGCCATGACACATTCACGTGCGCACAGAGAACACTAGACAGATCCCCCGGTAGTTCATGCAAAGATCTGCGATCTGGCGTGCACTGAAACAAACCGAAAAACGAAAACATAAAACGTAAAATTGTATATGCTTATGTATTTTGTAAAAGAGAATCGTATATTATATACACCAAATGCGACAAAAAATTAAGTACATGATAATAGAATGGAAACCATACAAATTTACTGATTGCGCGTTATATATACGTGTGTTTCTTTGTGATCTCTTGCAATTTCCTTGTCTTTTTATCGTTTTTTCTTTATCCTTGAGGAAAACACTAATAATGCATCAATAATTTATATTGTTTGGATTTAGTGAAGTACGAGGTAGTCTAACTCAAAACTGCCTCAAGTAAAACACATTCAAGAAGTTAATAAACTAATAGTTAGATTGGCGAACATTGATGAACTTAATGTGCCAGACATCAGAACTTTACTCGATGCTCATCTTGAAAGCTTGTTTCACTAATGAAAGGATAGTTCGTTTGGCTATTATTGAGAATGGAACCGAATTAGACAGCTTGACGTTATATTGTAAGAGATTATTTACTTAAAGAGTTGATAACTGAAAACTTGTAGTTTCAAAAAATAGGAAAAGAGTTCGAGATCACGCGGATACACAGTAAATACTGTGGATAGATGCGGGAATGTGGCCGGATTGAAGAGATTCCAAGTAAACTTAAAAAGTAAAACCACTACAAAATATAACTATACATAAATATAGGATAAATGTGTATGACAGCACAACACAGGACATTGAGTGATTGATTGGGTTAGCACTGAGGATTAGCACAGACTCTGGTTGGAAGCGGTCAGCTTGCGGTAGACCAGGTCGCTGGGCGGAGCGGTGCTGATCGCTTGGTTACCTCGTTTCCGCCGACGGGCGAAGAGCAGAGCCAGAGCGAACGTAGATCCGGCAAATAGCAGCATTAGCGAAGCCACCAGAATGGCCTTGCCGCTGGGATGGTGCACCGTTTCTGCAGGCGCCTTCTCCTCCTGCCCCACAACCTTGCCGATCTCAGAGTTGTTGCTGGAGTCCTTGGTGGCCGATAGAGACATGGGCTTGGTCAGTGATCGGTGCATAAACTTGTGGATGCGCATAGGATTCAGCTCGGCCACATAGATCTCATTGCCGTCGGCGGTGACGGCCACGTCGTGTGGATTCTGGAACTCCAGGTTGTTGGGCCCGAACTTGGACACCAGCTGCTTGCTGCGCATGCTCAGTACGAAGCCGTGCACTTCGTTATAGTGCTCCGGATGGATACCAAGCTCGGCGGTGGGTCCGTTCACTATGACCAGCTGGCCACCTGTGGTGGAAGAGGGATATATTCAGGGGTGAAGGAAAAAACTGCAATGAACTCTCGAGATACAACGGAATTTGGAAGGTTTTTTGTTCATGAGAGATTCTCGTAACACCTGAGATACACCGATATCAGGAGAAGATTAATCCACTCACCCGATGCCGGGGTGTAGGCCATGCTAAATAGGCGGTCGCCTATCAGCTGGTTGTGGTACTGCGAATGGAAGGTGCCGTTGCTGGAGAAGAAGCACTGCACGCGACCATTCTCGCGGTCCGCTGCACAAAGCAGCTGCAACTCCGGAACGAGGGTCAGGGCGTGGGGAATGGCGAAGTAATTCTGCGGCGCCACGTCGTACGAGACACCGGAGAAAGAGTTCTGACCCCAAGAGAGAATCAGTTCACCCGCCCGCGTGTACTTCAGGATGCGAGCGTTGCAGTATCCGTCCGCCACAAAGAAATCCCCATTTTCTAGCACCGCCACGGACGTGGGCTTACAGAACTTCTTGCCGGAGCCAGGCTTGAAGGCTGTTCCAAGCGTAAGCAGCGGTTTTCCATCGCCACCGCGGGGTGGAAACTTGAAAACTTGATGCATGGCCACATCTGTCACCCACACGTTGTCCTCAGGATCCACGGTCAGGCCATGGGGCATGTAGAAGCTGGAGGATGAGACGAGACAAGATTACGTTTACGTCCAGAGTTTATATTTAGATAACCTTACAAGTTCTTGCCCCAATCGTATTGCACTGCACCCGTCGCTGGCTCCAGCGCCAGGATAGTGCTCTCCCTGATGGGTCCGCGGTACTGCTCCCGGTAGGTGTTCCTGTCGTCAAAGGTCTGCTGTCCCCAGACGCGGTTCACGCGATGAAAGATCACCACGTTGCCGGCCTTGTCGAAACTCACGGCCGTTACGGCGCCCAGCTTTACCTTGTTCGCTGGCCAGGCATTCTGGTATGTATAAGCTGCGAAAGGAGAGTTTAATAATAGCCAGATGAGTGGCAGGATCCAGAAATGGAGCATTCCAAACAACAACTCACTGCTATTCAGTTTGGCCAGCTCAGTCTTGACATCGTGTACCGCCTTTTGGGACGGCTGTGGCCAAATCTGTGCGGGTGCCGCTCCTGCTCCCGATCCCTTCAGCATCTGCTGCAATCGCTCGTTATTGGCGCTGTTGATGTCCACAGTCTGCAGATAACGTTGTGAACTTTGAGTCTGCAAAAGGTGAATTCCGCAATTAAGATTAGCCAGGTGAGAAAAAAATGCCACGGAGCACCCGCTCCGACGGACACACACACACACGCACTGCAGTAAAATCAATATGCAAAACATCTGTGGGCTCACAACGTAAACATATGTTTGTCGATTCCAGTCGCGTGATGCCTGCAATTGACCCTCTTCGTGTGCGCATCCTAATCAATGGCCGACTCGCCGACTCACCTGGGACGCTGCCGGCTGCAGGACGACGACGAGGAGAAGAAGCAGGCAACAGATTGCCAGTGAACTGTGGCTGCCCAGGCGTGTGGCGCTGTCGGTGGAATGCATCGCTGTGGAATATATGTGTCTCAGAGAATACCGCCTGCTGGACTTAAGGCAGAAGGAGAGATCAGATTCCGTGCGACTTTGCTCGCAAACAAATGTCTCGTCTTGGAATTGCTATTACTGATTATGACGCGGCCATCTTTGGTGCGTCTCGAGCGATTGACTGTTGAATACGATGTGCGCATTGACGTAGGTAGGCGGAATTTTCAGGGGGTTTATGTACACACTTCCAATGTGGCCGTAAACATGTATTTAATATACACATTTAAATCGCAGATATCTTGCATATTCATCTTAAGTCTAATCTAAATGTAGAAAAGTATATAATTTATTTTATATAAATAAGGTAATTTCTATTTCGTTAGAATGAACCATTTGATATTTAAAATCATAAAATCCCTTTGTAGGCACAACACTCTACGCCCCTTATTTAAACAGCTGTGGCGAGGCGTTAGTTCATTTTGAGCTGCTCTTGAACTTGTTTACTTCCGCATTCAAAATAAGTCCTGCGAAAATGTCGAAATCGGACCTGGATAAAAGCATCGAGATAATTACAAAGACCGAGGAGTTGGCCGACCAGATTTTGGGCAACAAGCAGGAGCTAAAGGAAATGGACAAACGGCGCCAGGAGTCGCGTCAGGCAATGCGGCTTGTAAATAAATCGGAGGACAAGAAAGTTTGGATAACCATTGGCAGCATGTTGGTCAAAATGCAGCGGGAGAAGGCCTTAGAACTGCTTAAGAAAGGTAAGCAATTGTCCTCATACTATATCAGTTTGTCAACAAACGTTTTTCCACAGATCAAGAGCAAATTGAGCAGCAAATAAACATAATTTACTCGGATCAAAAGGTGCTGGTCAACAAGCATCGTGATTTGGAGATGAAAACGCCCTACTCAGGCACTAATTTGAAGGCACTGGAAAGAAAGGAGTTCGAGGCGCTAAAAGCTAATCTACCATTGCTCTAATAGATTATTATTTTTGTGTTGCTTTAGGTTGCCGTACTGCCCGTGTTTAGTATGGGATTATTATTATACAGCCCTCCGGTGGAGGAAAGTGCCACTTTGATGAAATTTTTATTGCATTTTTTGTAGCCCTAAAAAGGGCCTGAGTTAAACGGCTAATAGATTATTAAAGTGAATTTTTTCATTTAAAAAATATATTTGTTGGTTTGTTTTGGTATTTTTGATAATGTGACCGCTGCATTTGTGGCAATATATCCTAAAAATAGTTCCGATTCGTTGGGAGTATATCCAAAGCACAGATCGTAATTTATATATTAATTATAAGGTTTTGGATTTCGGTAATAAATTGTTATTGTTATAGCTACTTGTTATAGTTATGCACGAAAGTACATCGATAAGCAAAAAATACTATTTAAGTACGCAGGCATTTTGTCTTTAAATGTCTTTTTGTCACCTCTAGAAATTTCATATCGAGTTGTGGTCCGATGCTTATCGATTGTTTTTGAGTCCGATAATATTAGTCCTGCTTCAATGACAATATAATTATTCGTTGAAAACATCTGAGATCTACAGCCGGCACTGAGAGCTTTTCAGCAGCCAAACAAGCCGGGTAAGACAATAATTCTCACCAATATCCTCCTCTGCAACTTATCTCCCTTCCAAACTCTACTATCTAAACATTTGATGTATAAAATCGAACAATCCCTCTGTAGTCACAACACCGGACGCCCCTTAGTTAAACAGCTGTGGCGAGCGTTAGTTAATTTTAGTACATTCAAATTAAATTCTGCGAAAATGTCGAAATCAGACATGGACAAAAGCATGGAGTTAATTACACAGTCAGAGGAGTTGGCCGATCAGATTTTGGGCAACAAGCAGGAGCTGAAGGAAATAGACAAACGGCGCCAGGAGTTGCGTCAGGCAATGCGGCTGGTAAATGAATCGGCGGACAAGAAAGTTTGGATAACCATTGGCAGCATGTTGGTCAAAATGCAGCGGGAGAAGGCCTTAGAAATTCTTAAGAAAGGTAAGCAACTTGTCTTCATCGATATCAGTTTGACAAAAATTATATCCGCAGAGCAAGAGCTAATGGATCAGCAAATAAACATAATTTACTCGGATCAGAAGGTGCTCTTCAACAAGCATCGTGATTTGGAGTTCAAAACGCCCTACTCTGGCACTTATTTGAAGGCACTTGCTAGGAAGGAATTTGAGGCTCTAATAGATTATTAAAATACATTTTGTATATTAAAAAATATGTTTTATGGTTTGTTTTGGGTTTTCTGAAAATCTGATCGCTGCATTAGTGGAAAAATATCCAAAATGTAGTTCCGATTCGTTGGGATCGTGATTTGTAGATTAAAAGATACGGATTTGGGATCATTATTTTTCCCGTCAAGGTACACAAAGTTTGTGATCGGTTGTTTTTTGTTTCAGTTAGTGGTTTTAGATACGCACAAAAGCGCATCGATAAGCAAAAATTACTTTATTAAGTGGGTAAGAGTTTGCCTTAGCAAGTTTTTGTAATCTCTGGAAATTCTCAATGCGCTGAAGTTGTTTTTTGTCATTGCATATACTTTTTACTTTTTCTTTAATATTGGTATAACCAGGAAAACATTATATTTTAAGACTTGAATTAACTTTAGGATTATGAACCCGAACAAAAGAAAAAACAACACGCATTTCGAACTCATAATAATTAAATATTCGACACTTAGCATCGTTCTATTATTATATGTATATCTTCCTTAGAACAGCCTCTCTTCCATAAATTCATATATTTCAATTCATTTATAAGGCTGAACCAATCCCAACAGGCCCATTTATAGTCATAAAATCTTTTAAACAAATCCTTCCAAAAGGGACGGCCATAAAAAAACAGTTTGCCAATCGCGTAGCCGATAGTTTCAAATCGAAATTAGCGCTGAACGATTTGTCTATCAATGGTGGTGGTAAATCGGCGATAAGTGCTCGTTCAATCTTTACTCAATACTATCGCGAGCTTTCCACAAGCTCTGGCCTGGCCACCACATTTGTTGTAGTTCGGTTCGTCGTTGTTGACTTGCTCGGTCCGCCGCCAGATTAAACCGATCTGATTTTGAATTGATTGCATTGATTTCGAAACTCAGACTCTGATAGAATCGGGAAATAACTTAATATTGCCCAGATCGCTGACAATATTCTCAACTGTCGAGCAACGTGCGCTCTTACGTCGGTTGCGTGTGTGTGTGGTGAGTTCTCCTCTCCCACTGCCCCCCTCTCTCTTTGTCTCTCTTTCCCCCGCCCCCCTTTTGGCCCACGTTTGGCTCAGCGCGCAAAAGTAAATTTTAGTGCAAATAAATTGCTTTGCTTATCTCAAAGCGCGCGCTCGCTCGCATGATGAACATGAGCCTGTGTATGTGTGCGAGTGTGTGCGGAGTGAGTGCGAGTGTTGTTAATTAATTTACAAAACATAAGTGCGAAAAGGCGAAGGAAAAACAACAACAAACACGGAACGGTATTTGCATGTGGGGCAATTCGCCCACCTAACAGTACACCCCCCGCCCTCGTGAACTGCAGCCTGCAGCCAGAAAACGAAAGTTCTTTTACATGTAACAAACAACAACAGCAACCATAAGCAAATACTCTGAGAGAGCGGAGAGAGCGCTGCAAAACACAGTCAGAGAGACAGCGAACAAGAGAGCCACTCGGACACTTGGCCTTGAACTTGTGCGACGGTAAGTTGAATTAAGCCTTTCTGTTTTTCCACCTCTTCTTCGCTTGCACTTCTTGTAACACAGAGTCCAAAGTCGATGCATTGTTTTTTGGTTGCCCACAAGAAACAGGTAACCAAACCTCCTTTTCCCAGCCACAAATCACTCTTTTTGTTCCGGTTCAAACTCGAAATTCGGACTTAATAGTTTTGTTTTGCATATCAGATCGTTTTATCCCAAATGCAGCATAGAGTTAAGTGACAACCTCTCTCCTTGTCCCCCCCTCCCACACTCCCTCTCCTTTGCACTTTTGATGAGGCGACAATTGACGGGCAGACGAAGAGAGCCAAAAGAATTAAGAGGCGGGCATTGCCTCCCCCACTTACACTGCGAGAAACGACAGAACTTGAGTAACACTTATTAGCAATTATTACCTCAGACACTTGCAATGTGCTCGCGTTGTGCGGCTGAGAGGGACCGTGTCTGTGTGTGCGAGAAAAACCCAACGAAATGCTGTTACAAAATAACTGCTCGTGTAACTGGGATTTTCTTTCGTTTAATTATTATAATTGCTTTATTTTCATGCTAAATGTTTAAAAGACACAAAGATTTCACTGTATGTCGGTGGAAAATCTTTAACTCATCATCGCCAATCACGATCTATCATGATATGATTATAGTTCCCAGAATATTAAACAATTAAAGCGAGTTTAGGTATTTTGCAGTTTAATATTAAAAACTTTTAATCTGGAGAATAGTACATTTATTAATTTCTTAGAATTACACTTTCTGAAGTTTTTAAAGCTATTCTTAACCACTATAGGATTTTATTATTGGTTCTTAGACCTATAAGAATCATTAAAGTATTCAATTTATGTCATCTTTATTGAGATAGTCAACGAATTTTAATGTACTCGTGTTTAGTAACTTTAAACTAAACTCCTTTTGTTTATAGCTTAAGTACAGCTAAAGAAATTCAAAAACTGCTTTGAAGTCATCAAGATAAAGTCATAATTCATCATATTTAATAATTATTGAGAGATGTTGATGGAAAGTTCCATTAAGGTGCCTGAAGTTTCTTTTGATTGGCATTTCGATTGTTGCGCTATTATGAAGTCTCGAATTCGAATTCGGATTACAATTCGAGTTCTCGGATCCAACAGAAAACCCTTTTCCCCAGTTGGCGCATGCAAACATATTGCTTATTGAGCTATTGTCACTTTTTATGCCATAATATAATTGTTCAATAAGCTTACAAGCAACGGGGAGGACAAACAAACAAAAAGTCAATAAGTAAAACAAGTTTTCAAAGTACACGAAAAATTCAGAATTGCCTTTTGTTGTTGCTGTCGTCAACTTCTAATACTCCATCCGTGTCTGTGTTCACTTACACATGTATCTGAGCTTTAATATAATTTGTAAAAATATGCGAATTAATGTTGCGATGGAGGAAACAAGTTTTAAGCCATTTATTTGTTTGAATTTCGTTTGTGATTAGGAAGTGTGCGATTGAGTCAGCCGAATGGAACGCAGCGAGTGCCAGGGAAATGCACGTGTCACTTGAAAAGCGAAAACAACTTCGATGATAAAACCAAATTCGCCATATAATGGCAACAAAGTACCAGGCAGTTCTCTGTAGATTGTGACCTGGCAGCCTTTTCCCCTCACTTATTTTTCCGTTGCAGTTGCTGTACGTTAAGGATCTGCGGCAGCTTGAGGAATTTTCGTTTCGGTTTTGTAAAATATTGCCGGCCAGGCCTGATTAATTATGGCTTGTCCGCTGCCGTTGTCGTTGTCGTTCAAAATGCTCAACTAGGCGTCGTTGCTCGTTGTCTAGTGTGTGTGCTGTGTTGTGTTGTGGCTTACTGTGTTGTTGTTGTTGTTGTCCAATGGGTGTGTTTGTAGTGTGTATGTGCGAGGGGCGTGCGTCCAGTTGAGTCCGGTTTCGTTTGGCAGTTGCAAGTGCAGCACGGCGCTTGGAAGCACCCTGGTAGTGGGTATGATGGGCTGGCTGTGACATTTAGGACGACCCTTGTGACTCCAAGCACGTGCTTGTTAGAGTTAGGTGTTAGTAGTTGCGATAGATAGTTATGGATCTAATAGATTTTTCCACCAAATCACTTTTTTTTTAGATCAAGAATGGGCACAAAATATAACGGGAAGTGTAGCTGCACAGCAAAACAGCAACCAGACTATTTAGTTTTCATTATCTTTAGAATCTAATATTATGGTAAATTATTTTGGAGAAGGTCTGTGGCCAGAAACTGGTTATTATTGATTTTATTTATTATTAAAATTGATTTTTTAAATTTGAAAGGGTATAAATAAATAAATAAGGAGTACAAAATCTAGGAACGTTTTGCACGACTTCTTAGCATTATTCTTAAATTAATTTAGTAAATATTTAACCTTAGAGGGTATCCAAAGCGGCGGCTATCCAAACAAGTAGCCTATCTTTCTGGTTCCGCGTTGATTTTGATATTGCATTTTTGAAATTTCAGGCACGTTGCAGGTAACAACAATGGTGGCCGTGTTTTTGTTGTTTTGCTCTGCATTTAATTTTTTTAGCCATGTGGTGTATCCACTTTTTTCGCTGTTTACCAAAGACGAGATCTAAAATTTTCCATGCACATGTTTTCCATCCTCTTCGCCCCCATCCTCTTCCGCTTTCTATTCTCCGCTTGTTTGTATTAGATTGTTAAATAATATTAAATGAATTTGCTTTAAGTCGGACAGCTGATTTGGCAGCAGCTGACTGCGAACAGAGAGGGCGAGAAGAGAGGCAAAGAGAGCCAAAGCAAACAAACATATTTGACAGACTAACTGGCGGAATTTGCTTTCTATGCGGGAGTTAGGTGAAAAGGGGGCGGCCGGGGAATTGATTGTTCTATCAATTTCTGCGCCGCACTTTACACATGCGTCACACACACACACACACATACACACAATCGCATGCCTTTGAGAAATTCAATAATAAAACGCAGAATATGATAATCAAGCTGAAAAAGAGGAAAACAAACTCACCACTGACTGTTTATCAAAGAGAGTGCGCGTGTGAGAGCTACAGAAGGAGAGAGAGAGCAAGCTTTCTGACACACCGACACATGAAAGCGAATTGAGTTAGGAACTTGCCAGCTCCCCACCGCATCCCATCCACCCGACCAGACCACTCACAGCTGGGCCACTTGTTGATGAGAGAGAGCAAGCGGCGAGAGAGAGAGACAGAGAGCGGAACTCACCACTCTGGGGCATCGATTGTGGTGGCCTTAGCGGCAACAACAAACAGCAAGCCGCCCTTTTTTCCGCCGCAAGAGAGCGCCAGCTCCTGTGCTGGGTCCACTCTCGCTCTCCTGCTCTCTCCGTGAAACTTATCAAGGTCGTTGGTTGGCTTGGCGTTTCTTTTTAATTTTTTTCGCTGTTGTAAGCGGGTTTTTCTACTTGTTCACCATCCGCCCCTCCCAACCCACCGCCTCCTTTACCCGCTCTGCAGGTTTACCATCATCCTTTGGCAAAAAATTCTTTTGCTTTTATGTTATTGGGTTTCTCCTGCTTTTTGCTGTTTCGCATGCCTTTGGCTTGTTATTCGTTATTGCATTGGTTGTTGGCTTGTTGTTGCCTTCCTGCTTCTCCTTGCCGTGCACCCGAAGAAAATAAGTAGAGATCCTGAATGCCAGAGAAAATGCTATATCCTAAGGCCTAAGTTCGTTTTAGAATCATTACTAAGTTCACTGGACTTGATAAAAAAAGCAATTTTTATCTCTAGACAAGATAAATACACGACCGATAAGAACTGTTTTACATAACATTTGACTATTAAAATGGCTATGTTATTTAACAAACCTCACTAACAAGGCAAGAGCAGACATCTTGCCTTGTTAGTGAGGTTTGTTAAATAATAATTACTTATCTATATGTATTTATATTTTTCCATTATTATTATTATTATCCCTGGTACAAGGGTATAATATCTGCACATGAGCAGCTCCAGACCGTCTGTTTGTCCGTCCGTCCGTGTGAAACAACAGATCTCAGAGACTATAAGAGCTAGAGGTACCAAACATTTACATATATCAGTTGCAGTTTGTCCCCACTTCCGCCCAAAAAAATATAACTAAATTATAAACTAAAGTGATATTAAATAAATACAGTTGTGCGGACGTATTGTGAAAATTTAATTAAAATCGGCCAATAAACATCGGAGTTATTAAACAATAAAGATTCTGTATATGCTTAACTTCTGCAACATCTACAGCATGTCCTGGCAGCACCAAAGGGTGTTGCTCAACATATTCCTAAGAACATTTGGCTTTATTTGTCCACCTTTTCTTCTGCCTCCCGCAGAGTTTAATTTAAATTTTTAATACATTTGGGCATAATTAGACAAAGTGTTTTGGCCATGTTAGTGTGCTGTTTAATATGGCTACAGGGTATCTCACAGTCGAGCCCTCTTGAGTGTAGCTTTGTTGCTTTTTTTTATTATTTATAACTTGATCTTTTTTGGCGCCCGAACTCTGGCAATTTAGGAAGTATTCCATGGTTTTCTTGAGTGTAGGTTGCCTGGTAAGGTGTTCCCATTCCACACTCTTCTCGCTGCTACGCCCACTGTTGGGCACTCTCAGTTGTTGTTGTTGTTCCTGCTGTTTAATTTACTTCGTTTACCTTGCCCCAGCGTTTATATTGCGCGTGTCCCTGATCCTGGGTTTTTCCACCTCCTGGCCAACCCTCGACCACGCTGCTTGTATTTGCTTTATGTAAACAGCATGAAATGCCACTGGAACTTAACTAAATTGTTTGAAATTATGCTCGCTAAAAGTTGTGAGAGGGGACTGCAGGGAATGCCTTGTTCTTGTTGTTGTTGCTTCTTCGCCAGCTCGTTAGATGCGGCTAAAAAGTTTTCGCCATGAAAATTATTTGCACCAACTTTCAGGTCACACTTTAAATGAGCGCAAAATAATGGAATGTAAGGAGAATGTGGTCAAAGGAATTACAACCATATTTTTGTTTGCATAAGAAGGAAAAGGGTGAAGCATTGCCGGTTATTAAAGCGAGTTGAGGTTGATTTAATAGCGGAAATTTTATCAGGTTTCATTTAAGTCCCTTTAAGGTGTCCTTTGTAAAGTCCTTTTTGATGTAAGCTGATGTATCAAACTGTAGGTAAACTGATGTAAACATGTATCAAAATTCCATGCTCTTGGCTTTATTCGCCTTGAATCTATAATTTTGCAACCCCTTCTTAAATGCCAAAATACCTCTGGAACTACTATAGCACACATTATGTGGGGGATATGATATGCCAGTAGGGTTTCCCCCCTCGGAATTCCTGAATCCCCCAGTGCCTGTGAATACCAGTTTTATTCCCCGCCTCACACCACTAAACTACAGCTCGTAACTAGTGCAGTAGCATCGTGATTCGCAAGATAACCAGATTGCAGCAGAAGATGACAAGATTGCACCACGGCGCGTATACGTCATAACTGGTGGCCCACAACCTCGTCGCCGCTGTGGCATTTACTCCGCTTTCCACTCCAGCGACACTCCACTGTGCCACAGGTTAGCGCGCTTTAATGCCGCCATCTATTTTTAGCCATTTCTAATGAGCGGTTGCTATTTTTAGGCCAGGTGCTCGTGTTCGAGCTTTCGCCCCGTCGACTCTGCGACTCTGCGACTCTGCGACTCTGCGAGCTTGGTTTCGTTTTTCACTGCAGAAGACGCAGGCGGCGGAGTTGGGAATTGGCGGATGGATTGCTCGGATTGGACGATGGGTGGAAGTGGTCACTTGATTGCCGATCTTTGGCTATGCCTGCTCTCCGTCTGGCTGTTTTGTGCCTCTGCCCGTTCTTTTTGCCAGATCATTATCATCGTCGCTGGGCATTGCAGTTTCGTTTTTTTCCGATCTGTTTTTGGCCAGCGTTGGTAATTGTCTTTTGATGGCATTGATCACTTGAGCCCAGCTAGTTGAACGGGTTTTTTATGGCTCGAATAATGGGGTTAGGGTATTACACATTGCAGTAGTTTATAGGGTTTATAGGGAACGTGATAAAAATGATATATAAAACCATTAATTTAAACTTATATTGGTTTACTTTTCTTTAGAGCAGTAGAATTAATGAAATATATAGTAAATATTATACTCAAGATTACAACTACCAGTGATTATTGGATACTGCGAGTTAGCTTAGAGTTAAGAAGTAAAAGTAGTTAAGTTAACAATAAATTAACTTCCTACTATTTGTTTAAACTCTAATAATTCCCTACTTCCATGTAGAGCATGCACAGTTCCAAACTAACCCAAAAAGGCCACTTCCAAATAGACAGAAAAAAAAAGAAAAGGTCCAAAGGCGAAAAAAACAAACTCGAAAAAATACTTCATTTGTTCCACTTGTGGCGTTGAGTGCCAAAAATCGCCAACATCATAATGTTTGATGACTGTGAAAGTTTCCAAATGGTTCATTAAGCCGCTTAAATACGCTACACAGTCTACATACTATCTGTGTGTGTGTTTGTGCAGGGTACAGTTTTGTCTGATTCCCAGCGGGAGATCATTAGAATCTGGGCAACGGGAAATGGTCGGAACCCAGACATTAACCAGGCACTAGCTTGGCTAATTGAGCAGGATGAACTAAAAATTCCGGCCAAACATTAATGTGTTAAGTGAGCACACCGCAAAGGCACACTCACAAAAAGTCGTGGGCCTGTCTTTGGTCGGCGATAAAATGCCACATTTGACCACCAACCGGTCAACCTTCAAATAGACATTTATGTGTCTAATTTTAGATCGAATAAATATAGCGGAACAATTAGAGACCAAACACTGCACAGTCAAACAGTTCAATTCAAATACTCTGACCGAAGAAAACACCAAGTGGAAATGGAAGGAAAGGTGGTTGGCATAGCTTGGGGTGTAAGCTAATGAATTATCTAAATTATGGGTCATCTATAAATGCTTGAGAGCCCAGCAGATGCGCCGTCCCCAAAATGTGGGTGGTACCTCGGGGGGGAAATCACCTATGATGACACTAACAATGAACTGTGGTCCTTCAACACGGCCAACAATCGTAGGAGTTGACCTTCTCCATTTAATGGAATATATTATTTTTATAAAAGTTACGTCGGCTGGTCTTTACCCTCAGAACATGTAAACGACTTTAATAAGTTCGTTGCTAAGTATTTTCCCTCAATTAGGAGCTCAAGGTTGAAGTTATCACTTAATTTCCCTTTATCGAGTCCCATTCCAATTAAAATGTTGAATTTCTTTCAAGGTTATCTAGGTTTAAAAAGAGGAGGGCTTGGATTGATTGTGTTTATATTTATTTAGCAAAGTCAATTGAAATGTTTCGATTATTTTCTTTTCTTTGAATTCCTGATTAATCGTAACACTTGTGGTCAAAAAAGCGAACAATAAACCAAAAAGAGTGACACATGTAAGCCTAAGAGCAACAAGCAAGCAATTCTTTAAAGCAGAGTAACTTTATTATTTTTGATTAAGGATTCTTTTAACAACATTTGCTCTGCATTAAAAGTTCATTGTCGAGGAAAAGCTGTTTCCCACTTATTTTTCCTGCTGTTTTTCGCCGACAAACATCTTGCAAGTTAGGGCGACGAAAAGTTTGCCAGTGGCGCAAAAACAAAGCAAAACTTTTTAATCAGGCCGAGTTTAAACGAATGTAAATGAGCAATAAAGCGATTTAATTTGTGCTGATGCGTAAAAAGCGAAAACATTCGCGACTGGAATTCCGCGAGACCATTTAAGGAGCCGGAGCCGGGGCACTCGATCAAATCAAGAAAATTACAACTCATCTACGTACTTAAACATTTTGGTTAATAAGTTTCTAGTGCGCTGCGAACACGATTGCTTGGCTAGCCAAAAAATTAAATAAATAAATATTTGTCTTGCCAAAAAGTTCTCTCTCTTCTCACTCTCTTATAATGGTTTTTTCTTTGTTATGAATTTATAATGAAAAAAAAAGAATAAATAAATAAATAACAATGAAGCGGCTGAAGTATTACCTTGAGATCATTAGCAATTCGATGAGGCCGGAGACAGAGACAGCTGGAGATGCAGATAGATGTGGCGGTTAGCCACGTCATTGTCTTGTCTCCGCCAAAATCTTTGGCAAGCCGAGCTCTTGACGTGCCGAGACTCGATTTGATTTAATTGCTTTCATTGGGCTAACCATTATTAATGAATAGGAAGAGCTCTCCTTCTCGCTTTGTTTGGCTAACGGGCATCTGTCTGGCCGATAATGAAGATAACAGGGTTTCGTATGAGATAACTATTTTTAGTCCAAGTATTTTTGGATCCCTGCCGAGATTGAGGCTAATCTTTGCTTCGTCTAGCTTTCTGTTCTCCGCTAGGGTTTCTTCACTTTTCTGACGTCATTGGGGAGTTCTTCAGCTCAGTTGTTTGACAATGCTCCAAAAACTTCTCCAGTTTCAAAAAGCTCTCAAGAGGGGACTCCAATGAGCAAAGCAAACATGCAGACTTGAAGTGCGGAAATCAAGAGTTCTTGTCGGCATGGATACCCTTTAAGAGATATGGTTCCATCTAGCAATATTATCTAAAAGCTTCTGGTTAAATTATATATATACGTACATTTGTATTACGTGTATATAAGTAGCGTTGAAATCAGATAAAAGTTTGGAGAGAATTTGCTAAAACTTAGTCACTTTTTATTAGAGGAACATTCCATTCGTGATACTGAAGTTGAAGGTGGTGTTCAAGGCTTGTTAAGATATCTCAGAGTCTGGAATTCCTCTGCTGTCTCTCTGCCGACACACGCACGCTATCTACGGGAAAGATTTTCGGGAACGCTCCCGGAAAATTAAATCACTAGTGATGACACATTGTGAAGTTGTAGATAAATCTAATCTAGCTAGTTTTGTAGTCATAGCTACTATATGCCATGCCGTATTACCGACATTTTCTGATATTTTTGTTCTCATCTCTAAGCACTTCATACGATTTCATACAATCACAAATGCCATGTCTGCATGTGCTTGTAATAGTGCAGACCACTAGGTAGAGTAGACTCTAGACAATTAGGATTATTTCCCTGAACAGCTTCATATACCCACAATCTTTAAAATCTACGGGGTATCATCCCAATTTCGAGTGACGCATTGTTCCTAGAGAAACACACACACAGCATCGCAAAGAGTGGAAAAAAAAATACGAAAAATTCTTTGCTTTGACAGCTTTCAAGCCCAGAGACATTTGCTGCTCATCGTGTCCAAGTGATTAAGGTGTCAATTGAGCAAAAAAAATCGAAGGAACCGAATGCGAGCGAGCTCTGAGATGGTGAAAACACCCCGTAAACACAGTTAAGCTGACATCGAAATCACATAAGAAATGAGTTTTTAAACAACCGCTTCGGTAGCAGCTAGAGTTGCTACAGGGAAAAATACAAATAAGAAGCGGAATACAACAAAAAAAAAAAAAAAACAAAATAAAAACTTAATCAAATAACAAAAAATGGTTACGCACGAGGTCCCAACCAAAAAAATCGAATTTTTGAACCGATAGAGAGCGGACAGCGGAGAAAGGAGGGGCGCGGGCATGATAAAGCAGCTAAGCAAATAAATCAATAATGAAAATATTAGAGGCGACAGGTTCACAAAGTGTTTTATATGATTTGTGGCCTTCTCTTTCGTTCAGCAAAAAAAAAGAGATATTGAGAATAATAACCAAGAACAACAAATAGAAGACAACCGGTTCTCAAGAGATTTCACGCGTGAGTCGTTAAACGTCAATTAAAGCTTAATGCGATGTCCGAAAAACGAGCATCACACAGATTCCCGCTCAACGACGTTTTCTGTGTTTTTCTAATTCTTTATCTCATAATTTTGCGTTTGGCACGTGAAGCTGAAAACTCGCCGAAAGTTGCGCCTTCCTTTTGGTCACTGATCACTGATCGCTGATCGCTGATCACTGTTACGCCCTCTCGCTCTCGCAGCCGGCGATCGTGCGTTTAACTGTTAACAAATCGTGCACACGCTGATGTCATATACCGCCAGCTTTATCGCACTCCCTCTCTCTGTCGCGCCGCCTCTCGCTCGCTCTTATCGCCGGTGTGATGTCATTATGCAGCCGCCGTCGATGCACAGAGGAAAATACACACATACTCGTCGGAACACATCATCGGAATTGATCATCAACTGGGTATTTCTTCATGTCACAATAGATTGTATTTGTGACTTTTAAAGCGCGACACTCAAGCATATTAGATTTATGTTTTGTTAGCCTTTCAAAGTTAGATACTATAATAAATAAATTAAAAAGTCTGTTCTTTGCGTATTTCACTCGGATTCTTCATGGCACAGTCATATTTTGTGTCTTTTTCAATGCGGCACTCAAGCATATTGGCGTTGTAGAATTGGATATAGTATTTCACTCCGAATTTTCTTGTTCCAATACATAATACCTGTATGTTTATATCTTAACATGATAGTCAAGCATATCAGATTTAGGCATATTTTAAATTTTTTAAAATAATTACACTGAAACAGACAAAATCAAAAAAATGTTTTGACAAAAAATCATACAGACTTTTAATCATGTTGTTAATATATTTTTCTATTTATCAAATAATTCAAAGGAAACACATTTAGTGGACATAAATATATCGTCGCTAGGAAATCAATTAAAAATGTATTTAAAAGTATTATATAAGAAATTATTATTGTTAAAAATTGGCTACATATGAATAAATTGGAGTTATAGGAATTTTAATTAAATTTTGTCATAATTTTGAACCTATTTTAGAACAATTTTCAATTGATTTCTAATCCGTACTTATTTTCGATGAAAATATACTATGAATTTGGCATTTAACATATTTAAAATAGTCTATTCTAAATCAATTACATATCCTAAAATTACTGTGTCATCACTTAACCAAGTTTCCTACAAAAATATCAAAAAAGAAATCTTGAAACCCTAACAAAAATGCTAAATATGACTACATGTTTAATCACTCACCATTTTAAATGAGTGTTGAAATCAATTTACATTTTAAACTTATTTTTCTCAGTGTTATTGCGATTATGATTGCAGAAACCCAAGCGCTCTCTCTGTCTCTCTTGCGATCTCCGCGCTAGCCGCTCTTTTCTGATTCTCTATTTGAGTTTATTCTAATTGGATTGTGTGTGCGGTTCAAACCGGGAATTGTTGACTTTTTGTCATGTTTGTTTATCACTTTTAAGGCCTGCTCTGCTTTCGTCACAGTCCCGCCTCCCTAAGAGCGCCGCTCATACAGTATTCCACCGTATGAGTAATGCCAGCGAAGTGGGACTGTGGCCCGTATCACTTTATCTGCTCATTCTAATTGTCTCGCTGGCAATAAATGCTAATTTACAGCATTTGGAATTTACACGTGACTTTAGTTGAGTATTTGGAAACCTATACTCACACACACGAGATTGTGTGGTGTTTAAGTGTGCGTTGAGTTGATTAAATAAGTTGTTGTTGCTTGCTCTGTTTACCATTGTTCTCCTTGTTTGCTCCCTTAGTGTTATTGACTCGAAATATTACGCATACGACGCGTGTGCTGACAAAACAACAATCTCCTAGATGTTGTAACGCAAATATGTGTTACACAATCCAAATAGATTCATTTGCATTTATATTCTATTTTGTAGGAGGCTGAAGAAGTTAATTACTTTTTAACGATTGTTTTTGGTATATTTATGAAAGGGATAATCTTGAAATTGTCAAATAAAGATAATCAAACTTGTTTTATACGTTGTGTTCTTTAAATGGAAGTATTTACTTTTATATAATTCTCCCTGACGAAGCAGTTCTTACCAACCGATTTTATCCTTGACCACATTAGCTACTTTTAAAAAGTTTTCCTCCCTTTTTTCATTTTAGTACACTAAAATTGCCATTACGACTCCAAGCACGTGCTTGTTAGATGGGTTAGATGTTAATATGCGCAATAATAGATGGAATTTGCTACTGCCTACCTAATACTAATTTTCCTATCCTTCCAAAACAGAATAATTATGATATCCCTGATCCATGGATTAATATCCTTTATAAAATCCCTTATCTGATACCTATTTTATAAGCAAACCCCTTCACAAGTGACTCAGCCTTTCCACCACTTGTAGCTCTTATATAATTTCCTTATATATAATTTCCTTTACACTTTCCTCACATTGCACAACATTGTTTGTTGCGAATAAGGCATAAACTAATTAAACAGCAAAAGGGGTTTAAAAAGTGTTGAGGTTTAAACGTTGTTTATTGTGTCACCGCATTAGTTTAGTCTTTCCCCTGTCTATACCCTGTTTTCCCCCAGACATAATTGCAGACATCCCCGAGTGTCAATTGATGTGAAGACTACACCTGTATATTACCTGGAAATTAAATAATTTGTGACGTTCTGGCTTTAATTGCTTTCGAGCTTAGCATGTCGGGAACATGCTTTTTTCGACCCCCTAAAGCCTCGCCCGCTCTTTGCTGTTATATCTTCAAGGTCGCCGACGACAGTGGGTGCATAGGATTGCATTGAACTTGAACCAAGGGGGTTGGTCCGAGGGTCGATTCGCTCGGTGGTTGCCAACTGGGGGCGTGTTCTCTATAGTATATTTTTCTATATTTCTTCTCCTCGTCGTTGCCGAGGTGCGTGGTCACTAACCAACTCACTCACCCGACTGTGTGTGTGCACTCACTCAGAAAGTGCGCACAAACAGCTCAAATCTGTGAGCGCCTTTCAAGTATGCTATGGAATTTTCACATTTCCATGCAAGTACATCTCTCTGGGTGTGTGTGAGTGTGTGCTTGGCAGGGGTAATGCATAAATTAAGTGAATATTCAAATATTGCACTTTGTAGTTAGTTTTTGTTATTGTTGTTAGCCAACTGACGTCAGCGCGCGGGAATCGAAATCCCCTCTCAACTTTAAACTTTCCCGTCTATATTTAGCATCTAAAAAAAGAACAAACGAGGGAGAAAGTTTTCTGTTTTTAACAGCCAAGCTTCTTCTACTTCTGTTTTCTATTTTCTTGTTTTTTTTTTCTACTTCTTTTGCGCTTTTGGCAACGTTTCAAGAGGCAGAAAGTGTTGCATACTTGGTGGCGCTTTTCCTTTGTTTATTGCTGCAGGCATTTTAGTTAGAAACAAAAAGAAAAACGAGGGAGGATACTTATCATAACACTCGCATTTGCCACATTGGCCACAACGTAAAAAGGACCGCAAGACAACCACAATGCCGTACCATTTCCTGTGACATTTCCACGGAAACTGCAAGTGAAACTCGAAAATGAAACGCAAAACCGAAAAGTCGAAGCTCATTACGAATGCAAAAGGCATTCCGCCTGCATTTGACGGCATTTACCAGAGGGACAGCAGGTTCCCTTATGGGTTTCGGTACCCTTGAATCGGCCATAGCTAACATTGTGAAAGCAGCTTGCAATTTATGGCTAACTTATACCCTTTGGCGGGTTAATAGTCAAATGAGGGAATTATAGAGTAGCTATGAGTATGCATAAATGAATTATTTACAATAAATCATAGGTGTAACAGATGTGGCATATTTTTATCTTTGAATTTTCTTACTTAATATACTCTAGAATCTATATATCCCATAAGTTAAATATAACTCTCTTAATAAAGCTTTAAAGTTTATGTTATAACCTTATTGTAAACTATCTAGTAGTATTTCAAAAAGTGGCCAAAAATAACACCTTTTTCTAGAGTATTTGCCACTTCAGTGTGCTACCAGCCTCTGCTACCTTTGCCTGCGTTATCAATTTGCAACCGCCGCCGCAAATCGAGAATGCAAAACACAAAAGCAAAGTCAAAGTCAGGCTTTGCCACCTGTCAGGGCCAGGGATTGCCATAATACATACATTCCTCCGTCCAATCCCAATCCCAAACCACATCCCACTTACACTCCCATTCAGCTGGGCATTGTGGCCAGCTTCAAGGACATTTCGTATGCGTCAAATGTCCGTCCTTTCTAAGTTTTTTTTTTCGCATTTGCATTTGGATTTGCATGGGAAAATCAAACTGGCCGCGGCGAAAGTGAAGTGGAGTCACGACTATGACTATATCTCTATACTGAAACACTGCATTTGCATAGCGAATGGCGAATGGCGAATAGCTACCGACTCACTACTCCTTTTGTTCTTGCCTCTGACTGTCGCAGCGGAAATTCTTCAACTCCCTCCTTGCTTTTTCGCGAATTGATTGACGCCGCACGCAGTTTGAATATTTGATGCCCTGGAAACGGCAAATAAATTGGTTTATCTAACCAAAACACACAGAAATGCCCTCTGTGTTCGACTTGTTTTCGGGCCATAAAAATAAATTGCTAATTTTCTTATTGTTTCCATGCGATTTTCACGCTTCAATTTTCAATCTTCCATCTTCATAAATGGGCAAATTCGATGGGTGCCAAGCACCTGATGGTACTTTAGCATAGAATCGGGTTACCTATCGGCTATATCCCTCTGTGCGCATATATATTCGAGTATATGTATGCTTTAGATCCGCTTTATATATTTTTCTGTGCGGTTTTGACAGGCAATGTAAGTTATTGGTTTTTAATGCGCCTCTCGTGCGCAGGAAAATGCCTGCCCCAAAGGGGGATGTATGCGGTGTGTGTGTTCCTGATGGGCTCATCAATAACGATGATGGGTTACAAAAAAGAACCGGATAAGTATCAGGAGCCGCATTATGCAAATATGCAAATTACACCGGGAATTACTCAGAGAAAACATATTGAATTATGAATTATCCCAGAATAAAATGTAATTTAAAACTTGAATTTCTAAAAAGTCCCTTAAAAATCATCGCAATAAGTCTGGTACTTAGATAGTTTCATCAGCTCGTAATCATTTCCTGCACTAAACGAGTTGGAAAACCCGGGTACTTGGCTGATTACTCCACTGAATTGCTAACAGAGGGACTGCGTGGGGTTAAAGGGGATCCGAGTGGGCGGAGCTTAACCCTTTGGGTTTGATATTGTTAATGCTGTCGCAAGCTTCCAGTTCAATAGGGCGCAACGAGAATATTCTCTTCGTATTTAATCATTTAACGCCTCATTAATTCATCACTTTCAATCAAATTTTACGCTTATATACATTTTTCCATAGCCATAAACGCAGGCGGGTCGGATAGCAGGATAACAGGTGTGTGTGTGTGTGAGTGAGTGAGGAAACATCGCTTCATTTACCACAGTAACGCGGGTAAATCCTGAGGCCGCGATAAAGGTTGCTTCGCCCTCAAGCTCACTGAGTTTTCCCTTTAATTTTTTAACTTTTGTCCAGAATTGAATTTAACTTTATGTACGCACTGCATACTTAAGGGCGCACTTCCTTTGGCTTTGGCATGACTTTCACACACGTTGTTTAACCACGTGACAAAATGCCAGGAGAATTGGCTTACATAAGCAAAGAATTTCCCACTGGGAAGCTGTAGGAATTATTCGAGGGAATCTTTATGCAATTCACCATGCGATGTGTGTATGCTTTCATTCATGGGTAGTTTCTTCCAGGAACCAAGGTCCATTCAAAACTACACACTCTGCTTTCGTTCACTCTAATGGCTAATGGTTAATGGCTAAAAGGATTCTCCACCCCGGGCGCAAGTCAACTCAAATCGAACATTTGGCATTCGTCGTTGTGTGGCGGATATTCTGCCAACTCAGCAAACACACATTTCATGCCAGCCTTCTGCTGTTTTAAAAATAACTCCTTGTTTTGTGGAATTCCATGGAAATCATGCACATCGGAAAATGTAAAAATATTGATGTTTTCAGTACCAGTGTGGGCTGCTAATTTTAACCGATACTCTTCGCAAATGGGGAAAATTAGCAAGAGCCCAAAACGGATACTTAGGGATCGGGAGGAGTCGCCTACACGTAGCTGAGTATATATTACCAAGTGGATACTCGTATTCATTTTTGCGGGTGAGGCGCTGCCCCTTGGCTTCTTGGCCCCTGGCCGTGGTTATAAAAATAAGTGAAAATTTATTTAAAAATCATCGCACTTCCAATTCCAATGCAGCAGCAGACACGCCATGCTGAGGCAGCGCCAGAAACAGATGCTCAGAATTTCCTTTCTTTTAGTTGAAGGAGATCGCCGGTCAAAGCAACAACACAGAACAGAAGGCGACCAAAATACATGTACAATAACAAAACAAATCAAAACCGAAAGCGAGGCGAACCCAAAAATAATACAATTTTAAAATATATCTCTCAGTGTGCGGCTGCCCCTCTGAGAGTGAGTGATGGTGTGTGTGTTTATTTCGATTTATTTTCGACCAATCGGTCGGAATAAAGAGTTAAGAGTCTTTATTAGCAAGTCGGTCGGGCGCGCGTCGTGTTGGTTGCTCTCCAAATTCATCCGATTATCGATACTTAAAGCCTGCTATCGAGGTGTCTGCTTTGTAAAGTGAAAGATTCTCGTGAAAAGGCGCGCAGTTTGTGGTTTTTTAAGAAATTTAAACCGATAACCGATAACTAAATTAGCTTATTTTACAATTCAAAGTTGGAAAAGTCACCCGTTCAAAAACCTATTAAACTTTGTTCAATTGTTTCTATTATAACGATATCCTGTTTTCTTATCAATTTATAGTCAAGAATTCATCAACAGTGAGAAAGAAAGTGCCCATCTCTGTTTTGCTCCTTTATTCTCAACAATTTCTTAGCCATTTAAACGCTTTGCTCGCTTGTTGAATACATAATTGGCCACTTAATACGATTTCGCTATAATCCGATTAGCTTCTTCTTCTTGGCAAAACATAAAAAGGCAAACAAAGTTCGTATGGTGCAGCATCTATCTCCTTTTTTACTTAACATCCCTGGATGCCTTTTTGAGAGCCGCCACAAGCCGTGGAAAGAAATCCTTTGTGCACACACACACACTGGGTCGCAGGACTCAACTGAATCACTTCCATGAAAACGCCATTAAAGCGCTTGGAGAGCGCTTAACTCGAAAGCCCATCAAAAAGAGATTCGGGCGATGGTGGGGAATCCCCTGCGGAGGATTCGGCGATGGGACTTGCTTGTAGTCCAAAGATGAATCGGTCGCCTTGTTCGCACGGGGCATTATTATCTTATTTCGGGTTACCTCTAATTTTAAAATGGCTCAAACGCAAACAAACAAACAAAGATGAACCGAACTGAACCGTAGAACAGAGCAGAGCAGAACAGAACAGAACGGATCCGAGCAAATCGAGAAAACGGAACAGAAGCAGAAGAAACAAAAAGCGTTTTTTATAGAACATTTATTTATAATTATACATTCTCGGTGTATATGCGATTTTCTGCGCCAGTAAAGTGAAGTGTAGGAAATATACACACGGTCTATGCCACCACCTCCATACACATATATAGGTTCTTGTACAATATTTTCATTTCCAATCCCCGATCCGAATCAATCGCACCGCATCCCGTCCCGTCCTGTTCCGTGCCGTTCGACAATCGAAGCAATCGTAATCGATCGATCATCGCGCGCGCAAATGAGAAATGAAAAAGCCCCAAAATGAGAGTGAAAGTGCTAGTTTAACACCCCAAAATCGTATAATTTCCAACCAGCCAAGTGCAAATCTGCTGTCATAAGTCGTGAAATTTCCCAAAATAAAGTGAAAACATCTGTTTTTCAGAAAAATCGAAAAAAAGAGAAAAAATAAATCAAGAATCGAAAGAGTGCAACATGTTGCTGGCAACAAAAACAGTGATTTGCGCGTGCAACATGTTTGCCGCCACCAGTGCTGTGTCAGTTTGCCGCCAGATGTCGCTTGCTGGCCCCACGGCCACCAGATGGCGTTCGTCTCGCGATCGTCTGCTGTTTTATCCACCGCCCCACAGATGGCGCCGTCAGGTCTATCACAGAAAGTAAGCAAGGAAAAATCAAAATATTGCTCAAATCGAGGCAAAAAAAATAATAGAAGAGGATGAAAACCCTTGAGGCCTTCGCACTCAAGCTGCTTAGCATGAAAAGCTTATCACCTAATGCCTCGGGGCTAGACGGGCGACTAAGAAAACAAGGAAAGAACTTGAGATGAAGTGGGGATTCGGCGGGCCCTGTCACTCATCTCAAAGGGCACGACAGAGAGAGAGAGATTGAGCTCTCAAACAATTTCCGTTTCCGCCGGGGAAATTCAATATGCCGTCTGGGGTGGACTCCTGCCTCCGACTCCTCCTCTCCCTCTCTATAATTTCGTTTACTGGCTGCCGACACTCCATTTTATGTGTGCTCCTCTGCATATATCTAAAAATATTCCCTGTCCCCTTTTTTTTTTCTTGTTTGTTTTGCCAGTTTTGTTTTTGTGTGATTTTTTTGCTTTGAGCAAACTTTAATGCAATAACAACTCGATTCTATTCAGTTCCATAGACACACTATAAACTTCTAGAAAATGTATGGCCTAAAAGAATTATTAGAATTACCAAAGTCTTTGCTTACGAATATTCTGATGAGAAATCCTTAAGATATATATAATATGTATATATATTTTTTTATGTTTCCCTAAACTATACCTTAGGTCAGTCATATCCCTGTGCCGCTTTCCCACCTTTTCTTTTTTCAGCTCTTCTTTATTATTTATTTAACAATTTATAAAGCCAACAGTAATATTTCTTGAGGTTCCCCCAAAAAATCTCTGAGATCATTCATAGCCCTGTTCAGTTTTTCCCCCTTTTTAATTTTTGTGTATGTTGTTTGACTTTTCATTCTGTTGTTTTCTAAATTGCAACAAAAAGTTGTTTATTTACGCAAATTTCTGTAGACTTTGGCCCTCGGCCAATAATTGCAAATTCTCGAAAAAAAAAGAGGAGGAAAAACTGAAAAAGCTGAAAACGGCACGAAAAACCAAAGCAATGAGTTGGTTATTTAGCTTACGAAAACCAAAAGAAAAAAACAATAATAATGAGCAGTATAATTTGAACTGCAGCCCAGATATGATGCCATATATTCACAAGAAAAATATTTTAAAAGTAATCAATAATAATGAGTAAGTTTGTGTGTGTCGGACAACTTAAAAAATCATCAAATAAATTGTGACTTTTTGACACCGAAAAGCGCTCTCTTTCGCAGAGTATAGAATGAATATATAGATATAGGCGAGGAAGAGTGGGCGTTAGGGAATGTCGAAGGTATAGGAAGATATATGTCATCAATTGGGAAAGAGAGGGCCAGAGGCGAGTGGCGAGAGCGAGCAACAGAACGAGGTGGGAAATGTGTGGAAAAATATGGAGGGGGAAATTTATGAGAGACAACTGCCAGCTGAATCTGTTTGATGTTTACTATTTTTTTGTATCTGGGCTATACAGATTTTCCCAATGCCCTTAAACTAAGGGATTTTTTTGTGTTTTTTTAAATTAGTTATGAATTATATATATTTTGAGATAAATATACAAATAATTTGTTTAATTCAAGATAACTCAAAGATTCAAAAAGAAGAAGTACTTTTGTTGCAAAAAAGGGTAACTGCATGTTGTTGTTAATAACTGAAATAACTTAGCCATTAATAAATGAATTCCTAATTATCTTATATCATATTTTTCTTTACATAAATATATAAAAGAATTTATTAAAAGGGTTGGAATAATGATTTAGTTCTATAAGCAACAAAAGGCTTAGAATTTACCTAATTAATTAGCTTAGAAATTCAACAGTATGAATATGATTTTTTAGCATAATATTTTTTTTAAATATTTTTCATCTACAGTTTTATCCCCAAAATCCCTTAACTTAACCCCTACTTATATTTCTCAAAGGTATAATTTGTAAATAAGCTAGATAATAAAACAAATTTGACCAGCACTTGTCTGTTTTCAGGCATAAAACAATCACAGTTTTGCTCTAAGAACCCCAGAAACCCATCCGTTGTAATTCGCAGTCCTGGTCCCTACTTTAGCACTGAAAATATCCCTAATTTGCCCATAACGTTTTAAGTTTTCATCTCCTCTTTTTCTGATAGCCAGTCACAAGGGGAGAATTGGCTGAAAGGCAGTCTGAAGCAGTCCATAGGTAGCCATTTCATTTGAAATGCTATGGCAACGCAACAAAGGCGGCACCACAAGCACACACACACTGCTGTGAAACGCACAGATACAGATGCTAGGGGGAAACCTATGAGATACAGAAAGCTGATCAAGACTATGGCAACGTAGGTGGACGGAATGGGCGGGGGCTGGGATGGGATGCCTCCGATTGTCTGCTGCTGTGTGGCTGTTGCCGTTGTCGCTGAAGCATTTCATTAGCCACCCACGCATTCTGACACTCACAAGCCCACAGATACAGCAACAGCAACGGCAACAGCCACAGCAACAGATACAGATACGGATACACAAGCGCAGGAATACTCCGTACTTATGTGGGCGTTTGTTGAGCACAGCACGCGCGCATTTCCCTCAACGCAAGAGAATCCTGCAAGTGACTGACTATCTGTCACCCAAAACTCCCCCAAGCCCCAAACTCGATTTCAAGGATAAAATTCCCTCAGGAAAAGACTCCACTTGTTGCACTTGTCTAGGCTTAACCCAGCGGGTGTGGCCTGCAAAAAGATACTCATACTTTTGCAATGGTTAATATCATCTCTTTCTCTCTCCGTTTCCTTTGCAGTTATACAACTGGGCAGAGCATACAAATCTCAGGTGGAAACGGCAACGTCCACGTCGATGTCAATTCCCGTTAACAGCAAACAATAAGCCAATGTACAAACCCTTAAGATAGAAGGGGATATAGGCGAGTTTTCTATAACTATACACGGATCGGCGCAACCTATGATGGCAGCTGAGCTGTGGCCATAGATACTTTTTTTTAGAGAAAAACTGCAAGAACAGTTGGCTCCCGAAATCAGGTAAGCTAAGGGTTAAGATTATACAAAATAAAAGGAGATATAAGTGAGAGAACTTTACCTTAATAATAGGTTTACAAACCTGAATGCCTTTATATCTTAGGATTATATCATCCCTCTAAAGCTTAGGAATATCAACTAAATCTCATTTAATTTTCTAATAAGACTTAATCCAAGTTATGAAAGTCAGAGCATGTCTGATATGGTTTTCGAACATTAAAAATGTTGCCCCTAACAAGTGAATATTTCAAACTATGGAAGCTGTGACTCATAAGGGTGCGAATAATGTTTTCATTTGAAATATCTTAAAGAAAAGACGTATGTTATTAATGACAAGGAAATAAAGAAAGATTAAGAGTGTGAATCATTATGCGAAGTGTTGGATATTATTTTCTAGACCCTTAAGAACTGATCTTTGAAAATACATTGTATTCATTTCGTACGGCTGCTAACAAGACCTACAACAACAGCTGCGTATGCGTAATATGTGTTGAATACACACCGCACACTCACTCCACACACAAACACACTCGCGCACATACCATTGGCATTCTGATTGGCCTTTCAATTAACGTGAAAAACATTTTCGCCAAAGAATAATCCTTTTTTTCCCCTTCCCATCGAAGGGAAATTGTAAAGGCAGCAGAGAGGCATTGTGTTACATAGTTCCTTGCACTTATTGATGGTTTTACATTGCAATCTGGGCCCTTAATGAGCAGCAGCCTATGAACATAAATTTCCGCAGATTTCCTGCCTGTGTTTCAGAAATTTTCCTTCACTTTAATATTGACGAAGAACGTCATTGAATTGCGCCCTCCTCCGTCTCTGTTCCCAGCTCTCTGGGAAATATATGTATATTCGGGGGATCATCAAGTATTCAAGCACGCGTCTCCCAAATGTGTGTACACATGAGTGTGTATATACAAGTGCGGTGAAAAAAGTAGCACTTACCTTATGTATTTTTAATAATTCAATTGGGTTTGCTGCTTGGTCTTGGCTTTAGTTGGAAAATACAACAAAAAATAATCAAAAAGGGTGGAGGAAATGCTAATTTAACTGTTTTAAAGATGACAAAAGTTTCCTTTATATATTTATTTATCATAATTTTATGTTTATATATAATATAATATGTTTAATCTTATTGTTTTGACCAGATACGTGGGTGTGTTTAATATGTACTCGGTCAGGGGGCCGGATTCAGGCTGAGGAAAAATTCACCTAAAGATGAAATTTGTTTTTCCTCGCTCTGCGTTTTGTTTCATTTTGTTTACGCTCGATAATTGCACTCGACGACCGCAATAAAGGGAAATTAAAGTTTCCCTTTGCCAGCAGAATAGGGGACCGCCCTTTCGCCCCCCTTCCTGCATTTTCCTGCACTTTCCCCCCTTTGACATTTTGTGCAGTTTTGGCTTGACGTCGTCGTCGTCGTCTCGTTCCTTTCCTTTCCTTAACGTTCCCTGTCATTTCATTTGCAGCTTTAAGTATTTTGGCCGCGGTCCAAAATGTTTTTCATGTCTTGTTGTCGCCATGCCGCAGACACGGCACCAATACCACACCGCCTCGGTTAGGAGCAGGAGACACACGGGACAGTTAGTGATTAAGCGTGAAAATATCAGATCCATCCCATCCATGGGGTACAGCAACCGCAGCGGCAGCAGCATTTCGCGCCAGCAAAGTAGACAAAAAAATAAGAACTTGCAAAAATTTCTAGTTTTCTGCAACATTTTCCGTTGCCTCTGTGGCTCTCTGCTTTCTCATTTGCTTCGCTTTTCTTTTTTTTTTTTTTTTGGCAAATGCTGTTTGCAAATTAAAATTGTTTTTAGCGTAGATAAAATGTTGTGTGACAAAGGGACTGAGCCAAGCGAAATGAATTTAATTTCATTTGAAAGATTCAATTTAAATGGAAAGTCAAAAGGGAAATGTTGCAGAAGATTTTAAAATATTTTTAAGACTTCTTTAGTTGGGGAAACATGACTGTGTTCTTAAAAGAACTATTATAGAAAGGAAAATATGGATTTTTTGTTTGAAATAATGTTTTCCTTAAATTAAGTAAATTCTTAAATAAGTAAAGTTAATGAATTTGCTAACTTGCTAGTTGTTTAGTTAGTTTGCTAGGGGTTTGCTTAGTTGTATATTTATTTACATATTTTGTAATTCAAATCATTAAGAGATGGGTTTAATTAATATGGAAGTAAATAATAGGGATACAAATATAAAGCCAGATATTAGCTCTATTTTAAATGCTTTAGCCTAGATATTAATCCTTTCTTCATATATTTTATTTATTTTCTGCTTTAATCTTCTTCAGCTACAATTATTTATTAGTAAATTAAACTATCATTGTAACTAAACCTATAATTTGATTACCTTTTAATAGAAATGTTAAGCTGAAAAAAAACATTTAATCTCGAAAGATTATTTTATCTCAACTTAAACTAATCCTAAGACCAACTTCCACCTTCTGCAGCATTTCATAATTTTACAATCTATAAGATACTCCCATAATGTACCTAATCAAACCTATTTTGATTGGCAGATTAAAGTTCTTCCGAATACTATTTCTTCAAAGGAAGTTTCTCCAGAAAAGTTGTAGCCATTTGATGTCTTTCCTGCACCTGGATTTCTTTTAGATCTCTCAGATTGCTGACGAAATCGAATTTGTGGGCATTGTTTCGAGTTTCTTTGGCTTTTATTTGAAATACCATTTGTTTTTCCCAACCAATATCGCATAGCCCCGGATCGTATATCGAACACACTATATATATGAATATATCTGTGTACGCTTTACGATTTCCATGTGCTTTTTACTGGCCGCGATTATCATCCAGCAGCGGCTAGCCAACAGCAAGCCAAGGGGCCAACAATACAGAGACTCTAGAGAAGATATATACACAGATATTTGTTTATTCGGAATGTCAGTACAACAAACACTGGCATCCTCTCGCTCAGTATCTGAATCTGTGCCTGTGCTGGCTGCTCTGTATTTGCATCTGTGTGGGCACGGATACAGCTACACACTCACATCCATGTGTGTATCTGCATCAGTATCTGTATCTGCAGCTGCGCAATTGGCGACGACAGACATCACACTGTTGGCTGTTAGCTGACATGGACAGCAACTGGCAGAGCGGACCATATAGGATATATATCCTATATATCGGGACAAGGAAAGTGGGAGGGGGAAAAGGAGAAGTGCGCATACCGCATGCTGTTCTTCTTTCTCTGGTATTCTTCTTACTTCGTTTCTTCCCGCCCCGCGTTTTCTGCAAATTACACATAGCACGGCGCTTTCGTAACGCATTTTGGCAGCACCTGTCTTCCTCAGCCCCCCTCCTTGTCTTCTCACCACACCGCAGATGAAGATTGCAAAATCTTGTGTAGAAAGATGGGAAAATTTCGAAAGAGAATTGCCGAAGAAACTGAAATTTAATCAGCGAACCCATACACACTCGTATCACGGCACGGGGGCTCTCAATGTGTGTGTTTAGTGTGGGTAAGAAAGGTGAGGGGAAGACACAACACACACACAGGAGAGGGACCAAAGCAGCGCCGCGTAACAGAGCCCAGGGAGAGACAGAGAAAGAGATTGAAAGAGAGGTGTGTGTGTGTGTAGAATGGGCGGAAAAAGGGGGGCTAGAAACTGGCGATCGAGGCGAGCTCTCTGTCTATATTTAGACCGAAATGCAAATGGCGTCCCGCACAGACACACACACACAAACACACAGAAGACCTGGGGAGAGGTGAAATTCCCCTGAGGTGAATTTGTACCGATTTTCGCTCATGCGCCGTCCCCCCAAACCGATCGCCATTTTGGATGATACAGAAAAAGTCGAAACGAACAGAAAACAAGAGAAAAACAGCAAGAAAACCAGCACAGAACCGCATTTTCCGCACCGAGAGAAGTAGAAGTAGAAAAAAAAGATTGAATTGTAGAAATCTCTATATAGATTTTTATTATAGATTCCTTCGGCGCCTTTTCCCGCTTGGCCATAACTAAATTTAAGAATTTGTTTTGGTTCGCGTTTTAAATTTAACTTGTGAATGAACTGGCCCGGCCAACAACAGGTCGCCACCCGGACCAGAAATATTATCAATTTTCTGCAAGCGCCAAGTAAACAATCGATTCGAGCTGAAAATGTTATTGGCCCGAGTTTTATTTTTATAGAGACAGGCAAAGATCTCGCGCCGCGGGCACGTGCCGCGGCTAAAATCGTACGGAACGAATGCGATATATATTCCTATATATGCACAGTCGCTGATATAGCCTATATAGTTCTGCTTGCCTTTGCATCATCATCATCATGTGCCTGTGTCTTTCGTTCGGTCTCTCTGTCTGGTGGTTCCCATGTTTATACGGATTTTATGTTTGCCTTCGCTATGGGTTTCTATATCTTCTTCCATTATTCTCGGCTGTTTTGCATTCCTTATCCCCCGATGGGTGGTCCAGAAATGCAGACAAACAAGAACTGCCCACCCAACGAAAATAAAAACAAAAAAAGATGGATAAATGGAGGCCCGACTGGTCTGCATTTGGGGAAACATTTTAGACTGACTTGTGAGCTGTGGGGATCATTGTTGGATGAGTAATTCCATCTTTGTTATCAGAGGGATTTCTGTTTTAAAGAATTTGGTATATAATTATTTATTATTTTGGCAATTAAGACTTATTCTTTATATATAATACATTTTTTTAGATACTTACCTTAGTTATTGTTTATTTTTTAATGTTTTCAAACAAATTAACTATAAAACTATACTGAATTTAGACTTGTTTCTTCACCTCAAATCATCTCTGATAATTCCAACATTATCTCCCAAAACAATTAAAATAAATCGGCAAAATATCATCGCCAACTTCTAATAGTTCTATGGATCTCAAAGGTATTCCCCTGTCTAAATTTAGTAACCCCCGACTGCGGGCCAATTGTTTTTCAACTTTTTCCCCTCTTCGGTCTCAGCTGTGTAACCCCAAACCGAAAATGACAAACAGAATTATTGAAAAATTATGATTTCTTGAGCATGTCCCCAGGGCGTGACGAAGTAAAACAACAGAGCATAGAAGGGGAAGATCGGAGACTTCCATATAGGTGAACTAGAGCGGAGGGGGTGTGGCCATGTCTAAAGGATTGTCTGTGCTTCGTCCAGCCCCACTTTCCCTTGCCACGATCCCTATCCCGAGTACATTCCACCCGGCCGCCTCGATTTAGGTATACAGAGTTGCATTCGTGGACGTACCTTCACGATTCCTTACTTACAAAAAAAGAGGAGAAAATGCCACGTAGAGCACGCGTGGTGTGGTGTGTGTGTGAGTGCCGGAGATTTGCTGTGGATTACCCCTCCGACTTCAATTCTTGTCGGATATATCTGCCCCGCGCTCAGTTTACTAATTGCTTCCGTTTGCCGATGCTACGGTTGATGCACAGGAAGAAATACTTGCAGGAATTAAGGGTTCAAATGATCCTTTTAATTATCAAAATAAAGGTGAAATGTTAAGAATTCAATTTATATCATAGGAGCTCAATATCTTCTATAGTATCTTAACCAATTTTATAGTAATAATATGACATTTTATGATCTCCTAAATAGGTCTATTATAATATCTGAACTTTGTTCTATAGCATCTGGGCATCTTTTATATCAATTAAGTATTTTGCATGCCTTTTTAAATTGCAGAAATGTTTATTTTTTTTATAAATACATTTGTATCGATATAAATATTGTAAAGGCTTGATATATCTTGTTCTTCGTTTATTTTTTCCGTGTTTTTCGGGTGCTACGGCTGCCCCGAAGTTTTCAGGGGTCTCCGAGACTCGGGACTCATTTTAATTGCATTTCTTTTAACGGTAACATCAGTGGCAGCAGCCCAGCAGTCCCCATCCCTTGGCCCATCCCCAATCGCCTCATCCTCATCCCCCTGCGGCTGCCTGTCAGTCTGGGCGACGGTCTGACGGTCTGATAGTCCGATGGCTTGATGGTCTGATGCTCTGCCACGTCAATAACATTTGCGTATACGGCAGAGATGCGTGTCGGTGAACCTATGGGAGTTCGGGTGTACCGGGTGGGGACTCTGGGGTCTAATACACATTCTTATGTATATAAAAACCCCCCTGTATATTCGACGGCGCCGCTGCCTGCCTGCCTTCGTTTTTGTTGTACTTTCGGGGCAACCAATAAGTAAAAAAGAAATCAAAGGAAACGCTGCCAGTACTTGCACAAATATACAGAGACAGACATATGTACAATGTGCGTACTCACAAAAATTACACAGCGAAAAAAGGGTCTCTAATAGCTCTGAAGGTAGCAGAAATCTAGATATAATATTTTAGGATTTATAAGGTATGAAATTTACTTAAACAGTTTCCATTTCATTGAAATATTTGTCCACCTTTCTTTTGCATCAAAAAAGTAAGCCAGCATGGAACATTCTTTGTAAATCAGCTTATTTACACCTTTGTCTCGCAGTGTAGGGAAAACCATAAGATGTTTCTACATCGCTGCGCCTTATGGCTGCTGCTGCTGCCGCTTCAGTTGGCTTTAGGTGAGAAAGACAACAATAAAATGTGGCTGCAGGCTCCTCTGAACAAGCACAGATACACATACAGATACAGATACGCAGGCAGATAGATATATAGTAGAGGGCTCAAGTGGCCCCGGTCTCCATTCGAATGCAAAGGCATTCCCGGCCATAGAATCCGCACTCGAATAGAATGTTATGCTAGATATGCCATTTGACTTTTCGCCTCCGTGCACGGCCATCCGCAACTGCAACTGCAGCAGCGAAGGGAACCCGAACCAGGAAATGGCATCAGTATCAGCAGCCAAAGGATGCGGCCACTTGAGACTGAGACTGGGCAAGGGCAAGCGAACGGAAACCCCCGGGAAATGTGCCTCATTTGGTTTGGGATTTCCTCCAGTTAACCATTTGTGTGCAACAAAACCATCTGATTGAGCAGGAGAAACACGAAACAGCTGTGTAGAGATCCTAAAATTGTTGTCAGATTTAAAGAGATATTAAATCGGAATGAAATATGCATATATCAGTATTTAACAAGATATTTAACTTTCAATCTATGATTGAAAATAAAACAGAAATGCAGTTAATAAAATAGTAATGCCTAATTAATTGTTATTTATTATCTCATTGATTAACTAACCCAAGTCTGGTCCATTTCATTGGGTATTGTGTATGCCCAATATATCAGCTCTTCCTCGGCATCCGTTTCCCTTTGCAAGCTCACTCAGCATCACCAACGACATCGACATCGACTCGGTGTTGTGTGTCACTTGTTGAGTCTTCAACTGGCTCATCTGTTGCTCAGCTTTCGTTCTCTCCCCGACCTTTCCAGTTCATCTCTCCGATGCTTTGCAACTCTGATGTGGTGGCCTCGGCTTGGCTTTGGATTCTGCCTTGTCTTTGGCAACTGTCGCTTTGCATCAGCTTACAAGATTTATGGTATCCTTTCAACTTTAAACCCGCTCTGCTCACTTGTCGTCTGCAACTCATGCAGCTCCGCCAACTGTTATATTTGCTGCGACTTGTTATGCTCTCCTAGAGGGTATTTACTATAGATCTATAAGATATATAGATGTCTATATAGATTTCTATAAGATAATTTAGAGAATAAATATCCTTGATAAGTAACATAAGGTTAGAAGATAAACAGCTCCTAATACCTTACAGAGCAAATTTCTGAATCAAAGTTGTTGAATAGTTGTTTAGATATTGCTTAAGAATCTTAAAGATTTAAAGAACTATTCAATAAATTGGTACATTATAAAATAGATAACACTGTAACTTCATTGGGTATAGGCTGCGCTGTCCCAAGTCGCAGGGTTGAGATACTTTCTTGGGTTCGAGACCTTCTGTCACTTAAAAAAAATACAACAAGCGCTGTTTTGGCCATTAAAGGAGCTGTTATAAGCATGAAAGAGCTATCAGATGAACAAAAAGTGCTGCTATCTTTACAATAACTGGTGTAATGCTCCTAACAGCCTTGCTTGTGGTCACAATATTTTGAGTTCTCTAAGGATTAAGCCAATACTCTGTAGAACTATCTTTACCCTCTAAGAGTATCTCAACTTCGGCTCACCGAAGCCAGCTTCCCTTTACTTAAGCAGGGGGCAATGCCGCGCACATGTGCGGACCCCGACTTTGCCACCGATTCCTATTGGGGCTTCTGGGGGGCAACCGGAGCGGTTGAGGCGACTGAAAACAACAACAAAAGTACGCGATGCAGGAGGTTAACGTGGAACGCGTGTGCAGTGAACTGAGCGTCATAAATCGCGTGCGACATGAGCGCGTTTTCGGGGCGTTTTTAGCCGCCTCTTTGCCGCAAGCTTGAGATGCTCGTTTTCCCATTTTCTAATTTCCATTTTTCCCTTCTTTTCCGCCTATTTGCAGCGCTATCTTTTGTACCTGTTGTCGGCAAAAACAAGGTGAGTCCCCGCATTAGATCCTGTTTTGTTTACGGCTTGCCAGGCAGCAACATCAGCAGCTTCTTGGGAAGCACGTGCCACGTATTACGAATTACCAACTTGGCTAACACACACACACACACACCCACGTGCGTGCGAGTGTGTGCACAAGGCAAATATTTACACTCAATGGAACATAATAAAGACATTAGGGAAATATTGTGTTATGTGGGGCATAACTCAAGTTCTGTGGGTGGAAATTGTATAAAACTTATCCAGCCTGCCACCGCCTCCCCTTGGTTTTTCCATTTTTCCCTCCTACCCATCCCTCCCTACTTCCCTCTCCCGCTGTGTGGCTCAAGTGTGAGTGTGCGGGACACTTTTCTTTATTGCTCTGCGAGTTGTCAATTTCCGTGTGTCTGCCTGTCTGCCTTTCCTTGCCACCCTTCGTCCCACCAGTCCGCTTTTCCATCCCATTTTCGCTGGTCGGAGAAGAAAAGGTATGTAGTTTGGTTGCGGGAAGTCTAGTGTCTACGTTACACTGAGCAATAAACAACTCAACTGGAATTGTATACATTGACATCCTGGAAATAAAAGGGGAGAAATACGTGTGCAACAAGTTTGGTTTTCTCTATAAAAAATATCAATACAATAAAGTTGATAAATTAAGATTTATTAAGTTCTTGATGAGCTTTTATTTGGGAGGATTTTAACCCGAATTAAAGATTTTATTCAGATAATATTTGATAGGAGTATTCCCCCCTATTCTAACTTATTAGTAGTTATTACTATTCATTTTCTAGTTCTAATTATCCTTAGTATTATTTACACTTTCAAGGCCACACATTTCCCTTACGCATTTCCTGATTAGGAAAGGTATTATTTTACGCAGCTTAAAACTGGATTCAAGGCCATCATTAATTTTGCCAGTTATTTATAGCCTACTTTTCAAGGGAGCTGCAACATTAGGAAGTTATTTCTGACTTGAGTAATTTAAGCCGCTTTCCATTGCCAAATATTAAAGCTTTCGTCGTTCTCGCCGTCGTTGCGGTTAAGAGCTCATCCCACTCGGATTTGGAGTACATGAATGTTTTAGTGTGGAATCCAAGGATCGGGGATTGGGGCTCGAGGAGTGCCCTCCACTGTCAGCTGGGATGTGCATAAATAACATTGATTGATAAGCCGGCAGCCACCTACACAAAACTGAGCCTGAAACTGTAACTGCGGAGGAGCAGTGTTGTTTGCCAGATATCCCGCATGATTTCAAAATGATTACCTCACTCACTGTCGCTCGCCGACTGATATTTTTTTCCCCCTGCCATCAATGGTCTTGGAACTTATGAATGAGAGAGCTGTGGTCACGACCGCTTCATGGAGGGGAATTCAATTAGGCTACTCCTCTGCCTTGACTGTTTGCCATCCGTTTCAATTATAAACCTTTTTGCAGCGCGTCCTTGCCCCGAATAGAAAAAGCGAGAAAGAGTTTTTCGCATTCAAAATGTGGGGCCATTGGAAAGGAAAAGTGTTTTGGCAACAAGGGATAAACGTTGACAGTTTGCGGATCGGGAAAGTATAGAGAGTATAACTTAAAAGTTTCCTATTTTGTTGAGCAATACTAATTGCAAGTCAGCCCGAGCTGACAGTCAAAGCCAATTAGAGGCAGTTTTCGAATTCTAAGCACCGCTTCCCAGGGAACTTATCAGTCATGCAAACAGAGAAATGCTTTCACAGGCCCCCGGATTCGCCAACACTTCACCCCCGCAATGACACACGTGTTAAGGTGGAATTATTCAAGCTGACAGGACGAAACTGAAACTGAAGCGGGAGTGGGAGCGGAAGCGGGAGCTGAGGCTGATGCTGAAGCTCAACGTGGGCGTTGTGGAAAAATTGATTAGATTTGGCAAATGTTACCCTCTTTTCAGAGTGTCCTTAAGCTCGCATTTAATCACATTTAAATTGCACTCAATGCCCGGGTAAATTGATTGAGATTTTTATGAATTACTCGGCAAGTCGGAGGGGCTTAGGCCCGTTTAAGTCGGCCAATTGAAATGTAATTAGGCAATGCTAATGGCGACACTCGTTTCCACTCGCTCCCCAGAGGCACTCGAAAAGCGTAATTACTTGGGCTTAATTTTGGTAGCTTATACTTCTTTACTTTAGTCTTTCCTTTATATTTTTTTCTTGTTTTGGTAGGAAGCTGGAGCATTTGCATAATTGATACCGCCGCAGACATTTTTCAATTTCGAAATCTCGGCAAGCAATTAAAAAGATGTTTTTCCCTGTAATTCCGTATGCTTACAACCCTCCGGATACCGTGCCTGAGTCGAAGGCAATTTGAATGAGATTTATGAAATTACCTACGCAGCGTCGAGCGGGGAGAGCTGCTCTGCTCCTCCGCTGCTGTGAAGTTTCACGTGGTCTTGGCTTGGGGTGTCCGCGTTCGTGTCCGTGCCTGGGATCCGAGTCTCCGTCTGGGTCTGCTTCTGGTTCTGGTTCTGCTGAAGATCCCCCTGAAGAAACCCCTGCAAGGCAGGCAGGCGGCCGTTAAGTCGGACTCAACACATTGAGGCAAGCCTCGGCTGCAGATGCCGCATGTTGCACATGTGTTAAGTGCATGCAGCATGCAGCTATGCCCATGTAGCAGGGTCATGCGCAAATCGCCGGGCGGCGTTTATTGAATTAAGACTGTCGACGACTGTTTGCAGTTGGCAGTTGTCGCACCCAGTCGAAGCGTTAAAAGTCACAAGGACACTGCAACTGGCTACCGGGAACTGCGATTTGTAATATGGAATCGGGAGAGAGATATATGTATGTACACACATGCCCGAGGCAGACTGCTGTGCAACATTGTGGCGCCGTTGAGAGGCGAGAGCCATAAAACGGGTAACGTGGTCGCGCTGCACTTGGGCTCGGTTATGCGTGATTTTTACAGAATCCGCTCAGAATCCAAAAGGGGGAAGGGGTACGTGAATATCCGTGGCATCTGGCATTTGCATATTACTCGGAAAGTCACGTTAAAGTTGCAGCCATTTAACTGCAAACAATAATGGACATTCCTGAAGTGATATGTGGTATTTAAAAAATATAGAAAATCACTTTCTAACCAGAAATTATAATCCAATGGAATCCTAACTGAAAACCTTATAAAAACCAAACCCAGCGCAATATAGCTTCTACTAAGCTTCCATAGAAATTTCCTTTGTTCTTCCTTTGCAACAAAAAAATCGAATTTTATTCTCTATTGAACTCTATTGAGTTCAAGTGGGGGCGTGGGCTTCCCCTTGCCGCCTGCTTCTGCTCCTGTTTAGTTTGTTATCAGTTATCCTGCGTAACCTGCATAATAGAGCGTGTTTAACATAAATAATATGCCGCTTAGCGGAACAATCGACAGGGTCTGGGTCCCGGGACCTGGATCCCACTTAGTCCTGGGACTATGAGTCGCATTTACAAATTGAATTCAATTTGCAGGCCCCTCTTTAAGCTCCCTCCCACGCATTTTGTTAAGTTCTGGTATATAACTACCTCTGTCTGAATAGGCAATCATCAATCGAGCAGAAACAATGAATGGTTACCGCAGACCCTAGAACCTCCAAGGACCTCCAAAGGCCCCATACTGGGTGTGTGTCTGTCTTCCTTTTCGGTTTTTTGTGGCTCATAATGCCTGTGTTTTCTGTATTTATAACATACCCAATGTGTACTGGTGGGGATAGAGGGGTATATTGTTTATAAGCTAGTTTGGTACAATTATAAATTAATTGAGAATTTGAATTTGGATATTACAGAAAGTATGCATATAAAGCTTCCATTAGGGATAGCAGGAAATGTAGTTAATATATCGATATTTGACGTGAAAGTCTATATATAAATTGTTATTTACCATTTCGATATATATATGTGCAATACATCGATATTTTATTTAATATATCGGTGATTTTGTAACCTTAAATGCGATACTTTTCGATATTTTAAATTGCGATATAGCAAAGCTACCATATTTTCCATATTATATTGAGCCCGATATGTGCTTTATAGGGCTTTATCTCTCGACATATGTACATAATTAGGAAATATAAAAGCAGATGATATAAGTTACTTTTTTCAATAAAAATAAAGAAATCATCTCTAAAATTTATATCCTATCTTCAGAACTCATAACCAAGTATCTTATCGTTATAAAAATATGATAAAAACCTACTAAACCCCTTTATGTATGCTAAAATTTTGCCTTAGACCGGGTATCTAATGGTCGGAACCCCTAATTATGCTTCGATATTTCCTTGTTTTTTCCTCTGCTGCCAAACGCAGGTCAACAAAGTTTTTATTAAGCTGCGTCAGGAGGCGCCCAAATAGTGGGATGGCCAGCAAATGGGAAAAAGGGGGGGAGACCCCAAAGAGGACGATCCCGTGGCAAGGACAATGTGTTGTCGCACGAGAGGCAAATAAATAAAATACACACAGAGAAAAAGAGGAAAAATAGAGCGCGGGGGGGCAGAGTTACAATACGAAACAACGATACAGAGGAGCCGGAAACCCAGAGCGACGGGGCGAGCGGCGGCGGGGTAATTAGCATTCATGAGGCGGGCGCCAGAGCGGGACACCGAATCGATGGCGACCGAAATGTAACTGTTGCTGCCTCACCGACGAACGGCTGATTGATCAAGTGTGCGTGCGAGAGGGCACAAACAAAAACCATATGTTTCGGCTTCGACTCCCGCACGCACTCAACGCACTCACTCACTCGCTCACTCACTCACCCCACTAGCCCACCCATTGCCGTTCTCCCTCGCACTCGAGCATGCGGGTGAGACTTTTGCTTTCGTTGCGAGTTCGCACTCAAAGCCAGCGCCTGCGCTCCGGAGAGCGCTCTCTCCCGCGCTGCTTGTGTGTGTGATATACGGTTACACAAAAAGGCAAAAACAAAAGGCGCACCGTTAGAAGGTGCGAGCGTGTGTGTGTTTGTGTGTGAGTGAGTTCACCACGAAACGAAAATCCTCACCGGACGGGCGCCCCTGAGTGTGTGTGTGTGTGTGTGTGTATGAGAGAGAGCGAGTGTGCAAGTGTAAATGTATCTGTGTATCCGTGCGGTTCGCGCCTCGCATTACGACGTCAACGTCGGCGTATCCGTCAGTACGTTTGTACGCGTCCGCAGCGCCGCTTCTTCAGTTTTTCGGTTTTCGGGATCTCGGGATCTGCGATTTAGCGCGAGTTCGATTTTCAATAGGACTATTCCTTCGCCTCCGCCACAGATTCCGATGCAGATGCTGATCCAAACACAATATAGACACTGAGCCGCCGCCGCTTCTACGCTACGTTCGATCGCGAGAATTATGTTGTGCCGCTGCCCGCTGCTCTCGCTCTACGCGCCATCATTTATTTTTACTCCAAACATATAAACAAATTCAAGCAACGTCTATTTCCAAAAATAAATTGCAACAGCAATAGCCGCAACAACAACAATACAAAAAATAAAGAATAAAACGAAAGGAAAATCAAATAAAAATAAAACAACAGCCGTCGGACAATTATAAGTTTTTATTTTTAACTTTTATTTGCGCCGCCATCCGTTTTCGCCTTCCGCCATCCGCCATCCCCGGACTTTGTTTATATTTACAAATATCAATTTGATTTGCCTTACAAATATATATAAATACGACGACGAGCGGCGTTATAGATAGAAGAGGCAAACAAACAAATAAATAAGCAAGCAAACAAGCTGGGAAAAAAGCACAGGCACACGGCAAACACATATCATTTTTCGTGAAATCCAAACAAAGCCCCGAAAGTTGCGGTGTGCTGGAGATCCCTTTCAACGATTTCAAGCGACAATTCAATTTGCATCTGAATATCGCCAGAAGTTTGTGTGAAACATTTGTGCAAACACTTTCCAAGGAACACGGACGAGAAGAGATCATCTCCACACACAGAAAAGTTCGAAACAAAGTCGGTTTCCATTGTGACCCAGCCTCGTGTATTTTTCGAGAACATTTTCATGTGAGAGAAGCTAAGCTAAAGAACGATTCACGTAAGTTTAAATACAGAGTGAGAGTTTAAAAATTATTAAGAATGTTTCAAAGAAAATAAAAGCTTAAAAGTAAAGGAAGCAGTATGCCTTGGTGAACTCTTAATCTGATGAGTAATATTATGATTAATGTTAGGGGGAAAAAGGGTTTAGTATACTTATCGATATAATTTGTGAGTTGACTAATTAAATAATTGTTTATCAACTAAAATATATTTTAAAGCAAGTATTTCAAGCTTTTGAAACCATATAAGATAATAAAGATAATAATTGAGCTAAAATTCTTCCCTTTTTAAAGATGTGAACAATTCATTTAAGATCTACTATACATGATTAAATATTTAACTAGTTTGCAAATAAATTGTGTCTATTTATATTATCTTTTTTATATTTTTGTAAGAGATAAAGAAAAACAGCTTAGATATATAAAAGTTAAAGGGAAATTTAAGAAAGATGCCTAAGATTTGAAGATCTATCTTTACTTTATACTATCTAAACTCCAAAAGAAAGCCTGTGATGGTTATAGGTTCCCAACATAAAATATGTATATAATATATAGACCGCTGTGATTTTCACCAACTTCATTGGCATAATTTCCATCGAAACTCCCTTTTGCGGCCTTTATCAATTATTTGCAGATCGTGCATGCGTTGCCGTTCCGTACGTAAGCCGCTCCTTCGATATTTATTCCCATATTCCCCGATAGGCCAATTTGATTATCTATAATTTTACAATTACCCAAACACACGCAGCCGGCGAATAACCCGTGGCAAGATGACGTCATCGCTGGGATACCGCCTAAAAAAGATATCTGCCTCCGCCTTTGGGTTTCTTGGTTTCTTCGGTAGAAGTTGTGTCTCTCTACCATATGTATTCCCTGACTTTTCAATTGATATCGTTCGATGCGTTCCGATGTTTCAATTTCTCTCTTCCGCGGGCGAATTTAATGCTCTCCCTACACGTACAATATACCGACTATATATGCTCGACTGATAAGCGCTTTTCGTATCAATTGTGGTGGCAGCGAAAGAGATGGCGAGAGGAGAGCTGGTTTCCAGCGAAGTTCAAATCCATTTTCCGTCCGCTATCAGGTTCTTTTGCATGTAGTTTTATGGCCGGACTGAGTGACTAACTGACTAACTGACTGATTGACTGACTGACTGACTAGCTGGCTGGCTGGCTGATTGGCAAATTCGCTGATAATTGTCTGCACTTTGTTTCAGCCAGCGAATGCAAAAAAAAAAAAAAAAAGAGAGAGCAAGGAACAACAACCACCAGTCGGGGGACTTATAAGTTATCGCTCCATGTTATCGCTTCCCTCTCACTCGCTCCCTGGACATGCGTGCAATGCACTTTGACACCTACACACAGGAGTTTATAGAGGTCCAGGAGGACGTGACCAGGGATCACTCGAAGAGCTGGTTCAAACAGCAAACAGAGCCATATAAAAGCCGAGATAATCGCTTCTGATTTGATGTGGACTTAGCCACGGCGATCATCGATAAACGATAACGATTGCCGTTGGCCATATGCAGTGGCGAGATAAGGGTATACCTCCCCCGATCACCGATCACCAATCCCTAAAACCCCCTCCCAAGAATCGAAGACTACACTTTTGGTCTAATCACGTTTCTGCCACGTTTCATTTTGAAGTTGTATATATTCCGTTGCTTGGCATTCTTGCGATAGGTAGTATATAGGTTTTTTGGACAACAATGAGTTGACTTTTCTGGTTTTATGACTGTATGAGATCTTAGGGTCCTACTTCCATATTTTTAAATGATTAAAGGGTTCCATTTAAACCTAGGCAAATAAATATTATAAAATTATAAACCCTTAAGCGCTAGCTCTGACATAAAATGGATATTAAAGCTGTTAATTTATATTGAAAGGAAAGACCGATAATTTAATGTTGCGATACGTGCGCGATAAATCGATATTCATATATCGAATTGTGCCTAGGATAAGCCTAAGCTGAGTGTTCTAACTAATTGAAATCTTGGGTGTAAAGATCTTCCAAATATAGTCGTTAATATAAAACAAATAAATTAAATACTGTCTTCATATATTTGTTCGATATTATCGATATATAAATATTAAAATCATCGTTTGATTCAATGCAATATTCTTCGATACTTTAAATTCAAAGTATCAAACTAAACGATATGTTCACCATGATATATCAGACTTGTCCCATCTATGTACATCCCTACTCCGTATTCCAATCTCAATAATAGATATTACTATTACTATATTACTATTAGCTGTTTGTTTTCTTTCCAATGCAACCCACTGATCTTACTCAAAAGACAAACAAATTAGGAATAGGAAAACCCAACCAACCCCCCATCTTATCGGCCAGTCAAAATAATTTGTTGGCAAATTTTTCAACAACAAAAAATACAGCAAAAAAAATAGTTGAGTTTTGATCTCGACGGTGTTTGTTGTTCCTTTTGTTTTTGATAAAAAAAATTCGCAATCAAATTTTGTTTTATTTCGCGCTGCGTCGCTGCCGCACTATCTGCGAACGAGAGCGAGAGTCTTTCTTATCACACGTGCGCATGTGGAGGTGCACACACGGTACAGTGAACACGGCACTAGTTCACTGTGGTGGTGGTAGTTATTAAAAAATATAAATGTTCCCTTTTGCCATTTGCCGTGTTTTGCGACTCTTCGAGTGTCTGTGATAATTATGGTTATTGCCGCCGCTCTCCGTTACTCCAACGGCCGCAATTATAATTATTATTATTATAATGATTTCTTTCTGTTTCTGTTTTTGTTTGGCTCTCTTTCGGGTTTGTTGGCGGGGTGTGTGTGTGTGCGAGTTTTTTGGGAGCGATAAGATAGAGATACGACGACTCGGGGCCCGAGAACTCAAATTTGTTCGACTACCTTAACATGAGACGCGTGTTTCGGGGCAAAAAGAACCTTGGATTTCAGTATACTTCTTGTCAGTTTTTATATTTCTTTCTCTCTTTTCTATTTTTTTTGCCCCTGCAATTGAAATTGTTGATAAACAGGCTGCAGAAAAAAATGCCAGATATGGGGGCGAGTGTTTGCAGAAATGGAAATCAGAGTTTGCAGATATTTGTTGTATTGTTTTTAAAAATATAATTTATTGGGAATGTGTTACGATTCGTAATATGAATATTTCATATCTTGAATTTATTAAAAGTCACACAAAATATTCTTGAGTCCCAAGAATCACTCTTTTGTCATGAGTTTATAAATATATTGACAGGATTAGGAACAGAGCATGCCCGATTTAGTCTTAAATTTATCATAATGATATTCCAGCTCTACATTTTAAGGCCTTTAAGGCAATTAATTCCTAAACAAACCTCTGACAATAAATACAATGTGATTTTCTATACCATAACTTATAAATTCAATTGAGATTTGATCTAAATAATAAAAAGTAATGGTCATAAAAGCGAAAAAGAGGGAGTTATTAGTTCAATTTCTTTTCTTGATAAGATAAATAAAAGATACAAAGAAACTATAACTTAAACACAACTTCAACTCACATCCAATCCGTAACTCATTGGTAAGACAATCAACACTCCTCCGATAATGTGTCTCACTTTATATTGATGACTTCCTTTACTGGACAATTTACAGTTCTAAACTCCATTTCCGAGCAGAAAGTTCCGCCTCAGTTGCCGCTCCAAATGACGCGTTGCTGGCGCATCTTAAAGCCCGCGCGTGTCTTTAATTAAGTCAAGATTTATAACCAGCAGCATCGCATCCCAGGAATGCGTTAGCAGCGACAGGCGGCGACATCACATCAACAACAATAAGTCGGGGACATTGACAGATCTCTCGGGCTAATTAGAAGTGAAAGTGAATCCATGGCAGACCAAGTCGGAAGCCTGGCTAAATCCAACTCCCACTTGAGGGCAGGCAGGCATTCCTATTACACGCCACAGGGCACACGATATTAACTTAAATTTAGGTGATAAATTCCGAGTTTCTTAAACTTGAAATTGTTTTTGGGCAGCTGCCATAAAACGGAATTTATGAAAGGTCTCTCGGAATCAGAATCTCTCTGGCCTTCTAATTGGGCTTACGTACGTACTGGCTGCTGCGAGGAGAGATTGCATTCGACGGCTGGTGATCTGCTTCATCTCATTTTCGGCGAGACTGACACAACTGGTTTGCGCAATCGGTTCGGAGTTCATTCCTCCAAAATACGGAAAAGTTTAAAATTTGCATAAATTTAAGAGTGTTGGCAACACAAATGCTAATTGCGAGCAATCAAGGCGGCCACAGCAACAGCAACAGCAACAAGTTTTCTGCCTTTCAACCACAGAGAGTGATTCACTTAAATCAAATCGATAATAATGCCTCCGCCTTTGTTTTTCGGCAATTAGGGGGAAAATCTTATGGGATTCTGGGGACTCATCAGGCGAGGCAAGTGAGAAGCTGAGAAACCGAGAGTAGTAGCAGCTCCCCACGCATGGGGACTCGTTCTTGGCCATTTGCCTAATGATGTCGCCTCGGTCTTTGGGCCAATTAAATGGAGAAACGTGAAAACGTGTGCCGGCAGTTTGCTTCGTTTTAATTGCCCGGCCACAAGACAAATGTCTTGACACACATCCTTCCTTCCTGCCTGCCTAGCTTCCCTTTCATATACATATATCCTCGTATATCCCTTTTGCATCCAAGCCCTCTCAAGTGGCCGCCTTTGCCGTTGACCCAGTGAAATGTGTGGCTAAGAATCGCAGTCTACGGCAGCCACAAATGGTTGCTTGATTGTCGCAATGAAAACCGTGTTAAGTTCTTTCAGACCCCGGGCCAGAAATCGTACATCCTTTGTGTCTCAGCCACCATTCCGTTACGGTGATTAGCAGCCCTTCTTTTTATCCCCAGCAATTAGTCAAATATTTGCACCGGGCCCGACATTCTTTATTTTCTTTTAGTTTTGTTCTTGTTCTGGTTGTTGTTGTTGCTGTTGCCACACCTGCACCCTCTTGAAGTGGCTTTTGACTAAACAAAAACACAGACCCATTACTATACTATGTATTCCCCGCGAATGACGTGACCAATTGATTTATAAAGAGTTTTTGGCAACTTGAAATTCTTGGCCAGAGATTAGATACTGGGGACGCGGGAGAATGCTTCTCTCTTTTTTTTTTTTGCTGCCACTGAATGCAGATTTCTGATAAGTTAGCCAGTTGGGAGAGGGTGTGTTGATAAGGAGCTAGATGGACACTATATGGGGGGTATAAAGGGGCTACCTTGAATGCAGAAACTTAAAGAAAGATAAAGGATATCAAAGTAATACTGAAGACAAGTTTTATGCCTGAGTTTCTTAGGGGTTTTGTTAGTTATTCTTATAGTTGTTTTGTTATAAAGAAAGGGTAGAGTATTAATTAAGTTATGTTAAGGATTGAGCAACTTTCTTTAGGTTTTATCAGCTTTCAACTTGCATATTTCGAACCTTAAAGAGTGTCAGTTTAGTGTGTTAGTTTAGTTTCAATTACTTCTCTTTTTACATATTAAAAATCACCTAAACTTGTCATAGTTTTTAACATGTATTCCTGTTTTATTAATCAAAAACAATCTCAATTTCTCTAGTTCCTATATCAAGTATATCTTTTTATTACATCTGTCAAATTAGCTTGCTAAAAATACAACTCCCTTGTGCATTTTTCGAGGCAATGATTATTTTACTCAGTTACCTTAGTATAGCCCCATAAATGTGCCTTTTATTTACTTAGTTCAGGTTTATTTACTTACTAAAAGGTTGCTTTCACCATGAGCTTGACTAGCTTTAAAAAAAACTGTCAATTTCCCTTTTTTAGTTCGATATAAAGTTACCAGAAATAGACATAAACCCCGCCTTCACTCATGTCAGTTCAGTTTTATTAGCTTACTTAAAGCTCAACCTTTATATGGCCTTTATATACTGTGAAGGGCGGCGGGCAGCAGCGGGCGTGTAATTCAATTGCAGACGCTGATAAGTATGCTACAAAAAAAGGACAAATTTGTAATTCAAGCACTTGACGTCCCGCTGCTGCTGTCTGCCACATGGCCCTGCGTCCTTGTGTAGCCATTCCCTCCTCCCAGACATCTCCTGCTATATCTGTATCCCTTTTATGTCCCCAACACATTCCCCTGTTTGCAATTCCTGCAGTGATGGCCACAGATACAGCTACGGATGCGGATACACAGGCTCAGTGACTTGTGGTTCGATTGAGTCACTGGCTGCCGCCTTAATTATTCATCTTTCTTCGCACTGACGCATTTCCAACGCTGCTCGCTGCTCCGCTTATCGGCGCGCACTAAGCATCCGCCTTACAAATTCAATTAAATAAATGTAAAATATAAAGAAATCATAAAATAATACAAGCAGCATCTGGCAGCTTAGCTCAAGTGACTAAAACATGACTTAATGCTGGCAATTTCCGAGATAATCCCACGAATGGCAATCGAACGGTGCGTGCGAGTGTGTGTCCTAAGCGGATTAGGTGTCCCTTAATTACGGGCCAAGTGCTTAAGGCCCAAACACAAACACAAAGCCCTGCAATTTGTCCTGTCAGCTGCGGGGGCTTTTTACCAACCAACAAAAAAAATAAAAACAAACTAAGGAAAATCTAATATTGATTACTAAACGGATAATTATTGATTTGGCGAGAGGAGAAGGTGGAGGAGGGCGCGTGCTAGCCTGGAAGCAACACTTGTCCGTGGTCATGCCATTAAATCCAAGGGAAAGTCATCGGGTTCGCTTTTATTCACTCCACCGAAATGTGTCTCCAGCATATCTCTCGGCTTGTTGCCCCTCAAATGGGGTAGCGGCGTCATCAATATCATTATCGATTCATTTCTTATGCCGCCCAGCTTGTCCCAGTCCCAGTCGCTTTCATTTCGTTTCTTTTCCATATCAATAATGAATGTTCAAGTCACCGAATACAAAACTCACGCATAATCATGGCCGGAATAAAAGGGCAGGCGCAGGCCAGCTTGGCAGGAAAAAAGCTGGGAAATGTATCGAATTTGTTGAGTGTGTCCTCGCTGTTGCTACTTCTCTGCGCGCGTGTGTGTGTGTGTGTGTTGGTTGTGCTGGCTGTCACACATATTCGTCAAGGCTAAGACCCCCACTCGCCGCCCCTTAGCCGCCTTGTCACAACCCATTTTCCAGCCCCGCTCACCCGCTGGCATGGCTGAAAGCTGAAGCATATTGCGTAGGTCGCTGCGTGAGTCGTGGCTAAGGGGAGGAGGGGAAACCAGCATTTCCCAGCGTTGCCAAGGCATTAGTTTTCCTTTTGTTGTTGTTGTTGTTGTCCCGAGTCCTGGCCCGGAGGACAGGCAGCAACAAAAACAGCAGCAGACAAAGAGGAAAAAGGAAGAAATGAAATTTATCCGACTCGATTTCCGTTGCCAAAAGCACTGAGCGAAAATGTTGAATGTGGATTTTAATAATAATATGCTGTAGGGTTTTAAAAAGAAGGTTTTAAGAAGGTGTTTTCAATGAAATTCTGGATAATTTTGAACACCTTTCTAAGGGTCTTAAAAGCCATAGTGATTTCGGCAGCACTCCCCTATATTATGTTCCATAAATAAGCCAACAAATATTATATTTACTATTGAAGATGCTACAGAAATCACTAACGTGCTTAAAGCCTCTTAAAATCGATCTAAAATGATGATACTTTATGCCAGTTTATAAAAAATCAATTTTACACTGAATTTGGTGCCTGAAAAACATCATTGCATACTTTTAGATGCCCTTTAAGGAGCTTTAAGGGATTTCTGGACAACCCTTGTATATAGAGGCATTTAATTTCCGCTTCTAACTTTACTTTAATCAAGTTCAATATCCCTAGTTTCCTATTTAGGAATATAACTAGAACTTTCTGAGACTTTCTACCCATTATTTATCTCAGTGCTGAAACTTTGCCCAGCTTACAGGAGCAGTGAGAGGTCTTGAGGATGTTTTTGTTGGCTCGCGTTTGCCAGCCACGTGCCGCTGCTGCAGAAGGAAAAGCAGGGAAAGCGGGGCGAATACAAAACAGAGAGAGGGGCGGATGCCTCAGCTTCCGTCGATGATGTGGAGTGTGGCTGTTGCCGTTGCCCGGGGCAAAATGGCAGACGGGGCATGGGGCATGGGGTATGGGGAATGGGAAACGGGATCTCTGGAGTGCCGCTTCCGTTTCCGCTTTAAAACTGTTTGGCTGGCGCTTCCTTATTGATTCGGTGCGTGGCATAACATCAAAGCGATTGGAACTAGGCATCCTTGGCCAGGGGATCCAGCATCAGGAGGAGGTCGTCGAGTCTAATCATGCGTGGGGTCAATCGCAATTAACCGAAGCCAACCGATGAATTGGGTCATTGTGGGCGATGTGGCATAGATATTCCTTGCCATATAGTCCTTGCTCCGGCGTCCTGTTCATTAGCGGTGCATTGAACTTTCAGCGCCAGTGGAGCGACAATGGAGCAAGTTGACCGCAAACCTTTTTGAAGTCGAGCCACTCTTAAGTGGGTTAAATGCTGCCGCTGCATGGGTTAATTACTCCCGCCCATTGAGCCAGTCAATCACTCATTGTCTCTCCATCTCCCCCGTCTCGTTGCAGTTACCTGAGGACAAATTTATATATATGGAAACCCAATTATATAACGTAGCATATACACACACCTTTATATACAAGGAGAATTTGCCGTTTTGACAAGCCGTCCACTTATACAAAAAAACTCAACAACAAAAACATTAAGAAAGGAGCCAGGACTAGCGTTAAATATGCCCCTCGTCTGCCACATTCATCCGAAGGAGCAGAGGAGCAACTAAGAGCGAGAGAGAGAGAGTATCCAGCGTTAACGAGCGACGACACAGGAGCAGGATCCAAAGGAATCAGCCAGCTAGCTGAGCATCTCCGTAATAAGCGCAGGAGGAGCACAACACTGTTGCCATGGGTCGCAAGAAAATTCAAATATCACGCATCACCGACGAACGCAATCGGCAGGTGAGTGTCGCCTCCCCCCATCGATATGTCATAATAAGTATTAACAGGTGGCGGGGAAGGAGCAACAATTGTTTGGACAGGGCCCTTAAATTCGCATTCATTGCGCTCGCAGGACTCTGGCTCTGCTTAGACAGAGAGAGACTTTCGCCATGGCAATGCCAGGCAATTCTACGTTAATTAAGACAAGGATAAGGTGAATCGATTTGCGGCCATTAAAGTGTAATCGAAGCCCCGTCGAGATAGCATTTACTCATTAAATTTACGCCAACGGCTGCTCATTGAATTAGTTCCATTGAAAACGACAAGCTAATTGGTTAAGTGATTAACTGAGAGGCTAAAGGATGAGGAAGTTGGCAGGTTCCGTAAGTTATTTTCAACCTGGGAAATATTAATTATTAGAAGTATTTCTTGCTTTAATTGGAGTTTATAAAGTGGATTTATTCACTTAAATCAATTATAATCTAAATGTTACTTTGATTATTCAATAAATTATATTTTTAGATTCTTTTACAAGGCTAAAGAAAGCAGAGAACCCTTTTTCAATTACAATTTAAACCTAATAACTCAAAAAATCCCCTGAATCAATTATGGCCAAACTAAAAGCGGACTTTCCCAGCTGTTACGTATTATATATCTTTTTTTCCACTCGGAAATTGTTTCCTTTCACCTTGCCATTACCATTTTTTAACCGGCAACACGCTCGACGTCGTGTCATCGCAAGGTTTCTCCGACTGCCTCACATTCTGGCTTGCTGGCTTGCTGGCTAAGGGGATGTCTTGGCCCGGCCATAAACGCGTCATCACACGGCAGTAAAGGCAACAACGAGCCCCACGCAGGAACAGTAACAACTTGTTTATTGTGCTGCCCCTTTGGCCTTGACTCGGCCATAATCGATTCATTACCAACTAGCCAGGGATTGGGCTTGGACTTGGGCCAGGGATTGGTGGCTAGTGCCTCTAATTACATTTTCGAAGCGCATAAATATTTGAACAGGGGGCAACGTAATTGAACAGTGCTTCCACTTCCGCTGCCACTACCACTGCCACTGCCACTGCCTTCTACCACTTCCGCTAACGGATCCGTTTCCGGTGTTGTTTCCTTCTCGCACAGGTGACCTTCAACAAGCGCAAGTTCGGCGTCATGAAGAAGGCCTACGAGCTGTCCGTGCTCTGCGACTGCGAGATCGCCCTGATCATCTTCTCGTCGAGCAACAAGCTCTATCAGTATGCCAGCACCGACATGGACCGCGTCCTGCTCAAGTACACCGAGTACAATGAGCCCCACGAGTCCCTCACCAACAAGAACATCATTGAGGTAAGTTTTGTCGGCATACATATATGGGGAAGGGAAAATGTTTAGGAAAAGTCGTAGGAAAATACGGAATAAGAAGGAGAGCGAGTCGCCATTATGTAAATTCAAGTGAGACGTGAAATGTACAGCGGGTAAGTAGGGAGAAGATAGGAGACATGGGATAGAAGAAATTAAAGGGTGGTAATATATGGAAAAATAAATATGAGAAATATCTTTAAAGGAACTCGTATATGCGAAATATTTTTTATGGTTTTAAGGAGAGTTATTTGTGGGAATATTTAGGCATATTCCATAAAAGAAAGAGCTAATACAGTTTCTTACAGTTTCTTAAATTTATAAGATAAGCTTTATGCATATTTCTTGCTAAGATATTTATAATATTTAACATAGTTCCTACTTAAAGCAGTGATGCCCTGCAGATAGACTCGCGGGTATACACTGTCACTTCCCGAGCTCTGTTCGCACCAACAGTGTAAGCGTTCGTACTCACACAAAGGCTAGTCTAACGTGTCACTGTATCCGCGTGGGCACCACTGACCTAAGGTAATTAAAACCTATTTAAAGAAATACTCTTGAAGAATATTTAACTTATTATAAATTCTATAATAAATAACCTTTCATAAATATATAAAGAACACATATTTAAAAACTATCAAAACAACTTTCCAAGTTAGCTTAATTTGATGAAATTTATAAAAACAAACAAAATAACAGCCTCTGCAGCAGCAGCCGAAACATTTAGCGCTGAGAAAAGTCTCGGAAAAAACTCTGCAAGTTGAGGGAAGGGAAGAAATGTCGCCAAAGTATTTTGCATTTATAATGCCGAGCCGCTGTCTCGGCTCGCGTAAATGGTTTTGTAATGTTAATGCCGCCGAGGAGACAGGGAGAGAAGGTATGAGGAGAGCGGCGGCATAGGACAGGATTTGCATTTACATAATTTAGCGAGAACAAAGCGTCAAGTGGGCCGAAAGGGAAGGCCTTGGGCAATTATCACGTCACTCACCCGGAACCATTCCCCCTCTCTCTCTTCGAACAGAAGGAGAACAAGAACGGCGTTATGTCGCCGGACTCACCTGAAGCCGAAACGGACTACACACTGACACCGCGAACGGAGGCCAAGTACAACAAGATCGACGAGGAGTTCCAGAACATGATGCAGCGCAACCAGATGGCCATTGGGGGAGCCGGAGCGCCCCGCCAGCTGCCAAATAGCAGCTACACGCTGCCCGTCTCCGTCCCCGTGCCGGGCTCCTATGGCGATAATCTGCTGCAGGCCAGCCCCCAGATGTCGCACACCATCAGCCCACGTCCATCGAGTTCGGAGACGGATTCAGGTGGGATGTCCCTGATAAGTTAGTACGGTGTCTCGCCTCGGGTGCAAACACACACATTTCTATCTCTATATTGTTGGTTTTCTCTTCTTGTTTTTGGTTCTATTCTGATCTCCAGGATCGGGCAGTCGGGGAAGGAATTAATACTTCGAATTCCCTCCGCCGAGTGCCCTGATCTGCATGATTGCCTGAAGCTCTTAACTCCTAAGTTCTTAACCCCTAACCCTGGTTCTGTTCTGATTTCTGATTTCTTTAACCAACTAACTAACAACTCACCGCCATCTAACCGAGCTGCGTGCCTTAGTTCTGTGTAGTATATATATCGCGATTTAGCCATATGTCCCCCACTCAATATTCTTATCTTCTCTTTGGACCATCAGTCTATCCATCGGGTTCCATGCTGGAGATGTCGAACGGCTATCCGCATTCACACTCGCCGCTTGTGGGATCACCGAGTCCGGGTCCCAGTCCTGGCATAGGTGGGCATAAACATAAACATAAACCCCCATTATTCCTACCCTCACTTGACCTCCTCTCTACCCAACTAACTCCATCACTTGCCTAGAGTCTTTGTGGGGAACTAACCAAGTTCTACTTGCAGCCCACCACTTGTCCATCAAGCAACAGTCGCCGGGCAGCCAGAATGGACGAGCTTCCAACCTGCGGGTGGTCATACCGCCGACCATTGCTCCCCTGCAGACCAACATGTCCGCGCCCGACGACGTCGCCTATGCAGATGTAAGTAGTTCTTCTCCAATCCTGGGGTTGCATTCACTTAAAGCCTTATTTTGTTGCAGCAACGGCAGAGCCAGGCTTCGCTGAACACGCCCGTTGTGACGCTGCAAACGCCGATTCCCGCCCTCACGAGCTACTCCTTTGGGGCGCAGGACTTCTCCTCCTCGGGCGTCATGGGCAGCGCGGACATCATGAGCCTCAACAACTGGCATCAGAGCCTGGTGCCGCAATCTAGGTAAGTAGGGATTAAGGTGAAAGGTAAAGGGATATCATAATAATGATATTATCTTGGCAGTCTCTCGCACCTGGCTGTCTCGAATAGCACGCCGCCGCCCGCCACCTCACCCGTCTCCATTAAGGTGAAGGCGGAGCCACAGTCGCCGCCGCGCGATCTCTCCTCCAGCGGCCATCAGCAGAACAGTAATGGATCCACGGGCAGCGGCGGCTCCAGCAGCAGCACCAGCAGCAATGCCTCAGCCAGTGGCGGCGGCGGAGGAGGTGTCAATTCAGCGGCCGCCAATGTCATTACGCACTTGAACAATGTCAGTGTGCTGGCAGGGGGTCCCGCAGGAGGAGGATCTTCTGGTGGCAGCAATGGCAACGTGGAGCAGGCCACCAATCTGAGTGTGCTGAGCCATGCGCAGCAGCAGCACCTGGTCATGCCCAACTCGAGGCCCTCGTCCACGGGCCACATCACACCCACACCAGGTAGGCATCTTCTTTGGTTTTCTGCAACTTCTTTTCGTTTCTACCTTGCTCTGTTTTTTTTACTTCCGAAAAGGATTTCCGCTTGAAAATTGCTGCCGTTTTTTGTCTACTAATTCGTTTAAAGAAAATTTATTAAAAATATCAACAGTTGCGGCATGTTTTTTTTTCTGATGCTAAAAGCTAGTCTTATTCCGCTCTTAATTAGTTTATATAATTTCCAGTGGCTAGCGGGGCGTATACTTAATTAGCGATATTACGCATACGCCGCGTGGCAAGATTTGTTGAGCTTTTTACTTACCTTCCAACATCTCTCTCCGCCAATCTAATATTTGTTACTACTACTTACTATATAATACGATTGTGTCTTCTTTTTGCATTAACCCCACAACGACAACAAACGACAACAACAACAACAACCAACAAATAAAAATAGGGCATGATAAGTATGAAGGATATCAGTACCGCGCGCTAATGGGACATAATCCTAGATGGAATTTTGCCGGTAAATTGGCCAAAACAAATGAAAAAAACAAAACGAAATACATTTCAAAAAACAAAAACCTACACATACACATCTCACATGCATACCCACACCTATAAATACACATACACAACTACATAAAGAATGCAAACAGACAAAAAATCTAGCAAAATTCGACTTAAAGATTTCTCAGTTTTCTCAGGCGAAAATCAGGGTGTTTCTCCGCAGTTTCTTCTTTTACTTTTTACTATTTACTGGGGGATTTATTTTCGAGTTCTGTGATTTTGGCCTGGCCTTTTGTTTTGATTTTTCTCCACTAACCAAACCACAAAACCAAGCGATTTCCTTGCTAACCAAACTCACCGACCAGTCACAAACACACTCACAAGTCACACTCACACACAGGGGGCCAGGGCAGCGAATGTCCTTGTGTCCTGGCCCCGCCTGAATGACCGAAAAAAATATAACAAAACCTGCCGCCTGCTGCCTGCCTTTGTCATACACACGCGACCTTTGAGCAAATCAAACTAATAGCTTAACAGACTTCATTATCCTTAATGCAGGTGCGCCGAGCAGTGACCAGGATGTGCGTCTCGCTGCCGTTGCCGTGCAGCAGCAGCAGCAACACCAGCAGCAACAACAGCAGCAGCAGCAGCAACAGCAGCAGCAGCAACAGCAAATGGGCGACTACGATGCACCCAACCACAAACGGCCGAGAATATCGGGCGGATGGGGCACATAGCCGGCACGTGGTGTCGCCAGCAGCAGCCACTACAAGCCACATCACAACAACAACAAGAACAACCACAGCAGCTGCAACAAGAAGCCAGCGGACTGCGACGATCTGGTCATGATGCCGCCACCGCCGCGCAAGGAGCTGCTGCATACGCGTGGCAGCAGCGCCTACGGCCTCCTGCAAGCCACTGGCTACGACTGCTACGGCCAGCAGCTGGCCGTGGCCTACGGGGCGCAGCAACACCCGTAGCCGTAGCCGTAGCCGTAGCCCCAATCCGGACCCAGATCCAGACCCAGACCCAGACCAGTGCAATAGTTTCGAGGGGAGTTAGCTGGGCGAAGGAGGAGGAGCCTTGTTTTGTTTTCGGTTTAAGCGAACAGTGACAGTGTCATATCTATAGTTATGGTAACTTAAATGAATTACGATTATACACACACACACACACCTACGGTAATAGTTATAATTTTTAACTTATAAAATGCAAAGGCAAAGGCAAAGAGGACACTGAGCTGGCATTAAGTTGTTTCGAGTGTTGAGCTGATTTAGTTTAGTTACAATTACAAAGTACACCTACGCAACTACGGTTAAAGTTTAATGTTAAATCTAATCTTAGGGCAAACAACAAAAACAAAGAGGAAACAAGAAAAGCTGCAGACAAAAACAGAAAAAAGAAAAACAATTCATGAGAAACTAAGAACGAGAAGAGCTCTTTATGCTGTAAATATTTGATTTTAGTGTCGTAAGTTTTAAACTTAGTTGGTAAGACATTACGGAGATACGTAAAGCAAGCAAGTCATACTAAGAAATTGGGAAATTCGAAGCAAACACACACGCAAAATGTACTCAGTGTTCGCGATCATCATAATTATTTTCTTCTGTAATTTCGTGCAATTTTTTATCGTAGATTATTCCTTGTGGCTGGTTGGGGGAAGCAATCCCAGGCCCCAGCCCCGACTAGTGTCCCCTCTTGCAAGCACATAAATATTATACACAAGATTTATGCTTATGATTTAGTTTTGATTTAAGCAATTATTATTTAATATTAGACAAGACCTCTTCTTCTCTTTCATCTCTTAAGCGAAACGAAGTCATAATTTGTAATTTACGTTTAAAGTGGATTTCTATTCAATTTGAAAAGTGCTTCAAATTCTATTGTGCCTAAGTTCTTTTGTATTTTTTACAATTATCTTACTAATGCAGTTTGTAAAACAACAACAATCGCAACAACAACAACTCAACAAAAATATAATTTAAATAAAATTATTCAAGAAATTATCATTTTCGTTTTAATTTACATTTTATTAATATTAACTTGGTTGCATGCATATTTCTTTATTTGCGTTCTGTACATTTTGTTGTTTCTTATTTAAACAGGCCTCGGAAAGGGGGCGTGTCTGTGTCAATGTCAATTGCCCAATATGTACCCAATATTTGACTAAGAGAGGTGAATGCGCCGGGGCAAATATTTGCTTTGGCCTTTATAATGACCTGTTGCACTTTGCATAGCGCGAAAAAGAAAAGAGTAAAATATTTATGTATATTTGTATTTGATACGAGTGCAACTCAGCTGTGCATATTTAGGCACCAGCAGCGAGAACGAGCATAAACAATAAGCAAACTTACACTCTACAGGTTTCCCCATTGAACAAGCTTTACAAGAAACACACACCTACTACATATACTTATAATATATATATACACATATAGTATATATAAAGCAGATCGAAGCGGAACGAGGCGAGAGCGAAATTATATATGTCTACCACATAGAGAGCAGCACGTGAATGATATTTTCTAGCCATATATGGGATATGAACTATATATACAGTAGACTAATAATAAGCAGAGCCAAGCACCCCAGGGAACAGTTGCTCCTCTCCCAGTTGTTTATAAATGATGTAAATACGTGTTAAATGTGTATATTTGTATGGGTATTATATATTTGTTGCACACTTGGATGTTGTGACCTGAACTTGAACCCCAAACCCCCAACACCCCGAACCCCACATGATTTTCATATGATTTGCGAAAAGACATCCTTTCGACTCTTCCCCAGTTTCCTCTTATGTTGATTTGAGCCTCTCTGCGTTGAATGTACATAGGATCCTGGTACATAACTTCACTGTGTAGTGTTGCCTTAAAAACAGTGCCTCTTTTTGACAGATACATGAAGATATAACTGAATGTTGCATATAAAAGAAACAGAACTATATAGATTGCAAATGATAATGATAACGAACAACTTGATGGTGAAAAATTTCAATACAGGTGTTAATTGTGCTATTTGATTAAGCGTAGATAAATCGGATTAACTGAGAAACCAAAACCCCAGGCAGCAGCAGCCGCACCAGCACGTAATGTACAAAAGCAAAGGCGTTGGCAAGAGCTGTTACCAAATTTCAATTGGGATAAACCTTCGTTGCTACCCCCTAAATAGTCTAGTAAACAGATAGGATAATAATTATATATTATAGAGTATATTTGATTGATGCACTGTACAGTTGACTGTCTCCAAGACGTCCTACGGTCACAGGGACCACTCACGGCACCGAACTAACATAGTGTGAAAAAGTCGGCTTCAGTGCGGACGGACGTGTAAATTCGTATTCCCCTGCAGTAACTGTCATCAACAATTCATCATATAAATTACTGATAAAATTCAAATAATTAAATTAATGTCCTATGCTGTCATCAATGACAAATGCATCATCTTTTCATCGATGATTCATCAACAAAAACTAAGTTTTCTCATCAACAACAGAAACTAAGTTTTGTCATCAACAATTTGGACCAGCGGTGCCCAAACGCAGTCTTTGACACGTTGTCTTTGACACGCTGTCTTTGCTGACGGCATAGGAACGCTTACACTGTCGGTGTGAGCAGAGACTCGGCAGTGAAACTTGTAGACTCGCGAGTCAATCTTTAGGGCTTTACTGATCGAGACCAAAATTTCATCGGCTTTTTATTCCTGATTCATGAACAATATTTCTGAGAAGGGAAATGAGAGAGCACGATACTCCTTTTTGACACGATTGTCGATTATCAAAGTTCACTGATGACACGTTGATGACATTGGCCTATTTTCGACATGTGGAACTGCAGGGACGCTGTACCTTTAGGCCAATAATATGTACTTATAACCTAGATAAATCGTTAAACCTAAAGCACTGTTGTAATGGATTTATGTGGCACACGGCGCACACTCCCTCCACGAGCATCATATGGATAGTTATTCAAAGACTTGCGCATGAACTCACTTACGATATTAGCTAAACTCTAGATAGGATGGGGCGTGATCTGCACAGAGGGCTGCCCCCGGTAAGTGTATCCATCGATGTGTCTGTTCAAATAAATATATACACAAACTAAAACGTAACTTTAGGCTAAGACCATGCAACCATTTTGGTGAAAAACAAGTTAGTACATTATATACAGGCATATATCGTATGTGCATGTCAATACTACATATATATACATATATATATATAAAGAGAAACAAGTTTTATCCGTGCACTGAATATGAAAGGTTTTGGACAAATTGTGGATTCAATATTTACCTGCTAAGTTGGTGTTTTAAACAGAGAAAGAACAAAAAAAAACCGAACAAACGATAGTAGAAACATTTTAAATAAAACCTTTTTGGCAAACTGAACCCACTCTCTTTTTTCTTCTAAAATTTTTATTGCAACTTTGAGCTTAAATTCCGGATGCACAATCTCAATTTTACAAACTAATGAAATGCAATTGCGGTACACAATATATGTATAGGGATCTTCCCCTACATGCCATTGTAGGCGGGACCGCCGCCTCCCTCGGGCACCACCCAGTTGATGTTCTGCTTGGGGTCCTTGATATCACAGGTCTTGCAATGGATGCAGTTCTGGGCATTGATCTGCAGCTTCAAATTGCCGCCCTCCTCGTTCGGCACATACTCGTAGACGCCGGCGGGACAGAAGCGCTGTTCGGGGCCCTCGTAGAGCGCCAGATTGTGGTCCACGGGTATGCGGTCATCCTTCAGCGTCAGATGAGCGGGCTGGTCGCCCTCGTGATTGGTGCCCGTCAGTGCCACCGACGACAGCAGATCGAAGGAGATCTTGCCATCGGGCTTGGGGTAAACAATGGGTTTGCTGGAACTAGCCGGCTGCAGGGACTCGTGATCCTGGGGACCGTGCTTCAAGGTCCAGGGCTCCCGGCCGCCCATGAAGATGGAGAAACCGCTGAGAACCAAGCCGCCATACAAACCCAAGGGATTGTGGAAAGATGGGTGGACATTGCGTACGCTATACAGGTCCTTCCACACAAAGGAGTCCTTGATTCTGCATAAAACAAGATTATTCAATTTCCATCCATGTTCACAGCATTTCAAACTCACTTCTCGGCATAGCTGGTGGGTTCCACGCCCGCCGTCGACTGTGCATCCGCATTGATGGCCTCAAAGGCACTCTCCGCGGCCAGCATGCCGCTCTTCATGGCATAGTGGGAGCCCTTGATGCGGGGCACGTTCAGGAAGCCAGCGCTGCAGCCCACTAGACAGCCACCGGGGAAGGAGAGCTTCTGCGGCAGGCTCTGGAAGCCGCCCTCGTTAATGGCACGGGCGCCATAGGCGATGCGCGTGGCGCCCTCAAAGACATGACGCACCTTGGGGTGCGTTTTGAAGCGCTGGAACTCCTGGAAGGGACTGAGCCAGGGATTCTTGTAGTTCAGGCCCACGACAAAGCCCACAGCGATGGTGGGCGTGGGTTCGTTCAAATGGTACAGGAACGAGCCGCCATAGGTGAAGCGATCCAAGGGCCAGCCAATGGTGTGTTCCACCAAGCCGGGTCTGCGAATGGGTGGACACTGATAATGGTTTCCTTAATCAACTCACGTAACTACTTACTGGTGCTTCTCGGCGTCTATCTCCCAGACCTCCTTCAGACCGATGCCATAGGCCTGTGGCTCGCTACCTTCGTTCAGGCCAAACTTCTGCATAATCTGCTTGGTCAGGTGACCGCGGCAGCCCTCGGCGAAGATGGTGGTCTTGGCGTGCAGCTCCATGCCGCGTGCAAAGGTGTCCTTGGGCGCTCCGCTCTTGGCAATGCCCACATCGTTGGTGGCAATACCCTTGACGCTGCCATCTTCGTGGAACAGCACCTCGGAGGCAGCGCAACCCGGATAGATTTCCACGCCCAAGGCCTCGGCCTGATCGCCGAGCCACTTGACCAGGTGACCCAAGCGGACCACATAGTTGCCGTGGTTGTCCATGGGCCAGCCCTTGAAGACGGGTATGGAGATGCGTCCGCTGCCGGTGAGGAAGGAGAAGGTGTCCTTGGTAACGGGCGTGTTTAGGGGAGCACCCTGCTCCTGCCAGTCGGGAATGAGTTCGTTGAGGGAGATGGGGTCGATGACGGCGCCGGAGAGAATGTGTCCGCCCACCTCAGCGGATTTTTCCACAACGCAGACGCGGATTTCCTGAAAGACAAGTTGAGTTAAGGGGATTTTCTTACGTGGTTATGTGGCAAAACCCTCACCTGATCCTTTTCCGCTGCCAGCTGCTTGGCCCGAATGGCTGCCGACATGCCAGCAGGTCCGCCGCCCACAATGACCAGATCCACCTCCTCTATGCATCGCTCCATGTCCACCTCTGTCCATCGCTCATCCTTCTCCCGGGGATTCAGCGTGTAGTGTGTGGTAATCCTGGGATATTTGGCGGCCTCCGAGACGCTGCGCACCAAGGCGGGCGTGAAGAGCCGCTGGACTGAGATCAGGAGAAGATCATATTAAGTAATCAGTGTAGGTCAAGCGCTATCTCGCCGTCAGATTCTTTTATTTCACAGAGTCTCTGGCATCCATCAGAGCGGTTATGTAATCCCCGAAAAAGGGAATTTAATTCGTTTGAACTCGGCGCCTTGAAGGAACTCACCTCTGTGCAGTTTCAGCAGTGCCGACATTTCCTTTTTTTTAACCAAAAATAACCGTTTTTAGAGCAGCAGAAAGTGCACAAATTGGGTTTATATATAAATATATATGTACGTGCTGTTGTGTTTACTCTGCTTCGCCAAACACACAACAAAAATAAGAAACAACAACACAAGATCGGTGCAACAAGTTGGACTTTGACCGGCCCAACTGACGTCAAGCTGATACGTAGCACCGTCCAAAGTTCGTTTGCTATGTTTACCGGCAGCTAAATCAATAACTATCCACTCGAGATAATAATTTTCGATCCGAAAAATCTGATAAAACTGCAATATAAAAAGCTGATCCACAAGTCGCCGCTTATCGCTCTCAGCTGGCAAAGCAATCGACTCAAAAATTTCCTCCTTTCGATTACCTGTAATCGGTTTTAAGAAAAGTGAAGCAAGTTTTCGATGTTCTTGGTGGATAAGTCTATGTTTTCCTGTAAGAACAGGTTGGAAACTCGGATGATGTGGCCGAGAAAGCGACCCTTACATAGGACAGCGTTATGAAAAGGGTGTGAAAACATGGTAGAGAACAGCGTTATAAAAAGGTTGTGAAAACATGGTAGAGAACATAAAGCCAGGTTCATGTCTGTGATGTTGCACTGCTTGTTTTACAAATTGTTCCACTGCTTTTGCAAAAGACTGTCATTTTTCAAGAATTTCTGTAATTAAATGCTAAAGTTTTTCACTGCTGATTGAAACATTTGTTTTAAAAATTTCCTAGAAATAAATGGCATACAAAAATACATTTAAAATCTATTTTCTAACGCAGTTTTTACATTAAATTTCACTCTTAAATTTATTATATTTAAGATCTGTTAAAGCATTAATAATATAATAAAGCTTTACTTATTTCGTTTATGCTATGTTATCTAAATCTCAGAGACCGTACAACTTACACCTACAGCCTTGAATTTCTGTAGAAATTATATGCATTTAATATTAATAATTATTAGGTTGATGCTGACGTTCTCCTAAGCTTTATCATCCTTTGTACACTTCAATGGTAAACATGTTATTAGAGTTAATTTGTATATAATAAGGTTTCCCGCACCTGCATTCGCCTTAAAGGGTTAAACGGGTCTATTAACCCGCTACTTACCCAGCGGGGCAATAGGAAGCACTTTTTATAAACTAGCCATTCTGGATTTAATAAAAGAATCTATTTCCCCTTTCTCTATAAACTATATAGACTATAAAATCATCTTAGCTCGCTTTGTCTTGCAAACGTAATAAACTTATTATTACCATTAAACAATTACTTACCAAATAAAATGATGACCATTGCGTAATATTAATTTGCCTTCCATTTTAAAACCAGAAAATAAAACGCAACTTACCATAGAGCAATCTTTATTTGGAAACTTGGCACAAAAGACGTTATTTTCACACTGTTTTTTCAATGCATTTCGTTAAACACTAAGGTTACATATATTTATAGATAAAGTTTAATTTTTTGGTATGATCAGATCAAAGCGTGGTGAATTTTTAATCCAGCCCCATTAAAAATTCATAATCTATCAGGAGTTCGTGTGGGGAGGAAGGAGTATACGTATATCAGTTACGATTCGTGTCAATATCTTCTATTTACAAGGATACGCCGGCTCGAAGGACCAAGCTGTTTCACTGTCCGAAGAACTGGTCCTGCTCTGCGCTTCCGTCATCCGTCGAGGTCGATGTCTGTTCGCCGCTCTTCACCTGCTGATCCTGCTTCTTGAACAGCTCCGTCACCGCCTTGTCCACGGAACTACTGTCGCCTGCCTGTCCCTGGTCCTTGGTCTGCTTGGAGTCGGGAGCTGCTTTGGCCACGCTCTTGCCAAACCGAATAAAGTTGGAGTCCAGCTGCGGCGGAGCAGAGCGTCCGAATCGCATGAAGTTATCGGGGCGTCCGAATCGCATAAAGTCCTGCTTCACGCTGCGCAGCTCCTCGTGCGGATTGCGTCCGAAGCGAATGAAGTTGTCGGGTCGCCCGAATCTCATGAAATCCTCGGCCGGAGAACGACCGAACCTCATAAAGTCCTGCTTGGGATCTCGGCCAAATCTCATGAAGTCCGAGGGATTGCGTCCGAAGCGCATAAAGTCCTGCTTGGGATCCCTACCAAACCGCATAAAGTCCTGCTTGGGATCCCTGCCAAAGCGCATAAAGTCCTGCTTGGGATCCCTGCCAAAGCGCATAAAGTCCTGCTTGGGATCTCTGCCATATCGATCCATACCCGATCGCTTCTCCATGCCCTCGTTCTCATCGGAGGTGGCACCGTAAGTGCCCTCGGGGGGCAGCTGCTCCGCCTGCCGCTTCCCAAAGTGCATGAAATTGTCGGCCAAGGACCGTCGCTTGGCCTCCAGCTCCGGATCGAACTTGTAGCGCGGCTTCCGGAAGCGAAGGAGCACCGCATTCTTTGTGTAATCGATGCCGATCACCGAGATGGGATGCCGGAACTCCAGCTCCGCCTTCTCCGGCTGATCGCTGCTCAGAACGGCATTCATGAGGTCATTGTCCTGCGGAGCCTGCGGTGTATTGAGTTCGGCGGTTCCATCCGTTTCCAGCAGCGAGTTGCCGCCGTACGAGGGCGTCTCAATGATCTCGCTGTGGATGGCCGACTGCATCTGGTACAGGGCCAGCAGGAACATCAAGGCAATGCCCATCTGCAAGGAAACGTGGGATAATTATGAGATGCCGCCGCCTAGGAATATCTATTGCAAGTTTTAATCACATTAACGCGTTCATTTTACTTAGGGTAACCGTAGACTTGGCCTTTCTTACTTCCCCCATCTCCCCGCCTGCCCAGGCTGCAGACAAAGTGTCCTGCTAATTAACCATCATGATATTTATGGGCAAAACCGAGCGAGCGGCGCGTAAAAAGTTAACCAACCGCATTAGGGCCACGGCAATAGCAACAGGAACCATGAGCAACACTCGAAGAATTATTATAACTGCACTGGTGCAGGGAAGGGAATATCCTTTGTTTAAGTAAACATTTAAAAAGTAAAAACAATATGGAAATTATAATAAGTTAATTTTTAGCGAGTTCTTAATGGAAGGAATGTTTTTTAAGAAATTATAAAGTGGTATTGTAACGGAAGTTGTTAGAGATTTGAGAGTCGTTAAAATAATTTCTAAAACTATGCAAAATCGGTGAGCCTACTCTAAGTTTTGTAAAAATGTAACACAAACAAAAAAATGGTATACAAAGTATATTTAGTTTATTTTTATCGCTTCTTTCTGAATCATGTATTTTTTTTAAGAAATGAATGAGTTTACTTTAAGGAAAATCGTTAAGGATTTGATAAGTTGTATCATAAGTTGTAGGTTCTAAAATGATAGCATAGTTATGTTTAAATATAGAGTATACAAGCATATTCTTAAAATCCATACCTTTGCTAAAATAAAATATAATAAAAGCGTAAAGTTTAAAAGGAAAAAAAAGAATTTTAAATAATAATTGAGTGTAATTGCATTCCCTAAAGATTATTATTTATGAAGCAAAAATTAAGGTGGGAGATACTAGTAAATTAATTTAAGTTTAAATTCTCAAAAGATTATAGAACTAACTAAAGGTTTGAAAGACCCACCTCCCCGGAAGAGCTCGAACGTTCGGAAGGTTTAAAATATCAACCCCTTCGGAAGAGTTCAATGTCCTGCAACAATTCTGAAGCCATTAGAATGTATAGATTTTATGGTTCTAGAAGATATGATTTTCTGAGTGCACAACCTCCCTCCCACCCACGTTGCCACATAACCCAAACAGCAGCCAGGTTTACAGGCATTAACACTTGTTCAAGGCGCTGGGCCGGGGAGTGGGAGATGGGACGGAGTGCCCGTGGAATGGGGGCGGTTGATGTATGATGTCCGGACTCCGCCGACGACACAGCAGCACCATTAGAGATGCAAATGATTATGGCTTTTGGATACGGTGACGATGCCGTTGCTGTGCTCTCAGTTCTGGGTTCTTGATTCCGGGAGATGAGAGCTGAGAAGCCTGCTTATGGCTGAGTGCCATGAGTTGCAACAGGTTGCAGGAGCGAGATGCCAACGTCCATCAGGGATTTCTCCAAAAGTGGCAAACAGTGGCAAATTAACACTTCTTCGCCGCCGAAGATGAACTTTATGAGTGAGCAAGGGAGTGGGGAATGGGGAAAAATTAAAAACTTGCCCAGACAACAACTCGTGACAAAAACTTGACCTCCAAGACGACGGCGGCTGGCTGATGATGAGTCTCTCGAGTTGGACTTCGCAACCGCCGAGCATTAACATACATTCGGCGATTCGACGATGGTACTCGCTTAATTTGATGTCGCGGGCAATCAGGGCTCCATTCAAAGAGTGCGAATTTGAATACAAAATCGGTGAGTTTAATGGCTCTTTGAGGCCTGCACTTTGCAGAGTGCAGTTTGTTAGCTTTTTCAGTGGTTGCTTCTAGCCTGGGGGAAGTTGCAACATTCGGAATGCAGACGCTCACAGGTGTGTGTGTGGGGTTAGGGGGGGAGTCAAGGGTCCCATAAAAAGGCAACTAGTCAGGCGTCTCTTAATTTATGGGCTCAAACTGGAAATGTTGCAATGGCCCCGTACTTCTGGGGAATTATGACAGCCGACAGCCGACAGCCGACAACCGACAGCCTCTCCAGCCGGAGTCGGGCCAGGAGTCAGCGGATCTGAAGTGGGTAGACAACAGCAATTGCCAAATGCCTGATTGATTTGCGATGCCGAAATGTGCATTTAAAATTCACAAATATGAATTTAAGACGGGCTTGTGTGAGCCGTGTTTATTTCGGGCCCGAACAGGAGGTGCCACCAGGGGGCGGCGGTATCAATAACAAACGCACTCGTTAATTCGCTTAGCCGGGAAATGATGAGGCCCCGAATTTCGGGGCAGAGAGTAAACTGATTTGCATATGCGATATGTTTGATACGTTTGAAGTAGCTGCTACCCCATGGCAACAGCGCCTGGCGGCAGCTTCTGGCTTATCCTCGCTGGGCATTTAAATATCATTTGTCAGAGGTGAGACATTGAGACAGAACTCCAGAGACAAATGATTGCGCGAGGCATTTCACTTGTCCGGGAAATGGAGCCATTGTCAGTGATAAATCAAAAATGCTGCACACCTCGTCTCGTGCCCTGTGGCTCCCCTTGAGCACCTGCCGTCAACACCTGTGAGTGTCCAAGCAGCCTCGCTTTTCCCACTGAATGCAAATGAAAATCTAGCGCCGCTCTGCTCGAACCCAGAAGTGCCGTCATAAATATTTCAATTTGCCTTTATTAACCGAAATGGCGCTTCCGTATGTGTTCCGGGAAAACTATTTCCTCGTCGGGTTCTCTTCTGGGTTTTAGTGAATTTTTATGCGGAGGCAGCGCAGCGAGTGTTGAAAAGTTGACAAAGCCGAATTATTTTGTTTTAGCCTTGGTAGTGTGTGATTTTAGCCAATTAAAAATTACCAGAATTGCGGGATTACTGAGGCATATTTAAGTTCGGAGTTTATACTAAATCCTGTGAGCTTTTCATTTAACGTTTTAATTATAATTGCAATAAAACATTAAATGCTTATATCTCTAATAAACAGAAATTAATTGAATGTAACTCATAAAAATGTAGTTAGAAATATAGTTCTTTCAACTCTCTCTTTCGGATGTGCCACAGAACAAAGTAGAGTTTTTGAAACCTTTGAAAATGTATCCAAAATTATGCTACAACAAAAAAATCCGTAGAGTCTTAAAATGCTTAAAAATATGTACAAAATTATGCTACGTTCTATTATAGAAAAATTATAAGCACTTATTCAAAAGCATTGACTTCAAAAATGCATTACATTATTTTAGAAACCAATTCAAGGTATTTCTGAACCATCCTAGAATAATATAAGTTTCACATTTACTTTTAAGATACAATTGCCGAATAAATAAAAATTGAAACTAATTTATGTTGAGGTAAAGCTTAATCATGTTTTTCAAATTCAATAATAATGAAAAGTCTCAGATTTCAAATTATTTAAAAGAGTGTCGAATTAAAATTGCATAGGTTCTTTTTTTTATTTTTTTATTTATTAAGGTAGGGGGGGATATCTGGAGAAGGTTCTGAAGTGTAAATCGTTCCACTGAAACTATGTATCGTACTTTTTAGGCACCACGTTCAATTCGAAGCAAGAAGGGTTTATTCTGGGGACCCTTGATAATTGCTAATTGTTCCCTTTGATTACAATAAACATATTAATTGAAATATAAAATATAAATGGAACTAAATCCCTATTCACTAATCTAGGCACTAATTCACTAATCACTATGATTTTTAAAACTCTCAAATTGTGCTAAAAACATCGTTTGCAACATTAAGCATCGTAAAAAAGACACAAAAAAGACACATAGTTGGGTACCTACAAAAATATTATTGGCTACTCTTAGACACTTTTTAAGCACTTAAAAAAACGAGTTATTTCTATAGCTTCCTAAATTAGGAAGCTATTTTTTTGTACTAACATTTAAAGAGGTTTGAACCCTGACCTATCTTTAGAATTAGAAAAGAATCCTGTCTTTAGAATTAAAACCCAAATTTGTATTAGCTTTATGTATTACATTTTCCAACTGTTGCCTAAGAAATAACAGAATCCTTAAACTTCTTCATGTGAAGTCAAATTTTTTACTTTGAATAACTAAATGTAGTCGAGATTTTACAGCTTATTATTTACTAATTGTATAATAAGCACCTTCCTCATAACAAATGCGGATTTAAGTTGTAAAATCTCGACAGTAACTTGGGGTATTTCACACATTTTATAAATAAAAATCCTACTAATTTTAGCTTCTAACCAAAGGCTAACCTATTGAGGTATTTTTTGCCATTAGCTTGATGGATTCTTTGAAATATTTCAGATATATCTCTAAGCCATACTCACCTTTGGAAACCTTGGGATCTGGGATGGAGTCGAAATCGGGATAAACTGTTTTAGGGGCGCCCGCTCGCACTCTCACACACACTTGTTGCCCGGGCGAATGTGAAATGGTTCTGGGCGAATGTTTGCCGAAACATCCTGTTTTATACGCTGTCCTTTTGTGGCAACAATGGCAAGTGACGCCAAACCTCTGCCGCTGTCCTTGCTGCTGCTGCTGCTGCTGCTCCTTTTCCTGCGGCTGCTGTGTGGGCGCGCGCAACAAGTGCTGCAGCAACATGTTGCTGCGCGCCGCATTGTCTCCCCTGGCTGGCTTTCCTTTCCCTTTGTGTTACCACTGCAGTTTTTCCGTATTTAAACTGCTAGTCACAGGGCCTTAGATTAGCCGGAAAAACAGACAGAAAAACCTTGACACTGGTCAGTCTGCCAGCCTGACTGGCCGCTGATAGGCTTGTCACAGCCGCTGTCAGCGGGACAAAAGGCTGCAAGGCAGTCGGGCGGCATTCATGTTGGCTTATTAGTTGTCGGCCAAACAAAGCAACACTAGTGACGCGGCAACATTTCGTCGCCAGTTTGCTGGCCACTCGAGCACCAAATTGTATGCAAATCGCCCACAATTGTTATGTTACGCCCACTTTTAAGCCGCAACAGGAGTAGCTGGAAACGAGGAGCAGGGGCCAGCCAGGCCGGGCACGTCCAATTAGCCGGCGGCAAGTGGATCGGCTACGTGTCCGTATGCGTTATAATTTGCCCTTGCCGTCGCGGACGCCGTTTATGGCCCTGTAACCTGTAACGGGATACATTGTGGCGCCTCTGGCGTCTCATCATCACCCATGGCGGAGTCTAAGCCCCATCTCCTCCAGCTTCTTTAGAGCCTCGCCTTTTGGGTGGGGCTGCGAAACTGTTCAAAGGCGGAAGTCTGTAATTACGGGCCCGGCAAAAGGCCAAAGTTTTGGAGCGACAGAGACCAGACTCGGACGGTCTAAGTGGCGTTCCATCAATGGGCCACCACGCATGACTGGGCAGAAATGTGTCAGTTTGCCGAGTCACTCCACTGGGCTTGTTGTCGCCAAGTTTATTGTGTCGGATGCGCTCTTAACGATCGCCCAAAATCAATACAAAAACACGTTCGATAATATCGTTCAATGGTTTGGCTTCATTTGCATAAATAGCTGCGAAACACAGAGAAACAGCTGAGAAAGATGAGGCCAGCTCAAGTTCAAAGCGGTTTGGGTTTGTTGACCAGGCCAAGAAGACTCACTCGAGACGTGTGCCAGTCGCCCAGTTACAAACGGTTTGCGCATTTTAAAAGAGTTAGCCAAAACCATCAGCCATTGACTACACCACAAAGCGTTATGATCTGGGCTAAGCTAGTTCTCTTGTTCCTTCTAACCCGACTTTATTATGCCAACCTTGGAATTTAAGACCATTTCTATTCTTCATGTGGAGTGATTTGGCTTAATTTTAAATAAGTAGTCTGACTTTAGTGAAATCTGATAGAGGATTTGATTTTTATCCATAGAACCATCCTAAAGCCATTTGAATTCTATGAATCTTTGGTTTTGTAATTATAACACGCCCTTGACATGCTAAGTTTTGAATTTATACCCATTTCTAATCTTCACGAAGAGCGATTTGATATAATTTCAGCAACATTTGTTAGAGGAAACGATTTTTTCCGTAGACCTCACTATCCTACACATTCCTAGAGCCTTCTAGACTCTATAAGCCACTTAGAAATACTTGATCCTATTTACCTTTAGTGTTACGCCACTGTTAAACATCGTATGTAATGCATAAACTCTTTAGAGTTATATGTGCAAATTATAACGATATTATATCTACACATTAATCTTAAACTAAAATCTTTAACCTTAACCAACTTTGTAGTCATTCAAGTAATTATACAGGCAGTAGTTCATATCCTCGCATTTTTAACCCCTACTTTCTCCTATTGCGCCTACCAACACCTAGCCATAACAAGCACGTGCTTGGTGTAGTAAGCCCCACTAGAGTGTTCTGAGCGTAGTGCATCAACGTTCAAGAATACATCAATGTTTTCGTCATAATCTCCTGACTTAGGTATGCTAAATTTTAAATTTACGCGTATTTATATTCTTCAACCGAGTGAAATTGGTCTCTATCTAGTCTTTAAAATCTCTGGTTACGCAATATTAAAACGCCTTTGTCATGATAACTTTTGAATTTAAACCCATTTATATTCTTTGCGTGGATCGCCTTCGTTTTATTTTTAATAAGCCGTCAGCTTCAGTGAAATTTGAGAGAAAATAAGATTATTTTCCATAGACCAGCCAACCCAACGAACGAAGATCCCTAAAAATCATGACATTAAAAATGCGAATCACTCGGAGATGTAGATTTTTGCCAAATTTCAATTAGAGGGTCAGGCGAGATGGGCAGAGGTCATGCTGCTCCTCTTCCATTCCACCTCCACTCTTGTCTTGGCCAGCGTTCGATTAGTCCGATTAGACGCAGCCCTGGCAAAAAAAAAATACAGCCAGCCAATAAAGTAACTGCTGCTGCGGCTACTTTGCTCCGACTGTGTTTCGATGTCAATGCCATTGTCAAATTGTCGCTAGCTCCTCTTTCTGGCCATGCTTCTCTTCGGATTCAAACTCATCCGCTGGCCAACAACTGTAACTAACAAGGTCCGTCTGCCTCTAATTAATGGCCAGCGCGCAATGGGGATTTATGTGTGCCATAAAGCAGGCGTACTTTTCCACTTTTCGCCGTTACACCGAACCACCCACCGATCCGGTTCGGTGGCATTAATGGCAGGGCAGGGGTCTGTCTGATTTCCCTAATGCGGATGCACACACTGCGTATGCGCAACGCAAGTGAATTGAATTTTTGGCTGCAGTTGCAGTTACAGTGGCAGTTGCCGTTGCATCATGTTCTAAGTGCCGCTTGTCTGAGATGAGCGGGGAGGCTCACTGGTAAAACAGGTGAGCAAAGCCACAAAGCGGCGATCGCTTACTTAGAGAAGGCGTTGCACAGTAGTAGCTCAACCCCTGACCGTTGCCTAGAAGGGGTTAAGCGGGGTTTAAGGGGGGAATACCCGCCGCCCGGTGCAAGCCAGGTTTTCGCCTGGGTTCGTGTGTGTCACTGTGCTCGAGTCTCGCTCTCGCCCAGCTGCACTGGCTCAGCAGCAGCAGCTAGTTTCTGAGAGATCTCTCGGATCCAAACTAGCCGCTGCCGCTGCCGCTGCCGATGCGATATATACATAGCTTTAACCTGAAGTCGTTTCCATTTTATTTTCCATTAGGTTTGTTTTGAGTTAGCGGGCCTCTTTTCGTTAGTTCCGCAGCCAGGTCCGATCAGTTTGTGTTTAGCATTCGGTGTGCGCGGGTCAGCCAAAAGTATCTGTGGCTCGAAAACTATCCAGATATCTGTGCATCCATCTCCGCTACTGCCTGCGAAAGGGTCCGCTGCCAAGTGAAGGTGCGAAAAATAGCCAATATGTTTAGCAATTAATTTAAACAGAAGCTCGAAGCGACGAGCGTTTAGTGTGCCACTAAAATTTGTTAACAGTTTGTCAATGAAGCAAGCCCATCCATCTGATTAAAACCCAGTCCAAGGCTCTTCGTCTATGTTTATGGATTTATTTTAATGAGCTTAAAAGCGATGAAGCGTTGCAGACTCAAGGAAAGTCCTTGGTTGTTTATGCATCTGTATCTGTGTCGTTGGATTTTGCAATCGAAAATATCACCACGACTTCGTGACTATCTTTGCTGGCTAATGTACTCCTTGATTTTATTATCGCATCGTTGACATCTGTGCCTGCTCCAAACAGGTTAAACTCCAGCAGAAGAAAAGCCACTCCATTGGAGCAGAAGGCATTTTTTTTTTCGGCTATTTCCAAAATGGGAAACTGGGAAATCCAGGCTCCGCCTGGTCCCCCGTTCTTCACCAGCGAATGCAGCTGTCGCCAGGCATGCAATCTCGGCGTCAAGTGCTATATAAATTGTGGTTCCCATGACTGGCAGTTATCCGGGAATCTATTTATCGCCACTTGTGTCGGGCCTAAAGGGGAGTTTTGATGCCGAAGCTGATCTCAAAATGGCTATAATGGCCGCTCACCGAGCGAGTGTGCCGCCGTGCTGCCCAAGATAAGCGGGTCAGCGGGCTTAGCTTGGCTGTGGGGCAATCTCCCGGCCGGGTTAACACATGTCTGCCCTGTGTGCCGTCCCAGATTCCGAAATTTCACTTTCGAAAAACACGTTCGCTGCCGCAGTCTTTGGTATCAAACTGAATTTATGGTCTCTCAGCAATGAACTAGGCTTAATAGCTCCGATCTTGGCCGCAGGCTTTCCATTCTTGTGGCAATGCTAAAGCGATTAACGCTTTTAATTTGGGCCCCTGTTTGTTGGCCATATAAAAACTACACAGAGAAAATGACAAAAGTTTTATATGGGGAGTAAAGGAGTTTCAAAACTGTCAGAATTTTACGCAAGAGTAAGAAAATAATCAAAAGTTTACATTGTTTGTATGCAAAAATAGATTTTAAATCGATTAACATCGCCAAAAAATAAAATTCTTATTTAGACGTTCTTATTATTTAAATAATTATTGTTATCAAAATAAACGATTTTATTGTAATTAACTATTATCATTATACAAAAATTAGGTTAAAACACTGTACGATTTTAATCGATTTAATATCGAGTTTTATGAACATCGAGAATTTGTATTATTTTTCAACTCTTGCGTCTTTCTAATTTTAATGATAAATTGCTTTGAAAGTTATTCTTCGATTTAATAATTGCCTTGACATTGTATTCAAATTTTATTAAATAGTCGGAAATAAATCGTCTTTTTTTAATATAGAATTCATGAAGTTAAAGCTAAGATGCATTATCTATTAAAGTTCCCTTCATCTCGAAATCTTTAACTACTTAGCTGTTTAAGGTGATCAAGAATATATAAACTTAATAGTAAACACTATTCATTTCATCATTCATTCAATTTAATTCTATAGAACTCAACTATAAAAATCCGAAACAATGGCGACTTTATTGCCATTTCGTCTACCTGTCAGGGCGTGCTTCAACTTAAAATCTTCTCGTAATACAAGACCAGGCTTAGGTTTCTTTTTTTCCCCGCAGTGTATAAATAAAATTATAGTCGCACTTTGATGTTTATTTTTTATGGGCAGTCAATGGCGGGCTCCGGTTTCAGTTTCATTTGTCGCCTCATCTCAAGTCGGCTGCCCATGATCTGCTGGCCAGGAAAATTATAGGTGCCAGTCCAGCACAGTTAACCCGGGTCCAAGTCCACCCCTTCTAATAGCCAGGCTTATTCGTCGGATGCGGGTCAATGTGTCAACGGGCTAACGGCTTTCGATCAGGTTTACGCCAATGGAGTAGGAACTGGATGTGGACCTGGAGCTGAAACTAAAACCGAAGGACACCGAGCCCGGTTGGGTGCGTTGGGCATGCTCCAGCGCTTGCGGCAAGCTCATGGCGAGAAATCCAAAACATGCGGCTCTGACGCGGATTTTGCAATGGTTTAATTGGTGCCGTAACTCAAAATTGGTGTCGCACCGCTTGCCCACTCGACGCGATGGTCACTGCGTTGACACTCAGAAACCCAGTCAGCCAGTTGGTTGGCCAAACGTGGCCTAATCCGATCTGCAATTGTCGCTCGGCAGCCCGACTGCTGCTGGCACTGGTACTGGTTACCTGGTTGCCTCATATGTGGCTCGGACAACTTTACGACCAAGATCAAATGAAATTAAAAGTGCACTTGGCGGCAACGGCGACGGCCGTTCATTGCTCGCACCATAAGTGCACATGCGAAAATCGTAACAATGTCAACACTAGAAATCATTTTTTAGGGTCAGAAATAATGCATAATCACTGGTGGTAAACGGTATATAATTGTGGGTGTACGAAAAACCTTTAGACTTTCAAATTATTCGAGTCATTCCCTTGAAAAATCCGTTAGAGTTATTCTGTTTTGATTAGAGATGGAAAATAATTAATGTTTTTGATTAGCAGGTATGCAAAAATCGATTGTAAGATCGATTAGCATGGAAGGTTTGCACCTCTTGTTCTGATTGCTTTTCTAATTTCTAAATTTCTTTAGATAAGAATATTCACTCTAAACATTGGCATAGTTTCTTAGGAAATTTTAAATATTTGTTGGAACATGCTAAAACAAGTTCTCTTGTTTATATTATTGTTTATAATTGTCTATAAAAGTTATATTTTAATTACTAAGTATCTAATTAATATGTCTCTCCAGAAGCCATCAAAGATGACTGCCAAACCGAAGTTTGTTTATGAAAAGGATGACCTAGGCACCATAGGTGAGGTGGACGACAATGAGGTGGATCGGATTGCGGAGTGCTTCAAGGGACGCAGTCTGTTCATTACCGGCGGCACCGGATTCCTGGGCAAGGTCCTGGTCGAGAAACTGCTGCGGTGAGTGGGATGGGCTGGGCTGGGCGCTAGCCAGCTGGTCCGTACGTGGCCCCCATTAATCCCAATTGACTTTTCGCTTATGCAATATTATTAATTCGTGCAGGTCGTGTGGCGGCCTTAAGCGCATTTATCTGCTTATTCGCCCCAAGAAGGGCAAGGATCCGCAGGAGCGCATCAAGGATATATTCCAGAATGTGGTAAGCAGAGGGGGATTTCGGAATTATGCGAATCATGAGAACTTATTGCCCGGCTTACAATATTAATGAACGTGTGTGTTTGGGTGTAGCTATTCGACCAGGTGAAGCAGCTGCGCGGCGAGGAGCACATCCTGCAGCAGGTGGTGGCCATAGCCGGCGACGTTCTCTCTCCGGGCTTGGGCATCTCCGAGACGGACCTGGAGACTCTGCGTCAGGAAGTTTCCATCGTTTACCATTGTGCAGCTACAGTGCGGTAAGTTAGGAGGAGAAATTGTAATTAAATCCCATTTTATAAGCTAAAAATATATAATTATTTGTTGCAAATATAAGTTGGATAAAATAGGATATGGATACCAGAAAGTGATACCAATAGACAACCGTAAGCATCCGTAGATATTGCATTCTTTAAGACAGCATGAAAACAATTACAAATATGTAAAGAAGCAAAATTTGAAAGGATTTTGTCTTTTATTTAGCTTTTATTAAATGGAATATAATTATTTCAATAATTATTAAATATACGAATGCTTTATAATTAAGAATAAATAAACCGTAAGCATCCGTAGATATTGCATTCTTCAAGGCAGTATAGAAAACAATTTCAAATCTGTAAAGCAGATTTCAAAAGGATTTTTATATTTTATTTAGCTTGGATATAATATAATTATTTCAATTATTATTAAATATATGAAGGCTTTATATTTAAGAATAAATAAATAACTCCAATACATGAACTCCCGAATGCTTCTCCAGCTTCGACGAACCTCTCCGCAACGCCGTGTTCATGAACACCCGCGGCACCAAGTACATGTTGGACCTGGCCCAGACTCTGAAGCACCTGGACTTCTTTGCTTACTGCTCCACGGCCTATTGCCACTTGCACGTGAAGACGCTGTACGAGAAGCCCTACGATCCCCCGGCAAATCCGCACAAGGTAATGCAGGCCTGCGAGTGGCTGACAGACGACGAGGTGGCCACCATTGAGCGCAAGGTGCTCGGCGACATACCCAATACGTACGCCTACACAAAGTCACTGGCCGAGGCCCTGGTGGTGGAGAAGTTCGACCAGCTGCCGGCCGTGATCCTGCGGCCCTCGATCGTGATCCCCATCTGGAAGGAACCCATTCCTGGGTGGACGGACAACATCAACGGACCCACTGGTCTGCTGATTGGAGCCGGAAAGGGTGTCATCCGCACCATGTACTGCAACTCCTCGGGCTACGGCGATTTCCTGCCCGTCGATGTGGCAGTGAACGGCATTTTGGTGGCCAGCTGGCGGAACATCACTGCGGGCACCGATACCACCAATCGGGTGGCCCACATGACCTCCTCCAATGACATCAAGGTGTCCTGGGCGGAGATCATTGAGCTGGGTCGCTGGGTGATTGAGAACAAGGTGCCGCTGAACGGCGTGGCCTGGTATCCGGGTGGCTCCATGAAGTCCAACTACTGGGTGCACTTCGTCTGCATGGTGCTCTTCCAGTGGATGCCGGCCCTCTTTGTGGACGCCCTGCTCTGGGTGCTCCGCTATCCGCCTGTGTTGTGCCGCGTCCAGAACAGGATCTACAAGGGATTCGAGGTGTTCGAGTATTATGCGAACAACGTGTGGAACTTTGACAACACGGAGGCGGTGAAGCTGCGCAAGCTGATGAACAACAAAGAGCGACGCACCTACGTGATCGAGAAGATCGAACTCGACCTGATCGACTACTTCACCAACTGTGTCCTCTGCGCCCGTCGCTTGATTCTGAAGGAATCGGACGAGTCCATCCCAGCTGCCAGGAGGCACATGAAGGTGTAAGTATTTCGCAAAAAATCCTTTAAAGATTCCTTCCTCCATTTCTGATTTCGGTCTCTCTATATTCCAGCATGTGGGTCGTAGACAAGGTGTATAAGGGCATCTGGATCTTTGGCATTCTCTATATGCTCTACAGGTGCTTCTTCGCGGGCTAGGATCCACCTGCGGATGGATTGATAGCTTAGTTAAGTGCTTGACACCAAAAGATGCGCCCTGCCCCCAAGCCGTAGTTTATAGCCGTTATTTAGAGCTAAGTCTTATAGTTTTTAATTGGTGCTGTTGATTAGAAACCTAATTCACTTGTTTTGAAAGGCAGCGAATAAAACCTTGGTTTATGTATCGAAATGTGTTTTTATTGTCTTATAGGGATCATCAGGGGTGCTATATAACTCTATGCACTCTATGCACATATGTACAAATATCTATATTATTATATTTTATATTTTTTAAAGACTTGTTGAATTAGCCTCCAGTTATCGGACGCTTAACAGGCGGCTGAAAAAAATGTTTAATAAAATTTAACGGAAATTTATCCTGCAACTTATAGAGTTATAAAAATAATTTTGTATATGTTTATTACTCTTCATTTCAGTTTTAGTTTATTCCTATTAAGCTTATTATTTTGTTGAATTTGCCGCACAACACAGCGTTATCGATAGGCTCAAAAGATCACTAGATCAGCGACTAGTGCTGGTTTCCAGTCAAACTATCGCAGCTAAAGCGATTATTTCAAAAAGAAAAATAATTATAATATTAAACAGGGAAACAAATTGTAAGAGTATGTTATCAGCTTGGGATTGAAAAAGCTTCTTAACTGCGTTTAAAAAAAATATGTAATATATGTATTTTATAATATTATTTGTACCATCCCTATAAAACTAAAAACAATCGATAGGTGCCGGCCAGAGCCAGCCCTTCGCTGCTATCGATAGTGCCATCCATCGATGGCTGGGCAGCTCTAGAATCGCTTTGTTTTGCAAAATTCAAGCTGAGCTGAGGCCCAGAGACTGATTGTGGGGCGAGTTCGTGGAGCAGCATTGCGTCATCACCCACTCCTGGCCAGCGATTGCTCCTGGAACGAGGCACGCGCACGCCAGCGGCACGGAACGCTCCCGGCGACGAGGACGAGGACGAAGGCGACGAGGTCGGAGGAGGAACGGCGCAGGAGGAGACCGTGGCGGAGTCGCGGGATTTGGAGGAGATGGCCAGCACCACTGGCAGTGCGCCCAGCCTGGGAGGTGGCAGCGCGAGCGGAGGTGCTGCCGGGCTCAGTGCCAGTCCCGGCACGTTGGAGGGCACGCTGAGCAAGTGGACCAACGTGATGAAGGGCTGGCAGTACCGATTCTTTGTGCTGGACGAGAACGCCGGCCTGCTCTCCTACTACACGGTAAGTGGGTGCAGTGCCTGCATTACTAACCGCCATCCTTATCATAACCAGCGCTCCCACGCCTTATCTTATCTGCGCCAAATAAGATACATTCGGATATGGATACACACACACTCGCACACTTGTTGGTGGCTCGTTCGCCTTTATTTCGAGATTGTGCCCAATTTCGAGCGCTCAATTAGGTGTCGTTAGACTCTTGTGGCGCTTCTTGGTCTGGTAGGAGGTCGTGTAGAAGTCGTAGAAGCCGTAGAACATGGCCGTGATGACGGCGGTGTAGTAGTAGAGCACGTAGCGCGGAACGCCGCACAGCACCACCTGGAACACCACCTGGGTGAGGATGAAGGCGAACTGTGTCAACTGCATCACCGTGATGGTCTTCTTGACGGGTGTCAGGGACCGCACGGTTTCCTTGTCGGCCACCGCCGCCACAAAGTAGTAAGAGTACATGCAGATGTGGACAATCGAGTTGAGGAAGACACAGAAGTAGGCAGCGGTGCCTGCGGGTGGAGATCAGTTGCAAGTTAATACGGAGATCATGCCTCTCCCGCTGCACTCACCGTTCTCGTTGAAGTGCATCATCACGTACACCAGCGTCACCGTGGATAAGTGATGGAATATGTGCAGCTTGGACACCTGATTCTGCTTCTTGCGCAGCACAAAGATCACAGTCTCTATGAGCTCGGAGATCTTCAGCCAGAAGAGAAAGTGTGCCAGCTCGAAGTGGCGCCGCACGTGCTCGTCACTCTTGCCGAAGTCCCGACACTCCCAGAAGTACTGCACCGCGTTGTCCGTGATGAAGAACACCTGGTCATTGGAGGAAGGCTCCTTAGCAATTAGAATATCCCTAATTAGTCTCAGAGTACGCACCTCTTTAAGGACATATATGCAGGACAACACCTGGATTATATTGTGGGTCAATATCAGTTTCTTGAGCTCGTAGGCCTTTCGGAATTCCATGAATCTGTAAGTGGGCGCAGGGTTAAAGGTGCTTGTAAAGCGGCGCCGCTGAATTGCTAATCCGTTGCCAATTAGTTAGCCCCCATGCAAACAAGGTTCGTTGGACTTACCTTGGACCCACTACGGTGACGAAGTACAGGTAGACCGCGAGCACGGCGAGCATGAACCATGGATTAGACATCAGGGCGGGATGCGACACCGCAGGCACTCGACTGGCACCTGGAATTCGATGTAAGACTTGGCCTCAACCCTGATCAATGCGGTCTCACTTGTTGCCGCCTCCATGTTGCTGCTTCCGGGGGGATTTCGTTGGGTCCTTTGGTCTCTCAGCTCCAAAGCTAAGCTTGTGTCGTATCGCAACGCTGGCACAGTTCTAAATCAGAACCGCGGCCCGACCAATGCTTTTATTCGGCCGCCCAGCTCTGTTTTGAATTCATTAATTGAACACTTAATGAACCCGCCTAAAATCGCTAAACTCTCTCCCTCTCTCTCTCGGTTTCTCTGTGTTGTTTTTTGTTTTCCAGTCAAAGGAGAAGATGATGAAGGGCGTGAGGCGGGGCTGTGTGCGCTTGAAGGATGCCCTGATCGGCATAGATGACCAGGAAGACAACACGTTCACCATCACTGTGGATCACAAGACCTTTCACTTTCAGGTGAGCGAAAAACTAGTTCAAATTCGGCGTAATTTAAAACGTATGCTAGCACATACAAATAGAATGTTTAAATATACTCGTGCATGAGTTAATTCAAATGAAGACCTCGCCTCATTAAAACAAATAAGAAAGCTAAGAGAAATGCAAAGTAAATTGAAATAAATAAGTAGATAAATAAGTAGACACTTCCACCTTCAGATTTATTGAAATTAATTTATTTATATATATAAATAGTAGAATTCATTCTAATTTTGATAGATTTTTATATAAATTCACAATATTCGGATATAAGTATTCATGCGATTCGGATCAACTTAAATTCTTTTCTTTAGAATCGTAAAAAATATCTAAGCCCTAGGTTATCTTAAAAAATAACGAAGTTAGGCTAATTTCCATATTATTTTTTATATTATTCCAATAAAATCTTTAGGATATAGCTTTCCAGTTCTCATAAAATTGAAACCATTATTCTAAAATCTTTAAAATATGACATTTTCGAAGATGGAAATATGATGAAAAACAAAAAAGTATTACTATTTTTTACTTATCTTGCGAAAGTTTCTAATTGATATAGTCGGCCGATCCGGTCTGTGACCTACTATACTTGCTTGCCACAAAAAAAACATATCTGCTAAGTTTCATTCAAGTATACGGACAGACGGACACACGACGAGCGTCAATACGAATATGTAAATAATTCAAAGGTGCGCACTAAGCGCGGATTTGGAACTTTTAAATACGTCAAAAGGGGAATTGTTTCTGCGCTTCTGCTTTTAATTTCACTAGATTCGTTTTAAAATGTGTTTTTAAAGCATACTTGAAACGAACTGCATTTAAGTTTATGATATACGCAAGCAAAGTAGCGAAAGGTCTTGCAATTAAGGAATTAAATAAAAGTAGAGCCCAATTTAGGGTCATTGGACTTTCAACTAAAATATTTACGTAATGACTTGTTTATTATATGGAGAACTGTATATAAATATATATAATGATGGAAACAAGACGTATTCAAGTACTTTAAAGTATTTGTCTATTTGCAAGTAAAATTACTTCTTTATGCTTCCAAATACAACAAAGTGTGAACTTATTTCGAACGACGCGAACATTTCATTTAAAATCAAGACCACCAAATGTTAATTTAGTTTAGATATTTACCTAACGCGGTGTCCTGACCTCGTCTGATGGGCAGGGTATCCGGCCAGCGACCTAGAAACCTTTGTCTGGCCCTCACGTTTCGTCCTTTTGTTGGTCTCCGCCTTGCCCCCCTGTGTTGCCTTGATGTAACGATAAAACTTTTTTCCCCAATACTAACTAACCAGAAACTTGGCAACTTTCTCCAAAACGCTTTGCAGGCGCGACACAACGAGGAGCGAGAGCAGTGGGTACGCCGCCTGGAGGACACCATTCGACGCCACGCGAATCGCTCGCGTCTGTGGGACACGACGGTCGGAGGCGTCGTAGTAAGCGGTGCCGGGGGCCGGCGAACCAACCACCTGGAGCTGCTGGCGCGCCGCGTCTCCGAGGCGGACGCCTACCTCCAGCTGATGATTGAGCAGACGGACGTGAGTGTGTGAGAGCTGAGCTGCTGGCTCGGTTATGCAGGCATATTATGCAATTTACTGTCACATTTGCTTGTTCTCCGTTTTATTTTCAGTTGCTGGACAAACGAATCGCGGAGCTGACCGATCCGGCGGAGCAGGCCAAGTGCAAGGCGCTGCAGGACAACGCGAGTGTAAGTATGGGGGGAGGGGATTGGGATATTAGGTAGAATTCGTTGAATCCTGTGGCTCCGTCAGTCTGATCTCTAGGTTCAGCTCATCCCGGAATCGGTTGGATAGTCTTTTCATTTCGTTGTACTTCAGCCGCCAGAAGTTGTTGTCCACAGCCGTGAAGCGAGCCGTGTCCTGGGAGTGATTAACGTGGCGAACGCCCACCCCCGTGATCATACGGAGAGCGTCATCCCTGCCGCACACGCTGAGCGTGGCATTCAGCCGGATTCGGTCGCAGGGTGTGACCAGCCAGATCACAAAAACCGTATCCTCCTCGCTATCCGAATGCCAACGGACCCCTCGCTCCAGATTCTTGCTCCTGAGGTCATGAGCCGCTGTCCAGCAGATGAGCACCACAACCGGGACGTGGGTGGTTAGGTGTGAGAGATGATCGGGCAGAAATGTGTTGCAGAACGTGCATTGCCGCTGGGTTATGCCAAACTGGTGCTCCATCTGCCCACCGTAGGCCAAGATGCCCAGCACCTTGTTCACACGAAATGAGCAGCTCTTCGGCGGAAACGAGAGCACTACCGGCTCACCCTCCAGCAGCGAGAGGAACTGGGACTCCTCCTGTTCATGGTCGTAGAGGTAGTGCAGCAACAGTAGCTGGTTATCGATGCGCCGCGGGCAGTCGGGGTAGACGCACTGTGACATGCCGCTGGCCACCACCAGCTCCACCTCCTTGTCTGTGTCATGAGGTGGTTGATGGGAACGAACAGCTTTCACCAAAGGAGCTGGTTCGATGGCGCTTAGCTCTCTTTGCTGCAGCTGTTTCTGCCTGGCAAGCTTCTCCAAGCCCACCCGCAGGTTCTCCATTCTTGTGCTGAGCTCCTCAAAGTCCGTATTGAAGTTCAAACTGTTCAGCTGCAACTCAAACTCTTGCTGATCTAGCCGGCGGCGTCTCTTGTAAGCCTCGAACTGGGCAATCATCTCGTCGATTCTCGAGGCCTGCAGAGCCCTGGCACTGTGCAGTTCATCTCTGTTATCCATTCCACACTTCACAAAGTCACAACCAATCTGAAAGCTACAAATTTAGTGTCTAAATGCGAGAAATGGAATCTGTTGAGTCGACTCGAACTTCCAAGCTCACTGGGGTCAGGCCGTATCGATTTCCAATGCAAGTTCAGGGTTAGTCCGGATGCAAGGTCCTGAGAGAATGTCACTCGGCCAGCAGCTGACTTGAAAAAAGGCAGAGGGGCCATCGCAGCTGCTTAGTTCCTCAGGAAACTTTGAAGCTTTCGAAGGTTAACCAAGCCATTCCCCATTTCAGGCCATGTTGGATCACATCAAGCACTCGATTGTCAACCTGCAGATTGCCAAGAACATGGCCCATCCCATCAATGGCATCTACAATGGCCCGCCGGCCACTGCCTCGACCAGTTCCTCGGCCAGTGGCGCTGCCACCACGGGTAGCAACAATAACCTGCAAGCAGGTGGCCTCAAAGTGCCCCTGGAGGGGTCTAAGGGCGAGCCCGGCGACGATGAGGATGATTCGGCCACTGAAAATGGTAAGTGTTCTCGGAGCCCGATTGGCAACCAAGTGGGGGCAAAAGGCTAATCGAATTCGATTCCATTTCTTTTTTTCACCTCTAATCTGGCCATCCATCTGGGCAGCCACCACCGCTCCGCTGGGCCTGGTTGTGCCGGAGACCTCCTACTCGAGCAGCGAGGGCGAGGAGGACTTCTACGATGCCTACGATGATCCCTTCACCAGCCTTGGCAGCTCCCCGATTGGCTGGTGAGTGGACCACTTTGCCACATGTACATCTCTAAGTAGTAGCTGCAACCAAGGCGGGCCACTTGACCAAGTGTGCCGACTGGCCATCAATCACAGATGCCAGGCGACAGCCGGCAAGTGAGCCATGTGTGCTGTGTGTGCTAAAATTACGCATTTCCCCATGCGACCCATGCCTGCTCAGCCTCATCCTCCTGCTGTGCTGGAGAGGCGCATGCGCCTGGGCAGAGCCTATGCTAAACTGCAATGCCCGAAGTTCGTCGCAGTCGCAGTTTTCGGGGGGCAGGACAGCCAGTAATTTCGGCCAAGTCGCGTGTAAATAATAAATACAGGACCTGCTACCCGCCTGTCCCGGCTCCCATCGGCACACAGCTGACACGGCGGCAAGTTCGCGTTCGTCGTCGTCGCCGTTGTTTTCGGCACTTGGCTTCGTCATCCTTCGTCCTAGTCGTAGTTCAAGTCGCCATTGTGTGTGCCTGTCAGTTGTAGTTTCGTTCGTCATCGGCTCGCAGTGTCAGAGCGCTCTTTAGGGTGCACGGTGGCCGCCCCCCCAGACCACTCCGCCTTTGGCAGTTTGGTAGTTTTTCCATAGTTTGACTTGTTTTTCTTTTACGAAGCGGCTCTTGATTGCTCAGTACTTGTGTTCTGGTGAAGTTATGCAGCTGCATTGACGCTTGCATCCTGTCAGCATCCCACGACATGTTCAAGAAGTGGGTGCGACGTGTGAGCCTGAGGTGAGGAGATGTACCTTACATACGTGTGTGTGAGTGAGTGTGTGCCAGGTCGCTGTAAGTGTTTTCCTTCATAAATTGTAAATGAAGCAAGCAACAGTGAGGCATAGCTCGAAACGGAGGAGGCTGTGGAGGCTGCACAGCCTGCGTAGGCTCGTAGGCTCTTGTTTCCCCAGTGACGCACACGCACACAGGCTGACATCACGCTGGAAGATTTATGTTGGGCCATTACTTATGCCCAGACACCAGGCACCAAATCCTAATCAACAAGTCCTGATTTTCCTTCCTCTTTCCCATTTGCCATTCTCTTCTTAGCGCAACGCGCGGCTTCGCGGAAACCACATCGCCCACCCACGAAAGGGGACCGGATGCAGAGACCTTGCCTCCAGCCGAATCAGTTGCCCCCCAGTCGCCGCCACAGCCGCTGCCCGAGATCGATGAGAGCCAGGCCGATGGCGATGGCAGCATTAAGACAGCCAGAACGGCGGCCAGCTCCCGAAGTGCCAGCTACGACAATGGCATCGACTACGATGCCTTGTACGAGGAGGAGGAGGACACGGACCTCAGCATGGAGGCGCATGGCTCCATGATCACGCACTTGCTGTCGCAGGTGAAGATTGGCATGGATCTGACCAAGGTGGTACTGCCCACCTTCATACTGGAACGCCGTTCGCTGCTGGAAATGTACGCCGACTACTTTGCCCATCCGGATCTGTTTGTGAAGTAGGTATCAGGGCCTTGCCTTCCAGAATCCAACTCATCTCTATCCCTTAACAGAATCTCGGAGCTGGATGATCCGCGGGATAGAATTGTCCAGGTGTGCCGCTGGTATATGAGTGCCTATCATGCGGGCCGCAAGAGCGCGGTGGCCAAAAAGCCCTACAATCCCATTCTGGGCGAGGTCTTTCAGTGTCACTGGGATCTGCCGGGTGAGTGTCTCTTTGGATTGCAGAGAGATTCCATTTTATACCCGGTATCCATAGTGTACAAGGGTTATTAGAGCTAACAGCTAACCGAGAGTGTATGTAACAGGAAGAAGAAGGCATCTCCGACCCCATAACGTATATATATTGTTGCTTGTTTAGCATCACAGCCGAGTCGGTATAGGCATGTCCATCTGTACGTCTGTTTTTCTGTCCGGCAGTGTGAAACAACAGAACTCTAAAGAGTATAAGAGCTACAGCTAGCAACATTTACATCTGTTGAACGCAGATCAGGTATATCTAAGCTATAGTCGTAATCTTTAAAGTATGAAATAATTATATTTGCTAACTTGCGCGGAATTTGAGTGAGATCGTATAATAAACATGGAAGTTATTAAACAACTAGGTTTCTGTTTATGCTAAACCTCTGCAACTTCTGTATTTATGTTGCAGCACCAGAGGCTGTTGCTCAACATGTTTCTAGCAACATTTGTCTTTATTTGTGTGTTGCCCAACATATTCCTAGCAACATTTGTCAATATTTTATTTTAATTAACAATTTTCTTAAACTTATAACTCGACTGTTCCCTTTTTACGTGTTTTTTTTTTTTTTTTTTTTTCAATTTTGTAACTCCAGCGGAGAGCCAGGATCCCCAGGAAGTGCGGGATGGCCCTGTGCCTTGGTGCCGGCGTGATCAACTCACCTTCTTAGCAGAGCAGGTGTCGCATCATCCACCAAGTAAGACAAATCAAAGCAAAAGAAAATCCTTGCAAGTGGAATGGCTCATAATTTGTCCTCTTTTAGTTTCTGCCTTCTATGCTGAGCACTACAACAAGAAGATCACCTTTGCCGCCCACGTCTGGACCAAATCCAAGTTCTTGGGCCTGTCGATTGGTGTGCACAACATAGGCGAGGGTGTGGTAACACTGGTGGATCGCAGCGAGGAATACATAGTGACCTTTCCCAATGGTTATGGCAGGTGCGAATGAACCTAAAGAATTTCTGGGTCTGTGATTTAATTCTTGGATATTCCAGGTCCATTTTAACGGTGCCTTGGATTGAGCTGGGCGGCTCGGTGGAGATCAAGTGTCCGCAGTCGGGCTACTATGCCAACGTGGAGTTCCTCACCAAGCCCTTCTACGGCGGCAAGCGCAACAAGGTCTCGGCTGAGGTAACTAACTGCCAACTAGTTCTCCATGGCTACTAAGGATTAAACTATAAATATCCACAGGTTTATGCCCCCAGCGAGAAGAAGCCCTTTGTGTCGATTGCCGGCGAATGGAGCGGCCTGATGGAGGCCAAGTGGCACGACAAGAATGTGAGTAGTCTTCGTTTCGTTACCCTTTTGTAGGTAGAGTTACTCTGTTACCTGTAAATGTTGAACCTTTTTGTGTACTTTTTCCTACTTCGCGCCCGACTGCTGCCACAAACAACCCCTCGGGTGGGGGCAGCCACATCCCACACAACATCCCAACCACCTTCAGCCTCTACTTACTATCCACGATTCTTCTGCTTTTCTCTTAAATAGTTGCGGGAGCATTTCCTCTGTGTGTTTACTTTGTTTGTCTAGAAAATCGAACCCAAACCCGTTGCCTGTCTATCTGTCCCTTAAATTAATGTATTTGATGTATAAAGTATAATTGATTGATTGTTGTGCGTTCTCTGAAATATAGACACCAATCGCAAACGCAATCAGCTTGAACCTGAACCATGAATCTCTTGAATTTTCTAGAAAACCGAAGTATTCGTCGACGTAAATCGCATACCGATATTTAAGAAACAAGTTCGACCAATCGTTGAGCAGGATGAGTACGAATCGCGACGAGTTTGGAAGGAAGTGACAGCGGGACTCAAGTAAAAACACCAATCTAACCACACTTATCTCTTGTGACCTCTCCTATCTTGGGTGCGATCTGTTCTGATCTTCGTTCGCTGCCTCTTTCGCAGGTTCAACGACATCGAGCGCGCCACCAATGCCAAATTTGTGGTGGAGCAGCACCAGCGTGACCAGGCGAAGGTGCGCAAGGAGTACGACCTGGCCTGGGAGCACAAGGTAACCCGCATTCGCTATATCTGCTATATGGAATATGTGTTAGATCTCCCTCTTGCAGCACTTTAAACCCGTGGGCGACAATTGGATATACGCCAAGCCGCTGAGCCAGCGCATGTATCTGCAGGAGAAGGAGGCCAAGAGATAATGCCAGCGACTGTCTATCTATATATGGATCATATCAAGAACGAGCCTCAACTATAAGTTTATTAATTCCACAAGTGCGCAAACCTCTGAACACTGACGATATAACGTAACGAAAGCAGGAAACGAAGGAGTAACTGAAAAGGAAAGGACGTCAGCTTATTAATTGTAAATAATATACACACACGAATATCCAGGAAGAAGGATGGCTCTGCTCAAAAGGTTGCAAGTCGCGAGTCGAGCAAACAACACTCACAGTTTCTACACACACAATTAACAATGATGATTATTATTATTTACTTCTAAGTACTAGTGTGTTTCAAAGGCAATCGCAGTAAGCTGCAAAAACAACACAAGAGAACACCTATTCAATATACCTTTTACATAACTAACAAACATCTACTAAGCTAGCGACACACACATAAAGGGATATATCAAAAGTTGTAGATTACGAAACGATAGTGATTTAAGGATAGAAATTCTATTTTTGAAATAAAAGACTCTGCTATAGACGAAATACAATACCGACACGCGCGTATCTGACGGATGGATACTGCCTTTAACGCTTGTTCTTGTTCCCCAACAATACAACAACGCAACAACACTCCAACACCACAAGACAGAACGCAGGGACACACACTTGGTGCACAATGATTTCTCCAATCGCCTAGCTTTTAGATCAAATACAATTAAACACTTTTACCCTTAGTATTATGTTACGAATTCCACAAAGTGTCACAAACAATGAATAAAAAGCTTTACTAACACGCCGCTAAAAGTCCCACAAGAGAACACACACCTGTACACCACCCCACACGCCCTTACTATACTATATACTGTAATACTGTAATAAAACGCAAATTAAACAAACCACTAAACCAGCCCAACTCTTGAAGCCAATCAAAGATGTAGCCTTTACATTCAGTTAACAATCTACAAGCGAAAACAGACACTACACCCACTGCAAAGCTACCAAATACTCTCACGCAAAGTTAACGCAAATGAAACGAAAAGAAAGTAAATACGCTTCGATATTTATTTAAAGTAAATATTTAACGAACTAGATATCCCGTAGAATAAACAACAAATAGAATCCCCTAGGTGCAGGGCTGGAGCCTGATAGCCACAACAGGAACTTGTATATATTTTTTCGAATTCCTTTTTAACCAGCGTGTTAAACGAAAAATAGAGCAAAATACCTTAACAAATTGTAATGGAGCCCAGATACGATTATTGCAATAATAAAGCGATTTGTTCTTACAGCAAACTAATGTTTTATTAATTAATAAATTACTTGGTTTTATTTTTTGATCAAATCTAATCATTATTTCATAAGATGTATTTTAGTACTTATAAAGTAATCACTATATATGATGTCATAAAATAAAATAAAATAATAATATAATAACGATAATTTTCAGGTTTTAATTATAAAACTTACTATTTTTTTCTAATCATAGTATTTCCCAAATTCTTCTCGACTTCCAATTTCAAAATATAACCACCGCTAATCGCAATCGACTCATCGGAAATCGATGGTACTTCACCTAAAATCGATAACTCCTTACGAAATCCCCCACAAAATCCCTCATGGTAAACGCATTGACGCGGTCTGGTCACTCCAATTGACGTGGCCTCAAAATTTTTTGTTCTCTGAAAATGCAAAAAAGTTTGCATTTCTTAATAATATAATTAATCATACATAGAGCCCGCCACTGAACAGCCCCCGTAAACAGGCAAGTGTCCGCCAGCCATCCGGAGCACGGAAAGAGCGCGAGAACAACAGTTAGGAAGACAAGTTGGGAGCGGAGAGAGTGACGAAAAGTGCCGTGAAAATCGTTTAATTCGGGTTTTACCTGCAAGGGGATTGAAGTCAATCCCAGGGAAAAGTGTCCAGCCAGCAGAACCCGCAGAACTCGCGCGTGCATTTCCCCCGAAAAGAAAAGCGGAAAAGGCCTCAGTCAGCGTGCGCCCGCAGCAAAATCGCCAATCAAGGGCGGAAGAAGAAGAGCCAACTACAAAGTGCAAGTGCTCGGTGGTCCGTTCAAGAGCATACCTACAGTGTACATGCCACTGGAAACTGCTCCGAAAGGTGATAAGTGATTAATATTTGTATTATTTGATACGGAGTCTACCCTCGATACGGGCTAATAGCCACTAATTGGAGGCAGTTTGAGGGAGGACAGCAGGAATCGGACTGGCAACGGACTCCCTCCGACAACGTCATCAAAAATTCGCTTTTGTTATCTGCTGTTGCGGGGGTTGCCTGAGTCAGCAGCAGCAGCAGTTCCTTCCTGCTTCTGCAGTCAACTGGGTCAAAGGCGCCCCCGCCCAGTTGGCCTTTGGCTCACCTATTAGCGATCGCTTCTGCTGACGAGGTCAAGCACATCGTCGTGCACGCACACACATAACACAGGCAGTCTGCGCTCTCCAGAGCAATAGCTCTTGGAGCTGGGCTGCTGTCGAAGCTGTTTAAACAGCCGAATGTGATACAATTCCAGCTTATTTCCGACTTGCTGTTGACGTAGACAACGGCGCACACACTTCTGTAAACATTTGCCCGACATATTTACATACATATGTGTGTACATTGGTGACGGTGCGTCTCTGATAGCTTCCACATTCCACTCGATACAAGTGCAATTACCTGCTTCCCGAGCTGATTGCAGCTCCATTTTGGGGCAGGGCTATCAGCGGCACGTTCGGCTCAGCGCCTTCCACGGGGTGTCGCGCATGTAACTCGTATTTCGGCATTGAACGATAAGATAAAACTTTAATTTCTAGTGTCGGCAGCAACCTTGCGATGATAAGATAGCGTCTAGCCTAAACCTTACTCTCCATCTTTGCAGAACGCGAACATATGAACTAGCAGCATGTCGGCATACAACCCAAACTTCGTGCCTCCCCCCGCCCATGCGCCGGTTCCTCTGAACGGCAATAATCTGGTAAACGGCCAGCAGCAGCAGCAGCAGCCGCCGCCCCCAGCGGCGCAGCAATATCTCCCGCAGAAGCAGTTCCAGCCGACGCCTCCGGCGGCAGCAGGAGCTTATCCAGGAGCTGCAGCAGGTAATATTGCCAATAAGTACCTGCCGCCCACGTCTGCGGCTGTGAGCGGTGCTCCTCCTCTTCAATTGGCGCCCACGTCCGCTGCTGTGGGCGGTGCTCCTCCTCTTCAGTTGGCGCCCAGAATGGTGCCGCCCAGCACGGTGCCGGCCTATCTGCCACCAAGCACGTTGCCGCCACATCTGCGTCCGCTGCCGCCCACCAACGCCAACGTCAACGGACCATCCATCACCAATGGCAGCAATGGGGCGTCCAGCGCCAACTCCTCGCGCACCGCTTCACCAAGGCCATTGGGAGCTCCGCCGCAACAGCAATATGTCCAGGGACCTTTGGCTGCAGCGCCGCCCCAAGCAGCCAGCCAACAACAACAACAACCTCCAGCCGTGGCCAACCTGACGAGCAGCATGCAAAATCTGAACTTGATCCCGAACCGGATTAATGGAGGTGCCACCACGGCGCCGCCTCCTCAGCAACAGTTTCCTCCACCGCATACGGATTACAGGGGCGTGGCTACGGCCCAGACGGGTCCGCCTCAGTTAGGCGACTCGCAGAGTTTGGTAGCGGCCAAGGGAGCAGAGGGCACTGCCATAGCCCCGAACGTTATGCTATCGCCATTCAGTGGCCAAAAGCCGCCCAACTTGGGCCCGCAGCCGTCGAAGATGTTCGGAACGGCAGCGACGCCCGCCAGACCGGCGCCACCGCCACAAGCTGGCCCGAGGTTTCTCTATGGAGTGCCATCGGCGACCAGCACGGAGCAGCAGAACCAGCAGAACAACAACCTGCAGAGAGCGGCGCCGCCACCGGGAGCAGCCTGGTCGCCAGGAGCTCCGCCTCTGCCACAACAGCAACCGTTCCCCTACGCTCAGGCGTATCCTCCCCCACCGCAGCAGCACCAGCAGCAGCCACCGCCTCCTGGCGTGCAGCCTCCGCCGCCGGGAATGTTCGGAACGCAGCCCACAGCAGCACCACTGCAGTATCAAAGCCAGGCGCCGCCCCAGGCCTATGGACAACATCAGCAGCAGCAGCAGCAGCCACAGCTGGCAGGACCCGCTCCGTTGAACGTGGCCCAGCAAGGCTTCAGCCGGCTGTGGGGGCAGGACACCATTGATCTGATGCAGAACCGGCATATCCTGTCGCCGGCAACGGTGCCGCCGCCAAAGATAGTGCTGCACAACCAGTTCCACGAGTCCATCAACTGCAGTCCAAGCATCATGCGCTGCACGCTCACCAAGATCCCCGAGAGCAACTCGCTGCTGCAGAAGTCCCGCCTTCCGCTGGGCATTGTGATTCATCCGTTTCGCGATGTGAACGTGAGTGCCGGCCTACTTGATCCATCTAAATCTTACTAACCCCTTAAACGATCTCCCAAACAGAGCCTGCCCGTGATTCAGTGCATCAACATTGTGCGCTGCCGCCTGTGCCGCACCTACATCAATCCCTTTGTCTATTTTGTGGACAGCAAAATGTGGAAGTGCAATCTGTGCTATCGCGTCAACGAATGTAAGCCAAGGGAACTGCTGTCATATATTCTTCACAGCTAATTCTGTCTTCGCATTGCAGTGCCCGATGATTTCCAATTCGATCCGGCCACGAAAACGTACGGCGACGTGACCCGTCGGCCCGAGGTGCGGTCCAGCACCATCGAGTTCATTGCCCCCTCGGAGTACATGCTTCGTCCGCCGCAGCCGGCCATGTACCTGTTCCTCTTTGACGTCTCGATCATAGCGCAGCAGAGCGGCTATCTGGAGGCCGCCTGTGCGACACTCAACCGGCATTTGGACGAGATGCCCGGGGATGCCCGCACCCAGGTGGGCTTCATCTGCTTTGACAGCTACGTGCACTTTTACAGCATGGCCGAGGGACTCAATCAGCCGCACGAGATGACCCTGCTGGACATCGATGATCCCTTCCTGCCGCGTCCCGACAGTCTGCTAGTGAACCTGAAGGAGTGCAAGGAGCTGGTGCGGGATCTGCTTAAGCAGCTGCCCAAGCGCTTTGCCCACACCCATGATCCGGGCTCTGCCCTGGGCGCTGCCCTCCAAGTGGCCTTCAAGCTAATGGTGAGTCACAGATATAGGGACAGACTTTCAAAAGAGCAACTAAATCAAGGAATTCCCTTCGCTGCAGCAAGCATCTGGCGGGCGCATTACCGTCTTTCAATCGTGCCTTCCCAACAAGGGACCCGGCGCTTTGGAGGCGCGCGAGGATCCCAACAATCGTTCGGCCAAGGATGTGGCCCACCTGAATCCGGCCACCGATTTCTACAAGCGCTTCGCTCTCGAGTGCTCCGGCTACCAGATTGCCTGCGACCTCTTCCTGATGAACCAGCAGTACAGCGACATGGCCACCATCTGTGAGTAGCCCTTAACACCAGGGAAATCCATAACTTACGGGCCTTAAACCCTTCAGCTGGCATCAGCAAACACAGCGGCGGCTGCGTGCACCATTTCCCGCTCTACCAGAAGACCAAGCCCCACATGGTGGACTCGTTTAGGACCTGCTTTAAGCGCTACCTCACCCGCAAGATCGGCTTCGAGGCGGTGATGCGCATACGTTGCACGCGCGGCTTGCAGGTCCACACATTCCACGGCAACTTCTTTGTACGCTCCACGGACCTGCTCTCGCTGCCGAACGTCAATCCCGACGCGGGCTATGGCATGCAGATCTCCTACGACGAGAGTCTCACGGACGTGAAGACGATCTGCTTCCAGGCGGCGCTCCTGTACACGAACAGCGAGGGAGAGCGCAGGATTAGGGTGCATACGGTGTGTTTGCCGGTCACAGCATCGCTGCCGGAGGTTATGCACTCGGCGGACACGGAGGCCATTGTGGGTCTGCTCTCCAAAATGGCCGTGGACCGCTCGGTGGCTTCGAACTTGTCGGATGCCCGGGACGCCTTCATCAATGCCACGATCGACGTGTTCAACTCGTTCAAGATTGCACAAAATCTGCCCTCCGGTCAGTCGGGTCAGCTGATAGCTCCGCGCAGTCTGGCGTTGCTGCCCCTTTATATCCTCGGGCTGCTCAAGCATGTGAGTTGTTTTTCTATTTTGTGGAAAATAGCTTGTAAACAAGAAATCCCCCTTAGCCCGCCTTCCGCGTGGGCACTAGCACGCGGCTGGATGATCGGGTGTTCGCTATGGACTGCATGAAGACGCTGCCGCTGGACCAGCTGATGAAGTACGTCTACCCGGAGCTGTACAAGATCGATGCCTTGATCTACCATGCCCGCAACTCGAACAGTAGCGCGCCGCAGGATGACGACGATGAGGATGACGAACCTATACCGGAACTGCCGCGCCTGCAGCTGTCCGCGGAACAGTAAGTTCAGCCCAGCTAGGATGTCCCTTTGGAATAACCAAAAATTTAACTTTATCTACAGTTTGGACTCCCGATCGATGTTCCTGATGGACTGCGGCACGCTCATCATGCTCTATGTGGGACTCAATGTGCCGCAAGACGTCCTGGAGACTGTGCTGGGTAAGGAGAAGTAATCTCTATATCTCGCTAGAGATCACCAGTTAAATTTCGATCGCTTTTCAGGCATCAGCTCTACTGCAGAGCTGGGCGACTATGTATACGGTTTGCCCAATGTGATGAGCCATGAGAACGATGTGCTAAAGCGCTTTCTTTTGCGACTCAACTACGACAAGCCCTACTCGGCTCTGGTGCAGATAATAAGGTAACAAGGATACTAATTGTGTAGTTCCACTGCTTAATATTATCACATTCTCCGGGTATAGACGGGGTGGCCTTCCCATAAAAACAATGAGTTCTTACCATTCGCCCGAAGTAAACCTAACTTCGGGCGGAGCCTAAGTTAATATAGCCTTGGAGAATATGCCAATTCGGTCCGATAGTAGTCAAATCTGCTGTTTAAATCATTTATGCCATTTTGCCCCTATCGTTCCTATGAAAGCTTTATGATATTGTTGTCCGATTTCTGCCGTTCCGACATATAAACTGATTGCAATAGGAATAATACTGCAAAAAATTTCAGCCCGAGAGCTCAACAACTTGAACGACAAGTTTGCATATAAACCGAAAGAGAAACAGACAAACTTTACTTAATGGTGTCGGAGATGACTCCCTCACTGCATTACAAATAATCATGAGCAAATTATTATATGCTCTGCAAGGGTATGAAAATGCCGAAAATTATCGATTTCGTAGGTGCCTTCTCTAGCCTTTTAACCAATCAAATTCCAGTTTATCCACTTTCTTATTGCTTTCGAAAATATTATTGTTTTTGGCATAAAACTGATTAAAAATATGACCAAACGAAGCATTTCGTGGCCGCCACAAGCATGAAGATATCTCTGCTTTGCGGACCTTGAATGAGTAGGTTAATTTTTTGACCCCACAAGCGTCGCAAAATAATAGCCTAAGAAGGATAATAAATTTAGAAAATAAAGCAGAGCCAGCAGCTTTTGCCATGCACATGTCGCCGAATAATGTATCTGTGGCAGTTGCAACACCTACATTCATAATGTGATTATATACAGCAGTGGAATTGGGGCTATATATGTTCCTCAACTTTTTTCTAATTTATCCTATTTGCCTCTACAGGGACACGAGCACGGCCAAGGGACAGTTCATCGAGAGATTATCCGACGATCGCAGTGAATCTAGTTTGTCATACTATGAATTTTTGCAACACATTCGGGCTCAGGTTAAATAGTACATAAGCAGGGAATCCAACCACTATTGTATGCAACATAAATACGAGTTTCTCAGAACCTAGAAAACTGTGGAAACTCTGGTGACTAAAAGCGAGAAGCGAATGGAGACAGAGACGGAGACGGATGCGAGATTGCTTCTTTACCCTATACCCTTTAACTTTACCTTTACCCTTTCCCCACCCTACTCTCGGCTTAGGTAGTAATTTTAAAGTGCATGTATTTATTTATTTGTTGATTTGTTGCACTAAAAATAAAACTAAATCAATTAAAGAAGGTTAGAGAGCGAGAGAGAGGGAGCGAGTTGTCACAAGCGAAACTAGATATCGTTGCCAGTAAGAATTGCGCGAACAACACACATTAGTCAAAGTCCAGTCAGTAGAGCTCCCAGGAAAGCGCGCGGATTGCACTGTTATTTATTATAGATATGTTATATGCAATAAACTAAAAGAAACACACACACTATTGTAAATTATAATTTAAAGCAATTTTTTGCCGTTCCAACTGCTGCTAAAAATAACTTTTTGCAAACTCTGACAGAAATTGTTATCGCTTGTCCCCCGCACCCTTTATATTTTGCTGTTATCAGTAGTATTTATTTCCGGAAAATCCAGAGGAAACACATTCAAAATAGCAAAGACAATATAAGCTCCAAGATGAATAACGCCCATACATTTGTATTGAAAAGTTCAGGCAAACCACGAGCCATTTTGCAAAGAATAGAGCGTAAAAGCATAACTGATCAAAAAAGTGCGTATGAGAGCGTACAGATGCAGACAGACTCTTTCTAGCGCATGTTAATGTAAATGTTTAACGTCTTTTATGAAAAGTAATGAGACTACCTTTATATCAGTGGTTCCCAAACGCATACATTGACACGTAAGAGTAAGACCGTGCTGTCTTTGCTGACGAACGATTACATTATCGGTGCGAGCAGAGAAACTTGCGGAGTCGGATCTTTGAGTAAAACTGCTTTATATTGCTTTCAGTTTCATCAAGCAATAACATTTTAAGAGTGCCTGGAGCTAGCCCGAACAATTGCTGTGCAAACAATTTTATGGCGTTACCTATCTTAAGCCCTATGTTGTCTTTGTTAATAGTCTATTATGTTTAAGTTAAGGTGCGCGTTGTTTCACCGTAGTTAGCGAACTTATTTCAAACGAATGTGTTAAGGGAACAGATTTGGTATTGTGTATTGCATTGATGGGACACGGACTGCTTGAAAGTGAATGTCTTAAGCTTAGAAGGATTATATTGTACTGTATCAATAAAAAGCGAGCCGAAATCCTCTACCTTTATCGAGAAAACCATATATACATATACTGTACTATACTTTATACACACATACGAGAGTGCATCCAAGATATAAAGCGAAATACATTTTAATTAAATCATAAGGCAATCGGTTTTATTTTCACATTCGTCGTGCTGTCGGAGAATCACTCAGTGATCAGCTCTCGAAGCTAATCGCAATAATGGCTTATGCTGAATTGGCATACTCGGGAAATGTCTCTCTTAATAAGAGAATAGGATAAGGATCTTGGGTATTCCTTCTACCACAAGGTGTTGTCTCCCTCCAGGCAAAGATCTCTGGAAAAGGATAAGATTTAACTTGGAGATGCTTTAGACTTCTAGGTTTTACGAAACTCACGGATTGAAGAATGGAGAACGTGGTGGATACTTCCGCTTGGGAGGGGGACATAAAATACGATTTTCCTCATCCTCATTGGTTAGGTCCACATATCTTTGATGCGGGTTCTCGCCCACCGAATACATCTCCGCCGGACGGTAGCCCTCGCTCGAATGCTCGATCTTTACATGGACATTCAGATAGTCTTCGAGGAGGTACACCTTGTCACACAACTGGCACGGGAAGTGGCCATCATCGGTGCTCGTCACATGAGCCTCATGGTAGCGATTGTAGTGCTGGTGCAGCTCCAGCGGCGATCGCATCTCTCGTCCACAGATGTCACAGCTGTGGCTCCTGGCCACCGGTTGTGGAAAGTGCACTATCAGGTGATCCTGCAGCTTCTCGGCCGAGTCGAAAGTCTTTTCGCACAACAGGCATGACAGGCTGATCCTGGAGAACTCGCACAATCCTGAGTCCATTTCTGGTGGCTGAAAATGGAGGAAAGTCAATTTTAATACCACATTAATTGATTATATTATTATGGTATTATTTTCTATATATAACACTACTTTACATCTCCACATTATCTCCGAAATAAGCGCTTAGACACACTTTTCCGCACAAATTTTAAGTCGCTGATTTCATTCAACAAAGAACAGTTTTGGAGATAGCCGTTAATAGCCAGTTTTCTTTATTTGTTTTCCTAACCAAAAACCGTTAGTACCATCCGAAAGTATATAGAAGCACCTATCCGAAAACATATGTATGTCTTTTTGTGAGTGAACTATTATTAATATATGTATGTATGTATAAAAAACAATTTAATATATTTGTAGGTTTTGTTAATATTTTATTGTTAGTTTTGGTTCGTAACATATATATGTACATATATATATATCATATATGTACATATATGTATATACAACGGCATCTTATCTTAAGATAAGTATGTATGTTTGTAATATATATATATATATATATATATATATATATATATATACTTTATACACACATACGAGAGTGCATCCAAGATATAAAGCGAAATACATTTTAATTAAATCATAAGGCAATCGGTTTTATTTTCACATTCGTCGTCTTTATTCTTTATTCATTATTCTTTATTTTTTATTCTTCATTCTTTATTCTTTATTCTTTATTCTTTATTCTTATTCTTTATTCTTTATTCTTTATTCTTTATTATTTATTCTTTATGTATAACTTACATACATACATACTTACCTTAAGATAAGATGCCGTTGTCCCAAAATAGGTAAGGCTAAATATATGAAAATTGAATGAAAATTCTAGGAAATATGGCAAATGACAACAATCCATTAAAAATTATTCCTCGAAAAAAATGTCTAATGCGTTTAGCGTGTTCAGCGACTTAATATTAGGCAGAAAAAGTTAATCTCATCGTTTCTCTTGATACAATTCACTGTCAAAATTAGTTATTTTTTTTCAAGTAACATTTTGCACTAATATACTTTATTAATAGATTTAATTAAGAAAAATATGTAAGCCACATTTTACTATACGCAAGGCATACTGTACAAATGCATACATATGTATGTATATGAATATACATATGTACATATGTATGTAAATTACATGCGAGTATATAAAAAGCATGCTTAAAACGGTAAACAATAATCACATACATATGTATGTATGTACATATATACAACATAAATACGTACATATAACAATTTTTAATTCCTCTTTCTACTTTTTCCGTGAACGGCACAGGTTTTTAATATTTCACAACACAGAACTCGCACGAAGTATAATCGTTTACTATGTGTAGCACATCTTATTTTTCAATGCACAAGTACTATTATTTTTCAGTTATTCCTCTTGTGGCTTCTTCCGTTTATTCAAGTACAGAAGTGCGTGAATTAAAACATCCACACTCGACGACGCACATCGACCTTCTACGTTGAAATTTTGTTAATTTGTTGTTTTTCAGATGCAAGAGAAGAGAAATTTCAGTACTATGCTCGCTCTCTGTTATCGTTGCCTTTTGCTTTCCACTCTCATCTCTCTCAGCAGTCTCTATCCGTTTTGGATCGTCGTTTGGTTGAGAGAAAGAAAAAAACAAAGGAGAGATTGAGAGAGCGGAGAATCAGGTATGTACTTCTAGCTATATTTTGGCTATTTTTTCAAACATTGTAACATTGTACATTGTATATCGATATCAAACTAAGCGGAGTCGAGAATTAACAACACTAACAATCTTGAACAGTCTTTGTTTGTTTTAATTATAAACGTAGGGGTGTAGTCAGAAACATGCCTTAAGAAATTGGGCAAGAAATTGAATTGATCTTTTTTTTAATTTAGAATTCGATAAAAAAAATTCGAATTTGACAAACACACATAATGATAATTTGCTCGCACACTTTGTTTTTCGCTTTTCGTTTTTCTTTTTTCTCCTACCTACGCAATGGTTTCTTTCCGTTTCTGTGCCCAACGCTGCAATAAAGAACATGCCTATCTTTACTAAATGTCAGAGAAATGCAGCGGTCTACCGCAAATACTAGTGCACCGCATAAATAAAATATGATTTTAATTTACTATTTCATTATAGTATACTGCGTAGAAAAACCACATAAAAAACGAAGCTTAACAGCGTACCACATTTATTTTTACGTTGTATCTGAATATTCGGTTTTGAACAACGCACCCGCAAAAATTCTACTGGTGTCGGAAACAACCACCGCTACAGATCTCTGGTACATACATACATATGTACAGTATGTATCTTTAAGAGGTACAATCAGGGTAAATGTAAACATCTTGGGTATTTTTGAAGATTTGTACATAGTACATACTTACATACATAGTTGTTTATGGCCAGGAATAATTACATACATATGTTATATATGTACACTTAAAATGTTTGTCAAAACACTTTTATGACAGTATGAAAACTGAATGTTATTTGTTTTAATTTTGTTTATGTACACATTCTTCTTCAAGAAATTAATTTATTTTATTTAAGAAGTAAGCTTTAAGATACCTACACAAACTATAATTTAAAAAAAGGGCTGATAACTTGCTTTTTATGGCATGAAAACATGAAAACCCGTAAGCAATGAAAAACATTGTTTTGTGGGCTGTACATACATACATATATCGAATAATATATCGAAATTCATCAGAATCAGAAGACATGTTTAGTTTAAATTTATTATTTTAATCTAAACTGGGAAACATACAAGAAATATGTACATATATCATTTGTAAAAACTGAAAGACATTTTTTTTTAACTACAAATAATCGTTTCCAATTATCGTCCTTTACAAACAAATGTACTTTGAAAATATACCCATATGTTTTCAAGTTTATATTTGGCTCTTTAAGTATATATCCAAGTGTACGGCATTGATCAATATTTGTCTATATGTTTCCCAAAGATAGAGAACATCGATAGGACAACATATAGAAAAAAAAAGATTATGCGCATTCCACGGGGAATCCCTTTTAAGGCTTTTTGTAAACTGAGATTACCGATGTGAAGCACCCTAGTCTCGTAAGAACGCATTAAGAACGACTTGCTGCTCGATGTACAAAGTATCTTTATTCTTATATGCTACGGTTCTTAAACTGTACATACATTTATTATACGAACCCGAGCTGATGACCGCTCGAATTTCTTAGCTGAGCTCAGCGAAAATCTTTCGTTTACTGTGTCTTTAACACTGTGGCCATCGTGGGGGGTTTGACAAATCGAGATCCATAGTGCTGAGGCGACTGAAAATGTTTCCTTACGAAGCAGTATGTTTGTGTATTCATGATATTGTATACAGCTTGGCGGTTGGTTCATTGCACATTATCGGTGGCTTTATTTAATTTTGAAATCTTCAGGGCAGCGGACAGCTCTGCTGTCAGGCGCTCGAAGACGTACGTGGCTTATTTCATCCTGAATATTAGATATTCGCAGACATATGTACACAGGTTAACTCCCTAGAAGTAGGCGTCGCAGTCCAGCCAGAGATCGCTAAAAAATAAAGAGAGAGAGAGTCAGTGGGCCGTGTCGGCTGATAAGGCGTATCTGGGGACGTACGGATTGAAAAACGGCGAGCGCATCGGATACACTCGCTTGGGCTTCACCGCGTACTCGACGGTGGGCTCCGGATGCTCGGACTGCTGACGTGGCGTATTCACATACTTGGCCGCTGGCTCTGTGGCCGGATTGTAGTTGGCTGCAGCGACCGCATTGAAGATTTTCGTGCTCCACACCTCCCGTCTCTCCTCCTCGGACGACGATGGCGAGGCGGGACGCTCTGGCGAGGATGGAACCTCGACTGGTGGTGATGCGACTGTGGTGGTAGGTATTATTGTACCGTCAGCAGCAGCTGCGCCGCCACAAATCCCGTGCTTGATCTTCAGGTGCATCAGCAGGAAGGTGCGACGCTTGTACCGCTTCTTGCAGGTGGCGCACTTGAAGTGCTTTTGGGCGGTTTTCCCCAGCTTGTAGGTGGGCGGATCGTCCATTAGGTGGAACCTACTCTCATGGTACCGCACCGATTGCCGTGAACTCAGCTTCTTGCCGCACCACTCGCACTGGAAACGATGCTCGTGCGGAACTTGGCTAGGCTTCTGTGGAATCTCCTTTTGCAGTACAATGGGGAGATGCCTTTGAGTGGACTCCTCTGAGGACTGAGGCTGAGGTTGAGGTGGCTCCACTGGTATATCGTTTTCTTTCGCCTCAATCGGAGGCAGAACTATGCGTTGCACCTCCATTGACGGGGGAATCCTCAGCAGCGATTCGATGGAGAACTTATCCATCGCATTCTTTTCCGGCATCTTGCGTGGCTGCTCCTTTGGTTGATGTCGATCACCGGCTGGCAATGGCTTCTGAAGAACTATCCTTTGAAGCTCCACTAGAGGTTGTTGCCCCACGAAATGAGGCTTACGTTGAAGCTCCATGGGAGGTTGATGTGGCTGTGGAATTGGCCGAATTTTCGGGAAGCCGAACTGATGCTCCATCATTTCCAACGGCGTTTCCGGTATCAAGGGCACTTGCCGATGAACGGGAAACTCTCTTGGCTGTGGCTGGGGTACAGGACAATGTCCTGGGAACTCCAGTGGCGATTGTACCCCCATTTGTTGATGCATTTGCATAGGAAACTGCATTGGTGGCTGACCCATCATCAGAGGCTTAGAAAGAGCCATGGGAAACGCCATGGGGGGTGGTTGAATGGGACCCGGAATCGATACCATGGGCGGCGGCGGCTGCTGCTGCTGCTGCTGCTGTTGGGGAAACTCCATGGGCAATATATATGGCCCGGCTGGTTGAACCATTGGCGGCTGTCCGTTGTGTTGCGGGTAATGTTGAAACATGGGCTGAGTGGGCGGCTCCTGGGACGCCTGCTCGCGGGCCATGTGCCAAGCATAGATCTCCGCCGCGTGCTGGGTCAAGTGCTCCTTGAAGGTTTCGATATCGTTAAAGGGCTGCTTGCACAGATAGCACGGGATGCAGAGAACGAATCCCGGAGGAACGTTCAGCTGCCCGTTGCGGGTCAGTAGATCCGTGACCAGAGGCATCTCTGCCGCCTGATTGGATGGCCAGCCTTCGTCCGAGGGCGACTGGGGCGGTGTGGCCAGCGCCGACGGGATCTGCGTGTACATCCTGCGCGGATCCAAAAAAGATGCCATGGACTTCGGTGCCGATAATCGCACGTCACTGTCGCTATTCGCCGGATGTACCGCCCCTGCTGCGCCCTTTGCTTTTGCGTGAATATTGGCAACTGTGCGGTGCTGTCGTATTGGATCCCAAAGCTCAATAACTCACCATTATATTAGCTATGTCCTTTTTATACATATTTATGTTTATTCACAAAAAGAAATATCCAAAAAGACTCGATTTTCGCCCAGGAGCACAAAATATAACGAGGTCGCATGCCCGGAGATTGGAAGACGAGTGAACTGCCGTTGCCCGGTCCCGTTTGGTTTTATACGCCAACTGTAAGTGCGACCGCGACGACCAACTCTATTCGCTTGGGCGGGAAAGAGAGAGCTAGCGTATGCTTATCTCTTCTTTATTTATTTCTCTTCTTTAGTTTCTGTTTATTTCTTCGATCCTTTTTTTTCTCCTTTTTCTAACAATCGTGTATGTGTGTGTGGGTCGCTATTGCTGCTTACTCTGCGACTTCCAACACGCGACTGGAAATATAATTGAGTTTTTATTTGGATTAATCTGCTCGCCTTGGGAGATAAGACGGGATTAAATAGGCTTGTTTGTGTTCTTCCAGCTATTAGCAGCAGGCTCCTCAAAATATCTTTCGAGTGCTGAGCGAGCGCAGCTTTCGCAGATAGGATGTGAACCGCGATTAAACAATCATTACATTTTCTTATACTAATTCGTCATGACAGATTGCAAATGTATGTATGTACATATTGTATATGTATGTGTATAAATTTGTTATAAAACATACATACATACTTCGCACTCTTCAAAAGTACTGATTTTTTTCAAGCCAGATCTTTAAAGGATCTCCAACCGTATTTGTTTTTAATCAACCTAACTAGACGAATCAATCTAGCCATGCCCGTGTCTCCTTCTGTCCGTCCGTTACTATACATATGTACATCCATCATAGAATTCTACTTATTTCATATTTTCTATCTATGTATGTACCTACTTATGTATGTAAGTCTAAACGGGCCATATCGGACGACTATATCTTAAAGGACTATAACTAATAAATATAAGATATATATATATATAACTATAAAAATATTATAGTTTAATTTAGTTAAAATTCTGATTTTAACTTGGTTTAAGTATTATGTGAAGAGTTTCTAAAGTTGCGAGTTAACCACATTTCATCTTAGATATTGTTTTTCTTTGAATTATTTTGTTTATGTTTTTCACTATTTAGTTTAGTACACTCAATTTTATAATAATACATTTAAATATACATATAAAAAAATTGTATTTTTGATTGCTAAATTAAAAAATCTATTGCATTTTTAGTGTATAAACAATTTTTTTAACTTACTAATGAAAATAAAAAGAAGACTATCTGCAAAGTATCATTCAGATAGCTCAAAAACTGAGAGACTCTTTGCATATAAAGTGATAGACATTATATCGATATATGTATATCGACTTGAATGTTAATGCTGCTCAAGACCATATTATGTATGTATGTACATATGTTCGGAAATAACTCCTTTACTGCGTTAATACCCTTCAAGGGTATAAAAAGGATATTTTATGACCTGTCTTTTTTAGGATTTCGGGAAAAAACAGGTAACAGGTAAATCTTGAAGAGGACACATTTTTAAAGTCACAAAAAGTCGTAAACATGTCATTAGAAAAAAACGAAGAAAAGAATACCCGATCGTACGTGTCTTAATGGGGGCTCTCTGAGAGAGTGTGAAAAAAATAATAGACTCTTCTTCACTGCGCAAGTCAATTTTCAGTCTGTCCCTTTAAAGGATCCAGTATCTTGGGCATGGACACTTTGTGACTTGGCGCCGAATAATACAAGGATATGCAGGAAATAGCCCAGTTTTTAACGAAGGCTCGCTGTAGAAATCAAATGTCCTTTCTCCCGTCGGTCTCCTTATTCTGCGCCATTTCGTTTGCTCCATTTGGGTGACCTTGAAAGGCTGTTGTTAGGCTTAAAATAGCTGTAGCTCTAATCGCCCATCCGGGGCAGCCGGACTGGACTCTCAAAAAGCAATTAATTCTACATTAAAAACGTCTTATCTCCCTCCCCATCCCAGGCGAGCTAAATGATATTTTAAATTTTAAAATATGAAAACTGCGCCTCTTATCAGCTTCTGAGTTCGGGAAATAAAACAGAGGATGCTTCCTTACAAGTTTATACTTTAGTGTATACATTTTATTGCCCCAGAATTGATTAATTAATTGCTAAACACATCGTTAATTTCGAACCAAAAATTTTGATTGTTTGCAGTCTTTCTTTTCGCATTCGCATTCGATTTGGGATAAACAGAAGAAAACACAAACTCTATAATTGATTAATGCTGTTTTGCAGATTAATTATTTAAAAATAATAGTTACACTGTAATATTCAGTAGTTGCTGAGGGTGCACACGCATTGTTTCTTCCAATTTGTTACTCGACTAACTAACTAAGAGTAGGATTAAAAGTAAAGTATGTATAGTAAAAACTACGGCGTTATACTTAGACTGATTATACAGACTATGCACTTATACAATGGCCGGCGCTTAGCTATATTTACAATTCATATTTAAAGTTTATGTATATATTTAAATATCCCAACGGCAGGCAGGCAGAACTCGCACTCGATGCCTGAGATAATATCTATTTACATTATCGGATCTGAGGGAGCACTTCATCCTGCCTGAATGAAACCTAAAATACCAGAACTAGAGCTAACTGCGAGCCAGGGCTAGTGTCCTGGCGATCGTCCTGGCCACCAGCCCCAGCCCGCTTACAAGTAAAAGGTAAATGATCTCTGTAATGTTATGACTTGGTGTGTGCCTGTGAGGGTGTGTAGCAAATCTATCTACAAATCGGTGTGGCGGTGTGTAGGCGGCTGTCCTTCCGATCCTTCCCAATAGGAACATGAATTATCTACTAGCCGATGCTGCGGTGTGTGTGTGTGTGCGGTGAGTGCGAGTGAGCGTTAATTTAAATTAAAGATGGTTTTCAGTCAGTATCAGTTCACCCAGCGCCCCGTCATAGCTCTGAGTGCGCAGCATAACTTCTAGGATCGGCCGGTATTATGCATTTGCCGCCTGCTGCTGTTGAGCCATGGATTCCTCTGAAATATGCAAACAAAATACTAATTAGTTGGGGAATGAACCTGAACAACAAAAGAACATAGGAAACATATATAGCAATGAAGAACAGAGAACAATGTTAGGGTCAAGCCGCTGGGGTTATTTGTATGAAACGCACGCAGGAACAGGAAGCACAGAAGAACCCAAGAACGTGACACAATTTTGAGCATTCCACCTACCGGGAACTGGTGAGCCAAAAAGATATTCATTCAGTTTTCACTTTTTAAGTTTTTGTATCTGCGTTCAGATTCGTGCGTACGAGCAATCGCCCAGAGCGATATCAGTGCACATGACCAGGCAGTCGGAGTTGAGGGACTCAACGTCCTTCAGCCCTCCGCTGCCCGGGGCACTTGAAGATCGCAACTGGTTTTCCTGGTTGCCTGCCAAGATCAAGACGGAAAAGAAGTGAGCCAAGGTGTGACAGATACAAGAGACCATCCCTCTGATCAAAGGGGAACCCGTAAGTGACTTTGTGTCTATCTGGTTACCCTTAGTTTTACTACCACCTAAGGGATACTTCGGGCATTTCTCTAATTGCCTGCCTAAGGATCTTAATCTTAACTTTAACTCCAGTTTTATTATCATTACATTCTTCGCACCTGGCCTAGCTCAGTTGAAAGTGACATTAATTAAAATGTGTAGATCCTTTTAGCCAATAAACCCACTTAATTACAGCGTATTTAATAAAAGTAAAATTCGATTACTCATAATCCTTAGATTTCTATCTAAAATCCAGCACATTTTCGATCAGTAAACGGATACACAGATATAAAGATAGATAGAAGAAGGGCTCTACCTATGATTGAGACCTACCTTGAGATCCTCGCGTGGCATTGTACTTGTCCTTGATGATGAAGCAAGCTGTGATCATGAAGAAGATTCCGCCCAGGACCTCCACAAAGCTGGTGGAGAACAAAGCATACTGCAAACCCTCGAATTTCTCCGCATCCGTGTACTGGAAGAGGAAAATATAGATATAGAGAACGATTTAATAAAGAAATCAATGTGATATGAATAATTAAATCCCACTTCGAAAGCTGTATAACAATAATAAATTTATATTTACCTCTTCGGTAACCGCTGAAGATCGCACGGATTCAATGATGCCGCTAGCGGTGTTACTGATCACAGATGTGGCATTCATCAGCGCGGTCTCCGCCACTTGGGACATGCTCTGCATTTCGGTGGTCAGTCCGGAGTCACTGGGATTCTTTTGCAGATGCTTCATAATGGCCTCGGATATCTAAGAGTATTTATATAATTATTATAACTTATAATTATATGGCATTTTTATCGATTACTTACCGCTCCCACCAAATAAGGACTGCCGGCATCGCCGAGCGCATGCGATATAAGAATCTGGAAGGCTTCAGCCGTGGATCGACGGGTCGGTACCACCACATACTGTTTAATAAAAAAGAAATGGGTTAATTTATGCCAAATAATACAACATGCAAGCGTAAAAAGTGCAACAGCAAAGCAAAATTGAAAAGCGGCGCCACCACCGATTATCAAGCTACGACTATCGATTACTCCCAGCAACCGATACCTTCCTTTGGCGCTTCTCCAGGGAATAGTTAATCCCTTAAGATGACGCCTCCAGAAAGTAGTCTACATTTATTATGTGTTTTTTATCAATTAATCAACATAAAAAATAAAAATAAAAAATGCCAGTGTGAGCTTGTTTAGGTGTAGGTGTAGGTGTGTACTTGAGTGTAGGTGTGTGCCTGTAGCCTATTCAAATTCGCCAAAAGCTCGCCAAAGATGGAGCCACCAAAGAATTTAGGGACAAGCAAAGAACCGTTCCCCCGAAAAAGAAAAGTCAACACAGCATCGGGTTCGTGTCCAAGCCCAAGTGGGAATAGCTGGCGGCAGCGAGCCTGCCTGGGAACAGTTTAGCGGCGGCAACGACGGAACCTTGTTTTTCAAGTTACATTTTTTGGCTTTGTTTCTCTTGGGGTTTTCTCTAAATTAAATGTGCCAATATGTTGCTGAACTACTGAACTCTTAAGGCCACACATTAAGTTTTTACTGTTATAACTACAGGTGATTTGATGGGTGTTGTGCGTGTGTGTGTACTTGTTTTGTGGGGCAGAATTACGCAAAGCATTTATGATATTACATAGCAGGGCAGGGCAAGCCTTTATACCATATTTCCCAATAGCCTAGGTCATCCCATACCAACTAATAAAACGCCCGATAAAGGCTATCTCTAATCACAGTCGCTTATCGCCGGCCAGCAATTAATATAGCGCCATATAGTGCTCCTGCGATCCCTCCCTTTCTTTTTCGGGTTAGATAATCGCCCGTCGAAGTACGATTTCTTATTTCTGTCACGGAATCGCTTTTTGCAATGGCAAAACCGCACAAATGGCAACAGAAAAAATAGAAGCACACGCAAATCAAGTGCGTGGTAAAAGCAAAAGCAGAAAAATAAGAACCAAAAGAGGCGACAACAAAATAAAATAAAACAAAGCCAGAGGGTAATGCATTGGCCGGCGACTACGTCTATACTAAACTATAATGTGTACCGTCTGACGTACTGCCAATTTTAGAACATGCCACCGAGTTACGTAGGCGGGAGAAGGAACTACATACGTCCACGGAATGGATTATATGTCATATGCATTATCTAGCGCACATTAGAGCTGTTCTATATCCATTCAGGGCATATATATGTACTTACATTTATTATCTACAGTCTTGGTTATTTTTGAGTTCATTATGTGATATTGCATCTATGACTGCATTTTATTCAGCCTTCTACATCTATTCATGTGTTACATATCTTATCTGGAGGGTCTAGCTCTGTCTTAGCAGTTTGAAATGGTGATATTGCATCACCAAGTGCATTGATACGATATTTATCTTATCTAGAGGGTTTAAGCAAGTGCTTTATAATTGCATCACAGGAATAAGGTCACTTGTTTAAACTGGGTTATAGCTTCCTATAAAGCAGTGGCCTGCACGGTTTTGTCTCGAATTTCTCTGCTGACGCTCTGTCGACACACGCATGCTATCAAAATTTGAGCAACCCTTTCGGCAAATTAAAGCAAAGCATTAGTGATGTTGTATTGTCATGTTGTAGCTATTGTATTGTTTTTAGCGTTAAATAGCTATATTGCTTGATATTTTGTGTTCTCATCTCTAAGCAATTCTTTCGATTTCTCACAAACAATATAAAGGTATTGCTTTACCAAGTAAAGGGGCATTATGTATTTGATTTTTAAAATTTTCGCAGATTATAAAATAGAATTGTAAATGGGTTCATAATGGGTGGTAGAGATATATCTTATAGATATATATTATATCTCTCTTATATTTATCTTATATCTTCTATTTCTCTCTCTCTTAAGATCTTTAAAGATTGTTATCTTACTTCAAAGAATGCTTCTTGGGAATCCGACTAGTTATGAAGCTCTTATGTCAGTTATTCGATTAAGGACTTTTGTGAATTTCAAATATTTAACAACTTCAACTATTCAAAGGTAGTATTATTATCAAGTCAGTTCGTGTAAGAAAAAAAAAATAGTAACACATCATGAACAATCAGTTTTAAGGTCATATCGCTACCGTATTATATTTTTCGATTTGATAAGAGTTTTTCAAGTTTCAGTTTCTCAAGATTCAAAACAAAATCCGTCAGACTTTGTCATGAATCACTAGCCTCTTCGCCCTCCTCCTACCAAGGGCTTATCTGCCCAAAGCGGACAAACGTGACGCCCCGCAAAAAGATAACCCTCGTGAATCCAATATAAGTATGAATATTTCGACACCTTGAGCTAGTGACTGAATATGGGAACTTGAGCTTTAATGGGGTTATGTTTATACGAAACCGTCTGGGGGGTTGAGTGTCGAAATTTTTGGCACGCTGCAAGGGTTTTTTGGGGGTTGGACACTCCCCTTGTTCCCGGAACGGAGGGATGAAAGTTACATCGACTAGTTGAAGCTCTAAATAAATTACATTTACAAGAAAAAGTAATAAAATGATATGAGAGTCATCTGCCCCCCCTGGGGGAGTACAAGCAAATTGTAAGTAATGATTAAAGAGGCGTATCTGTGAAGTTTTAGAACCTTAAGGCAGCTGGGAGAAAGGAAGTTGCACTTTAAGTACCAACTGCCTGGAAGTTCTGACCAAAAACCACTCCCAAAATTAAGTTAAAAAAACAACCACAACATGGAGTATCGGATGACCACCACCAGTGGGAGATGCGGGTAAGAACAACACAAGAATTAAAGGTTAGATTGCGGGTGCAGGATGTGTGTGTGTAGGGTATAGTGTGTCTCTGGTTTTGTGCAGAGTGTAGTGTGTGTACTCGTTATAACAGTAAAAAGTTAATGCTTAAACTAGGATTTCGGTGTGTTTAATTTACAGTCAACGTTTACGATATATAGGTATACTCAAAACAATACGTGGGTGCAAAGGTTACAAAGCATAATTAAGTAGAACTCAGCGCAACTTGGCTTACCAGCAGAATGTCCGCAACAATAGCCCAATTCAAATTTAAAGCTAACTGCCCGAAAAAGATGAGCGTATAGGTTCCCGCCGTATTACTGTTCACCAGCAGACAGCCTCCCGTCAGCAGTGGAGCACTCAGAAGCAGGCCGAAGGCGCAGATAACCGGATCCGCTGTGGGATACCGTTTGATCATGAACGTGGACATGAACGAACCCAACGGCACGCCCAGCAGACCGGCCACCATGGTGATTAATCCAAACTTGAACGCAACGCTGATTTGAAATTTCCAAAGGGGATGGAGGAACACATTCGGTTAGTTAATGCCAAAAAGCTTAGGGTAACCCGCGACCTGCAATGCAACATATCCGATCGTTCTGATAATAGATCAGAATCAGCAAATAGGTTGCCTTGCAGGCCGGGGTTATAACAAAATTTAACGAGCTTTGGGGTTAGGGCGAGACTTTTGGGGGCTTAAACAAGACAGAGAACGAACGATTGTCGCATTGGTTCGATGAGTAAGCTATCGATAATCGATTGGCTGTGGCTTTGGCTTTTGCTGCTGCGTCTGATTCTTAATCTCTGACTTCGTCTTCATCTTACCAGCAGAATATCGGCCACAATGGACCAGCACAGGTTAAGCGCCACCTGGGCCACGAAAACGAAGAAAAAGCAGAGCATCTCGGGGCTCGTATTGGAAACGATGAGAGCAGCAAACACCATGGGTGCCGATACGAATAGTCCTCCCGCACAGATGTACGGATCACAGTTCTCGAAGTGTCCTCGCAATCGCTGGGCAAGCAGGGAACCCATGGGCACTCCAATGAGGCCCGCCAACATGGCCACAATACCGAACTTGTACGAGATGCTTGACGACGACAGATCATAAAACCATAGTAAGGCGCACAGTTCGATCGTTTCGGGAATCAATTAAGGGGTCGGGGTTCAGGGGAGGCATTAAGTCCCATTTTCACGAACTGAATTCAAGGTTGAGTGAACAATTTAAAGCTTTACAATTTCAAAAGAATCACCTAAATGTTCTTAGAGGACTTTTGGTTTACAATTTTTCAGCTGGAGCTGATAATCTCTCCTCAGTTCGTGAAAATGCGACTTGGGGCAACCAGTACTGGCACACTTACTCGTCCTGGTCGAGATTCTCATTGCCGGGCTGCATCTTCAGGCCTAGATAGATGAAGGAAGGTCCCCACCAGGCTAACGCACCGGCCACAAACGCCACGCACGTAAAGCCCGCCGTGGAGAGCATGAAGGAGCGATTCTTGAGCAGCGCCTTAATGTCCTGCTTGTAGGTAGTGGCCTCCAGGTTGTGCGATCCCTCGCTGTGACCCCGCTCCGGATCCTTGATGAGTATTATAAGGAAGACAGCGACAACGCCCAGAATGGGAGTGACCCTCAGGGCCCAGCGCCAGTTGTTGGCCAGGTGAGCCGTCTTGGATCCCACGATATATCTGCAAAAGAAGAGATGGAGGGTCAGGCGATGATTGACTCTTTGCTCCGGGCCTGCATTGGCGGGCAATTGTGCGTTGCATAAATGCCAATCAACCCCCCCAATTGACCCAGCACTCCCCTAATTGAATTAGAGGCGCCGTCAATTGCGGCATTCCGAAAGAAAATCAATTTTAATTCCCCGGAGCGAAGTCACGTGACTCTTCTCACGCTTCCCCGGCCGCGCTGATTAGCATCCAAGGAGTGTCAGGCCTCACACTTTGGCCCCATCGGCTGTTGCCAGCGATTGATAAGACAAAGTTGCAGACTCAGAATCAGACGCCAGATAAGAGGCATCTCCCGGATGCTTTACTGATCACCGATCTGAACATTGATCCCCAGACCACGATGCCTTGCTCAACTTACCCCAGACCGGAACCCACGGGAATGGCAAAGTAGAACAGGGCCAGCATCCTGGAGCGCATGTCGTGGATGAACAGATCCGAGATGATCGTCGGCGCGATCGTACTGTACGAGGCCTCGCCGATCCCCACCAGCGCCCGGAAGGTGATGAACCAACCGAACTGCTGCATGTACGATCCCAGCAGTGTCGTGGTGCTCCACAGGCCCACCCCGACCGCCATGATCCAGGGGCGGGAGTAGCGATCGCCCAAATACCCAAAGATCGGGGCGCACACCATGTACGAGATAACGAACACGGTCTGCAGAAGGCCGGCTTTGTCATTTCCAATACTAAAATCTTTAGTTACGTCGGGCAGGACTCCTGGAAAAAATAGGGATGTACATATATGGATTAGATCAGGTAAAATATAATTTGTTAGTAAATAGGATAAAAAACACAACTAAAGAAGCCTTTAATGCAACTAAAAGCACGAAATTAGGCACGAAACACGGTATAAATCGTTATTTTAACATTGCAATATATTGCGGTACATTTATATGAACTACGATAAATCGATATTTGATATCGATAATCAAAGAATATAATCAAAGAAAGATACAAATACATTAAGGAACTTATTTATTTAACGATATTGAAACAGAGAAATATAATAAAAAAAAATTAAATAAGAAGGATATTATTCGATAAATTCGATATTCGATATATTATCGTTACATGCTTTTAGATAATTAAATTTATAGTGTACGATATTTTTGATATGTTACTAGCGCTATATTTTTTGCCATCGGACTTTTCCTGTCGATATTACATCCCTTCTCCAAAGTGCACCATTTAGCTTAAATCAAATACATTTCCTGACAATTTTGGTGATTGCCCAAATATACTCATTAAAAAAAGTAATACTGTGAAAATGGGCCAGATAATAGCCTAGCCCACTAATATTATGTTTGTTTTTATTTTTATTCGTGAATATGCGGAATGCGCGTGATGTGTTGGGTGATATATGTTCATATGTATGTATTATCAGCCCATCCCCAGTGGGGGACTTGCTAATTGCCCAAATAAAAAAATGGTTAATACCAGTCTGCCAATATTCGAGTGTCTTTTACGTAAGCCCGTATTTATGGGGTCGTTGGGGGGAGTTGTCTCTATAATTAGCACTCCGCACACACAAACACACGCCAGGCGTGGAAGCTCTGGATGACTGAGGAAAAATTCCGGATATATGCACAGTGTTTATGGCTCATCATATTTTGCAAAAATAGCTAGTTAATTAACCCATTCATATCTATTAAATAGCAGCATAGACTAAGAGATAACTAGAATTGGCGTGTATTGATAATACTACTAAAATTAATATAATATCTTGGGCTTTTCTTTTTCAAATGCTTCAACAGTCGATAGCTGACCATCGATAAACGATAGCAGTCGCCCTTAAGAGCTGTTGCATCTCCAGCGCCTCATCGATAGGCATCCGCTGCAATCTGTGTCATGATTTGAATTTGAATTTTTGCGATCATCGCGATCACCTTCGCAGACATTTTCTCAGCTATTTCCTGCACGTCTTCACCTCATCGTTTAAAAATTCATTAACAAACGGATGTGCAACTTGGAGAATTAATGGCCAAAACGACCTCATCGTCAATAATAACGGTTTGTTCGCCGTCTAGCGCTACTTCCTACATTCTACATGCAGCTCTGACAAAATGGGAGCTTTTAAGCGCCGTCTCGTCCCAAAGTCTGGGTCTTTCTTCGTACATTGGCCCCTGCCAAAACATTAACAAAAACAAAAACTAGAAAAATACCAACTTAAAGTGCTTGAGCACCCGAAAATAAACAACGGCCCACAAATTAAGTAGGCGAGAGGGAAACGGCGGGCAGGGTGGCCCCGCAGAGTGGAGCAAAGAGAGAGTGAGAGCCAGATCAAAAGCCGGCAAATGCAGCAAAAGCAACAAAAACGTACAGAAAGCTCAACAAGTTGTACCGCAAAGCGAGAGAGAGCTCTCCGGAGAGCCGATCCCCCACGAACACAGCCGAAGCGAAGCGAGACGTGGCACGAAGTGTGCTGCCAGCAGTGAATCAGCGTTTGCTTTTTAATTATTCCGTTTTCTGGGTCTTTTTGCTCATTTCGCTTTTGAGAAATTTATCGTACGATGTTTTCGACCAATCAGCGCGTTTGTTTGCCTTGCCCAGTGACGTAACGGTTGGAGGACGCCACGCGATAAGTGCGCGTGTGTGTGTGCGCTGCATTGCGATTGTGGGCTGGTTTGGGTGAGGCATCATGCTGGCGAGCCTGTGTGTGTGTGTGTGTGTTTATAAATATTGCTATCTGGTTCCGCCGCGCAAGGAATTCCGATTGTTTATGGGCATTCTTGGCCCCCAGCGTCAAAAAGACATCTATGGGGCTATACTCTATGGATACCCTCCACTTGCAGGGGAGTTCCGTCAACGTAGGAACCCAGCATTTTGTACATATTTGTATTTTCTTTTAGCCGGTTGCCGCAATTCTAGAACCTGTTTGCCGCTCTCTCGCTCTCAATTTCTCTCGCCTTGTTCTCTCTTTGGTTTCGGGCACATGACAGTGCGATTCACAGTTGTAGGGGCGAAATCAGCTGATATAGGAATGATTTATGTTAAGACTTCAACTTAAAAGTGTGATATCAACAAGTCTTATTTCTCTGAGAGACATTTTTGGTTCACAACAAAAGTTAAGTGGTAATAAAATATTTATTTTCAAGTTCAGTCTTATGAGCTTGATCTTTAAACCCAATAGCTAATTAGCTTTTGTCAGCCTTTACCTTTACCTTTAAAATAGAGCAAAATAAAATAACAATTTCTTAAATAATGTCTAAAAAGATATATGTATGTACATATATATTTCATGGGATTCCGTTAATTCAAAAACTAACTAAAAAAAACAATACATTGTTGCATTTTGTTTTTTTTTCAGTCTTGAAAGGTTAAGTAAACAAATAATTAAAAACAAAGACAAATGTTTATTATTTCTTTAGGGGCCTTACACTCCCACAACGCACTGTACTCCCCTCGCTGAGAGGAAACTTCAGAACGTTGCTACGCTGAGAAATAGCCAATATTTATAACCGGGCAACTGCAAAAGGGGAAAAACAACAAAGCCCGTTCTGAGACTCATTACCATGAATGAAAAAGTTGCTTCTGGCCGAAAGTGACACTAACTGAACCGACTGTTCTCAGTCTGGGATAACACTCTGTATCTCAGTTGCGTCTGGCGGCGTTGGCCTTGAAATATCGCGCGATCCGAGTGCGATGTGCAAGCTTTAAAATCGGACGATGATTATATATCTCCGACCGGAGACCAGAGGCTGTGGCTGTGTGACTTTCGCTTTGGAATGCGCCGAGTTATTTGAATGCCGAGCGAGCGAGCACTGGGAATTGTTTCGGGGGGAAAACTTTCTTTTGGTGGCGCCATGTGGAAATCAATTGTGAAAGCCATTGGCCAGCAGCAGCAGCAGCAGCTCCAGACATTCCCTACCCCAACCTTTGTTTACTATTCCTCGCTTCGCCATGGCATTTTCCTCTAGTTAATTCAATTTGTTTGAGCAGAAAGCAACGCCTGCCATTTGCGTAGGTCGTTGACACAGAAATGCATGCCAGATATATGCGGAATAAGGTATGTATGTATGTTAAATGGAACAAATTAGAAGCAAAGTTGAGCTAAAATTACCATTTAATGACATGCAATGTACTGAGCTTCTCAATATTCTCAATTCAGAGTTAAGCCTGCATTTGTTGCATTCAAGGGACATATTCGGTTTAATACAGACTTAATACAAACACGAGACTGCAAATTTCGCTGCCCGAGCTCTGCTCACACCAACAGTGTAGGTTTTCCTATGCCTTTGGCAAAGACAGCACGGTCTTACTCCAAGAAATGACGGTCTAACGTCTCAATGTATGCGTGTGGGCAGCACTGCTTTAAATTAAAGGTCTTAGCAATTATACAACATTATGTTTTTATATATACTAAATAAATACTAACTCTGTGGCATAAAATACAACCTAATTCTACTAATATAATAATTAATAACATCAGAGCCCGAATATTAAATACATAACACCCATACTAGCTCTCACTATCTCCACAATAGAAACTATTAATGTAATCTACAAATTTGTAAAATCAATCAACTTTTGATTTCAAATTTAAAGTTGAAAATTAAACAATAATACCCAGAGTCGCAGATATCAGTCGCCAGCACTCCTATGTAAATGAAAACCTCATCGACTTTATATTATATCTGATCTTTATAAATACGGAAAAAACCTTTTCTTAAAGATTAACAAAAATTTGTATCTTTGCTACTCAAAATATTGTCTTTTCATGTATTTTCTATGTTTTTTAAGTGCGAAAAATATTAACTTTCCTAATTTCTATAACTTTACTTATATCTTTTCATTTTTCTTAATCTTTCCATTATATCTTGTGCAGTTACTCGTTGGAAATTACACTTTTTAAGTTACCCGCAAAATGACACTACATTTTTGGTATAAAAGCAAGTCCAAGGGTATTGGCCATTTCGGTGTGTCAAGGCTGAGCATATTTTATTTGTATCTCTGCTGTTTATTATTTCTTTCTTTCAGCTGTGTGTGATGGCAACAAAATGGAAAGTTTTTTCGTGGATCTCTCAATAATTTTGGTTGAGAAAACATTTCAAGCGGAAATAAAAGCAAACTCAGCGACTCTTAGCAAATGCAAAATATGCACAAAAGCCAAGTCAACAGCATTAAGCGAGGAAGGCACATAATGTGATTACATTTGGGTTGCCAAACACGATCGAACAAAGGCCAAAACACAGAGATACACTATCTCTAGCGAATAAAGTCTGTTTTCGATCAATGGACATATAGACACAATTATTCAGATCTCTCGTTTTGGAAGGGGGCCAAGAAAATTACGTCGAGAGCACAGAGCAGAACGGAATCTTCACGGTATATATAGTATAATACGCCTTCTTCATTCAGGCCACATACATATCTTTCTATCTGCTGACCAAAATAACTAAGCTTCGCCGTTCAAAGTTCGCTGGCAATTTACTGTCAACAATAATGGCCCAGAATAACAGCAGAGATCCATCCCCCCCTGATCATGAATGAAGAGGGCCTCATGGCATATGGTAGTATAACATCAGGCCACCGTCAGCAAAAGCTAAAAAAAGGAAGGAAAAAAAAACTATGCCAAAATTGAAAATTCAGCAAAGTCGGAGGTCGAAGCCAAAGGCCAAGACGCACTTAAACTTGTAATGATATGCGTGATATTTGGGTGGCCAGACATCGGGCGATACGACAGCGACTGCGCTGTAATACTATATATGCGACACACGAGCTGGAGATGGAACTGTAAACGTGGCGACTATATGTCGAAATTCCCCTGAAAAAAGAAACCACCACCTGGCCAAAAGCAAAACAAAACAATATTGGCAAAGGCAATCTAATCAGGGCCGAAAAGAAGTACCATTGCCAGTCACACGTGTCGTCCGTTCCCACCTGTGTGTGTTCCAATGCAATTTACCTGTGCACCGAGTCTTTTGACTCTAGTTTCAGCCACTTCATGATAAGACCTTAAAGTTGGCAAAGTGATGATTGCCACTGGAAACCTTGAGGGCAAATTGTTTATTTTAGTTTTCATTCTGTCTGGCATGGCCGTAAGCGAAAATTCTCAAAATAAACACAAGTTTTCCACAATTAATTAGACGCACATGGGTAATTATGAATTTTTCGTGTGCGGCCCTGAGGGAAACACAAGCGAATTTAAATTGAAATCCAAAGAAATCCAGGCGGGTCTGATTCACTGTTATCGCCCTTTTTTCTGTGAGTAATTCCCTTTCCTGTCCGATTAAAACTCGTATGATGCCTCTTGGACGCTTGCCGTTTTGTATTTCGCTAATTAAAGGCTTAAAGAAAGTGCCCATAATTGATTTCTAATTGAGTAGAATCTTACACAGGATCATATGACATGCCGTCACCCATTATCATAGTAAAATATTCGCTGGCTGGTCAAATGGATCTTCGATTACCTAATATCGCGGACTAAAGGTTACCAACGTCACAAGTGCGCAAAGAACTTGATTAATTAAATAGTATATAATTATCTTTATTAAGGTTTAGGCATGCAAACTAGCTGTGGCAGGTGTTTAACTGCATTTAGAGAGAGTTTTTTTCCACCATGTAATCGTGGCGAGCAAAAAAGTTTCCATTTAATTTACACTGCGGCTATAGGTAACGGAATGTGATCCAACCAGATACAATCTGAAGTGCACTTCTCCATTTCTAGATAGGAAAACCTAGGGGAGTACCCCGACTTTATATAAAGTGTCCAATTGAAGAAGCCCGCATTTACGAGAAACTCAACGCACGAGGCAAAGCATTTCTCTGCTAATGCCATTAATAAATAAACACTAATCAAATGGGAATTGGAGTCACTTGAAGTGGGTTTATTTATAGGCCATAACATGCGATTACCCGGTAATTGTCACGCGGGCGGGTCCCACTGATCAGCGATCGCCGGAGCCGGAGCCGAAACCGAACCCGGAGCCCCCCTAAGCTCAGCAGGCAACAGGTCAGGTGCTGGCTTCGCTGCTCTACTATTATTACGTTTTTATCGCATTAAAGTGCGGCGAATATTCGCGAAATGGGCTTGATTGATTGCCCACCCAGTAGTACCAAGTTGTACTCAGTGGAAATGTCCCGAGTTTGGTGCACAAAAAAAAAAAAACAAAAAAAGGGAGGAAGCGGATTCCTTTATCGGCGCATTAGCAAGCGATAAAATAATTTCACCCGCATGTCGTATGTGTCTCTGTTTGAATATTTTTGGATCGCGTGATTCAATTGTAAAGGCCGCTTAGTCATTCAATATAGTCAGCTAAATACTACGTTTATATATACGAAATCTTTGTGGTAAACAATACATCTCGCTACGTAAGCGTGGATGATGAGGCCGACCAAGTCACAACAACTACAACTGATTACTGTTTTTGTATACAAATTTAAAGGGAAAACAAGTTGAGGAAGAACTGATAGTTTAGTAAAATATTTATTTTTAGTTTTATTTACTGTCTTTAGGCAAAATTTGTGGGTATTTCATTATTTTTATCAGATCCCTTGATATAATGATACAAGGTAGTTTTCTCGACCAAATCTGGTACCTTTATCATCATAACAATGAGTGCAAGGTCTAGTAAGTGTGAGCGAGATGAAAACATGGTGTGTTAATTAACCCTTAGATGGGGCCTAAGTTTATAAGTTGCCTTTTATAATAAAAAGAGCTGACGTTTCTTTATAATTTCATTTCGAATCATTTTAAATTTGAAATGTGTTGTTTAATTGATCATAAATCTAAAATATATTCTAATCTTGAAAATATAACTTTTTAAAGCTACAATACTAAGTTTAAGCTATTCTTATTAAAGTTTCTTGTATATTTTTTGTTGTTTTAAAAGTAACATTAACAAAAATTAAAAATCATGATTAGAACCTTGCCATCTTATAGTTTCCCAAGTATTTTTTAGATCTAAAGACAAAGATTTTTGTTTTATTAAAGAATACATTATTTTCAATTATTTTTTCTGCTGGTACTCATTAAATTATCCTAATTTTCTCTGTTTGCTTTTATCATTCTAATCTAAGCCATCGTTTTCTCTAATGTCAACACATTTGGTTATCTAAGGCGGAAACAGACCCACTTGACGTCAGAGTTGGAGAGCTCTTTCCCATCCATTATCTCCGAGTTACATTATCTCTAAAGCAATGCGGGTGCACCTCCAAAGGGAGGTTATCTATATAATCAATATAACTAAAAACAGGGGAATCCCGGAGAAGTAGCTCGTTCTTTATTCCTCTTATTGTTTTGGTAGGATTTTTTTAAAAGAGAAACTTTCAAGAACAACACTAACGATTTTTTTGTCACTTTTTGATTTGGAGCTCTCAACATCGGGATTTTAGCGCCCAACCATGACCTAGGACTTGAGGAGGACTTACCGGCGATCGTGAAGCGATCCATGTAGTTGATGAGGTTAACAAAGCAGAGCACCGTCACCGTGAACCATTGGGACCGGCCGACGGAGGTAAGGCGCGTGGGAACGGCAGACTGGAGTCCCGGTATGTTGGGGTCACCGCCGTACTGGTGGGGTCGCAGGCGGTGCCGCTCCTCCTCCATGCTGTCGGAATCTGAAGGCATCAGCTGCTGTGACGAGTATGTCGCAGGCAATCCAATGGGCGAAAGATTTGCCAGATTGGCCACATCCTCCCGGCTACTGCCGTTGCTGCTGCCGCTGCTGCTGCTCTGGACCATCGCAGGATTATCCATGGCTGCCGCTGTGGGTAGCGGTTGGTAGGAGGGTTTCTGGTGTTTCAGCGACATTCACCCGACGATCCTCTTCTCGCGCCCTCTTCTTTGGTTCAAAATTCGCGGAAGATCTTAATAATGGCAACGCGGCAAATATTATTTGCACACTCCCTCTCTCTCTGCCACTCTCTACGAGTCTCTTTCACAAACACACACTTGGCGCGCACACACACACACGCTTACAAAGAGCGCACAGCCCCACAGCGGAACACGCGATGAAAGCGACGACTGCAAAAGAATGTGGTGTGTGTTGTTGGCGGTGGCACAGTTCTCTTTTTATCTCTCGCGAATCTCTACAGCCAATCTCCACTTTCAACTAGCTTGTCTAATCGCGATTGTGCCTCAAATAGCCGTTGCAGTTGCGGTGCTTCTCTCTTTTTTCACTTTTCCGCGGCTTTCCGTCAACGCCAACAAAATTTTTTTCCGAATGACCCGCGTGCACTTGTATTTATAGGTTTTCCAAAGAGCCGAACCAAGCCGAAGCAACCCGAAAGCTGCCGAATGCTCTTTAGTGGTACCAGCTCTGAGGGTAGAACAAAAATCCAACATAGCTTTTGAAGAAAGCTTTAATATACCAACAAATTTGTTAATTGATAAAAAAACTCGATTAGTAATGCGATAGGAAAATACAGGGTGCTAGAGTTGTAAAAATATCGATACTACGGTTGGCGCCCTGAGACTATTTCGATAGTCGCACTCCATGAAAATCTCACTTTTTGAAAGTAAACATTGAAATTAATAAATATTAGGTGAATATAATATAATAAACATCAGAGAAATCTATGTTTTAATGATCTTTTTGATATTGGTGGACGTACAATATATTTAATATAATATAATATATTTAAGGTGTATCATAACTCAATTTTGTTTTAGATTTTGAATACGGTAAGGTTTATAAAAATAAATGTCCCTTCGAACATTAAATTTTGAACTTAATTGCATAGGAATAAAAATTACTTAATCATAGGCCTTTAAACATTTGCTTGACACCATAGACCAAGAAATAATGGTTTGCAAACTACAAACTTTACACATAAAAAAGGTGCGAAACTTGGGTTTGTAGAAACGTGGAAAAACTAAGTAAGGTTAAATGTAGATTGGGATAAAAATGTATCTGTCTAGTTTTAAAATAAACTGATGTTGGTATTGTTGATTACAAGATAAAGTTCCTGAAATATTTTATTTTAAGACAAAACAATTTTTGTTGAATTTGAGTGCAAAGTAAAGTAAAAATGCTGTTAAAGAAGGCCCTAGTCAATGTCGATCTCATCCAAGCGTCCTCGCACTCGATTCTTGCGCCTGTGTTTCTTGGTGGGCGGCGGCAGGAAGCTCTCGAGGAACTCAATGGTGGTCATAATCGTTTCCGAGCTCACGTTGCCAATGTAGTTCTTGTCGAAGTAGACAACTGGCACTGGTGCCTCCGTGGAGAGTATGAACTTGTCGCAGTTGCAGCGCTGCGCTTGGATCTTGGCGTCCAGCGTCTCCACCTCCGCCTCGGACGTGGTAGTATTTGATTTATCTGGAAAAGAGCGAAATTAAGAACTCTCTGATGGATTCTCAAGCACTGTATATACCGAATAAGGGGCGAAAACACTCCTTGACCTGTATCCACTTGGTGCAGAATTGTTTGATAAAGCTGTCGTTCTGGTTGAAAAAACTGCGTGCCGCATTGTCCACGCGGTATTTCATAAATCCTGGCACATACGGCCACTTGCCCTTGGCGGCGTAGAAGCAGATGATGTCTTAAAAAGGATGCGGGAGAGGAATTTTATTATAAAATGAAGTTTTTTCTCATATTTATCGTGACATATTATATATATTTAATATATGCAAACTAAAGTGAATAGAACTTATTTTAAATGTCTCTAAGTTTATTACTTTGTTATTTCTTTAAATGTAAGACATGAATTTGGTTGAATGTCCAGGCTTGCCACAGAAATCGCTTTGGAGTTTATATCATTTGCAATTTGGGCTACAAAATGTTACACCTTACGAAAGAAATCTAATTTACACTGAAATTAAGAGTACACTTTCCTTTTACGATGTAAGGTGTTATAGCATTACCTTGGACACCTTTTTAAAGGTTCTTTAGTATTGTCACAATTTTTAACAATGTGCCGGTATTATTACCTATAAGACTGTATAAGGCCTAGTTTTTAAATTGAATTAAATTAATATAAATCAATATTCCCTTTATTAATTAAGCTCATTGGCCATAAGCAATCGTTTAGCGTGAAAGTTTATGTTTACAGCGGAATACATATGACTGTTGCCAGGGCTATCGGCCGGAAGGTAATTATGGAGTTCTGGAAACTCTCAATGAAGTTGTGCAGGTGTGAATCGGACCACCCTTCGAGGGAACCTTATAAAAGCACCTTGAAGCCCCAAAACCTCGTCCAGTTATATTTCAAACTCAGGATGAAGTTATTGCTGCTACTGCTCGCCTGTTTGGCCTTTTCGAGTGCCCTGGTGCACTACCATAAATTAGAGAAAGGAGGTAGACTCAGATCAAGGCAACCCCATATAGAACATACTATTCTTTAGACTAAAAACTATATTGTGATCTTTAGAGGATGGCTGCAAGATGCCGAATGGCAAAGAACTTAAAGTGGGCGAATTTGTGCAGGATGAAAATGTGTGCGGCGTCTATCACTGTCGATCCAGGGATGGCGATTCCCTGATTATGTAGTGAGTAAACAAAGGAAGCAATTTAGAATGACCTATTAACCCCTCATAACTTCGTTTTAGTTGCCAAAGACCACCCTATTTTAGTCGATGCGACTTTACCGCCATTTCCACAACAATGGACTTCCCCGATTGCTGCTGGACTTGTGTTAGAGGCGTGGACTGCTCTGCGGATGGAAAACCTATCGTTACGAAGATTAAATGAGAAAAATAATGCTAACTGGAAACGCTTTGAGTAGACCTCGGATTTTGCACATTTACATAAATTTTAATTTAAATTAAATTCACCAAATAGGTAAATTCTGAGGACACCAACATTCGTTTCATTAGAAAAAATTGTTGTGCATATTTGCGAAAAAAAATGCATTCCATTTATAATTATAAAATGCCAAGAAAGCCCTGTTAAATCAACATACAGTTCTCTTGATTCAAATAATAATAAACTTTTTAAACATGCAATGAGTTTATATATTTTGAAGGGAAAAATGATTAATTTCTACTTTCAAATAAATAAAACAATTATTTGCTTTCTTAGGATCTTATTGGTAAACATTGCAAATAATCTTCCTTTGCTTTTAGATCAAGTTTTCCCTTTCGAGCTCAATGTTCTCACAAATATTTATTTGTAGCGATGAAGTCAAGCAGATTTATAAACTCACACGGCACATGAAACAGATGAAGGAAGGTGCGCTGATGCTCCAGACTTGAGATCAGGTGAATGCCACTGGATCGTCGACTGCCCATTGATGACTGTTTTCCGGCAAAGGGTATCTCCTCCACGCGGACACTCTTCAGATACGCCTCGCCCATGGTGAGCAGGAAGCCTAGCACGAAAATTGGCATTATGCGCCAGGCGATTTTCCGAAGCAGTTCCATGATACATGAACCGGTCACTCGGCACTGACGAATGCAACTGACGGAAGTCCTGCAGGACCTGTCGTCGTCATCCATCTGCATGATTTTATTGATTTTAATTGGGCTCGGTGGGGGAGTTGACATAAATCCCAGGCACTGACCACATTTGCATGTGCCAACCTAATGGGTCGGGGTAAATTACAATAACAACGGCGAGTGTGACAAAGCGGAACATAAGTTTATTGAACTCTGTCCTCAAATAGAGAAGAAGTTTGGTGATATTTCTAGCAAAGTATCGTGTAACAAATTAAACAAAATTAAACATACAGGCCAGTCAGATAAAATGCAAATGGTGTGGCTATTAACAAACACATCAAGTATTACTCAATATGGCTGCTAACAAGTTAATTGGTCTGTGAATAATTAGCCGATTTGCGAATACAATCCAACTGTTTGGCGGAAGAAACTATTTCCCACAACCGGCACATGGCGTATACTTAATGTGCCGGCGAGAAACCTGCTTCTATTACGATCTTTTCCCCCTTTTTTTAAATGCCGCCTAGATATAGTCCACGTGTTGCAAATTTATTTTCCAGCTTATCAAGTTTTGCACGCTTTGAATGGGGAATGCAAAGCAAAAATGCGGAAAATTTGAGTATATTAAGTTAAGGTAAAATAAGCGGATAAAGAAATGTAATTACCATAGGGTGGAAGGATAGTATTTTGCTATTTTTTGATTATAATTGGTTAATAAGTATGCAAGATGTTAGAAATTCATCTTGCTGTGCAATCCTGAGACTGAGCAGTCTTGGTTTCTTAGCAGCATTAATATTTGTTGCTCAGCTTGCCAGCATTTTCTTTTGCATTCAGCCATGTCCGACTTTCGTATCCAGTCCCTATCCAGTCCCTATAAATTAGATTATAACTACACTTTGCGATTAAGACAAGGTATAGCTGATGATATCCATCAGATATATGGCTACTCTATCTATATTTGACGGGAAAGTTCATATTCAAATCAATATTTCAGCACTGCGATATATATGTGCGATGATATTTATATTTATATATCGAACCAATATATGTATATCAAATCAAAAATAAATTAAATATAAATGATCGGCAATGTATCGACAACGTTTCCGAATTATCGCATATTTTTCTATAAATTGCTTCTGATATTATTCGATAATATGAATATCGTAACATTTAATTTGATATATTAACGTGCAATTTTATGTGAAGGTAAAACGCAAATATTTTTCCACATTTAATAAAGAAAACACCAAAGTCTACAATAAATTCAATTCTATCTGTTTTTTATTATATTTCTAAAGTCTACAATAAATTCAATTCTGTCTGTCTTTTATTATATTTCTTTAATTTAATATTGAGCACCCTCTTTGATTTTCTATAACATAAACAAAATGGGATTGTCGTCTTAAGAAAGTTTGATTAACTTCAAGTTTATTTTCTTATAACATTTTCTGTGCTTTTCATTTATCAGGGTCTCCTTATTGCAGTTGCAAATATATATTATATATATCAGTTGATTTCCTTACTCCTCATTGAGTATACTGGACCAGAGTCTGACTCTGTGCGTTTGGAATTCGCTGGCCACGTTAATCTGACAGCCTTTGGAAGGGGCAGGTGCATTGGCGAATTCCTGGTAGTCGCAAATGCCGTTGGGACGTGACTCGAGCAGTTCGGTGGTGCACGGGGTCAGTGACTCGGCATTCCTTGGTTTTCTATGGAAAGCATAGTGTGATTCATTTATGGTAATATTGCTAACAAATAAAATGTAATAAAACACACGCACCCAGTCTTGGCAAACTGCACGAAATAGTCCACAAGCGAGTGAATGACTTTGGCCTCCGTAGAGTTCCGTTCAAAGTCTGGGAAAATCAAGGGACTACGGAATAGGTATAGGAGATCATCGCAATGAACGACACCATATTTGCCCGTGACATTCGCGGATGTGTAGACGGAGGCGTAGCTCAGAGGACCTCGATAGTTAAAACTGTACAAGTAAACAGGATGTGACTCGTGGCCGACATCCTGGCGGATGGTATTATACAAAGGCTGCTTGAATCCCCGGTCCGTAATGAGCTGTCAATAGTCATAGATAAATTAAGCAAATTATAAATCAACTGAGAGTAGTTTCATTCCTTAAAAACTTGTCAGATTAATCAGCGATTAATCTATGCGAGTTAATCAGATTTAGCAGCAGATTGTGGACATAAATTAGCACTTACATCCATAAATCCCTGCACCGTTTCCTCGTTCACCTCGTGCTGCCCCCGGAAGTACTCGGCCACGAGTAGCTTCGTGCTTTCGTTGAGCCGCTCCTGGCTAAACGCAGGCGGGAACTCCATTAGCTCCTGGAGAAGCTCATCGAAGCGGTTGTTAAAGCTCTGTCGGAGCGTCTCGTTACCCTGAATGTTCACCACGCGCACAGCACCCTCACCTGGCACCGTGCCCAGGAGCAAGGGGATCGGCGGACGCTTTCCCTGAGCCATGATATCCCTGGGATGCTCGCTAAAGAAGGCTTCGGAGGATGCAGCCACACCTTGCTCCACCACCGGCCGGAAGTTGGTCATGTGATCCACATCCCAGAACTTGAGTCCGTCGCCGGCGTCCAGGAGTTGCCGGGCATCGACGCGTCGCAATGCTCGGGTTAACTTGGCCGTGCTCAGGTTACGGGCATCCTGCACCTCAGCAAACTCCGCTAGGAGACGAGTCTGCTCCAGGGGTTCCTCGGCAATGGCGAAGGGCACATTAGCGGTTCCGCTCATGCTGATCACGCGCTGGAAGAGTCCTCGGGACCTGGGACTCAGCAGGTGCATGTGAGCAGACACTCCGCCGGCGCTCTGTCCAAAAAGTGTTACCTGTTGGGGATCGCCGCCGAAGAAGCGAATGTTCCGCTGGACCCAACGTAGTGCCAGGTTTTGATCCTTCAAACCGAAGTTTCCCGGCATTGCGGCATCCTGCGTGGACAGGAATCCTAGCAAGAACAAGGCTGTGATTATAAATCTTCTCTAAGTTAACGGGGAACAACTCACCAAAGGGTCCCAGTCGGTAGGCCATGGTCACTAGGATCACCTCGCCCGTGTCCATGAAGTATTCGGGTCCCGTGACTCCAGGAGCTGCAGAGCCGCCAAAGAAACCACCGCCATGGATGTAAACCATCACTGGGAGTCTGGATTTTCGCAACTAAACATTATATATAGATAAATTAAAATAGAGGAACTTTTAAGAAGGATCTAGATTCTAGACTCACCTCCGGCCTGTAGACATTCAGGTAAAGGCAATCCTCCTCGCCGTAAATAACTGGAGTTGGCAGCAGATAGTTCTTTTGGATGCAATCCATCTTGGGCGCGGTGGCATTGTACAGACCCAGCAGCTTGGGCATCACCTTGGGGTTCTGAACAAAGAAAGATACTGAGAGGAGATCCGAACGAAGATCGGTGGGGAAACTCACACTGAAGCGCAGATCGCCGATGGGCGGCAGGGCGTAGGGTATGCCCATGTAGGCCTCGAACTGCTCCGACTGATAACCCTTCAGGTTGGCGCCCTTCACACAGCCCACGCTCGGCGGGCACACGGTGAGCTTGTCCAGCGTTGCCAGGGCCATGGCGGCAGAGCGGGGTTCATGGCCAACGAAGAGCAGCGCCAGCAGCAGCACAGGTTGAATCATCATCTTCATCGAAAGCTAATGCCGATCGTGCAGATCATTATTATGGATAATTAATTATGCATATCGAATGCCGCGTTATTTATGATCAACTTCTTGGGACTTCCAGCACTTGCCTGTTGATATATTTAAATGGATCCTGATGTCACTCTTTTTAATGGCAGAGAAGGGAAATCTCTCGCAGAACCTTCCGCTACAAAGGCCCAGTTCGATCTGACGGCTTTCGAGGGCGCGCATTCACTTTAATCGTGCGGGAAAAACTTTGCTCCGTGCCGCTCGATCTATCTACACTGGCTCTGTGCTGGTCGCCCACAATCCGATCCGATCCAAAACCAGTGGAAAATTTACAAAGATATACAGCGAGAGAGAGGCGGCGGCGGCGGCACACGGCGACGATCAACTGGCTACTGTACGATCGGTTCACACGGCGTATGCTTGATCAGTGCGGATACCAATTGATCTGGAAACTGCATCTAGCATCGGTCTCTAAAGCTGGGGCGAGGTAATTCGAAACACGCGCCAGAACCGATGGAAAGTAGTGATCCGTCAGAGTTGACCGCTCGGCTTTGACTGCTATCACCTTGGATGGGAACTTTCGCTTTTATCCTGAAACAGCGCAAGCGAGTGGGAGAGTCAAGTCTCCAAACGGTAGCTTCCCCTACGAAAAAATAAACAGCGGTAGCACCCAACCACAGACAACAAGTTCTCCGGCTACTTTTAAATATCTAAATATAGTACCTACTACTAGTTCTAGTACTATTTTAGTTAGTTATCATTTAATCATAAACCTAATTGTTTTGTTTGTTCTCTATTTCTCAGATAAGTTTGCTAATCAGCTAATAACTTTCTTGCAAATAATATCACACCCTCGATAATTGCTCAAATCAAACGAGGGCTATTTTGGGTAATTATGATACTAGGGATGGCACAGAATTTTCGATTCTTTATTAAGATATAACATCTATATAACAATAACAATTTCAATTTATTTTGAGGAATTTCCCTGTTTTTCAATTATTAAAGTAATGAATATTATTGCCTTGTTCACATTGAGATATAATACGATCTTTTATATTGATACATCGATATTCTCTTAAATAATCGGACCAATAAATATAATCGAAAACAGAAAGAATGTTTGGATATTTTTCAATAATATCAGTTTTATTAATATTACAAAAGTAAATACGATGTTTTTCCATATTCAAAAATTTGGATATGTTAAAATAGCGATATTTTCGATTAAATGGAATATTTTTTGTCGATATATCCTCCCGATATTCATCCCTAATAAGTACTATCTCAGTTTGGAGACAATCGGGATCTGTAATCAGCGACCTTCACAGTTACTCTGTTACGCTTTTATTCCCGCCATAAAACGTCACGCTTTTCACTCTCACTTGGCGCATGTCTCCACCAGCGGAGATTGAAGATTGTGGGAATTACAAAAGCCTCCAAGCAAGATGTTGCCCCTCGTGCGAGAGATTTATTACTCCCTGGATCGACGCCGACGACGACGGCGAGGAGGGCTATCTTATCTCAACCCAACGACGTCGTCGCGCCTTTCATTCGCACTTATCTCGCTTCATGCACATTCTGCACATTGTGGATGTGACCTTCGAATGACAATTGGCTGGCGGGGGGCTACATATGTAAATGGAGCAGCAGCTCTTCCCCCGCCCCCATTACAAGATCCGCTCCAGTTTCGCTTTAAAGGGGGTATTATATTATATTTACTATTAAATTACCCCTAATGGGATGGGATTGGATATTACAGAAACAACTTTTTCCAAATGGAAAAGGCGGTGAGATTCAGGGCGTTCCGAATGCTTTCCTGGCTTATTCCATTGCTGCCGGAAAAGTGTAGATAGTTGCACATTTTTTTATCCTTGAAATCTGACCTTTGGCAGGTGGATCCTTCATGGAATAACCTTTCAGGTGAAATGTTATTAAATATAATATGTTATTATAAAAACTGTTGTGTTTGAAGCGAAAACTCACCCCGTTTTGGCAAAGTCCGCCATTAGCGAAGTCAATCTCTTGGTCACCTCGGCATCAACTGAGTCCTTGGGGAAATCCTCAAAGAGAAAGGGAATCTTTATGGTGTGCAGTCCATCATCCATGTGAGCTGCTCCCACGCCGCAATCCTCGGTGGTGCCACCAAAGAGCTTTGTTACCGAATGCAAACCGCGAAACTCAAACATATACACCGACAGGGGATTCTTCTCGAGATCAGCATAGGCCGCATAAGAGGATACCGTCTCGTAGAGCGGGTAGTAAAAGTTAAAGTCTCCCGAGATCTCCGCCAGAGCCAGCATGGTATCGTTGTTTAGACTCTCCTCGCCCTGAAAGTCATATGCAGACAGTATATCCCTGACTATGTCGGAAGGAGTGCCCTCTGGCAAGTTGAGCACTAGAGCCAAGTACTCCTGGAATTTCCCATTGAAGTCTGCCCGACGTTTCTCATCCGTAAAGGCGTGCAGCAGGGTCAGCGAACCCTCACCTGCTCTGGAGTTGACTCCGAGCAACCAGGGCACCTGGTTGATGCGACCTACAAGGTGTGCTTGTAGCGGATCTTCTACTAAGAAAGCTTCCGGAGATCCCAAAGCCTCCAGGACAGGCAAACTGTTCAGGTGAGGCAGGTTGTCCCAGACCTTAAGGCTGTCCACGCTCTTGAGAAGCTTCATGGGACAGGCATCGCGGAGAGCCTGGGCGAGATCCTGGCTGCTGAGACTCTCAGCTTCATCGATGCCCACCACTTGGGCCAGTTGCCTGGCTTGACCCAAGGGATCCCTAAGGATCTTCACGGCCGGAATAAACATGGTGCCAGTCAAGGACATGGCTCGATGGAACAGACCCTTGGAACTGGGACTTAACATATGCAGATGGGCGGATATCCCACCGGCACTGTGCCCAAATATAGTTACCAACTGTGGATCTCCGCCGAAGGCTTCTATGTGCTGCTGCACCCACTGCAGGGCCAAACGCTGATCCTTGAAGCCGAAGTTACCCGGCATGTGTTCATCGCCGGTGCTCAGAAAGCCTGGGAATATATATATTCAAGCTAGGCTTAGGGATATCCTGGCGGACTCACCGAAAGGACCTAGGCGATAACCTATAGTTACCATGATCACCCTTCCTGTGTCCATAAGATACTCCGGCCCACTGACCACGGGATGAGCAGTGCCGCTAAAGAAACCACCCGAATGGATGTAAACCATCACGGGCAGCGCACCTCCTTGTCTCTCCTTAATTTGAATATGAATCAGAGAAGGAGTTTCTTGGAAGGATTAAGCTTCTGTGTGTCTACCTTCGGCCTGTAGACGTTCAGGTAGAGACAGTCCTCCACGCCCATTATATCCCAATCTTCTGAGAAGTAGCTCCTTTGCAAGCAGCCATCCTTGGCGGCACCAGCATCGAGTACTCCCTCCCAGCCGGCAGCTGCCACAGGATTCTGAATGGTAAAGGCTTAATCCTCTGGATTGTATAAGGTAATGAGTATAATCCACCTTCAGGCGAAGCGCACCTAGTGGTGGCTGTGCAAAGGGAATGCCCATGAAGGCCTCGAACTCCTTGGTTTGATATCCTGGCATAAGAGTGCCCCGCAGGCAGCCCAGTTCCTGGAGGCACACATCCAAGGAATCACCAGCAGCAGCGATAGATACAATTAGTAGAACTCCGAAGCCGATCAAATGCATGTTGATATTACCGCAGTTTAGCTTGGGGGAGTCACCTTTATATACTCCCTCGGATTCCCTTAATCATGTCCAGAAATAAAACCAGTCATTTTCGAATCCTAAGAGCTTGTAATTTCTGTATTTAAAGTACAAAAGCGCAGGTACGCGCTGCCAACCAAGACTGATGATATATACACAGCGAGAGAAGGTGACGTCTATTTAGCCTAAACACGCATTCAAACCGAACTTAACTATTAAGAGAGGTGCAATTACACATTAAAATGTCTCTATATATAACTCCATGTGGAGACCCGACCAACAATGAACGATACGATGAGGGGAAATTGTTCTAAATTACAGGCCTAGGAACCGGAACCGTTTCGCAAAGAGCTAAGTATGGGCCGCATTAGATGGGTGACAATCTGGCACGCTGGACGGCCGTCAAGTCCGGATGCCACATGTCCACGATGAGCACCAGGCGGCTCTGACTACCATTGTGCCACACCTCGTGCTCGAAGCTGTCGTCGAAGATGAAGAGTTCGCCCTCACGCCAGGTTCTGAAACGGATTTAATGCCTTTAATAGATGCCACAGGAGAATCAGGATCGCTGCTCACCTTTCCTGCTCGGCCACTCGCAAAGAGGTCTTCTCCGGCTCGGGTGCCACCAGCGTGAGGTGCGCTCTTAGCCGGCAATTGGTGGGTCCGCAGTGTGGCCACACATGCGTCTGGGCCTGCATCACACTGAACTTCACCTGGCCCCGCCGACAGCCGGCGGAGGCGGGAAATTGCTGCAGTAGATTGCAAGTGATCGGAGTCCTGCGGCAGTTGTCCTTTACCTGGCGACCCTTGACATACAACTCGTACTGCTGCCAGACGCCCGTATCGCGCAGCCTCTCCGCTTCATCGGCAAAGTAGCTGCCACTTCTGCCCAGCAGCGCCAGGGCCTCATCCCGTATGGCTTGCCAGTTGAGTTGGAGTCTCTCCAGCTGGAGTTGGTAGCCCGTCTCCAGGGGCTGCCAAAATGGTTGGGCCCTCAGCCCAGGCTCATTGTACAGCGATCTTTGATAGAGGCTGGCAAAGAATCCCTTGGCCACTCCCCTGCCATAGACATCGAGAGCATCCGCTTGCCGGGACAAGCGCTGCAGGCTCTCGCCCAACGAGAGATAGAAGTACGCCTCCTGGGTGCCCTCTGCCTGGGAGTCGACGGCGTATTTGAGATAAGACTGCGCCTGGGCATAGTCGCTATGCACTTGCATGAGAGCCAGGCCGTAGTGGAGTTGGGCCACTGGATCAGCTGGCCAAAGATGCAGGGTTTCAGCTGCCACCTTTTCCACCTGCCGGAGGCTAAGGAGGAGTAAGGTTTGTGGTAAGACACTTTAAGCTGCTGCCTTACCTACTTATTGGCCATGAGGTGGGTGAGCGAGAGTTGGTTGCGCATCTTTGGGTCCCCGGGCAGACGCTCGATGAGCAACTCGTGGATATTCACTGCCTGCTGCAGGTAACCTGAGGAAGTGGCAATCCGTCTTAGAGGAGAACTAGGAAACAGAGTGAAAGCAACTCACCCATAAACCTCAAGTGATCAATGCACTTATTCCCGGCAGCTAGAAACTCCTGATCACTGGTTATTAGCTCGCCAAAGGCCAGGTATCTCTTGTAGGCTTCGATGGCATCCAAAACGCGCTGATTGCTGTGCTCCTCATTGGCCAGGACCTCTAGCAGTCGGGCTCTGCCCAGATGGGCCAGGGGCTCGTGGGCATAGTGTTGTGTGAGCGTGTTAAAGGATCGCAGGGCTTGGGCATAGTTCTTTTTTTTTTGGATATTAGTTCGCGGTTCGCCAGCCAAAACACAAAGGAGGGGGGGTTAGCGACAAAGTTCACGAAACATGCAATTAGTATAAAATATCATCATCATCATTCTCTCAATCAAGTTAAATGCTGTTGCCAGGAGATTGAGGGATTAACCCATAACCAGGGTTCCTGCCAGTGGGTGTGTCTTTGTTGACAGATCCTGACCATGAGCGTATCTCCGCTGGAAACCCCCTGACAAGAGCATTTCCTAAGTTAATTCCTAAGTTGTGATTAGATTATAAAATATTATAAATATATTTTTAAATTAAACAATAAGAGTCTAAAAATGAACTTGACAAGCAGAACAAAAACTAAAGCTATGAAATGAGTTGTGTTTTTTTTTTTGTAATTTTTTTCTTTAGTGATTGTTGAGCTGCAGATATACATATCGAAGTTGCACGGTTTAAAATCGGTTTACAGGGCTGCTGCCATGGATATCGATTGACCTACCTCCCTGATCATCTCCTCGTTGGCCTTGCGCAGCTCCTGCTCGAAAGGATCCTCTTTCTCGACAGCTGGCGTTTCTTTGGGTTTGATTTCTGTTCAAGGGATTGCAATCCTGATTAGTTCTGGGTTCGAATAGAAGCTACTAAGTGAAATTTTGAACGGTTCAACGGCCTAAAGATAGAGCTCCACCTTATTATATGTGAGAAGATGCTAAGGCTAACACTTACGATGTGTTTTTGTGGTGTGTCTTAAAGTAGTGATAGCTTAAGTGATCGATCGATAAATAGTATGTCGTATGGAGAGAATGGAGTCGCTGTTTGTTTTGTTTTTCTGTTTAGTAATTACGTGTCCAGCTGGGGTCGTCGGAGTCGGGATCGCTTTCGTACTCCTTCGAGGGCAGGCGGCCATACTTGGCTTCCAGTCGGCTCATCAGATCGGTGTCATCCACGTCTGAGATCTCGTCCTCCTCGTCGGTGATCTCCTCATCGCTATCACCCTCCTCGTGTTCGTAGTCTTCGATGGCGCCGTCCTCGTATTCCACATAGATATCGCTGGGACCGGCTTGGGGTTCCGGCTCCTGTTCCTTCTCTTTCTCTTTCTCTTTCTCCTTCTCCTTTTCCTTCTGCTTCTGCTTCTCTTCCAGCTTGGTTTCCTTGGCTGGCTCCTGGGCGTACTTGTACAGGGCACTCAGCTGCTCAAAGGTCTCGGGCACATAACTGGCCATGGAGGCCACATTATCGTCACTATCGTGATGGGCATCCTCCTCCTCATCAATGTCGCTGATCTCCACTTCGATCTCCTCTTCGATTTCGATTTCCTCCTCGGAGTATTCTTTGGTGGACAATGGACAATGACTTAAATTACAAACCTGGTCTCTGCCAGACTTAACACAAAGCCTTATAATGGCTTTCAAATCAGTTTTGGTCAACAAATTGATTCGAAAGCAAACTCGACAATGCCGCAGTTTTAAATGAAATGCATAAATTTGTATAGAAAAATCGCCAACCATCGTCCAGCAGGGGCAGCTCCTCCACATCGTCCGGTATCTGATCCTCGGCCGTGGCAATCGTCAATCTACGTCGCATCACAGCTTCCGGTGCGGGCTCATCATCTGCTGATTCCAACATTATTCAGGTTTTTGTTTCGGTTTTTTTTATGTTGTTGGGGAATTATATATATTATTCGAGCAATAACAAAGCCATACAATAATTTCCATACATACATACATTGGTGGAATAAGTTAAACAAAGCTGTGATGACTACAATCAGAGATCCAAGAAATGATAATAATAATAATAATAAATCATAATCAAAACAAGCTAACTGAAGAAAGTGCAATGCTTATAGGGGTCATGACTTCTCAGAGAGAGAGAGAGTGAGACCCCGTAGTTTGTTTTTAGTTTCTGTTAAAAGACCACGAATAGCTCACAAGACATTGATATTCTTTTTCTTTGATACGGGTTAGATGGAAAAGCGGCGCTTAGTAGAGACTCCCTTATTAAGGTTCCCATTATTAAGGTTCATTCGTTAGCATTAACAACATATGTATCTGGCGTGCTTTGGCGGATTTTTAGATAGATATCAAAGAGCAGAGAGCGGAGATTTCGGGGGAAGGCAGAGCAGATCAGATCAGCTTTTGAAGACTCACTTGTATTTGGACTTTTCCGTATCAATACAAGGCGTGAAACTAAGGCAAGTGCAACGCCAACGCCAAATTTAACGGCAACTGTAAATGAGTCAGGTTTTAGTATTCAGAAAAAAACAAACAAAAACAAATGCCTTTTGCACTTTCTTGTACAATTTCGGTTTACAGAGTTCTTTTTGAGTGTTTTCTTAGTGTCTTTTTGTTTGTTCCTAAGGTGGAGCAGTTCTTAGGGTCCTAGGCCTGCGAGATCCGTTAACCGTTCAAGTATTTCCCCATACTCCCTACTTACGTGATGCCAACCATGAGGAGCCCTCTTCTTTGGGCTCCTCTTCATCGTCTTGTCCCTGCTCCTGCTCCTCCTCGCTATCTAGCTTTTTTGCTGGCTTCTCCTCCTCCTCGGGATCCTCATTCTCAAATTGCTGATCGAGAGACTCAAAGTCGTCATCGTCGTCATCATCCTTGTTGTCTTGTTCCTGCAATGAGGCATTTGATAAGCCAAGATTGGGTAGGTAGAAGGGCAGACTTACATCCTCATCGTCGTTGTCTTCTGTCGGTGCACTCTGAGCCGCTGATTGGGATCTGGGCGGTTCTACGGACTCTTCCACCTCCTGTTCCTCCTCGTCCTCCTCTTCCTGGGGAACAAATTTGAAAAATTAATATTAAAAACACACATTTTTCCACATATTTAATGATCTTACCTCATCAGCTGCTGATGGAGGTCCTTCTACGTCCTCCTCTTCCTGCCGAAATTAGGAAAAGACATAACCAATGCTAGTTAACCGGAAACTGAAAAGCGTACCTCTTCAGCTGCTGACTGTGGTGCTTCCGTGGAGTCTACGACATTGTCATCGGCTTCCTCGTCTTCCTCCTCATCTTCGTCAGCTTCATACTCGGCAGTGGCTTCCGTGGTGGCTTCGACAGTGGCCTCGACAGTCCGTTCTTCGATGTCTTCGTCGTCTTCCTCGTCGTCCTCTGCATCCTCGGCGGTTATATTCTCGCCAGCATTGTTCTCTTCTTCATCTTCCTCATCTGCGGGAAAATAACAAGTATTTTCTTTGATTCTAACGATATTTCAGGACACTAACCTTCTTCTTCTTGCACATCCTCGTCGACCTCTGGCTCGTCATCCTCGTCCTCTGCGTGCTCTTCCTCCTCTTCCTCTAATTCTTCGGAGAGAGGCTCCTCTGAAAAAGAGATTAGAGTGTTATTAATTATAGTAAGATGAAAAAAGACTACTCACCTTCCTCTTCATGATCATCGTGCTCATCATGATCATCATGGTCGTCGTGGTCGTCATGATCATCCAAAGCCTCTCCCGAAGGTTCATGTGGATCGTGACCCTCATGCTCGTCGCGATGCTCATCCACCCAGCCATCAAAGTAGTTCGAGAAACGTGACTCTGACAAAGGAGTGTCCACTAAAAGGCCAGACAAACTGTGTGAATGAATCCCTTTTTTCAAAGCCATAACAACTCACAATCCTCCAGGCCGCGGTTCTCCATGATGATCAGACCCACCAGTCCCAAGAGCACGGCCATCAGGGCGAAGAATATGATCTTGGCGCACCAGTGACCGCCGGTTCCGTGCTCGTGCTGCACATGCAGGAGCACATCTTCGTTTCCCATCTTTGTAATGTGAACACCGTGCGAAGATTCGTCGTCATCTGATATCGTTGTCCGTTGGCATGGATGATAATGAATAATAAACACATGTGATTACAAATCCGTTTAATTGAATGCACCTTCAAATGGCGTGGGGATGGATTTCTATGTAGATAGATTTAGTAACTGAGCGAGACTTTAAATTAGTTCAGCAGAGCGTTCTCGGGGGGCATTTGGGGAGTGGAGAAGTGGAATCATAAAAGTTCGGTTGGGGTTTACACACAGTTGTGTAGTTTCTACCTTGAAAGCTGGACTGACGCAGAACAGTCACATCGCCATCGGACTTCCGATCATCTAGACAAAAAGTTAGTTACATGAGACAAACAGCAATATTTCTATAGGGTGGCATTTAACAATGAAAAGCAGGATCTCAGGATATTTAAGAACTATAGGGGCGACATTTGGTATATAGAACATTAGGATAAAACGTATATAGACTATTATTTTTCCAAGAATATATATGGCCGAAAAAAGGCAAAGATCGCTATGTTGGGAACTAAGCTAAGTTAATGGTATAAAGATTGGTATACAGACATCTATGAAAAAGTAGGAAAAATAATAATTTTCCGAATATAGATAGCTCATTTCTATGTTCATAGATATAAAAGAATTAATCACAAATAATCAGCCATAGAAAGCGAAAAGATTTCTCGGTGAAAGTCAATATCTCGGAAAGTTCGGGAACCAAAAGGACTAGCGAAATAAAATTTCTATACTATACCTCGGAAACAATTAAAACTCGATATGTGAAATTTGGTATACTGAATTTTAGGAATAAATAATAGTGAAATTATAGTTTTCTTTATAAAGTCGACCTCAATAACAGATTCAAACAAGATGAAAAGACGTGTTTTACGGTTTACCGGCATTACAATACTGATAAGAGAGCGAGAGGATTTGTTTATGCCTAAATATGCGCAATAATAAACAAAGAAACGAACCAAAGAGGCGAGTCATGCTCTTGGGCAGATGGCCAAGTGAAAATAAATGGCTTTACATATAATCATGGCTACTTTTCGGTGGGTGTAATGGCCCCAGACGCCGCACGGAAGCATCTTTCAGACTCGGATTCGTTGCATTGGAATTAATTTGCCGTCGAGGTGAGATGTGATCTCCGTTCTCCATCTCTCCCCCGCCAGATCCAGATTCACAGAGAAGAGATAAGCGGAGAGAGATAAGATGATATATTCCCAGGGAGAACTTGCACAGACAACTGCAACCTCGGAAATTACTTATTTAAAAGCAAAATAAAACGGATTTGTCCACTTCTAACATTATGCACAGACCGCAGCATCGATTCAATGCCCTTCTGCAGGCCCCGGATCGAAATATGTACGATTCTTGGACCCCCGCACACGTCATGCATATATTTTCCTGCTCTGGCGATCATCGGCGGCGGCACACGCATAGCGACAGAAAACAGGCGAGAGATGTATAATTTTATATAATAGGGCAAGTTATTTTTAAAGGCACTCGACAATATTATTATGCTAATAAAAGAAATGCTCGTGGCGGCGGCCGAAAAAACGGCTTTTGTCAGCAACCTAACACGGCAAAAGTAACGGTCTATCCGCGAGAACGGGAGAGCGAGAGATGGGCGAAGGACTTACCGCGTTTTCTGCGCTTATCCTTTCGCTTTCGCGGCTGCACATCGCCCGACATTTTGCTCGGCACTAAATTTATGCCAATTCGTTGGAGGTGGTGTTTGTTTTTTTTTCTTTTATTTTCGGCTCGAACGCACCGGAAAGACTGGCGATCTTGATCAGCAAACGGCACGTTACTAAATGTGCGAGTCCGTGGGAAAATTATTTATAAAGTGCGCGGTGACTGCAGGTATCGCCATGCAACCCTGCTCCGATAAGCTCAACTAGAGATGAACGTATCTCATTCGTGAGGCAGTCACGCAACAATATGCGATTGTTGTTTTGTTTTGTAAGAACAAATTCTGTTTTATTTGTTATTCCTCATTTTTATAATAATACACATTATGGTTTCGCCGTGAACTACATATAGGTGGTTATGAGTTATTAGGCTGACATACTATACTCATGATTAAGTCATAAAGCTAATGTAAATCTATTAATACAGATATTTAAATAGTTTTCCCTAACAATATTAGTAAACCAGCGACAGCATTTACAAAAGTTAGTAAAGTAAATATTTTGACCAAAAAAACAAATTGGCGCCGTGTATTATCACTCATGTCGTGCTTGTGCGCGATAAGTGCGTCACGCGCCCACCTCTAGCCAGAACCAACCCCGAGCCAGAAGAAAAAAAAACACAAGAAAATAATACACAATTGGCGACGGTGCAGCAGGTTCGCAGCGTGTTCTGATCCCTGGCAAATCCTCCGGGAGTTATGGCCGGCGACATGTCCATCGGCTGTGCGGCTCTAAAGCGTTCCAGCAAGCTGAGGTCCTGCACCAGCGCCGCCGACACGGATTCGATGCATTTGCCCAGCGACCACAAGGAGAACGGCAACCTGGTGAAAACGCCTCCGGTACCGCCCCAGAACATGAGGGGCGGCCTGCGAGTCTACAAGATCGTCATCCTGGGCGATGGAGGCGTGGGCAAGTCCGGTAAGTGTATCGGAACTCCAAATTGGAGAGTCCACGAGAAAAGTGCGTAAGGTCGCGCAGGTCGGCGACTGTGGGAGTTATCACTGCGCACTTTGATTGTGCCTGTGAAAAATCAATAAATTATCTCAATTTCTTTTACGCTTTGTTTTGGACCGCCACCCAACGCCTTCCGCCTACCACCATTCCGACGCCCATCACCCGAAAACCGCCTGTGAAAACGACGACCTTCGCTCGGCAAATCCGAACAGCTGTGACCCTGCAGTTCGTGAGCCACAGTTTCCTGGACTACCACGACCCGACAATTGGTGAGTGAGGACTCGACGCCGCCTGGGAAAGCGCCCCCCTCTAATTGTGTGTGTGTGCCGCCGCCGGCTCTCCCTTTCACTCTCTCTCTCCTCACAGAGGACTCCTACCAGCAACAGGCGGTCATCGACAACGAGGCCGCTCTCCTCGATATCCTTGATACCGCCGGCCAGGTAGAGTTCACGGCCATGCGGGACCAATACATGCGCTGTGGCGAAGGTTTCATTATCTGCTACTCGGTCACCGACCGCCACAGCTTTCAGGAGGCCTCCGAGTACCGGAAGCTAATCACTCGGGTGCGTCTCTCGGAGGACATTCCGCTGGTACTGATCGCCAACAAGGTGGACCTGGAGTCGCAACGTCGTGTGACCACCGAGGAGGGCAAGAATTTAGCCAATCAATTCGGTTGCCCCTTCTTCGAGACATCGGCTGCACTGCGTCACTACATCGACGAGGCGTTCTACACGCTGGTCCGCGAGATCCGGCGCAAGGAGATGCAAAAGGCGCTGGGCACGGACTCCAGCTCGGAGAAGATTCATACGCGCCATCGTAGCCGCTGGTGGCGCATTCGCTCCATCTTCGCCCTGGTGTTCCGTCGCCGGCGAAACCTCAACTAGGCCAAGGTGTCCACATTTCTTATTGAACGAGTGCAATATTATATTTTTTATTATTTTTTTTGTTCGCTGCATCCACGGCCAACGTGTATGTGGCACACTTTTTAAGGTACACCCGACCTAAAAGAATTTACCGAACCGATCGAGGAGGAGCACAACACAACTGTAATTGTTATGGCCACCGGTGGCGGCGGTCAGTCAGTGTTTTATTTATTATTTGTTACAACTATTTAACGTACTTGTTGTTGGACAGGAAAGAGAGATAAGTAGTGTGGTGACGAGGCGCGGAAGAGCAGCGATAGAGTATATCAATATGTTTAAGCACCGATCCAAAAAGATACATATTTAACAATGCACGTACATATGTTTATGTAGTAAATATTACTAACGTTGATTCCTAAAAACGAGAGCGAAGGGGCAGGAGACTGGGCAATTGGCGGAAGCTCAAATTTCAACTCAGATAAGTTTCTTAAGATCGCATGACTAACCGAGGCAGAGGTTATACCATAAAAGTCAGGGTGTTTACGTTTACAAGGTTTTAATTCACATTTTTACGACTATAATCAAGCAGAAAAAAAAACACAAATCCAGCCAATTGCCAGAAGTGTAGAAGCGAAGTACGCACAGAGGGATGATTTTTAAACTTATGTATGTACGTATTTACCCGAAGACACGCGCGCGACGCACATGAGACACAAGCAACACATTTAACTAATCGAATAAATGTTGAATTTAATGTATACTAACTAATATTATAAATCGATCGATCGACCTAAGTATGTGAACGGAAGTAAGGCGAGAGGAAGGAAGTTTGTTCAGATCCCAAATTGATAATTTGTAAGCCACAACGACAGCCGATATGCATTTGTTGTTTAAGTTTGAGAAATGTTTATTGTTTATATTGTTAAGGACACGTGTTACGCCTAAGTTTATTTATTATTAGTTTAACCAATCTGTTAATTACTTTTTACACACACACAACTACAAACAAGCAGAGCCACAACCACACGCATCACGTTCTCTAAGCATCCACCATGAGTTCCTCTCATCAATGTTAACTGCATCACCACGAAACGCATTACTAAAAACACGGCTTTAATTACCTGGTTTGTTACACGATCCCTGGAAACAGTTGTTAGACCTGGACTACACCACAATTACAAATAATGCATTGTTATTGCAAATCCTTTCATGCAACAGTTCAAACCAACCGATCGACTAACGAGAGCAACAACTATATGAGAAACAAGTAATCAAATGCGGGTAGAAGTTAAAAATACGGAAGGAAAGCTAACGCTATTATAATATTTACGGTTTAAGTGAAAAGTCTTGGGAACCATATGTATATGTTCAATGCATTCTGTCCTGTCCATGTCGTTTTGAAAACGGCAGACTTGCTCGGGAGCGATGCCAATAATAATAATCGACAAAATGATAGAAAGAAACCAAATCAACATTTTGATTCATAATGTTATGTACATTTTAAATGTAAAAAAACTAAAAAAAATCAACAAAAAAACAATGGAATATTAAAGCACAACAAAATAAACAAAAACAATCCCCTCAATAAAGATTTTTTTGGAACCCCCGTTAAGATTAATATTTATTGTTTGGGAGGTTAAATTCGGGGCATGATTCAATTTTTCGTAGGGAAATTGGCAGGTTCATTAGAAGAGGTCAATCTTTGCAATCTTTCCATCCACATCAGTATTTATTTATTTAGTTAACAATATTTATCTGTTTGCTAATTTATTTTAACTGAAATAGACAGAGGAAACATTAATCACTGAGCTACTAATTATTACGATCAAAGAACTGAAAAATATGCTCGGTTAATCTCGGGGTGCACGGCATGCACCTAATTTGCAGTGGTAAACAACTCTTGGGATTTTAAAACCCTTTTAAAAAGTTTCTAAAAGTATGCAAATAAATTTTTTGTGGTCCAAATTCAGTGCACGTTTTGCTACAATGTACAATTTTAAGCATAAATCTTCATATTGCTTACTTCCTACCTGTTCTCTTGTCAATTATTTTATAATAAAAATTATATTAAACAATAAATTATATTGAATATAAGCCCATGTTGCACACAAAAGATGGAGAAGTAAAAAGCTTCCCCCTTCTTGCTCTCAACATTAGCACAAGCCGAGAATATTTGCAATGAGGTCTGCAGAAATTCCCAAGTCTGGATTTTGGACCTCGGATGCTTAGGCACAAATGTGAAGCAGTCTGGGTTTTAGGCGAAACACGTCTGGGCATACCTTGATATATGAAGAGATCGGTATGTTTACGATTTACTTATATGAAAAAGAGTTCCTCTAAAAACAGGTCATAATAAAACTAAAAACGCAAAAAGTACAATTGTTCAAAAATTAAGAACAAAAATGATCAAGAAAGCAAAAATAAACAAGTTCACAACAACTAAAAATTCGAACGGAGCTTCTTGCTCACTTGCTTATGGAACCTGCGCCGCCCAGCTCCGACTGGTTTTAAATGAGGATCCTTTCATGCTGAACCCTCCCCGTAACGTCGAGTAGTTGTATAGGTCAGGTATTCCTTAAGAATGCCATCCTTAAGGTGGTTTTTCGCCCAGAATATGTTGTACTCACTTCCCCGACCCAAATAAAACATTCAAGTTAAACCAAGAGTAGATCAAATGTACTGTTTATTCATAAGTATAATATAGTTTGGTTGTATCTGATGCATCTTCCGAGTTTTTCAACTTCTGTGTGAGAATTACACGATTGACGACGGTACAAAATACAAAAAAGAGACATACACACATTCATATGTACTGTATAGTATAATTATATGTATATTCGTATTTTATAAAATCATAAAATACTCATCATATAGTTTGGTTGTTTTGTTTGTTTGTTTTGTAGTATCTTTTTTTTATGTTTTCCACTCGTTTTAATGCAAAGTACAAATATTAAAAACTCGCTTAATGCGCTCGAAATAGTTTCACTTCATCAAAAATGTTCTCCCTTTTTATAGCATCTCACCCACGCGAAAACTGAATGCATCTCATTTGTGGCTTACGTTTAGTTTTAAATAAACATTTATCGTTTTTTGTTGTTTTTGTTTTTTGTTTTGTGTTTAGTTCGGTTGTTGTAATGTAGTTTCTTTCACTTGCATCGACTATTGGCGGCCTGGTCTCTGATAGATTAAAGGGAACATAACTCTCATCTCTCAACTTGATCCTAATTCCTCGCTCCTTAACGTCGCCTTAGCTCGCTGGGACCCACTGCTGATTCTGATCTCACTTCACCTGCCTCACCCTCACCCTCACATGCGCGCACACTTAGCTCATCCTGCCACGGCTGCCACACTTGACAACAAAGAAGACAATCACGAAACTTACATCGAGTAGGAGGTGTGGGAGGAGGGTTGGACAGAAACGGACACAAATTGAATATGTTTACATATATCGATATATATTTGCTTGCAGCGGCTGACTGATCGATCTGCGCTCTGCCCTAGCGGGTTACAAATAATAATGCCATAGTTATTACTGTTGTTTACTTCGGTTTATAACTACACTAGACTGTATATAAAATCAAATCCGCATTTGACATTTTCCTGGGCTCTCATTCTACCGCGCTGCTCCGCTCCCTCCACCACCACCGACCGATCTCTAGTGTGGCTTTTGTTCTCTTTCTGCTACTGCTACTGCTTGTTGTTGTTGCTGTTTGTTGGGTGGTGCAGCTTCGTGTATCCGATGTTGTTGAGTGGTTCTTCAGCTCGTTATTGTTGTAAAAGGTGTGTGTGTTTGTTTGTGTGAGTGTGTGTATGCTGTTGTTGTTGTTTTGCTGTGTGTGTGTGTGTGTGGTAAAGATTTTCATGTTGTTAATTTGCTCTTTTAGAGCAAAAGGCATCTGGTCTTCTTCCTCTTTTTGACTTGCAGCGCGGCCTTAGTTGCCGTCTCGAAAACATCTCGCACACCCTCCTTGGACTTGGCCGAGCACTCCAAATAGGCAAAGGCATTAATCTTCTCGGCCATGGCGCGACCCTCCTGCGGCTTCACCGGCTCCTGCTTCATCTTTGCGAGATCCTGTTTGGTGGCAAACACAATAACACTTGATTAGAGGACTCTCTTCAATTGTGGTCAAACGGTGCGTATACATACCCGAATTGTGTTGGGATCATTTCGTAAATCTTTCTTATTTCCTACCAAAATGATTGGAACATTTGGACAAAAGTGCTTGACCTGCAACGAAAATTAAATGGGATTAGTTGGGTTTTATGATGGATTTTTGATGATATCAGTGGAATATCTGTGAGGAGCAACTTTCAGATACAATTATTGGTAGAATTTGTGGAATATCTGTAAGGAAGCATCTTTCAGATATAATTGTTGTTAGTATTTGTGAAATATCTGTAAGGAAGCAACTTTCAGATACAGTTTTCGGTAGAAGTTGTGGAATATCTACAAGGAAGCATCTTCTAGATACAGTTTTTAGTAGTATTTGTGAAATATCTGTAAGGAAGCATCTTTCAGATACAAATATTACACATTTCCTTAGGCAAATACATGGTTAATATCTATAGCAACGTTAATTACTTTAACTTTAGCCTTTCTCAATTCTAAATTCATCTAAATTTACATGTTAATATATTCTTAGTAAGCTTTAAATAATGTTTACAAGCCAATTAACATTATAATTCGTTTGATATCTGCTCTTAAGTAAGATAATATAATTTATATGCTTGATACAGAGATTTAGATACTTTTAGGGTTTTATTTTCACTGTAGAGTGAGAAACTGAAAGCTATCAGATACTAGATACTACAAGAACCAGAAACTGTTACGACTGATGACTAGGACTTGTCCAGAGATATATTATATGTATACTTAAGAACTCAATTCAAGATAGACAGCAAAGCAAAGTGCTTGCAATAAATACTTCTATTCACTTTAAGTACTAGTGTTTACGAAACCCGATTAAGCCAACAGAAGTTCTCCTTTCTGTTTGCTGTTCCAGTTAATAATACTCACCTCTGGGGTCCATTTCTCAGGAATATTTTCTAGCGAATCGGGTGAATCCACTGAGAAACACATCAGTATGACGTCAGTGTCGGGATAACTCAGCGGTCGTAGTCTGTCGTAGTCCTCCTGCCCGGCCGTATCCCACAGGGCCAGCTCCACCTGGTGATTGGTATTTTGAGATAATGATTGGTGGATTAAGCTTTAGATTAAGATTGCCAGCATATTTTGTGTTAGCTGTCATCACATTGCATTTGGTAATGGCTGTTAGGGATGGTGAGGGGAGGGGAGGAACGAACTGGAGACGAGACAGCAACTTCGCGTTGCAGATAGCGAGAGCTTGCTGGAGAGCTGGAGAATGGGAGAGTGAGCAAGGAACTTGGCGGAAATACCAAGCGAATTAATCACATCGAAGCGAGCCGAAGCCAAGTAGAATGACGTGAACGAGAGTCAGGCAGCCAGCATATGTATGTAAACGCTATCCAAACAGAAACAGAAACAGGCACAGGCACTGGCATAGAAGCACCCAGGCACCCCGAAACCCCGCCATATTGCGCAGCAAAGGCAAACACAGTGTTTATTTCGAAAAAGAGCCTCCGAAAATATTGGGAATCGGAATCGAAATCGAATATATAGCCAAATCATGACTTAATGCCCTCGGAAATCGCGCACACAAAACGCTGCTCATTACATTTAGTAGACCAAGAGAGAGAGAGAGCGAGGAGGGTCAGAGAGTAGTGGGAGAACCGGAGAGAGTACAGGTAGAGAGAGGCAGCCAGCCAGCGAGCGGGGGGCGGCGCAACGCACAAAACTGTATGTGCGCAACGGACTTGTATAAGACAAATACAAAATAAAAAGAAAAGAAAACGAGCGGAAGGAAGGGAGCCCCGCTAACATGGTATTGGTGCTGCCAACTCTCTGTTTGCCATCCATGCGAGTGTGTGTGTTTGTTCCAGTGTGACTGTGGGGGAAATGTGGCCAAGTGTGACTTAATCACTGCTATCAAGACTTCTGCTTGGGAATTCATCAAAAAAAAATTTCCGTAAATTTTGCACTCTTCCAAGATCGTGGAAAAGCCTTTTCCCTGTCTGTCTGCTCCGGCTGCTCTTGTGTTTGTGTGTGTTTATGGAATCGTTCGATATTGACTCACAGCACCGTTTTTTTTGTATTATTTTTTTCCATTTTACAAGGAGGGGTTGTAGATGTGGGTGTGGGGGTGAAGTTGTGGGTGGCACAAACAAGAGAACAATAAAAACACACACACACAGAGGCACAGAGAAAGAGACAGCAGACAGGGAAAGAAGAAAAAGAGAGTGTAAGGAGGATACGCGCACTTGAATTCGTCTGAATTGAATGCACAAATTATAAAACGAGATCATCTGATTATCTCCTCCTCTCGGGCGGGGTTATCAGGGGCTGGGGCGGGGGTCTCGAAAGGGAGGGGGATTTTAGAAACTTACCTGTTTGCCGTCCACCTCGATGTCGGCCACATAATTCTCAAATACGGTGGGCACATAGACCTCGGGGAATTGATCTTTGCTGAAGACAATCAGAAGGCAAGTTTTACCGCAGGCACCGTCGCCGACAATTACCAATTTCTTGCGAATCGTCGTCATTGGAAGTTCTGCAAAGCAAAGGGAAAGGCACATTGGTGGGGGGTTGCAAATAATGCAGTGTACCGCTGATGCTGCTAATGTTGTTCCTGCTGCACAGAATCCGCTCGCTTATTCTGTTCAATTTATTCGCGAAAACTGCGAGCTGTTCGAAATTATCAAAATGAAAAAGCCACACACAGGCAGGGCACACACACAACACCAACAACGACCGACACACACACAGACGGGAGCTCTTTCTCTCTTTGGGTAGCCCTCTCCCGCTCGCACACACACTTAGTCATACTCGCGGCTGGACGGGACGACGGCGATCTAATAGTCGAAAAGTGTGGGGTTCTTTCTTTTCTTTCTAGTCCATTGTACATTGTCCGTTCTCGCCGCATTTATCTGCTGTTTTTCCCCGTTGTGCGCTTTGCACTTTCCGTTTTTCGCGTCTCGCCTTTCGCATTTTTCCTGGGGCCAGCTCCAGTCGCGTCATAGGGCCGAAAAACTCTACTCCTCTCCTCGTCCCGCTCGCTTTATTCCATTCCAAAAACATCTCATCATCCACTCGCGCTCCGCTGTCCGTGTCCGCCGACATCGCTGTGTGCGTGTGGCTGGGCGTGCGTGTGTGCGTGTCTGTGTGGAATTTTTTCACTGCTTTTCAGCCACTTACAATTTATGGTGATTTCACAACACTCAGCACGAATTCGACACTTAATTTGCTTACAAAATGGCACAAATTTGTTGATTCTTATTCGTCTACCGTTTAGCTATATCGTATAAAAGTTAATGCAATTACAAAAATTCGAATTGAACTCGACGATTTTTTCCCATGCAAAATGACGATGAACAATGTTCATCCGTTTCGTTTCTCGGTAGCGCGATGAACGTTCGATGACCAACCAACGCCTTCAAGCGCAGGGCTGTATTGCAGCGGTTATCGATGGCAACGCTGCAGTGGTATTACCTGTAGCAGTGACTGGTCACACATTACACCTCTCAAATGACAATATTAAGAGAATATACTAGAGTTCTGGCACTAAAAAGAAGTCATAAAATTGTAAATGTTAAACAAAATTTGTAATTTAACAAATTGTAACCAAAACGGTCGTTTTTTTCCAAAAGCCTTAAGACGATGTATTTAATTGAACTATCGGCATTTATTTACAAACATATGCTAACATCGATTGTTTTGGCGAAAAACAAAACAATGGTTTCTGTTTTATTAAAACTTTATTTAAGCTAGAAAAATATTTCTTAAAAAAAACAAATATTAAAATTTTTTATTGTTAAGTTCATGATGCTTAAAATATATTGCTTAACAAAAACCAATATCCCTTTATACATTTTAGATAAAAAAAATTGAAAATTATATAAATGGCAATTTAATTTAAGTTCAATATAGATTTTTCTATTCCAAATATTCAATAAAAAAAGATTTTCCATATTATTTACATTCTTGAATTTATGCGAATTAATACAAATTAACGAAAAAGCTTATCGATATAGTTTTATCGATGGTCGATAAACGACTTTCGCGTGGCGTAAAACCTCTTAGTAGTCCAGCATTACTAAAAACCATTTTACCTTTTAGTCAATGTTTTAAATAAACCATATTGGTAGTCACTAAAAAAACAATTTCTACAAAACATTTTATAAAACAAATAAATTATAGTTTAATTCCTTTCTTTCAATTACGAAAGTGTGTCGCATTTTTTCCCGCCAAACATCGATGTTAGAGATGTTTCCTAAAAATCAATCTTTACCCACCTCTATATTGATCTGCTTCTTCTTCCAACTGGTCGCATGGCCGGCTGATTGTTGCTTTAATTCTTGACAAAATAATGTCAAAAAATAGACTAAATTCGCACATACTGAAAGAAATGCAGCTTAGTTTCCAGCTCACCGAGGAGCGAGAGTTGGTCTCCGGCCGGAAGAGGCCGGGAAAGCCATTTCCTTTACCCTTGGCTTCAATAAGAAAGGCGGCTCCAACAGTTCCCTGTGCTCCCAAACAGATTGCTCAAACTAAAAACCAGAACGTGGAATCTTTCCAGAAACCAAATGAGAAGATGAAATCTAAACAAAAAGCTGCTCAAAAGAGATATTTTTCCAGTGATACCAAGTCTGAGACTTCTAATCCCAAAAAGAAGCCAAAAAAGGATGTGGCTGCTCCTGTGGATAATGCTAAACCTAAATATGATAAGGCAGAAGCTGGAAAAGGATTAAATAACCAAGAAAAATTCCGAGGGGTGCCAAAACAGAAGGCAGACAATTTACAAGTTAAAAAACTGTCATTGAACCCAGGGAAACCCAAGGATTCCAGACTAAAAATACATAAGAAGAACGCTAATAAGCAAGCTTTTAAAGTTCCTAAGAATGATGGTATTATATTCAACTTTTTGATATTAGCAATGATAATTAATTATTAATGGTTTATTTCAGAAAAGAGAGCGCCTGCAGTTAAAGCTAACAAGTTGAATGACGCTAAAGGTAGAAAGAAAGAAGTCAATGGTTCCAAAGCACAAGTTTTGGCAGTGCCCACAATAAATGGTATTTGTATATAGAAAACTAATAATCTTATCGCAATTTAACCATTATTTATGTCTATAGGCTTTGCAGAGAAAACATCCAGTGAAGACTCCTTTAGAGAACATCTTAGATTTGAGCTTGAAGAGAATTATGACGATTTCGAGATGAATTCAGATGACGACTTGGTGGAAGAAGGTAGCAGTGAGTACCAGTTTATATAAGCTAATTGTGATTGCCTTAAATCTACTCTCCTTTCAACAGGTTCCGAGGAATTCGATGGATTCGAGGACGAAGATGAGGATTTCTTCAGAACGCCTAGGATTTTTAAGGTGGGCAAAAAGAATCGGCCAAAAGGACTGACCTTGCCAGCAGCGTTTGGAGAACCTACAGAAAGTAGTGTGCACCTTTCGCAAGGTGATGACAAAGGATCTGTTCGCAAGATTCCGGTCTTCGAGGAGAATTTAAATATCCTGGAAGAAGTGAACAACGAGGTAACGGATGATGACAGTGAAGAGAGCGACAGCAAAGACATCGATAGTGAAGACAGCGAGTACTTTGAGTACTTTGACAGTGACGATTCCGAAAGTGAAACCACAGACAGCGAGGATTTCGGCAGCGATATCTTTGACAGTGACGACCTAGACTCCACCTATGAACCACCAATAATTGAGGGTTTCTTTGATGATACACCGTCGCATTTGAAGAAGGAGCCACTTATAATAGAAGAAATCTTTGATATGCCAACTGTGGCACAAAACCAAAATGAGCTGGTTAAGTACAAGCCCAAGAAGGTGGAGATTGTGGCAAAGGAAGTGGTAGAGGAGTCTATTACAACAAAGGAAGAGACTGAAGTATCAGAAAAAGTTGAAGTCGAAGCCGAGGAGTCACAGACAGAAAGACCAGTACCGGAAAATAACCCAGTTCCGCAATTAAATGAGACACCCTTTTATAGAAATCCGCAAGCCACTCCCATCGAGCTCAGCGTATTCGAGAACAGTCTCAAAAGCAACCACGTGCTGGCAGTGATTAAGGAGAACCTCGAACTCTATGGTACATTGGTGCTCACTCTGCTGAGTGGCCAAGTCTCGGTGAATGGGCACAAAGCGCGCAGGCAGGAACCACTTACCATCTACTCACTGAAAGGCCTTCCTTGGGTGTCCATTTCGCCGACCAAAACCAAGAAGCCTGCCAGGGATGAGGTGAATTGGCAGGAACTGAATGAGAACTTTACCCGAGCGCAGCTGGACAGGATTAAGGCTAGCTTCCAGAGTCACACAGACGCCATTGTGTTGCTGCAGCGAAATGCCAGCGCTCAGCGCCTCTCGGAGACCTTTTCCAAGCACATGGCCCAGAATGTGTTCCCGCTGCTAAACGCCTCCAATAGGCCGTACCATCAGAGCGAATCCCTGCTGCAGTGCCTCATCCAAAACTCCGATCTGAGTCGCACGCTGCTTGTGCCGCAGGTCTGGAATAAGTTGAAGATACAGGCCAGCAGTCGGGTCATGATAGCCGGTGGAAAGGGCGTTGGAAAGTCGAGTTTGCTGCGTTACCTCGTCAACCGGAACTTGGGACAGTTCTCATCTTTCCTCCTCATCGATTTGGACATTGGGCAGCCGGAGATCTTTGTTCCCCAGACTGTGTCGTGTACCCTCATTGATGGACCGCTTCTGGGACCGGGATTTCTGCTGAACAAGCAACCGGATCGAGCCTACGTGGTCGGCCACACCAACATAGTCATGTGCGCGAAACAGTATGCCAAGGCAGTCATCCAGTTGATCGAGCATGTCCAGAAGGATTCGAAGTTCGCCAACATTCCCTGGCTTATCAACACGATGGGGTACAACAAGGGCTTTGGAACTGAACTGATGGCCCTGCTGGTGGACCGAATACGACCCACGGACTTGGTACAGATTTCCAGTCCAATTGCGATCAACAACTTTGATTCCCCACTGGAGTGGAGCACCCTCTCGCAGTGCAAGCCCGTTATTTATACGTCGGATGAGTTTCGGGTAAGGGAAATTCCAAAGTATACGCTGCACAAGCTGCAGAGCGCTGTGCCGCCAAAGGAGCGGGGTACGTGGAGCCTGAGCGCCAAGGATATGAGGTATTCCAACCTCTTGGCGCGTCTGAGTTCGTGTCTCACCGGAAACGCCAAATCCTTCACAGACTGTCAGATCCTCGGAATACCTTTAGACGCTCTAAAGGTCCATCATCCCACCAGCGAAGAGTACACGCGCGAAGAACTGATCCACGGCATGGAGGCAAATGTGGTGTATCTGTGTCACCAAGAAGCTGGCGGCCTGCCTCAGTGTTTGGGAATAGGTGCGTTATATACCCAAAGATCCTGGAGATCGGGGCTAATTCATCTTGTATTTTCTTGTAGGTGTCGTCCGCGCCATCGACTACGAACGCCAGAAACTATTCCTTGTACCAGCAATGCCCCTTCAACGTATGTCCCTTGTGAACTGCCTCATACTCGGCGGAGAACTGACCCTGCCACAGGGATACTTCCGGGATCAGGGTCAAGGCGTTTCCAGCAGTGTTCCTTTCGTATTCATCCTGGACGATTCAAAGTCCTCGAAGAGCATACAGCAGATCTACCATCGAGCGCCGGCCTTCCTGGGAGTGCCAGCTAATCAGAGGAACGGAAACTGAGTCGGACGCCGGCAATAGCATGTTATTTGTAGATATAACTTTGTTTTGTAAATAAGAAAAGTTTATTAAATCAAAATGAAGCTAATGTGACAGATCGTGGCGACCCTTGAGTATTCTGCGCATCAGCAAGCGACGGCCCTCGGGCGTGGACATTCTTGTATCCCAGCCGTGGACATTGATTCTCTTCACTTCTTTAGGTTTCGGGAAATGGCAGCGAACTTTCGGCTTCAGCAGCGCCCGGTTGAAGGCGTGCTTCTCCCGCACAAGCAGTGTTTGAGCGGTGTTGGCCACCGCTAGGCAGGTCCTGTGAGAATACAAATTGGATGTTTTTCATACATCAAATCCTTGTTTGTCCTCGATTTATTTACCTTTGAATCAATCCTTGCAGCATGTTAAGTAATTTAAAGTTAATGTGACCGAATCTTCTACTAAAATACCATAGGTATTTTAAAGCTGAAACATATGATGTGAGTTCGAAAATTCGAACTAGGGATGATCATTGCTGGGACTAAGGTTGATATATAAACTTTAATCATATTCGCTTACAAGTTGTGTTAGCTTTTAAAGCTTATTTTGCATAATATTAGGCAAATAGAAAATAAAATGTCATGTTTAAAAAGACCACATATATTGTAGAAATAATCTATAATGTAAATTTTTTATATATATGTAAATAGTTTATTTTAATGATGGGGTAAACCAAGAGGTTCATTATAGACACTGAAGAAATTGCCAATATTTAAAAATGAATTTTGATCTCGAAAAGTTTTTGCCCATCCCTAGCACTTTGCAGCGAAAACAGCTGTATCACCAGATTAAGTGGTATATTTCCCACAGTGGTATATTCTGTCGCCTTAGTCGCGGTCACACTCCTCTGCCAACAACAACTCGCTTCGGTTTTTCGGCTGAGTTTGTTTTCTGCTCCCAATTCCGCTGCAAGAAAAGTGAAAAGCAGGCGAAAAATATACAGCATGTGAGGCATCGCCAGTTGCATTTATAGTCCAAGCGTTGCAATCGAAAAAAGTCGCGGAAAGCTCGTGCGAATCGCGGGTGAATGTGTGACCGAAAAAAAGTGCTGCAAGTGAAGAGAAACATTGCTGCAGCCAGCCAGCCGTTGTGCGTGTGAGTGTGAGTGAGTGAGTAAGTGAGTGTCGCATCTCTGTCGCTCTCTCTCTCTGGACGCGATTTCTGTGGCCCAAAGAGATTTCGCCCAAAGGAGATTCCCGAATCCGGAGCAACCGAAATAGCGCAACGAGGTGAGTGCAAACTGCAACTGCAGCAGAAAAAAGGAACACCAATTAGCCCTGTCTGCCGCGGGCAGAAACAAAAAAAAAGAGAAGCGAAGAACGGCAACAAATATACAACAAGAAAATCGATTTTCCTGAACTTACAATTTTCTCCGCCTCACTGGGCTCCACAAATGGGGGAGCCGGCTGCGGCACCATAAAGTATACATAAATTGAATTTCGAAACACGGAAGCGAACGAAGGATGAGCAGGGAAAGGGGGCCGTAGATTGGGAGGCTGCACACTGCTGTTGTCGTTGTTGTTCTGGTTCGTTTTGCTGGTGTTGGATGCCGACAATGATGATGATGGAAGTACGTGCATATGTGTGTGGCAGCAGCGCGAGGGAGACGGGAAAATCGAGGCTGGAAATCTGACCAGCAGGACTCCAGTTGTCATGGCCACCGCACTTAACAAATGATTTTAGCGGACACTTTTTCCGGATGCGTCTGTTGGGCAGCTGCCAGTTTACGCTAGCTCCTTCTCTTCTCTCCACCTTTCTCCTCTATCTCCCTTTGCAGGCGGCTGACTTCATCTGTCTGCCCCTTTCTATCTTTCTCTTTCCCCCGAATGGGTGTGTGTGTGTGTGTGTGCGTTCTTTGATGACGGCACTCAGTTTCCGCCCGCACTGAGATTTTCGGTCATATACGGCACCAATACACCAGCACAGTGGAACCTGGAAAGGGAAGGATGAAGTCCAGTTATGACTCAATAAGATGAACATTTTTGGTGCTGGAAAAGACTTTAGACAATTTGATTTTTATAACTAAAATAAAAAGAATAATTATTTCTTATTAGAGGCCAATTAATTTGTAAACTTTCACATAAAATGCCTTTAATTAAAAGAAATATCTCTTTAATTGATTGTTCCATGCCTAGCGACAGTTTACTGTGGTAAATCCCCGGCATTACCACTCAGTTTTTGGCACTCTTTTGCGGATGCTGCGTACGCAAAAAGGGGACGACGGCTGTTTTAAGAGCTCTAGTGTTTCCTTTTTCGCTTCCGCCTGCACCCCTAAATTATGTGTGCCTGTGTTTGTGTGTGTTAGGACGAGAGCTCTAGTGTGCGTGAGTGGAGTTTTCCGCGTGCGTGTGTCTCTCTGTGTGTCCGTTTGGGGCAACAAAATTACTTTTACGAGCGTTTAGCATAGGTTGTCGCTTCCCCCCCTGACCACCAGTTAGTTTTATTTTGATGCGTTTTTAATCAGATTGCGTCAATTTGTTGCTGGCCTAACGATGAGGGCGGTAGGTCGGTAAGTTGGGTCGAGGGAAGTGGTTATGTGGGGGAGTGAGCAAGCGCTGTCCCGGGATTGCGTGTCAAGTGCAGAAGAGACCCTTCTTGCGCCCGCTGTTTCCCTAATTAAAAAAAGAGATGTCTGTTTCTTTTTCGCATCTGGCAGTTGGTGGGTCTGTTGCCTTCCAGTCCGTTGAACGAACACTCTGTTTTATATTTTCTTCTCGCCCTCCTTTACACTTTAAACGCTCTAGCATGGGGTTCTTTCTGGTCTCCCTTTTCAATTTCCATGATCGATAACTTTTGAGTAATCGACAATACTTTGCCAGCTATTTCTTTATGGAAGTGATTCACCTTCCAGTGGAAGGATTGTAACTTTCATGATCGATAACTTTTCTTTAATCGGTGTTTAATCTTTTTGTAGAGTGTAAAACCTTCGTTGCCCGTTTTTTTTTCTCTGTTTTCGGTGGCTGTTTCTTTTCGGCCTGCTTGCTGCTTCTCCATGGCCCGTTAAAGTACAAAAATACTTGGGCCAGGCCAGCCGGAATACGAGTATCTATCTATCTTGGCGGCAGCTGTCCAATTCCAACCCGCCGGCAATGGATCGTTGTTGGTGTTGTTGTTGTATCTCCTGTCGTCTTCATCAACGCCTCTGAGTGTGTGTGTGTGTGTGCGTGTGACTAAGTGTGGGTAAAGTGCGAGTGAGAGGTTTGAACTTTAAGGCATTGCGTTGTGTGTTTGTTTTTAGCATTTGCTTATGTTGCTGTTTGTTGTTGTTTTTATTCTTACTGTAAGCACACACAATTTTACGAAACATCGGCGACAGCAGGCAGAAATACACAGCACAGACAGCACAGGGCATCGTCATTATGCATGCAAGAGATCTTTGGAGCGCATTTGATCGCAACTCTTGGCAACTCCGCACATGGCTCCCAACAACAACAGCAAATGCTGCAACTCCAACGCCACCGCCACCGCCGCCATTTGGCCAACATGGCGGATGCCTGATGCCTTATGCCTGTCCCCCCACCAGTTTCTGTGCCCAGCCCTTCCTTGCTCCCAAGTCTCCAAACGTCTTCCAGTCTTCACGTCCGCGCGAGTATCAAGTATTATTACCAGACGTCGTTGGCCCCACGCAAAAATATTTTTGCTGTGACTCCACAAACTCGCTGCACTGCAAAAAAAGTATGGCCAAAATCGGGGGATACTATTGAACTCCTTAAACATTGAGTTGTCTGGATAAATTTGTGTCAGATCTTTAATTATGTGTCCTAACCATGTTTAAGGAGCTTTACCAGTGTAACACTTTCAACAATTTTCTTTTTTATTTCTTATTCAATTGTTTATACTTCCGAAAATATCATATATCATATCTTAATCTTAATATCTTAATCTTAATCTTAATCTTAACATCATATCATATCAAATGTTTTTTTTGGCACCTCCGAAGAAAATTCAAAACACCTTTACTTTTCAATATTTTTGATAAAATATCTGTCAATATAGCATAAAGTATACGCAATTATGTTTTTAAGTATACTTGAAGACTTCCATATAATTGTTTTAGCTTCCGTAAAACACACTCCATAACTTTAATTATGTACTTATGTATGTACATATATGTCCGAAAGTGGTTTGAAGTTAATTGCCCTTAAGAAAAGTAGATTTTTCAGGTTTTAATATACCAGCCAAGGTACTTAACATTAACAGCGATGGGAAAAACTATTTCAATATCTCCTAAAACCGAATTGACTTTAATAAATGATGTAGAAATGTGTAGATACGTTGGTTTTTCGCAGTGTGTTGCAGCATACTGGATCGCAGAGCAATGCCCCGTACCACCGGCTACTCCAAATGCTCCTTTTACTCTACTCCGCTTGCTTTAAGTTCTGGGAACTTCTCCAGTTTCGCTGAGGCGATAATTGCCACGTGATTTCTAATCAAATTACACTAGAGCACAATTACTCTGACTTTGTTCGCATTTAGTTGTTATCCAATTTAGGCGTCGGTTTGTCATGGTTTGTTTGTCTTAATTGGAAATCGGATTGCAGCCCACTTCAATTATGCATATCACCAAATTGGTCTTCATCATCGTCGTCAGCGTCGTCGTCATACCCTAATTACACCCAATTAAACTCTATGAATAACCGATATATAGGCGCATCTGTGTCAGCGAGTGCAGCCGCCATGGCAACCCCCTTTTACTTTTTTTCTTCTGGTTTTATTGTCCCCCAGTGCATCGTGTGTGTGCTCCACTCACGTAGCTGGGATTTTGGATCGGCTTAACACCTTTTTTGGCGCTTTCCCAGCGCTTACCACGGACCATTGGGCTCTTGGGCAATGTGCCGGAAATTGGGTTACACCTCAGCTACCTCGGTCTCGGGGCTACCTTCTTTTTCTACTGGCTTATCTGATATGCATATCGCCCAACTGACTTAACCGTAACTGTTATCATATCTCAATTTTGTTGAGGGACAGAAACACTATCTGGGAAAGCCATGCTAATGCTTGCCATGTGTCGCACTTTCCAGCTCATTCTTCAGCTCCCTATTATGTACACAGAAGAATCGTCTAAAGAAGACTGGAAAATAAAGTCATAAGATCCCCAGAGACATTATGACATCATGAGGGCATTCCGATATTGTTTACAATTGAAATTCGAAGACTAAAGAATTTCTGTTTTTGCGAAAACTTCACAGAGAACATAAAGGTGAATTCTCTTAGATAAACATTTCTGTGAACTAGATTTATTTGTAAACCTAAACTGAGATAGTATTCTTGAATCTCTTGAATGGTGTAATGAACTAGTAAATAATTCAGTTTATATAAAGCCTTTCTTTAACGAGCAGTTCCCAAATACCTATAAATTCAGAGAATCAACAAACAACTTTTGGAAAACGTTTTTCCAATACGTATTTCTTTTCATTTAGGTTTCCCCCTCAGTTCTTTTTTTGCTGAAGTCATTATAAAATGTTTTTTTTTCTGTAGTGTTGGACTTTATTTTTTTTTTTTTATTTTTGAAAGCCAGAATGCGACACGCCTTTCGTGACCAGCCAAAATATCCCATTGCAGGCAGGCCAGCCCGGCCCCAAAAAAAAAAACGCCGAGCTGATGCGTGGCGTTGATTGAGGAGAGCCGAGAGACTTTTTGGGCTATTTTTGGTAATTGCATGGGCCTGCTTTCCACTGTATAGAGTTTTGTTTCCCCTTCCTGCCCGATTTTTCAGTTTCCAGTTCACTGACGATGCGTGCAACAAAGCATATTTCAATAAGACTATTTCCAACGACAAGATATTGTGGGTCAAACGCCGGCGAACGAGCATATGTACATAAAATTCGTACGCCCAGACCGGAGGCAGAGTGTGTGTGTGTATAACAATTTTTCAATCGGCCAGCATCATAAACAAAATACAAGCGGCAAACAATCCATTAGTCCAGGGCTGGCCATCCCATCCCCCAAAGACTTCGTCGCCGTCGTCGTCGTGGCTCCATCGTTTTCATCGTCGGAATTGTGCGCCCAGTGCGGCGAATCAAATTAATTAAAGCTGCCCCGAAAAGGGGGTTCCCTGTGGGGCGCCCTGGAGGAGGAGATAAAGAAGGGGTGGATGAACTGGTGGCGAAAGAAAGCACACGGAAGACCAGAGAGAAAGAGAGATATGGAGCCGGCATATGGAACAATTGTGGTTTATTATTTCTGAAGAAAACCAACCGAATTAATATGTGAAAAGAGGAAAACAACATTGAAAGCTAATTGAAGATGAAATACTCTTATTGTTTCCAGAAAGCAGCATCAAAGAGTATAGAAAGAGAATATCAGAGAAGCCGGCTTATGATTTGAGTCATCTGCGGTTAAACACGAGAGATATGATCTAAAAAGAGTTCTAAGAAAGTGTAAAGACCATGAAAGATTTATTTGTAGTCTGATTTTCAAGCCAAACTCATTTTATTCGATGGTATAGGAGTTCTTCAAAGACCATTTATTGTTATAGGTAGCTGGAGTTTTAAATTTACAATCATTGTACTTACTATAAGTGTACTTAACTAACCCAAATGAGACTAGTTTTGACCGAGTTATTGGTTCGGAAATAGACCTGTTGTTATCTTATCTGGATAGGCAGTATTGCCCTAGGCCATAAGTGCTTTAAATTCCGTAAAGATCTTAAATAAAGTGACCGGCAAACTGGCAAACTTAATGTAGCCACGAACATTTTGCATTCGAATCACGCTTCAGAGCTGCGGAGAGTTCTTGTTCGGCTTCAGTGCCAAAAAAATATATAAAAAAAGAAGTTTGGGTCGGCAAATAAATACATGCAAGACGGATACATGCATATATGTATATATTATGTATATATGTATATAGTCGTATATCTCTGGGCATCGCATGCAAGTCTGGGTGCAGTGAAAATGAAAATAAATTTCTTTATGCGGTCGCTGCATTTTGCCGATGAAAGAATTTCTTTGTTGCAACTGCCGCCGTCTCTGCAGAATCAACATCTTTTGTGTCACGTAGTCGGAAAATGGTAAACAGAAGACGGAGGAGATGAAGCCGGTGCCACCTTGTGTGTATTTAACGGGCAGTGTTGTGCGTGTGTGTTAACCAAGGCTAATTGAACTGAACCGAGCTGGGGGCAACCTCTGAGATAATTAATTGCCCGCGGGAAGAGGCAAAATGAGTGGCGCAGAGATAGGAGAAGGCACCGCAAAGTGCCGACTCTAAATGTAGGCCTCTCTCTAATCACATTAATACCAAACAGCAACGACTGGGACAGCCACAGGCGATATATAAACGCGGCCCACTTGAAAAGCCCTCAATGCGTGGGCGAAGTGGCATCACACTGGAAGAAAGGGTTTCTCTACCACAGAATATATTAAAGACATGGGATAGAACAAGTTTTAGGTCTATTTAAGTTCGAACAGCTTTCTTTAGTGCTTACAAATATATGTTTCCTTAATCATAAATGGTAATTTCACTTTACAATATCAAAAGTAAGATAGAACCCTTGTTAAGAATCTTTGAAACGATCTTTTCCTACCAAAACCTTTATAGAATCATTCTAAAGAGTCGTTAAAAACCTTCTTTCCTATCAAAATTTGGATACAACCATTCTTAGGAGCTGTCCATATTTTACGTTATGAAATATTTCATGATTTTTAGCCCCATCCCCCTATATAATCAAGACTACTCATTGAAGGAAACCCCTCCCCTATGATTACGTAATTATAAAACTAGTTATTCCTTAAATTAATAAAAAAAAAGTTTCTAAATATATATTTATAAGGAAATGATTCTATAATCATTGTTCCAAACCACCCCACTTCCTCAATAATAGCTTTGCTTTCCCCCTTCCCTCCTCCCCCTAGGTAATTACATAATATATGGCAAGCCCCTTAAGGGTCTTTAAAAACCCTTTTTTGTCTAAATTCAAACCATTACTTATGCTTATATCCCTTTTAACTTACACCTTGTGAATAACAATTATTTTTACTTTACTTTGTAAAGAATTACTTAATTTCTTTATTGCCCCTGTTCAATTATGTTTCATGCTGTACATTTCAAGATTGTTTCAATCTTGATTTATGGCCTTTGACTGATTTTCTATGCATGATAAGGTTTTGTTAATATGAAACCATTGCCTGATTATGATTTGTTCGATTTTAGTGAGACAATATCTGGGTGTTTGCTCAGTGCAGCTTAAACACCAAGCCAAGCTCATCGTCGTCATCATCTCTACTCTTCATCATGGCGGCTTTCTATATTGTTCTTGTACCTTTATTAGTTTGCCTTTGTGTCGGCTCAATTTATGAGCTGACCCTCAACCCCACCATCCATGGCTCCATGGCTCCATGACTCCCTGACTCCACTCCGAAGCCAGCTGTGGTGTGGTCCCCGCTCTTATCTGAACCGATGCATTCAGAGGGAGAACAGAAAACTTGTTTCTGTGCTCTGCGCGCCAGCTAAGTTATGTTCTCTCATTTCTCCGGCAGCCATTGCGCCCCGCTTTGGCTCTGGCTCCGGGTTCTTTGGTTTTTTGCATTTGGCGCAATGCTAATTCATTTGCATAGCCAACAAATACGCAATGTAGGAGACAAACAAACACACACACTCACCGGCCCGTCCGAGCCTCATTCTCATTCATGCCAAAGAGCAAGGAAAAAGGAAGGGGTTGGGTCGGGTGTGAGGTGTTCATGGGGTATAACGAACGACTGATGGCCCCGGCATGCTTGGCTGCATTTTAAGTTCATATACGCTGGCACATATCGGTGGCATATTGCCGCCTGACACTTGGGTCTTCCTCCTTTTCCCATTTCTCATTTGCTATTCCAGCTGGGTCTCCACGGAGACGACGGAGGTCTTCAATTAAATTTAACTAGAAAGCAGGCTGCAAATAAATAAATAGAAATACTGACGATGGAAAAACAAATGATATTTTAGTTGCGCATGCATAAGCAATTATATTTTCCATTATTTATGGCATTCAATAACTTCTCGGTCCTCTGCTTCATGTGATGGAATTTCCATAGCAGAAGGCATTCCTTTGATATCGATTTTCAGCATCGGACACTCAGTTGCTTTGTCGCACATTTAATGTCTCAATTAAAGGCATTCCCATGCGCTTCATTTCCCACTGCACATTTCATGCTGTTTTCTTTATTGCAAGTCACAAGCGTTAACCCCATTCGGCCCCGGAATGCTGCAACTTGTTCAATTGTGCTCCAATTTCAGTGTCCCCAGCTCTGGCGGAGGAGGAGCACAAGGGCTGGCGATGTTCAGGCGATAATGCCCGCGTTGAATGATTATCGAGGAGTTATTTGGGGGAGTGGCTGAAAGCTATAAATAGCCGACGCGGCGGCGTCGACGATAAGCCTTTTGAGCTGCGGAAAATGGAAACCCAATGGAAAATGGGGATGCCATAATGCCCAATGAGGGATTAACAAATTTATGGGAATTATTCTGTGAAGTGATCCGAGATGAAAGGGGGAAAGACTGATTCAAAATCGATTTTCAGTTCTCAACGGAAAGCATTGTTCTCCGCAGTAATTGAAAGGGCCAAATGGGGCAGTGGGAAAGCCGCTCTAATTGTTCCATTATTAATTCAAAAATCGTCCAAATAAGCAAGCAATTAAGCTCCAAATTAGACTAAATAATTCATAATCAAATGGCAATTGTCTACCCAAGTTTTCTCTTTCATTTATCAGCATTAATTAAGTGCCCCTTTCGGCTTGGACTTTCCCAATTCCGTTTGCTTTGGGTGTCGTGGTCGGAGGAGTCTCTCTTTGGTCTCTCTTTCCAATTACCAAAAAGATCATGTGCATCACGTTAATCAAGCGTTAATTTTCCCCCCAAATACAGGAAAAACAACAACACTTGACAGTTGTTTATGTTAATTACTGGTCGGTCGGTCGGTTGGGTCGATTGGTGGAGGAAAAGTTGCAGCAACATAAACACAAATGCTCGAAGTTTGAAGCTCACGCTGCTCAAATTGGGGCTTGGGTCACCGAACCCAGCCCGGCAATTAATTAGCATAGGCCATAATATCGCACCCAGCTGCACTGCTCCTCCTCCTTCCCCTCCCAGGGACCTTGTGCCATAAAATATATGCTTAATAATAATAATTCCCACAATTTCCACTACTTTGCAGATGATGGTGACGGCGCTGATGATGAAAACGAAGGCGCTGCTAACGAAGCAGATGATGTAAACACGCTGCCAACGCTGCTGCCACAGCCATATCCCCTTTCTCTTCTCTCTCTCTCTATCTGTATCTCCGAAAACGAAACGAAAGTGAAAACCCAGGAGGGAAAACTTAACTTGAGACTCGAGAAACCAAAGCCCACGGCTGCCGCATTGGATTTCGTTTCGAACGAAATCGAAACTGCATTCTTTTTGGACACAAACTGACACATATCGGGCAACGTTCGAATCGAACATGAGATTGCCACGGTGCCGCCTAATGGCCGCTGCGAACCTGTCGCTGGTGCTCCTGCTCCTGGCCATCACAGCCCATCTGGTGCTCGCCGAGCGGGACTTCAATGTGAACGACTCCCAGGTGAGTGGTAACAGCGGTAATTGGAGCATTCTCTCCCGCCGAATCAGATCTCCCTGGCCACTGCTAATTTTGATTGATGATGCATGGAATTTTTCATTCGAATTATACAGTCGCCGTCTGAATGAGAGATTAGATTGCCGCCGCGATAAGTTAATGCTTGGCTAGCAGTTCATGTTTTTCCCAAATCTATTTTTACTTGTTTTGCATTGTTTGCCAGGCAGAACAAATAGTTTTCAAGTACATAAATAGACACAATAAATCGCTTTTCAATATGCCATAAATTCTTTTGTGTTTTCCGAACACAAGGTTTTTCGGGGAATTAATTTTTGAATATTTAGAATGAAAAGAAAATTTGAAATTTAGGTTTAATCTCAACGAAAAGCCATATCAATCTGGCAAAGAACATTATGTATCAAAAACCTTTGAAACCTTTCCTTTTAGGTTCCAGTCATTGAGCCCAAGGATGTGCCCGCCTATAAACAGGATCCGTATGTCACGGAATTAATGAGCTGCCAAAATACACACAGCGAGATCGTGCTCTCGTTGCTGTTGAAGAAGCACGACTGGAGCGAGCTGACGGCCACCAAGCGAGCTCATGTCCAGGCCAAGTTGGCCAAGTTCTTTGCCATACCAAAGGTTGGTTTACAGTCTCTAAGTCTGCGCCAAAGCAAGGTTAAAAATGTTTTCTATTCAGGAATTTATTTCCCTGGATTCGGTGGCGAAGCGTGAGCTAAAGATCATGCACAAGCTGGCCATGCGAAAGGGAGGCAAGGGCAACAAGAATATCGAGACCCTCAATCGCCGCCTAGGACGCGCCAGTTTCATGGTTTGTATTTCGGATTTTATAACCTTTACTTTAATTAGCTTGGATTTTTACCTTGCAGATCGGCTGTGGTCCAAGCTATTTTGTGATGGGAGAACCGATTGCCAAGCAGATTGCCCACCAGGTGAAGGATGGCACTATTGGTGCTTTAACGGAGGAGAACTTTGGCCTTTGGTTTATTTGGCGAAAGGAATTGAAGTCAAGGTAAGACATTATATTAGTGTAGACTTAAGAGGAATGCTTCTGAGAGTTTTTTGATCTTTTGATTAATGTTTAATTCAATTAAAGTATTAGATGCATATTTGCCAGTTGAAATTATATCTTTTTTTGTTAGTTTTGATTAAAAGTATTTCATTTTATCCATATAGAAGTAATTAGGTACTACTTCCATAAATCAAAAATAGCTATTGAATATTAAATAGTTATTGAAAGTGTGCGTTATTTTTAATAAAATAATATCTTATGTTTAATTTTTAAGGGTTTAGTTCAGCTTATATTAATACATGTAGTGTATTAATTGCAAAAATATACATTTATACTGTACCGATATTTGGCGTAAAGGCCTATATAAAAATCGATATTTTAACGTTACGATAATTATGCGAAAAATCGCTATTTTGTTTAATTTGTTATTATTTCAAATTGTATCTTACCAATATTACTATATAGGTAATATAATAATATGATCAATAATATATATATTAGCGCCGATATATATATTAGAGCCCGATATTTTTGTCGATAATCTATAGGATTTTCCCTCGACACACCTCCCTAGTGCGGCTGTATCGATATGTATCTATGCTTCCTGTACGAAAGATTGTTATGATTTTGTATTAATGATACCTGCATTTATTTGATTTTTCCTTACCAAAAAATCGATATATATCGGGAATGTATAGATTTTTTTGAGCGAATGTCGTTATAATAATCGGTATATGTGCGGTAAATCGATATTCTGTTAAATATATTTAATCAAAAAACAGGTATATATCATTAAATAAAGTTTTTCGAATGTTTTCTCGATAATGCAATATTTTGTATATTTCAATTTCGATATATTAAGCTGTACGATATTCCCGATACTATTTTATTTTATTGTCGATATATCATATCGAACTTTTTCTTTTGATATACATTCCTCGTGTTGTGTTGAATGATATTTGGTCGATAACTGCATTTCCCTTAAGGGAATCGCATATATTTATAAATGAATTCAACGATAAATATTTAAAAAAAACAAAGCAATTAAATGATAACTTCCTTTAAGAGCGCAAGTAAATAACGCCAATCGTTTCTTCAACTCCCAGATCGAGCCGCAAGCGACGCCAGTCCGAGGGCTCTGGTGCCGACGATGATGACTACGACTACGGGGAAGAGGAAGAAGAAGTTTCGTAAGTTTCTATCACTCACCTGGGATGTGTCACAGTACTCCATACTGATTGCTGGTGTTACTTTTAGGGAGCCCAGTACGGAAGTGCCGGCGGTGACCACGCATGCGCATCGGCATCATCATGGAGCGGTGAGTGTTTATTATACTATATTCCACGCTATATATATATATATTTGTTTCGGTTCTTCTCTGGGTGTTTTCTTTATCTGATACATACGTTTAAATGAGAATACCTGCGGTTCATACTTGTTGGCTAACCACACATGACGATATATGTGTGTGTATTACCTGTGTGTGGATCTGTATGGATCGCGTCTAGAGATTGGTTATCGTTTTTTGATTTCCGGAAAGGCCTTTGGTTCTCTGTTTGTTTACTGCACTTTGTTAATAACCGCAAATTGGAAATTATACCATATATATATAACATCAACACCACACATGCATTTAAATGAAAACATACACACATACATACACACACAACCACCATAAATAACTATAATTCATCATACGGTGTTTACGTATTTTCTCTTCTCTTTTTGCTATCTTCCCTCCGTTCTCTCACACACCCTTGTCTGTGTATATCGATCAATCGATGATCCATTGGTCAATCGGTCAATCGGTCAATCGGTCTCATTGTGTTAATGTGTCTTATATAAAACCCCACCACCACCACCCACCGATATCGCCTCGAAAACTAACCGAAAAACAAAAACTCGAACTAACCCAAAAAGTCGGAGGTGTCGCCCGAGTCCGTCTCCTCGTCGGCGGTGCCCTTGGTGCCGAATGTCCAAGAGGAGATCGAGGAGAGCGTGTCCAAGCTGGAGTCCGTGATCAGCAAGACGATTGAGAACACTAAAAATATCAAGGAGTTGCCCGTGCTGGGCGTAGCCGATGATGCTGACGACGAGGAGGATGTGGAGCTGCAGCAGCTGGGCGTGCCGCTGGCATTGGACATACCGCAGGAGGAGACCACCAGCAAGTCAGCCACGGCAACAGCAACAACCCAATCGTCGGACATGGTAAAGCCCAGTTACTTGGAGGAGAATGCCATTCAGGTGGACGCTGCCGTTGTTATGGAGGCGGAGCAGCAAGAGGTCGCCTTACCTCCCACGCTGCCGCCCTCGGTTTCCGCCTCTGAAACAGAACATAAGCAGCCCTTCTCGCCCTATGACGCCACCTCTTCGGTGTCGTCGTCGTCGATTGCAGCTGGCGAGGCTTCGTCCTCGGTGCCGTCGTTCCCTCATACCTCCACAGCCACGCCCACAGAGCTAGACAGCCAAACAGGCTCCTCCGCTACTACTCCAACTTCATCTCCATTCGCCCCATCATCATCCTCATCCTCAGCCACATCCTCATCTCCATCCCAAGCCACTCAACCTACAACAACAACTCTATCAACAAGCACAACAGCAACAATCTCAACTACAACATCAGCAACATCAACAGCAACAACAACAACAACCACGACACTGTCTGAATCGCCAAAGGTAATGATGTCGCTTCTGTGTGTGTGAGTGTACGAACGAGTGTCCTTCCGCCTCTCTCTCTGTCTCTCTCTCTCTCTGTGTGTGTGCCGTGTCCTTGTCTCCTGTCTGTCGTTGTCACATGTAAAACGTTGTCTCACCTCAGGAGTTAGCTTAGCTTTATTTTATATCCCCGACTCTGCTGTGTATATATTTATATATATTGATATTGTGCTTTATTGGCTTTTGTCCTGTGTAAATGTAGCAACTCGTAAAAAGCCAAACAAGCAGACTGACTCCACAGAATGTTTGTAAGCGACTTTTAGTGGAGTTGCAAGCATAAATGTTAGATAAATACGAGTAGTTGTAAAGATAAGTGTACATACATCTAGTTTTTTTGTTATACAGGGAAGCTTGAGAGGCAGCTAACCTTTTTTCTTGTAGATGTAACCTGAGAGTGACTAGACTTAAAGAGTTAACTTTGGATAAATATTAAATTATAATAATGATATAAATAGAGCTATATATACATCGGTGGTCGCACCATTAAAAACACATTGACGACATTGCAATTAAACAAAATGCTAAGAGATGAGAACAAAAATCACGAACAGTTTTCGGTAATTTGGCATGACATTTAGCTATGACTTCTAATAACGATAAAGACAGCTTTATTTAGCTACAACATGACAATAGGACATCATTAATGCTGTGCTTTAGTTTGTCGAGAACGTACCCGAAGACCTTTGCCGAAGTCCCACGAATGTTAAAATAATTCGTGTGTCGGCAGAGAGCCAGCAGAGAAATTCGATGACCCGTGACATAGGGCCGTGTCGACCACTGATATATAGATATATATTAAATTGTAACTATAACTCGTTGGAAGGAATGAGGGATAGAGTAGCTCAGGGACTCAGTTGCCCGCTTTCCATAGATCAAAGAACCTTTTAATAGCAAGATGTGTAACGACCATACACTGAAAAGCAATATGCAAGCAATTTTTCGGGCTCTCTCGTCTCTCAAGAGCAAGCACGTTTAATTCGAGTTTAAAATGTAGTATGGCGTTACAAACCTTTATATTATGAGGTCTACCTCCACTGTACCTGAAAAATTAGCATCCACTTATTGTTTTGTTACCCAAAATTAAACACCAACAAAGCAGCCAAATACAATGCTTAACGAGTTCGAGCTAAGCACGATTCTGCCCTTCGAGGACTCGGAGGGTATGGCAGCAGCCGCCACACCCACTGCAAATGCAACTGCAGCCACAGTAGAAGGAGCAGCAGCAGCTGCAGCAACCGCCGCCACATCCGCAGCAGAAGCTACCAGCGAAAGCGAATTTCATGTAGAGTCCACCACGCACCGCACGATTAGTTCGAAGGTGAAATCTCGCTAAGCGCTAACGCAATCTTTAAGCCCTATTAGATTTGCACCTCTGTCCCAAAAAAAAAAACTGAAATCAAACCCCCCTCGAAACCGTCTCCGTTTTTCTCCACCGATTAGATCCCGAATCCAATTAGGGGAAATTGCACTTAGCATGTACATAAGGGCAGGCAATTAGCGAGCCAGCAAGCTCCTCCTGCATGAGGTCCTTTGGTAATTGCATGTCCACTCTCTCGTATCTTGTATCGTATCCGTATTTGTTGTGCTTACACTAACACTCTAACAACACCAGCCCACTCTCTTTGCCTGCCTCTCCTTCTTAGCCGATGACTTTGCAGCATGACACTTAGCCAGAGCCATCTGTCGCCAATTAGCCATCTCATTGTTAATGATTTCCCTGTAATTCCCAGGACACCGAACCCGATGCCATCAGCAACAGCAGTAGTAGCAGCAACATAAGCGCCGAGGTAGCCATAGCCTTATTACCCCGGCAACGCTTGAATCTCCCCACTAATAGCCTTTAAATCTCCTTTTTCTCAGCTGTCGTCAACCTCCACAGCCGCCACTCCCGCCGAGTCGAGCAGCAGCAGCACCTTCATCTCCCCGGACTACTTGGAACCGCAGCCGGAGGAGAACAGTCCACCCATCATAAAAACGCGCCTGCAGAAGCTGGCGGTGACCTCGGGCAAGGCCTTTACCTTCCATGTGCTGCCCGACACCTTTGTGGATGCCGAGGATCAAGGCAACTTGCGTCTGGCACTCACAGACAAGGATGGCCACGAACTGAAGGCCAGCTCCTGGCTGCAGTTTAATGCCGACAAGCAGGAGCTGTACGGACTGTAAGTTAAAGGGATTACATTCATTTTGTGGCCTTGATATAACTCTCCCTTTGCCAGCCCCCTGGATGATGCTGTGTCCCGCTGGCAGTACCGCCTGTCGGCCACTGATTCCGGCAATGCCAGCGTCACTGAGACGGTGGAGATCAGTGTGCAGCAGCATCGGGCGGTGAGGACGATCAATCATGAGATTAGCATTGCGGTGAGGATCAACGAGCAGCTGCACGGCCACAACATCGACTGGCAGCTGAAGCTGATCAATGGCGTGGCCAGGACCCTGGATGATTCTAGCAATGCGGCCTTGGTCGTGCGCGACATCCGCCAGACGGCGCAGGATCCGCACAGCGCCACCTTTGTCTACTTCAACGAGACGCTGCCCACCAGCGAGTGCCCGGAAAAAGAACTTGAAGACATTATTGCCAGGCTGGATGCCCAGCGATTGAGTGATTTGGTGGAGCCAACGCTGGGTATCAAGTCCATATCCGGACAGCTTATCGGATCCTGCCAGAAGGACTTAACGCGGGTGAAGCCCACCCAGCACGTGGCCAAGAATGTGCCGCCGATGCCGCGAAACCAAGTGGATCGCGTCAATGCCAGCGTTGGCCAGCTGCTTGTGTTCAAGGTGCCGGCGGACACCTTCTATGATGCGAACGACAATCAACTGACGCTCACGCTGAAGACTAGGGATCACAAGGAGCTGGGCACACGCCACTGGCTGCAGTTTGACTCCAAGAACGAAGAGTTCTACGGCATACCCAAGGGCGGCGATATCGGTTCCGAGGAATATCTGCTGGTGGCCGAGGATAGCGGTGGATTAAGCGCACATGATGCCCTCGTTGTGGTGGTCAATCATGCGCCCAAGAAGGAGTTTGCGGGATACTTCAAAGCCTATCTGGCCATCAGACATGAGAACTTTAATGCCGAGCTGCAGCGGAAGTTTGTGGAGCGTGTGGCGAAGCTGCATGGCGATGCCAACACCAACCAAATCCAGATCCGATCCATTAACATGCACCACGACTCGGACGGCACCATTGTGAACTTCTACAACACGTCCCTGTTTAAGTCGCATAACCGCTGTCCCGAGAAGGAGCTAGTGGCCACCAGGAGCGTTTATCTGAACAGCGATATGAGCCTGAAGGAGGGTGTGAAGCGGGCCCTGGGTCCCGAGCTGAATTTGACCAACTTTTCGGCGGTTCCGGGCACCAATTGTCATCGTAAGATACCGAGGTTGCTCCTAGAGAATTTCCCTTAATTTTACTTGCTTTCTTTTAGATCCCGAAATCATAGACATCCACCACAATGACTATGTTCCATCGCGCCCCGAGGAGCCCAGCTCGAAGTCCACTTTCAGCGATGAATACTTGGCCAACATTGTCCTGCCCGCTGTGATTATTATCGTGATGATTATAGTGACCTCCATCATTGCCTGCTGTCTGCACAGGCGTCGTCACAAGAGCGGCAAAATGGAGCTGGGTAAGGCTGTCAGATAAAAGGCATATTTAGCTTGGACTCATATCTTTCTCGATTGTATTTTCAGGTGACGAAGAGGAGCGTAAATCCTTCCGTGCCAAGGGCATACCCGTCATCTTCCAGGATGAGTACGAGGAGAAGCCCGAGATCGGCAACAAGAGCCCCGTCATACTAAAAGACGAGAAGCCGCCGCTGCTGCCACCATCCTACAATACCTCAAACATGAATGGTGAGTTATATATATATCGATATACCTATACTTTAACGATATGACGCGAAGGGCGATATATAAATAAATATTTCCTATGTATTGAACAAAATGTAAGAAATAAAAAGAATTTTTGATATTTTGTTGATTATATCGATATTTTTTAACGTAAAAGTGATATATATTTCGATATTCAAAATTTGATAGTAGATCGATATTAAAATCCATATTTCCGATAATTAAAAATACGAAAATTAATGTAATTTCATATATCTGATATTTTATTAATAATAGAGAGCTTAATTTGTTTAATTTTTATATATACAAATTCGATACATCAAAGTTGAAGATATATTAGGATAGCCTTATTTATGAGGTATTTTCGAAATTTAATTTATCCATGATGTATTTTTCAATATATCAAAGTGAATGACATTTTCGATATAATATTAAACGGGAGACTTAAATCGGACTTTTCCTCTTTATACATATTCCTAGTGCAATTTTCCGCAATATTCCCTTAAAGACTAAACCCTTATCTTTATTTCCAGGCGACAACGATGTGGACGATTATGTGCCGCCGCCATCTGTCGTTGTGGGCGGTCGGGAGGTGCGAGGGAAGTCACCGGCCACGCCCTCCTACCGCAAGCCACCGCCATATGTGTCGCCATAAATCTATTTCAGTGTCAAGTGAGGAGCGGAGGAACGCGAACGAGAACGAGAACGAGAAACAGCAACAATAATAACAATCGCATCGTATTAACCACACAACAATCTATATATAGATATATACAAACATATATATTTAACCGATTCGGCACAAGTTATATGCAACTAAGCAAACTCTTTTGTATATATCCAAGTGCAAATTGGTTTCTTTGGACATTGTATTCGAATTGAAGCCGAAGCCGAGAAGTATTCGCCAAGCCGATGGAGTTTTTTGAAGGACGACGACGATTTTGTATTAGCCAGGGAGAAAGGGAGAGAAACAATCAATTAACGAACACACACACAGACACCTTAAGCTTATCCAAGAATCACTAAACACAGGACGAGACGATGATGAACTATGCTGCATATTATTTATTTAGTATGTACTCCTAATTTATATATATATATTGTATACCACAGAACACACATCATAAAGAGGAGTTTAGGAGGAAAGCAAGCCTTGAGGAGCTTGAAAAACACACAAAACACACACACATGAGCCCATTTAAAGCATAGCATTTAAAACTATTTGTACTAATTAAGTTGAAGGAGAGTGTGAAAGAGAGGAATGTCCTTTGTCTGGACTTTTAGAGCTTGCCAGACTTTCTGCTTAGCTTGTTTAAGCTGAATTGTTTGTTTCATTCAAAGTGCTAAGGAATTTTCGAACAAAAAGATACGCCTGGGAACACCGAGTCAAGGCTACGTACTTGCTGCTGGATGGTTTCCCATACGTTTTTGGGTATTTTTAATTATTTTCTGAGGGACAAAGGACAGGCCCAGGATCTTTGATTATGTTTAGGTTCCAAGAAGCAATCAAACCCACAATAGAGCTGCCAATAGTCTAGTTGCGTTGCGACCCATTCGGCTCGTATTAGCCCGTTCGAAAGCGACAAATCAATTCCTAATTGCCCACAAGTGCTTCCCACAGAATAAACAAACACAAAACAAACAAACCAACAAACAAGACCATATCCACCAAACACCACACAACACAAAATAAACACACACACAAATAATTATACGATAAAATGGATTACTTAAAGTAGAAACTTAGTTTTTAATGATTTTTACACGCTCCCTTTGGATTATATTCTACATGAAATTTTTACCAATTACCATTAGTTTATAGCTGCTAGTTGTAGGTCGGTACTTACTACACTTCACTACGCCCGTCCCTGCCCCCTTGAAGTAAACATAGTGCGTTGATTTTATACAAACGTGTGTAGCAAGTCCAGGCCCAAAAAAAAACACAAGAAAAGAAAAAAAGAAATACACAAGAGCAATAATTGCCGAAGGAGAATTACTGAAGAATTACTTTACGCAAATGGCCAATTTTTGTCGAGTAAAAAAGCGTACACGCAAGTGCTACGTAATTGCCTATTAAACTAAGTATAATTAACTAATTTGTGTAATTTGCATTAAGCTCAACCGCTGAATTATTTACATTTTGTACTTTGGAATAGCGCAAAACAGCAGAAAAAACAACAGCAACAGCAATAACAACAAACAAACACGGTATCAATTTATTTTGAATAAAAAAATGCCAAAGATATGGAATTTTTGTTTTAATTTTTTTCCATTAAACACAACCACACACCACCACCACACACGAGTAAGTAAATGAGCTAAAATAAAAAATAAAAATGAAATTTAAGCTAAACACAAACACGAAATCAAATAAATAAATAATTGTGCATACAAATTGGCGTGTGCGAGTTGCACATTTAATTAATATATTCAACAAATAAGCGAAACTACTGTATATTTAAATGCAAGCATGCATAAACATGCACACATTCGAGTGCATGCCTATCGATTACTGTAAATGCAAATCTGTTCGCCATTTTTGATTGGCTTAAATTGACCGAGACACACACACATAGCATACAGGAACACACACTTACACGGCTACAATAATTATAATAATTATTGAGGATAACTAAACACGTGAATATATATATATATATAGCTATATATCCGTATAGGATGTATGCATGTACGGGATTCTAATAAACATTTATATATATTTTGATACAAAAAAAGAAGCATACCTGCAACAGATGAGTTTCATTTTTAATTGCTTGTGTTGTGGCCCTTCTCGACTTCCCTGTTCCATTAGGGCTATATAATTTGGGAAAAAATTCAATTTATGGAAATTCCTTAACAAATTATGGAATCAAAGGGAGTCCTGGCCAGGGAGGGAAGTGCGTATGTCTGTGTGCATGAGGAAAAAAAGTCAAATCAAAAGCATTGCCATAATGAAGTAATACAAATTTGTTTTTCTTGTCGCTCTTTGCCGCCTAATAAAGGCATCCGGCCCCGCCTGCTCCTTCCATCTCCTCCTTCCTGCCCAAGCTATTGATTCCCGTTACTTTGACAACCAATACTCGCCGGATGCTGGTACACACACACACACACACACACACTCCAGTCAACACATGCGAAAGCACATATTTGCTTGGCTTCGTTGACGCCAGCGGAATATTGTCATGTCATGTGTGTGTTTGTGCTAGTGCACAGCGAGAAATTAGCTTTAATCTGATGAGATGAGTTAATGTCAGGGGTGCTCGCAAAGAGCAACGAGGAGTACGAGGAGAAACCTGAAGCTAATTGAAATACAAGGCAGTCTCTTATTTAAGGAAAGTATGAAGCCGTGGTCCTGACAATCTAATGTCGCTAGTCAGCGCATTTCTCTGCTGGCACTCTGCCGACACAATCAACGACGCTATCAACATTCGTGACAATTCGACAAAGAAGGTCTTCGGGTAAGCTCTCGGCAAATTAAAGCACAGCATTAATGATTAGTCTTTGTAATATTGTAACTAAATCTAGCCGTTAAAAATCTATTTTTGTAGTTAAAGTTTGCTTTCATCTTTAAGAACTTTATTCAATTTCCCCCACAAAGAAATGCAATTTTTGTATCATAATTTTTTACACCTTGCTAATAGTTTTAAAGATGTTGTTTAATTCCCCCAATAGTGTAAAAATACTAGAAGTGTTTCACTCTTAAGCTTAAATGTAATATAATTTGTTTTGTTATTAGATAGACCTTAAATTATTTGATATTGAGGAAACAGGGGTGTTCACACGGAGGACGGAGGAGCATTAGTGCCTATTTGCCTTAAGTTTTCAAAGATATTTAAAACAGCGGCGCTCACACAAAGCACTGGGGAGCTCCATGTCTTTCTGTTAAAGGCTGACGCATTACTCTCAGAACTATTTATCGAATGAAGTTTTTCTTAACTAAATTATTAAAATCCTGACGTAGCGCTTGTAATACTCATTTGAAATAACTAAAAAACTACACCATTATAATAACTATTATAATGAACACAACATTTTCCAGATTTTTTCTCCATGTAAGGACATATTGCGAAGGTGGCTGGCATTGTTGTTGCCCCTTACGGTTATTGTTATTATTATGTAATGCAGTCATTTAATTGGTAACAAATTGTATTGTTTGGCTTGGCTCGGGACGGCGAATGGAACGACAGTTCTGGCTTGTTTCGTTTGTACGCTTTTACGACTTTCCTAGGAAACGTAAATAGCAGCATCTCTTCGCTCCTCCGTCCTTCACGTGTGTGTGTTACTTTCGTATAGCTTTAATGCCACCCCCAGGACACACTCACACCTGCTCCACTCTCTCGAAAACAAAGAAGTTTCGCTTATACCTGGCGCAATATGTGTTTGGCTCTTAAACTTTCGACTGCTGGCAAGCGTTGGCGTCCGAAATGCAAAAGCATAATGCGCTTATATGTGCTGTAATTAAAAAGTCAAACCATCAAAACATCAGCAACTTGTGTGCTTAATAAAATGCAGCATAACTAGCTTAATTTTTGCAACAACTTAATTGTTATGCTTTGTGTACTCCGGTTTGTTGTGGTTGTTGCGGCGAATGTTACTGCTTATGTGGCTCCTCATTGTTTTGTGCCAGAATGCATTTTATCGTAGAGTTTAAAATCATTTTTACATGGCCAACAGGGCGGATGAGTAATATTTGGTAGGACTTTACCACTGTTAACGAAGCTGTTTTCCTTTCATTTCCATTTGTTCTTTTAAATACTTATATTACATTATTTATTATTGAGGTTATCCATTTAATTATATCACCCCATTCTATCAGTTATCGGTGAGGCAACGTATTAATGAATCTATTTAAATTCGTAATACAAACGACGCCGTGTTACATGTCTGTAATTACACAATTTGATTGCATAACTAGATTTGGTTTCATTTGCCGGAATTCGCTATGCTGGGGGGTTGCAGGATTTTATCACTGACCGAACAGCTGCTGTCGCCAGAGAGTCAGATTCCTTTTTCCTTGCCACGGGTGTTGCCATAACGCTCATTATCACCACCACCTCCACCACCATAGCCAACTTACTCTGACAGGCAGCCGTTCTTTGGACCAAGTTGCGACACTGGCCATAATCACTTTCGGCCTTTCCTACTTTGGCCTTTTTGCGTTTTAAGTTACCAAACAAACAACAAAGCGTATAATTAACTTATAATCTTACATGCTGCCAGGACGGATGCCGTGATGTCTCCAACTCCACCCTTGATGTTTGTTATAATAAATCTCGGACGGCGGTACAAAAGATGAGAGATGCCCATTGAATCGGTCCCGTCCGCTCTCACACACGCACGTTCGCATGGCATTTCCATAGTTTTCTTTGGTTGGAGGAAAATCCAGGACTCCTATGGAATATGCAGTTTAAGTTGGCTTTTGTCCCAAAACAATAGGTGTTGGCCACGCCTCTCTTTGTTTGTATTCTGAAAGGATTGTACCCCCATCCCTCCAGTATCTTGGGTATTTCTTTCGCATTGCTACAATGAGGCGGATGCCTCCTTCCCTTCATGTTTGTCAAGTTTGAATTACATCAAATGTTTTTGTTTCTTGGAAGTGAAATCCACACCCACTCCCTGGTAGTCGTCGTCGTGTAAACAACCAATCCGGATTCCGGAGCTGAAGATGCGGCATCAGGCAAATTGAGATTAATCACAAAACAAACCCGGGAGCCAGGAGAGCTCAAAAGGTGACAAATGCCGGAAAACTCAAACACAGACATACACACACACACTCACCTACCGACCAGCAGCAGTTACAAATCGATGTGAAATATTTGTGCCGACCATGATTTGTATATGTGTCCGTCTGTCCGTCTGTCCGTCTGTCCGTTTGTCCGTCCACATGTAGCGACATTTACCATTTACCGGGGGGACACATTTAAGTTTCCTGCAATTGAACAGCACAGGGGACCGGGACGAGGACCTGGTCTGTGGACTGTGTGGAAATCGTTTGAGAGCCGGACACAAATCAATTATGTTGCCACGGGACAAAGGCGGGAAGCGAGCGTCGAAAAAATAATGGCAATACAAAATAAATACAAGGGCCGAGCGTAAAGGAACAATGGGCAACATTGGCAACCTGCTGCGCTAATGCCGGTCTCAGACAAACAAAACCCCCGGGTACCCACTTTCCCCGGTTGTAGCTTCAAATACATACAAACACTGGCAGAAAAATGGCGTCATATTTAAGGATCGCTTTTAAGTTTATATATTAAGTAGCAAGAACTTAAGGGCTTTTACTCGTAGTCCCCGTCAAATCTTAATAAAATTTACCTTTCTCTTCTTAATCCATCTTTCAAGTTAACCTAGTTGTACAATTTTTATTCTTTTTAATCTTCTTAATATTTAAAAACATAAATATGCTTATTAAAAATCTTCAGGGATTTAATATAATTGCAGTATGTACCCAAAAGTATGGCTCGAGTATTTTAATTCCTGTGGCTTACTGAATAATTACTCTACTTGCTCAAATTGAAAGCATTTATGAATTTTAGTCAGTTTGAGATGCAATTCCGTAGTTAATAAAGTATATTAATAAAGCTAAGACTACAAATTAATTGCATGTCATTCTATTTACAATTCAATAACAACATCTAAGGCAGTATAGAAATGTATCCTGGTCTAAAAAGTTCCTTATATTTCGAAGAAAAGAGATCTTTATTTTCCTAATTTGTTTTTAATTCAGGTTTGTTAAACAGTAAAATAACATTATGTTTAAGAGCACTCCAAAAACTTGAGATGAATTGCGTTGACTGCTTCTGAGATGTTTCTTATATTGTCAAAGTAGTCATCAGTACCAGGTTATTTTTGATAGAAATAAGATATTCGGGGTTGGTGCAGATATTATTAGAGTTATGAAAGTCAAAAAGTCAAAAAATTATGATACAACATATTTTGAATACTGTACACAAAATATTTTACTTAATATAATCTTGCATATTTTGATAAATCTACTTAAGTGTTTTAAAAAACACTGGTGATATCTGGAGCATCCTAGATAATAGAGGGATTTCCGAATTTGAATAGTATTATGTGTGATGATCATAACGTTTTCAAAAGTTAAAGTTTAGTATTTATAAAACAAAAGGAGCTGCCGCAAGAATCTCTAGAGTTTGGAAATCTCTTACGATGGTGTAAAATGTACTTATAAATGTATACTTAAGATAAGTATTCAAGTAAATGTTTAAGGTAACTAATACGAAATTATTTACTATTTTACCTTTCTGTAGCATAGTTTTTTACATCTTTTTAAGGGATTTCAAAACTGGAATCTGTCTTCCAATGTTTAAAAAAAAAACTCTTACAATGTGCCTATGCCATTAAATGTTTAATTGAAAGAATTCAATGTAAATGAGCTTTCTTTTTTATATATTACATTTTCTAGCATAGTTTTGGGCACATTTTTAAAGGATTTCAAAACCCTAGTTCTTCTGTAGCAATGTAATACCTTTTTTGAGCAGTGCCGACACTGAGGCACACGTATGGTGACACGCAGGAGGCGAACTCAAAGGAGCCGCCGAGCAGCTGGCTCCGTCAACCAATTGAAAGAGCACTTGGACAGGAAAATGGGGACGTGGCCGGGGGGGACAGCGACGGAACGGATATTCCGGGCCACTCTATTGGGGGCTTTAGGTAAATTGCTTTTATTGCACACAGTTCGTGTCGGCGTTCGAATTGCACTTAATTTCAATCAGGCGCCCGCTGCTAAGCCACTTCGGCTAATTGTTTGGCTTTCTTCGGCCCAGCCCCCTTTCGGCAGTCGCTGATCCAGCTTGTGCTCCTCCTGTGAGCTTTTCGGGAGTCCTCCGTCAGTGTATATCTCTCCCCCTCCGAAGAACCGAATCACACGAGTCACGAATCTTGAATCTTGAGTCGAGTCGAGAGTGTGGAAGCCGAGGCTAATTTGCAAATGCTGTGCAAGCTGCTAGGTAACCGCCTCGTCCTCCAAAGTTGAGTAGGACTCCCGCAGCCTGCTCAGCGCGACTTAAGCTGGCTTAAAAATCAACTAGGCGAGGTCGGAGCTTGGCCAGGGATTGCGTGCCATCCTGCAATGCTCCCAAATTAATTGTAGTGGCTGCTGCGCACTTTATAATTTCAGTTCAGCCGTCGCTGCCACCATCTCGCTGGCGTATATCATTAGACCACGGAACATTTCGTCTAATCCCCGTCTCCAGCTTCGTCTTTGGTTCCAGCTCTTGGTCCTGCTCCTTGTTGAAAGCCAATGCTGCGGCGGCGTCTAATGGAAGATGCTTGTTGCGGCAAGAGTCTTAAGCCTCCATTCGCCGCCATTATATAGTTGCATACTCGAGGGCGTGTGGCCTGGGCAACGCATCAATAATGCGTATCCGCCCCGTATTCAGATTACGTACCACTGAAATCCAAAACGCGACAAAGACGCGTCCTCCTCCTCCGTTACTCCTTTCAGCTTCAAAGGCCAAGACCGAACACAGCCCGGAGAACCCCAAACAATTCCCATATGGCTGGCGAACTGTGACCTCATTTTCCAAATCGAAAACTCAGCCAGCGCAAAGCCCCAAAGGAAGCTCGATCAACTTGGATTTAATAAAGTTACGGAACCCAGGGACCAGCAGAGCCAGCAAGCCAGCATATGGAGACGGGTTCGGGGCCAGTCTGGAACTGGCTCTGGTGTTTTTTCTAGTCCTTTCAGGTTGCCATTTCCACTTCCAGGTTGCCATTGAAGCGGCAACAATAAGTAAATTAAAACTAGAGCTGGCTGCATGCCGCACGCGCTTTGAATACATTTAAAAGGCAAGTAAATTAAAATGAAGCATGGCGGAATGATTTTTACACTTGCCACCCCCTTCGTAGCAGCAGCAGCAGCCGCATCAGTGGGTGGGGCAGGAGGTGGATGTGGATGTGGTCCTGGGGTCACAGTCACATCCACTTGTCGTTCACGCATCCGCACGCACAGCTGGCTGGGCAGCAGACTGGCGCCAAAATTGTGGCTGACTTCACAGATTTCCCGCGACGATGACGGCTAAGCTGTTGCTCTGACTCAGTTCAAACACTTAAATAAAAAGTGTACAGAAAATTCATTACAAAATCTGGGAAATTGTACAGATGTGTGTATATGTCAATAGAAAATTAACTTCAAACGCAGCTAACTTCACTTTCTATAATGTAGGTGGCAACGTCAAGCTAACTAATGGAATCGCATAGATACTTTTTGGACTGATGCTGTAGTCCCTATAGAATTAATATAATTGCTGTTCTTCTAGATTTATTTAGTTTGTTAGAATTAGTGTGACCGAATTCTTTTTCTATAATCTAGGTGGCAACGCCAAGCGAAATAATTAAAACCAAGACATCATAATATGTAATTAAAATATGATTATGGAATCGAAGAGATACTTTTTGGACTGATGCTGAAGTCCTTATCGAATTAATAAAATTGCAGTTGTTCAAGATTTTGATGTTTAGAATCAGTGTGATCTAATGATACATCTGGCCACTCTGTAAAAATCAAAGAGAGTCTTTTAATGAATTTCATACTAATATTATTTATTTAAACTAGCAGTAAAAAATGTAATAAAGAAACTTAGTTTCCATTATTGGTAAGTTTACATCATTTAATATTTTTTAACAGCAAGTGATGATAGTTTTTCGTTTAGTTTATTTAATATTCATTGTTTTAAAAAATAATGAAATATATAGATAAGTATTTAACTGATTTTTCAAGTGCAGTAGCAGGGAATAGGCGACAGGATTAGGGGTAAAGAGAATCAACTGGAAACTCGGCTGGCTGGACGTTCGGGCTCGTTAAAGCCGCCAGAATGCCGCAGGCCCAGCTTCAGCTTCAGCTCACCTCCATCGACATCTTTGGATGTGACCCACTGTGCGGCGCGAAGCGATGTCTGCATGTGTGGGTGACACGTCCCTGTCCTCTGCGCTGACACGCCGTCGTCCTCATCGGCGCCAGCTCATCAACTAGTCCTGGCTCCCAGCTTACCCACACCACGAATCCAGCGTCCTCCCTTCCTGCCTGCCATGGCAACGCGCTGATCCTTGGGGAGTTAGCCGCGGGAGGTGGCTGAGGGTCCTGCCAAGTGTCGTTCGGGGGTTGCTGTTTTGTTTTTACTTGTCGCCGCATTAAAAAATAGAGAGAAAGCCAACAGCAACTCGCTCCATATGGAAGCTTTGGCGCGACACAGCGCCAGGCCAGGCCAAGTCAGGCCAGGACCTATGTCATGGGGGAACGAAGGATGCGATGTACACGACAGACGCTGCTTGTGCCACCGCCCGCTGCTCGGAGCTCCGCTCGTTTTCATAATCGGGCGGTAATTGTACACCAATTTGACTTATGAATATAAATTAACTGTGAAACGTGCGACAAAGAGACATGTGCGCCTGCATGTCGGGGGTTGGAATGAATAAAACCGACTGAATGGGAACATATATAAACGCACACAGTATATATACTATATGGTAGTATTTGGTCGAGTCAGAGACTGGGCTGTGTAGAGATCATTATACAATATTGTGGACAATTGAGATTATTGCCCTTTGACAGCGGGAAGTATTAAAAAAGACGGAATCCCTTGCATGGAAGAAGATAAAAAACATCATTGAAAGCGGGATGAATGAATGAAGCAGCGAAAGAGGAATTATGTCAGCCAAAGCGGTTGGAAATGGGATTGCCAATTATGAGCACATGTCCTTTGATATTATACATATGTAGATGTTAAGCAGATATTAATTAGCAGGGTGATTTTATACTGTTAAACATTTTAAATACCTTTGTTAAAATACCATTGTTTTTTATTTAATTTAGTACAAAATAATAACATCAAAACACATCACTTGGGGTTTCAATAAATGCAATGAAATGTTTACGTCCAAAATACTACATTTCACACCTATTTAAGGGCTTAAAACCTTTAGGGATAAACTCTAATTATTCTACTAAAATCCTGTTAAAAATCACAGCTTTGCAGTGACATTTTCCATCAATCAATCTCCATTTATGTCCATCATTGATAGTCCCTTCCGGGCATTAAACATTCAGCGCACTAATTTGAACGTTTTCTCCATAGCTTCTTCACTCTTTTCACTCATAAATTCATTACGTATACGCCACGAGTCGAAAAAAGCCCCAGAATGTAATTACATTCGTTCGAATACTGGAACTACTCTTATCTGTGCGGGATAACACATCTAATTGCCTCAAATTGTCACACTGTCCAGGCATCCCAGTCCGCCCTTATCCTGCTTCCTACTCGGTTTTGGCCAAAAAGACAATGGAGTGAAAAAGCAAGAGTAGAAAGTAGCGGACGAGGACACACCAAGAGATTTGCATTCGTAACTCGATTTGCGGCGGCAGCTCTCATCGCCACTCTCACTCGCCCGGATCCTGTGGCATTTGCATGGCATGACAGCATCAGAGGCAGGATGCGAAAGCAGCTTGGTCACAGGACACAGAGACATATGTCTCTGCAGGAGAAAAAGAGTGGGGGGGCTGTGTCAGCTTCGAATAAATCAAGAAAGCCAATTTATATTTGGTATATGGCCCATTAAATGAAATCTTACGAAGTTCGGATGACAATTACATGAATAATTACATGAAAGGGTAGACGCGCCTTAGATTTCCTACCAGCGCCCACACAAGGACACATGAACACACATGGTGTGACAAGGGGTGGCGGTGGCCATGGGACCAAGTGGCAGTCTGAGCCCGAGTCTGGCTTTCTTTATTATTTATGTCGCGCACACGCATACCGCAGCCACCGAGCCGGGATATACAATTGCACTTAAAGCCTGCTCCATATGTGGCGGCGCAACATAGCACACAAGCGCCTTTGCTCCGGACACGAGCTGTAACTCAATCCGGGATGGGAAGAGGCAGAGGCAGCAGGCAGCAGGCAACAGGCGGAGTTAGAAGGCAGCAACAGGAAACTGCTAGCTTGTCAGCATTGCGTATACGCCCGCTCGAGCTTCAGGTTCAGAGGCTTGGATCCCAACCACACAGCCACAGGAGTAGCACCCATCTCCCAGCTACCAGTCTTGGTGTTCCGGTGTCCCTCTATTCCGGCAGCAGCAGCATTTCAAGTGCGTTTCATTTACAATTTCCTTCCTCGCTTTATGCCTCCGCTGTGCCCCAGACAATGGCTCACAAAGTGCACGAGCGGAGTGTTCCCTTTGGTCCTTATGCCATTGTTATATGCTTATTGTGTGTGTGTGGGTGTGCCCTCTGCTTGCCATTTTCCACGCCGCCCTCTGCGTTGGCCTTTTGCCTTTTAGCCAACATTTTTTCTACTCTGGCTCTGGCTTGGCTGGCAACCGTGGGGGCCAACCGTTAAAATCGTTTGGCTGCAATCGCAATCGAATCACGGCGGCCGTAAAAAATGCAAATGGCAGCTAACGAAACCAAATGCACCCACCTAGACGGGAGTCACCTCACAGGAATGCCAACACTCGCATCCGCATCAGCCTTATGGTCCTCCATTGGCTTTGACTCCATCTGCATATCGAATCAGACCAGAGAAGCCTGTGAAGGCACTGAGAAAAAGAACTTGAAGCTAAACTAAGAGTATCTTCTAGTTAAACGTTGACGCTATACGTTTAAGAAACTTTAATATACCTGCTCATAATAGATTTCAAAGCACTTAATTTAAGATAAATAACAGAACCATTTTGTTTCATGTAGAATACAATTTGCCAAGTATTTTAACTGCAACAATATTTAAAAAGACTCCGAAGAGGATAAGCAGAGTCCCATCCGAATCTCTCTAAAATCTCCTCATTATTTTACCAACTACCTCTAAAACTAGATTATGCGCCATAGTGCATTCATCCCAAATAATTGTTATGCATTCCACGATAAATTTCGCTGTCGTCGAATACCTGGACCCTATGCTCATGGTATAGTCTACCTTGGATCCTTGGGTATCGAAAAGTTCGATTTAAATTCAATAATGTATCAGATATAATATATATGGATGTTACATCAAGGAAATGACAAGTGACTGAGTGTAACTTTAATGCCTTGTATATTTTTCAACCGCTTTCATGAACAAATCTCCTCAGGACTTATACTGTAGCAACATATTCTATATATTTACATAAAACCCAGTTGTTTCGTGACTTTTTATGCAAATTTGTATTGTTTATACTTGTAATTATGCTCCGTAATTTTCTCCAAGTGCATGCATAACCGAGCAGCCGGAGAAGCGAACGCCAAAGAGGAGCAGCTGTTGCCAGATGGGCGTGTAAATGTGTTTAACGCCAGACAGAGGGCTGCGCTGCCGCGTGAGTTTCCCCTGCTTCCTTCTGCGAGTTGAAATCGCGTCATAAACAAAGGGGATGGTTGCGGAAAAGTGGGCAAAGTTGGGTGGCAGGAAAGTCGGCGGCGGCTTCGGCGGCGTCAACACAAAAGTAGGCCAAACACTCACAGAGACGCACACATGCAACAGCTGCTGCTCCAGTCTCCTGCTGGTTGTTGTCTGTGCTTTGTCCGACGCCTCAACAAGTTTATTTAATTTTTCCTGAGGCTCCGGCCAAGGATTTGATTTATGATTGTGTTGAAGATTACCGAAAAGTCTTTTGGCTGTTGCAACGTCCTGAGTCCTTGGAGAGAAGAAAGGAATAAGCTAGAAGACTTGCTCGGATGAGGAGCTTGAGTCTCTTCCCTCAAAGGAAGGTTTTCCTTGAATGCAGTCAGCAAATATCGGAAGCCATAAGCTAATAAATATATCTCTGTGTTATATTTAATATTTAATTATATTATTCAATTTAGCTCGTGTTGTTACTAAAGCCTAAAACAAGGTACACCTTTAAAATGTATGTTTTATGGTATTGAACAAATTAGATTAAATTAAGATATTTGTACTAGAATAATATTACATTGACGTAATACCAAGTTCATGTTTCTGCCAGTGTCGCGACTCCTGAGTATCATCAAAAGACCACAAAAAAATTGAGAAAACGAGAAAAAATAGGAAAAAATAAGTACATCTAACAGGTGTAAAAGGTAATAAGATAACCTGAGCTTGAACTTCGATATTCCCAAGTGTGAGGAGCAGGAAAATGGGAAAACAAGGTATGATGGCAAAACGACACGAGATTTAAGGCGGTTCAGGTTTTCTATCTGAAATAAACGAAACCCCGTAAGAAATGCAATCGAAAAATTTAAAAAGCAATCTATTTAATGCGAAAAGGATCGCTAAAGGTTAATTGATCGGAGGTAATTATGCTTTTAGAAGTTTTTCCCAATGTTGCTGCTACTCCTGCCTTTCCTCTACTGCAGCGGGCTAATTGCTTTTGCCGCAATTTCTTTTGCCACTCTATTTCACAGATCTGCAGCCAGCAAACACTCCACTAACCACCAACCTACAAGCTCCTCGCACCTCCTCAGTTCGTGCTCCACGTCTCCACTTCCAGCCACAAGTTGCGGCAAATTAAAGTCGCTTAGCAAACTTCGATAACTTTGGCAGCAACAAGTTCCGCAAGGACTCCACTCTGGCAAACTAAACTCATTCCCTGCCTTAGTGAGTGGTGTGAGCAGCTATATGTCCCTGCTCTTGCTTCCTGGTCGGAAAGTTATGCAGACTCGCCTCCAAAGCAGGCACAAACAATTGACTTTTGAGCATCGCATCGACTCTGTCGTCGCCGTCGCCGCCGTCTGTCCTGTCTCCGTCTTCTTTTCTTCTTATTCTTTTTTCTTTATTTTTTATGCCATCGTTGAGGTCCTTGTAGTCGAGGTCCTTGGCTAAGTAAAAGGCAGGGAGACCAACATATGAGACATACTTGTTACTTCCTTTACCTCAAAGTCTCGCCTCCACTCCTTGTACTTGCCACACAACATACTCGCATGGTTTTCGGAGGCAGGAGACGCAAACATGGGGCAGGTATCAACTTTAAATGCCAGCTCCGCCCGCGTAGTCCTTGGATTTTTTCTTGTTTCATATATACATATATTGCTACAGCAGCTCCTTTAAAATAAAGCAAAGCGAGAAAAACAACAAGTATGATTTAAGGACTTTGGATAACGAATCCGGGAATACACTAACGGATCAATAACTCCTTTGGTAGGAATATATGAGATTTCTGTTAGTTTTGTTAATGTGTCAGAAAAAGAACAATATTTGTGCACTAACTTGCATATATTATTTTAAAACAATCTAAAGTGTGGGAACTGTACAAAACCTTCAATGCATTTACCACAGCTTTTGACAGTTGCCATACCGTGAAAATACTACTTAAGATGCAAGGGGCACACTATACCAAGCGTTTGATGATATAAGACCACACTAATATTAAAAATGAAAAATAAAAGCGTGGATTTAGGTAAAAGTGGAAGTTTTTTATGTTTTCTTACCTATTTTTATTTAGTTTAAATCTAAGAATATTTAATGACAGTTTATATTCAATCTGCGTCATGTATCTGTTTATAACACTATTGAGAACTTATATACATCAGAGTCTGATGATCAGACTAAATTTTTTTTATTTTTTCCCATATTTTCTATGTTATTTAAATATAGTTTTTGGTTCTCTTTTTATATGAAATTTCTATGGGTTTAAAAGCTTATAATCAAATAATTCCACAACAAATAATTTAATTTCAATCCTCACCATATTATTTTTAACAAAAAGGAAATCAAACTGACATTCTTAGCTAAAATACCCTTCACGAAGAGCATAATTAAGCATAATAATAAGTAGACGAGCGGCGACCAAAGCTTCTAACAGCTCCGAACACAGCTACAACCACGGCCAAAGCCAAAGCCAAGCTCCTGCTCCTGGCTCCGGCTTCAGTTGCCATCAGATTCTCGACTCCTCCGCCAGCGCTTCGCCTTGGCAGAGAGTAAGAAGCTATGCTGGTAGAGGAGCAACAAAAAAACGCCGCCAGCTGCCCAAGTATATTCCGTATTTATTATTGCTCGCACTCGCAATCGCACAGCCATCGTCTCGCTCGCACCCAGGTGCCTTTGCTTTTTTGCTTTTGAAATTTTCCTGCCACTTCTGCTTTTTCCTGCTGGGCTGCTGCTGCTTTTTCCCGCTGTTGCTGCTGCTTGTTGCTTCACTTGTTGGCTGGCATCGCGCATGCGCCCTGTGCGCCCCAGCGGCGGCGGCAATAACAAGCGGCAAATGGAATCCACACACCGCACGCACACACACACTCTTACTCCATAAACCCACACACACACACACCATACCCTCAGAGTGAGTGTGCGTTACAGGTGGGTGGCATTCGGGCCTGCAACAAATGCAAGCGGCTCGGGCTATGCTTTTTTTACGCCTTGCAGGAGGTCAAGTGCTGCCCCCGCTGCCGCCATCGGGTATGCCGCCATCAACTGGTTGCCACTGTGTGGATTCCATTTATGGAGGCAGAGCTGAGACTGCGGCAGAACAGCGACTGCGACCGAGGCAGCGACAGCAGCCTCAACAGGCTGAAAACGCTTTTCATCCCTTTTCTGGTGAACCGTCACCGCGCCCAAGTAACCATAGATACCAAGTGGGGAGCACGGGCACCCCGCGCCAACCCCCAACCACTGCCATTCCCCGGCAGAGGCGACAGCGACAGCAACAGAGGCAGAGGCAGCGGCGGACGACCAGCGTTACCTAGACTTGCTGCCCGATAAATTATCAAACTTCATAACAGTCACAGTCTGACTGCCAACGGTTCTGGTTCCGCTCCTCCGGCGCAAAGGACGAGCGGCAGTGATGGTGGTGTCTCCACTCGAGATCGAGGTCTAGTCACTGACTGATTCCTGCCCAAAAAAGTTGCCAAAGTTTCCAAGTTCGCAAGTTGCCACATTTTCCCCCAGAGTTCCCAGTGATAACGTGGCGTATACGCAACGCCCGTCATAAGCCATATGGAGGTGTTACGCGACAGAGCAGCGACGGAGGAAGCCGGCTGGAGGCCACCATATGGTCGGGTAAGTAGATAGTACTCTCGTTATTGCCACAGCTTTTATCGTATTAAATATTAAATGTGAAAGTCCCGCTTATCACACCTCGCATCGCCAGGAAGCGGAAGCGGTGAGCGGTGTCAGAGGAGGGGTCTGGGTTTCGGCAAAAGGCCAGCATATGGTAGCCGGAATTTACGACACCGATAGTCCTCAGTAGACTAGGTGTGTGTGTGAGTGAGTGAAAACCCAAAAAGCCAAACAAATCAAGCTGCAAATTGAATTGCAGACCGACAACCTGGCCAGGAGCAATTTGCCATGGTCATGTCTCGTCCTCTTCCACCTCACTGGCCTTCGTGTGTGATTGATCATGGTGATATATCGCCGACTGGCAGTGCTAACACCTAAACGTCAACTTTAATTAATGTCTTCCCAGTGCCGGGACAGTATTCCGTGCCCGAAGGATTGCTCTTTGTGTCCCTGAGACATGGGTTATGGTCGAATTTAATTTCGTTTAAATTAAAAACACCAGCAAACAACACACACTGGGTCGGGGGTGCTGTTGGTTTAGTGACAGATAAAGCCATAAACAAGGAATTGAAAGCCAACACCTGTTGATGATAACCCATACGACGGCCGGGCCTCGTCGGCCTCATTAATTGCGCTAAACAAACAGGCAGGAGGCGAGGGCAATGAATGGAGCTAACAAGGTGGTGGTGCTGGTGGTGGAGGAGGAGGAGCATGGAAGGAGCCAGTTACTGGGTGCAGCAGTGGCAGTCTCGGAAATTTATGACCAGCTCATATGCAGCCGGATGGCAAGGACAGCCGGAGAGTCTCCTAGCAGAGCCAGGAGCAGGAGCTGGCAAACTGCAGCAGATATTGACTTTTTATGCTGACTGCAGGGCAATAAAAAGAGGGAAATTATTTACCTCTCGGCTTATGCCACAGACAGCAAACACACACACACATCCTATATATATCTGTATGTAGTATGTGCACATATGTAGGCGAGGCCAGGCTTGGGGGACGGAGTCGAATCTAATCCCAAAATACAGCTTAGCCTTAATGGTCTCAAATTTAAATATTTGAGCAGGCAGCCAGGAAGGGATTGGCAGCGATAAAAAGCGAGGAAATTGTCTACGATGGTTCCATAATTTGCAATTGAACTGACGGTAAGTGATAGGAATCGTTCTTACGTGCCGGAAAATTGAGCTGCCTTCGGGTTTAGGGAAAAATTCTTAGAGGTAATCTTCAATGGCCACTTAAAAAACAGGTCTTTGTAAAAAAAATGCTTGAAAAGGTCAGTTCTTACAGTGGAGCATATTTTAAATGTTTGTTATAAACGGATTTATATTGCTTACATGTCTATAAAACTACCCTTTTTAATTATCACTTGATTTCTTTAATAATTTAAATTACAGAGTGGTTGTCTTATTTCATCAGTCTTTTAGGGTAGTGTGCCCAAATCTTTTGCTATTTTCTCATAGTCTGCCATCCCAAAGTTTACAATTTGTGTACAGTTTACACCTTTGTTTCCTTTTTCAATTATTTTCATATATTGTGTCTTAAATACTTGTTGAATACTTCAAAATACAAGAAGGATTCATCACTTAAGTCACTCAAGCTGGAATTCTATAGTATTTGTGCTTTTGCTGTTTCAATATGCAGCTTAGTAGCAATTAAAAGTTTCAATCGAAAACAATTTCTCAAGTGTTTGCTGCTTTAAATGCATATTCAAGCTGAAACTCAGAAAATATTAAGGAACTTAGGCTCTTGAACAATCTTATTTATTTATTAGATACCAAATACAAGCAGAATCAAATGAATTACAGACCAGAAAACTCCGGAAAAATACAATAAAATACCATTAAATGGCATATGTATTAATTCCCCAAAAATTGCCATACCAATTAACTCCGCATTTCGGCTGCAATCTTTTCACAACTTTTCCCTAGACATTTATTTCCATACAGGCCAGGACATTTGGATGCTGGCCACTCTGCTTGTGCTTAATCCGCTCAAATCCTCGCCCGCAGAGCGAAGTAAGTAAGCTGCCGCGAGTCCGAGGCGCCGCTCCGGGTAAGTATCCTCCAGAGATTATGGCTTATAAATATACATACAGCCGCACATAGTCATATATATTCCATATATAGCCATATATAGCAATATCAATATCTATAAAGCCATCGATAGTTACTTTTTTCAACTTTCAATGACATGTGAAAACATCAAAAATGTTTCAAAAAGGCAAAAGTAGAGTCAGAGGAAACAGCGGCGTAACATTAAATGCCTTTAAGTGCCAATTAATGTTTGACTTACGCACAAAGGGAGCTGCGAAACATGAGCTACTCGGGGTAGGTCCACCTCCTCCATCCTCTGGCTCGTGGTCCTGCTCCATGGGTAATGTCCCAGCTGCCGGACTTATGACAAAAGTATGTACTATATCGCCTGCGGCTCTATATTGTTAGCACATACTTATCGTAACTTTGAGAGCGTCGGGCGAAGGAGACTTTTTAAACATCAATTATATTTACGTATTGGAGCGTATTAATGCCATCGTATCCCGGGAAATGCCGGCTTAGTGGGGCCGCACCTGATAAGTTTCTGCCCTTGTGCGCGGGAATCTCCTAACCATTTATGAGTGAAACTAATTAAACAAAGGCGAAGTCCATTCACATGCGAGTGAGTCCTTTTGGCACTTCGTTAGCCTCGCCACTCACAAATTGACAGCCGGCGAAGGAGCTTAATTTGCTTACGCTTGTTGTCGGTTCTGTCGGCTTCGGTCTGCCTCGACTTCAGTTCCAGTTTCAGTTTCACTGACATCTCTGGTAATTAAAAAAGAGTCCTCGAGCTGAAAGAACAAACTCTTGATTAAGTGGGTGCAAAGTGTCAACAAATTATTCATTTGCTCGGGCTACAGCCCGAAAAAAAGAGCAGGAAAGACGCAGGAGCGTCACAACAGGAAGGCGACAAAGATAACATTGAAAGGATAGTCAGTGGGGGGTGGGGGCGGGTCCTGGTGCAGCTTTGAATGGAGTTTTAATTAACAAACGCCCTCCGACAGTTGCAGACAAAGGGATTAAGTTGAAAAATCCCCTTTAGTGTCTGTGATTTCAATTTGCCATTTAAAAAATGCACATAAACTTCAGTGTATGTCCTCTAAGGACCAATCAAAGGGCAAAACTATCTGAAATATTTATAGGAAATGATCAAAAATTCACCGTGAAGACCCTTGACATGCGTGTACATACGCATTTTCCATTTTCCAACCCTCAGCATTTCGAGTGGCCGAGCAGGAGAGAGAACCCCAAAAACCAAACAAAATCAAAGTTCCTTTCTTTCTGTTTTCTCCCTTTTTTGCATACTTTGTTTACTTTCGCCGGCATTTCCCTCCGCCCATTTTTTTTGTATTGGAAATTCGCTATTCGCTTTCGCTATTCGCTGTTATTGTTGTGGCAACAATTTTCTGTTTGCATAAATAAATTTGGAATGAAATCATGTGTCACATTAGCAGCCGGATATATGCGCTGCTGCTCTCCACCAGAGCTATCCATCTAGCCTGGATCGATGCGGACACCCCGCATATGATTAACATGTGTTACCCGGATTGCCCGGCATGGGTGATTATGTGTGTCCTTCTAATGGACATGTCCAGCTGGTAATTTGATTACAAATTACAAATCACAAAAAAAGTTGAGAAGAGAATGCATATTTTAATGCAGAAATCCAGCCAACCAGCTGCGAGCTACGCTTAATTAAGTTCGGCAAATGATTTTTCAATTAACACTCTGGCCAAAGAAATGGAAACGGAATGAAAATATTTTTATTTATACAGACGAGCGGAGGAATGAAAGAATAAGGCGGCGGTGTCCGGATCCGGGTCCACTTGCAGTCCAAGTCCCCGGGAAGGAGGCAGGATGCGTCGCTGTCAATGTTGGCACAAATTGTTTGTCACGCAGTGCAAATACTTCGTGCTGTTGCTCTGGTATGCGGTATTATGCGCGATTTATTTCTCCAACCCAGTGTGTGTGTGTGTCTCGTCTCCTCCTGGCTCCTGGCTCCTGGCATCCTCTGTGTCTGTTTGTCTGTGTGTATGGCACAACAAGGAGCAACACGAAGACAGCGGGAGCAACATCAGAGGAACCATTGCCCCGCAGCAACAGAGCAAATTTGATATTTGTTGATTTTTCCGTTTTCCTACGCATTTTCCCCTACTCCTCTCTCCGCCCTCCCCTCCCAGCCGGCACAATTAAAGCCGGAAAAATGTGTAATATTAGACTTAAATGGTGAATAATGTTATAAGCCCTGCCCGTCAGCTTATTAACTCAACTTTTACCTGAGCTGCCACAGAACTTTTAATGCATTTTTATGAAGTTTTATGGGCGAGGCGACTTAATTTTATTTACATTTTGCATTTTCCTATTTTCCAGCTCTAAAGTTGCCAAAGTAGTTGATTGGCTTTGCCTGCCACCAAATTGCAAAATAATTGCCGAAGGGAGAGGGGGAGAGTTCGGGTTGCAAGAACGATTGCGAAACAAGCTGTGTAATTTCATTGAAAGTGATGCTCGTTTGTGGCCTCTTCTCCTCACCTCTTTGGCTATACATAGTGGCTTCCTTGGGGTTGGCTCCTGGTTCGTCCTGCTTCCTGCAGTTGCAACGCACAAACAAAAAAAAGGGCCAACGATGACAGCAAGTTTGTGTAATGTAATTAATTAATTACGGCGAAACAACGTAGTTACATGTACAGTTATGGAGGACACCGGTGGAGCTCCCGGCTCCTTCGGTTTTATTAGCCCGCTAAAGAACCCTTTCCCAACATTCCGACGCGCATAGTTTCGTGTTTGCCACCGGGGTAACTTAATTACAAATTATAGTGCAATTAATTCTGCGGCTCGGCATTATTAGGCGCAGAAAAGGAGCTCCCTCTCTCTCTCTCCCTCTCGCTGGGTAAGTAGATGGAAATTAAATGGAATCCCCCAACAGCCGGTGGGTGTCGGATTGCGACCAGTGAAAGTGCCAGGATCCACCGTTGGTCCCCTTGGATTATAAGCAATCTCCAATGGCCACGTGTATGCTCGTAGCTATAACCTGATATCCGAAATGTTATTGCTTGAGAATACACGTAGTTCAGCGGGATTCGTTCAGCAATCAAATCGGAAATCGAAAGTGTAAAATCACAGCAGCAGTAACGACTTGAACTTAGTGTGTAGAAAGAGCACAAGCCCATAAAGTTCCTTAAGGTAAGCTTGTTGTTGTAAGTTGTTCCTACTTTCTACTTTCTTTAGTTTTAATAGATTTAAATTTAAGCTAACTGCTATAAAAAGTAATGATAATAGAGACATTTTAGCTGATCCTTATGTGAATGTGTTGCCAAAATTTCAGTAAAATTGATTGATAAACGTGAAAGTTATTAAACAGGAAAGTGACTTATGCTTGATGATCCTGTGCAACATTGATGTGTTCCCAGTGCTCACTATACTTAACATGTTTCTAGCTATAATTTTAGCAACATTTTCTTGATTCCCTCTTGCATGTTACAATAAAGTCTTCATACCTGGAACACTGGTACATAAAAACATAATTAAACTATGCAATCTACATCTGTTTTTTAGTTTAACACATAATGCTTTAGGTACCGGTTATTTCATAGTCAAGGCTTTATCAGTGTAGCTTACTTACTCGCTTGTAGTTGATATTATTATTTTTTTTTGTCTTATACTTATCCAATAACCTTAAACGTTGATAGCCTTTCCAAACTAAAAACTTTAATTCTAACTTACTTAGTACGTATGCAACCAAACATTCAGGCAGCACGCCAGTAGTTAATATTCTCGCAAACTTTAAGCTTTATAAAAACACAAGTGTTCTCTTTAGCACTCCCACATATTTTTTTTAACTTTTTTTTTTTTATTAAGTTTTTATTAAGTTTTTATTAAGTGAAGAATCTGTACAACAAATAAATACCTTAACATCACATGTTTGCAAAATGATAAATAGACCAAACCTAAGTACACAACTTAGGATTACAACTTATTTGTACTACTTAAATATAAGATCAAACGATGCGCTCAATTTCAGGTTATAGCGAAGAAAAAGTTAGTTACAACTAATTAAAGTAGAAAAAGGGTTTCCTGCTTGAAATGAAATGAATGAATGAAATTTGAAGAATATGACGACTTTTCTTTTAGAATTCCCTTGGCAAATATTAATAATCTAGCTACTAATTAACCAAACTATACCTGGAATTATGTGTTTTAATTCATTGAAAAATAAGCTTAGGCAAGCTTGGGAACATTTTGCCCACTATTTTCGAGTCCTTTGTAAACATAACTAATTCAGCTGAATTCTTTAAGCCTTTTTCAACAGCTGGCCCATTAAATAGTATTTTAGGAAATTTGACATATAAATTCCGCACTCACGTATGTATCTGCAAATGCCAAAGGAATTTCCTCAATCAAAAAGGAATATGCATAGTGATGTGCTATAACTTTAATGTGGGCCCTAGTTTCTGGTTTATTGTATTTTTGCAATTTCAATTACGATTCCCGGATATTTCAGTGCGCCCCGCGGGCTCTTTGCCGAAAAATAACTAACATATCTATCAGTCACATGCGTGGGGGTTATTTGGTATATTTTCGGGGGGGGCTTAAGCCTTTATGTGTTTGCCTTTGAGCCATGTTTGCTGTGGAAACATATATAAAGAGCCAATTAAAATGTTTTGCTTGTAATCACAGAAAGTAGGCACCACTTTGTTTGACTTCTGATTAACAGCTTCCTTGGGGGTTTTCCAGGGATATGGGGGAGTTGGAGGTATAGCTGTAGGTTGGGTCTTAAGCGTGGAAGAGATTCCGCCGCGGGGTGGCTCTGGCAGAGACTGTGGGATTGGGAACTTGACAAGCCTTTTAAAACACACCCACACACCCACCCATACTGGGGTATGTGTGTGATTTGCATTAATGAGATGCAAATGATTTGTTTATTTTCTTATTTTTTTTGCTTCTCCGCTGTCAGTTGCCAGCTTCTTCTTTTATTGAAAAGTTGCCGGCGCTGCGCCCTCTGATGAAATGAGCAAATAATAAGAAAATATTGATAAAGATGTTAATCAAAGGAAGCTCACGTTGCTCATATAGGCAGTCGTCGAGTACTTGCGACATAATAAATATGTATGGCTTCCCCCAACTCCTTCGGGTTGACGACCATCGGCATCTCTTGATGGGATCTCTCCGGAATGCTCCGGCTGTCACGGGCTGTCTGGCCCGGAACACCTCCACTCCGTCATCGTCCTGGCGAGGCGTTGAATGTCCCCGCTCCTGTCTGCTAGTCGCTCAACTCGGAACATACGACACAACACGATGCCGCCGTCGGCGACCCGCTGTTTATTATTGTAAGTTACTTGGCGTGCTCACATCAGCGAGCTGGAAGAAATGCGCACTGACAGCACAAGTTGCTAGGGGCAGGGAGCCCGGCATCATCAGGAGGAGCAGGCGCAGCAGGAGCAGCACCAGGAGTAGCTACTCTCCGAATTTGCATTGTTTTATTTACATATTTTGCGGAAAACTTTTTTTGGGGCGGTCCGCGAAACGAAGAAAGTCATCAATAACAGAGATGATGGCACAAGGATGTTTCAAGGATTTCCAATACTCTTTAATTCTTCTTTGGAACATTAATAAACCTAGAAGAGTATTCTTTAAGCTAGAAGTTTGCTTGATAATAATTATATTATGGAATCAATATCAACGCGATCTTAAAAAGAATCTGTTTAAGTTCTGTTTTTTTTCCGACAATTACAATTACTATTAATGAACTTAATTAATGAATTAATGAAATTAATAAGCAATTAATGAACTGTGAGCTGTGTCTGTCAGTTTGGAATAAATATGGCTGCGATCTATATGATTAAAGCCTTCGCGTTCTTCCTAATAGAAAGAAGCTTGATAAAGTCCATTTACCAGACAATCTTTAAATCAATCAATCAGACAATCAATCTGTTTAAAAGCTTAACAAATTGCTAAAACGTTTTTCAAAGCCTAAGAATGTTGCTTAAAATTGAATTTTATGTTTTATAATGGTCTATCATTTTGTTGCATATATTTGGGCAGCGTTTAAAGTGATTTAAAGTGTATAAAATAAACTCTTCAGAGGAATACTACATACAAATTTATTGAAAGTCAAGTAAAGCCTAAACTTGGCACTTTCAATTAAAGTTTAAGCATTAAAAGGTCCTTAGACCGTTGAACATTCACTCATTAGGGATGCTTTTTCTCTTTAATTTGGAATCATCCCTCGACTTTCATCGAAATCATTATCCGAACAATATCTATCAGCACAGAGAACCCCGAATTGGTTTCGCTCGCTTAGTTTATAAGGCGGAAATATGCAAATCAGGCATAATTTGTTTGTGTTCCAGTCAAAAATTAAACTGCCAGCGAGGCCAGGCCATTAACATTTATGCAAATGTGTTAACCATTTTCAGACTCATCGGAAATCCAAACCAAGATCCAGCTGGCCTTGTTCCAACTCCCATACCCAACAATTACACACATTATGAACATTGATTTGTGTCGTATATTTATTTGTATACACATTAAGAAATAACATTGTTTTTTAGCAATAGCAAATAGTCATAGCTACTAGTATATTAGTTTAGGGTGTAAAGTTAAGAGTTATAAACCGATCGCGGGCATCAATTGCTTTTTAAATTAGTCCTAGAAACATGTCCTCGTCGTCGTCCTCACTCACTCACACTATCTCAGACCAAAAACACTGTGTTGTACTTAAAAAAAAAAAAAATAAAGTAAACGAAACGAAAACAAACAGTTAATGAACATTGGCTCAATCGGAGGTCAATAATGGGTATTGCCATCTTTTTTACAAACTTTCAACGATATTTATTGATGAATATTCACAGTATTCCCTTTGTGGCTTTTGCATGAGATACAAATTTTAAATGAAAAATCCTTCAAATATTATATTACAATTGAGAAATGGAATTTTCATAAAGTTAATGGTTAAAGGCGCTTAGCCAAAGAGGCCGAGGCGCAGGCATAACCTTGATTATCGGCCGGAAGAGCTCCCGGCTGTTTGTCCGTCCGGTTGGCGTGTGCTAGGTGGTAGAGTTGGGTCCGGGCGAAAAAGGCAGCTCGAAAGTTAATTAAAAATTTTCAACGCATTTTTCTCGATAAAAAAAAAGATGGAGGAAGAAAGGCAAACAAAATATGGGGGCGTGGGGGTAAAAGTGAAGTTAAGTTTAAAAAGCGACTAGCTTGCGGTGTGCATGTTTGTGTTGTATGTTCTGTATATCCGTGTATCCGTGTATTCCGTATCCGTATCCGTACATGTGTTGCGGCTTCTCACGTATTTGGCTAATTAAAAAGGCGAGCAACATTATTATTATTAATATATATATCCAGACTTTGCCTGCAAGTGCAAGCAGGTCAACTACGCGCTCTCATTTCTCATCGTTTCTCCTTCCAGTCCGAGCTCAAGGCACGTTCTCACACGGCGCCCCTCATCACCCATCCATCCAACCATCCATCCATCCAACCATCCATGCATTCCCCCAATCCCATCCAGGACGCATTCACACACATTCGGGCGGGGGTGCCGGTGCGACGAGCTGTGGCTGATCTCCGGACATAAGTACACCAGACAAATTATCTAAAAATTTACTAGCTGCTTTATGTATAACATCTTGCTTTGTGGCTTTTTGCTTCGTTTTTTTTCGGGATTGGGGTTGGGTTTGAATTGGGTTTTCTATTTTTTGTTTGTCGGGGTTCGGGGGCCTTGCCACTAATGCCTGGCTTATTCTGTTGCCGTTTCTGTTGCTGTTGCTGCTGCTGCTGTTGTCACTTGACTTGATGTATGTTGTGAAGTTTTCATTAGCTGCTGCTGCTGCTGCTGCTCCTCCTCCTGGGCCTTGTGGTTTGTGCCAACATTGAGTTGGCAATTTACTGCCGACGTTGGGCTGTCGCCTTCTATAAAATCAACTGTTTGCCTGTCATCCATCATTGGCCCGACTGTAGCCGTAGCTATTGCTCCTACCTCAGCCGCTTCAGGCTCCGAGGATTGTTTTGACATGGCAGCTGCTGATGTTGTTGCCGCTGTCGCGTCCTCGTCCTCGGCCTCGTCCTGTTTGTTTTTCTGCCGCCACTGCTGCTGCTGCTTCTGCTGCTGCTGCTGCTGGTCATTCATAATAATGCTGTGCGCTGGCAGTGGCAGTGGGCAGCTTTGCTTTTCACCTGATGATGCTTTCAGCAACTCTGGCAAATTATTTTCTAATTGCCTCGCCTTTGGCTGGCCGTGATGGACATGGACATTGGCGTGGGTGTGGATCAGGGTCGGATGGGGCACCGCTGCCCCAGCTCCTACTGCACTCGTAGTTTTATCCGACATATTTATAATATCCGCCGCAACGGAATTTAGATTTTCCAGCGTCTTGGACACGCCAGCCCCTCTTTCTCCATCCGGTTGGGGCTTCTGCTTGGGCTCCGCCTTGAGCTCTAGCTTCAGCTCCATCTCCAACTCCAGCTCCTGACCCGGCTTGTCCTGAGCTGCTTCCGCTCCCTTTGCTGCCGCTGCTGCTGCTGCTGCTGCATCATTTATGCCCGTTGCTGCTGCTGTCGGCTGCTTGCGTCCCTGATTTGTTTCGACATCTGAAATATGCAGGGAATTTCGAAGGCAGAGTGAAAATAAAACAGGAAATGACAAGCGAAACATTTACAGTGAATATTTTCCTGCGAATTGAGAAATAATTTCATGCATATTACGATTATTGTATACAGACAGACACAGACAGCCGTAAAGAACAGCTTTGGATGCTTCCCCGGCTGTTGAATGTTCTTCTCTCTCCAAACTCCAAAAATTGAGGGCTTCCTTGGCCTCCCTCCCAGCCCAGCCACTTCCTGCTCTTCTTCTACATCCTGCAGAGCTTCTCGTTGGCATTTATTGCCACTGAATCTGTTATTTGTATTGCTTGTTTGGTTGTTACCAACTCACACACACACACACATGGCGGAGGGCAAGGGGATTGGCCCGTTTGTCGAGTGGAATTCAAATTTGAATTTATCTTCCAAACGATTTCACACACAAGCACACACACACACACCAAAAAAAGGAGGACTTCATGGCAACGAAATCTGCTCCGCCGTCGGGATAAAAATTCAAGTGGCGAAGTTTGGATGTTCTAAAATGAAGCTTATTTTGGGGAAAAGATTTTACTTAAACAGTTGGCACTTATCCTTTGAGAGGAACTCCTTATTAAAAAGATATAAACTGCATTGGAAGAGGGCAAGAGGAAAAGGAAAGGACTTTAAATTGGAAAGTAAACTAAGAGTAAATATACTGTAATTTCTCGGTAGACAATAAATAGAGCAAATGCCTTTAAAGCAGTGATGCCCTCGCGAGTCCACAAGTTTCGCTGCCCGAGCTCTGCTCACACCAAACAGTGTAAGCATTCGTATGTCGTCGGCAAACACGGCACGATCTTACTCACATAAATGCTAGTCTAACGTATCAATGCATGCGTGTGAGCACCACTGTTTAAAAGCTTATCTATGATGCTCCAGAAATCAAAAGGTTTTTTTTAAACTAACAGAGTTCAATGTAAATACATTTTTTATGTAAAATGTAAAATGTTGTAGTATATTTTTAATAATCCAAGTGATTTCTGGATCCCCGCTTTAAATAAAAAGAGTCCTTTCACTGCAGTCCTTTTTAATACCAAGCCCTACGCCCACTGAAAGGGTATGCAAATGGTTGCCGCAAAAGTTAAGGGCTTAAGCCCTCAATGTGAAAGGCAATGAAGTGTGCCGGCCCCACTCAATTAAGGCCAGGAATGTCGCCAAAGCTCACCTGCTGCAGCAGCTCCTGTTGGCGATGATCCTGATGCTATATCGCCGTTGGCGCCGCTCGCTTCATCAGACCTGGCCTCTACCCGCTGGCCTGCTACAGCTCCCGCTCCCGCTCCCGCTGCCGCAATGGCCGCAGTAATTTGATTGCGCAAACCCTGGATATCTTGCATGTCGGCCACGTTGATGCGCTGTAGGTGGACCTGCATCAGCCGCCCGTTGCCGCCGTGTCCCAGGAAGACGCGACGCACAGTGGCGAATTGCTCGCGCCCCTGCAGCCACTGTCCCACCACGGGCAGCCGTCTCAGGTTGGCCAAGGCCGTGCCGACGGCATAAGTGGGTCCAGGTGCACGCTGCGGCTCCGGCTGCTGCTGATTTGGCTGCTGTTGCTGCTGTTGTTGCTGTCGCTGCTGCTGGCGCTGTGCTGCCAGTTGGCTGAAGAGTCGCGTCACGATGAGGCGGGCACGTTGCATGGCCGCCTGTTGGCCGGCGACGACGGGTGCTCTTGGTTCACCCTGACCTGGAGCTGGCGCCTCGCCACCCCGTGCTGCTGCTGCGGCGGCTGCTGCTGCTGCTGCCCCTTGGTTGCGTGTGATGACGAAGACCTGGTGCTGGGCCATGATGGCTGGCAGTTCGTAGCGATGAAAGAAGAACACCATCGAGTGCTGCAAAAAGGAAAAAGGCAGAAAAGCGTAGGACCGGAGTTCAGACAGATATATGGGAGCACGGATGCCTGAGAGGATGAGACGTTATGCCACGGGTTGGACGAGCACGTGAGCCGGGTCCCGGTCTGCACGTGAGCATCCCGGCTGGAAACAATGCCACAATGGCAATGGCAATGGCGGATCCGGGGCAGTCACCAGAATGGCAATTTGTCATGCACTTGACAGGCGTAAACATGGCCGGAGTTCGTTTCCATCATTGTCGCAGCGTCGTTGCATAACGCATTCATTATTCGCCATGGTTACGCCATGGCTATGGGGGCCATGAGGCCATACTCACCTGGGTAAAGAGGTACGAGGAGAGCAGAGCCAGCGTCCTGTTCTGTCCACTGAAGCGGTAGTGATACGCATAGAACGCGAAGTGGTACAGGAAGAAGAACCTGCGAGGAGGATATGAACAGAAAAGGAAAAAAAAAAGCAGGTTCAGACAATTGTCACACGAATGCGGGCAGAGATTCACTTTGGCAGTCAATTGTCTTATTTGGGATGGGCTGATTATGATGCTTTCACTCTTGTGGCTTGGCAGGATATCACCATCTTACCAGTGTTTAATTTAATAAAAAAATTGTAAGATATCACAGGATCTTATCGTTAAACTTGACTGCTTTTAAAGTGAAGTAAGAGTGGAGAATTTGTTTTATTACTAAGAAATAGTAACTTGAGTGAGATTTTGAATGGAATTCTTTTGGACAACAAGGCCCTTAATTGCCCTTTTCAGGGTATCACAGATCACAAGCTCATAAACCTTAGGATGTGCTCAGTAGTGACAGCAAAATATGGCGAAAGAAAAAGTTTAAAATATATATGTAATTCATAAAAAAATTAAAATATTGCTATGATTATAATGTTAATGAAGAGAATAAATTACATAGTTCCCCATTTCAAATTGAAAATTAGCAACAAAAAAAAAGCTTACAAAATGAGGCTTCCGTTTCACTCAAAGTCCTGAAAAGACCGGTTGCCTGTGTACTCCGTTGAATACGATATCGAGAGAACATCTTCGTTTTGGGTTTATCCTAATGCGATCTTTCTTGAACTGCGAGAGCAGTTTCGTTCTCCTGAGGCCCTATTTCTCTCCCTCTCTCTCTCTTTTTTTTTTTTTTTATGTTTTGCGTGAAATGTAAAAGGAGTAGCGAACGAGAGAACTTTTTAGCCTGCACTCTAAGAGAGCCTAGCATAGTTTTTCTCCAAATACAATAAAGCGGTATCGCAGGAAAAAAGAGAGACCGTTCTTTTAAATTTCTTTGTCTTGGGAGAGAAACCGAATGATTATTCGGGTTGAGCTGAATGTTCAAACTGTGTCAATAACTAAGTGATACATTTTCTCTCTCTCCCTCCCGCTGCGTCACAAGTGTCAAAAGCACTTAAGGACAATGAAAAGCAATCTAAGAATATACCACAAACAATCTTTTCATTCTCTATTTGCTTTAAAGCTGCCAAAAATTGGTGCTACGGAAAACCCTCATCAAACATTGGCGATCGCGTGGACGGGGCTTGATGTGTTCCAAGGACAGGGGGCTATCATGATTACCATTCGATAAAATGGTATTTAGCTGACAGAAATAAAAAGCGAAAACATATTGGTTTCTGTTTTTCTATTTTTCTATTTTTCCTCCAAGACCTTTGCTCTGTTTTTTTTTGGGGTATAAGCTGCGGAGAAATGGGTCAGACGTATGGCGGATGGATGGGAGTACACGGGCCATGACATAAGAGTAACAAGTAACCGTAGCCGAGGCGGACAAATATCAAAACTGCCAAGACAACAGCGCGCGGCTAGAAACGGAAACAACAATAGCCGAAGGAGCGGAAGGAGCGGAAGGAAGGAAGGACGGTAGAAAAAACACTCAAGAGGATTTAATAATATAAATAATTGCTGGCGCTGTTAGTTGAATTGTTGCTCGCCAAAGACAACAAATAAAAAACACAATGGATGGCCGTAACAACAACAGAAGCAACAATAATGACAGCCAAGGCGACTCCTCCATTGATAAGCAATGGCCGAGCGGACAAACAGCTAGCCGGATGGACACAGCCTGACAACAGACCGGACCGAGGTCGGTCCTCTGGCGGAATCCAACTTTAATTTATTTTTAGAGCGCCGGGGTTTTGGGGTTCCATGATTGAGTTATGTTATTGAATTTAATTCGAGTTGATTGTGCACACACAACACACACTCCAGGACACTCCGCCGACATCAATATCAACGGCGACAAATGAAGACACACGACACTTATTTAGCAAGCCTTTCCAGGGCATTGCGCAAGCCGAGGAGCGAGCACATTGAGCATTATGGACACATCCCCCGCCAAACGCTTGCCGGCAATTTCCTCAATTTCCCCTGCTCCCCTCGGGCTGTCCTAGTCCTGGGGAAACGGATGTGGAAGTGGAAGTGCGAGCTGCAGACACGTAGACAACACTTATCGCCCGTTCGTTTCCGTTTCATTCGCTTTCCTAATGTAGCGTAGCGTTGACAAGCACCAACGCCGCCTGTGTTGTTGTTCCCGCATCCTTTACCCTTTCCTGTGACTCTGAGCCCCTCCCACCTCCCACCTCATCCGTTCTCATCCTTGCCACATACCACATTACACCACATCGCCTTGCAACGCCTCGGGCAAGGCACAGTGCACTGACAGCGACGAAATCCCAATCTGACAGGCTGCATTATCATATGGTTGCTCTGGCAGGGACTAAGAGGAACAGCTCGTTCAGCGGACAACTCCTTGAAGGGGACATCATCATATTTTTACGGAAAATTCACTTAGTAAAAGAACTAAACATGTATATCGGAGAAAACGTCAAATATGATATATCGACAAAAATATCGAGCTCAACATCTATCGAAATGATCAAAAGATTTGAACAAGAAAAAAATATGGCATTTAAAATACAAATATCAATATTATTGAAAAATATTACGGATTATATCAAACAGAATATCGATTTATACATCAAACAGAATATCGATTTATATATCAGCATTAAAATATTGATTTATATATAACATTCCTTGCGTCAAAATATCGATATGTTAATATTTTGCAATCGGAAAGATAAACATCTTATGGAAGATTTATATATAGCGTCTTGCGCATCAATGTTTCGATATATCGAAATTGCAATCGATTATCGATATATAAATGCAGAAAAGGGAAGAGTAGTGTGCGAGAAATATATGGGAAAGAAACTTTCTCACTGAGATGTTTTAAAAGGTGTTAACTATTATTAATATTATTATTACTATATATAATCTATATAGTTTCCTTAGAGAACATAGGTCTCAAAGGGGTCAAATATGGTATTCTTGGGCTAGGTAGCTCTTACTAATCATATTATATCATTATTTTATTATATAACCCATTCATTTAATCTATTATATATTACATAAACTCAATCTACAAATGCTATTACAGACATAAATATATAGTATATATATGGTAAGCGCCTCCTTCAAGACAGATATCAAAATTAAACTAGTTTTAATTAAAAATATTTCCTTTATCCCCAACAAAGCCTTTACTGGCATATCTCAATCAGTTTCGCAGTTATCGTCGGACCAGTGTGCGACGGATGGCAGGACGGATGTGAGCCAGGCAAATACTGTTGGCTTTCATATCCTTCGACCCGAGAGGGACTGAGGGAGAGCGGAAGTGGGCGGACATGGGCAGGGATAGGATGGCAAATAAGACAACTGTTGCATGTGTCTGAGTCGGAGGAGCGTAGTTAAGTAAGCACCTTGGCTCAACCTGCTCTGTTGGTACTGACGCCTTCTTCCAGCGTCGGTGTGTGATCCGATCTGCGTCATAAGTGTTTATTTGTTGCCAGCACACAGGCAGTGAGGCAGCGAGGCGGGGAGCAAGGACGAGGCGTCCTGGTAATAGTTAAAGTGCTCAATGAGCTTGTAAGCACTTTTGCTGTGTAGCTGCTTTTAATAGCATTTGCATATGGGATTGCATATCTTAGCTGTGAGTGCTCTGGCTGCCTGGCAGCGTTATAGATAATATTATGAGTTCGATTAGGAGGAATGCAACTCAAAACTTAATTGAAATATCAGAAAAAGTGAAGTATTTGCCCGGCAAACACAATGTGTCCGCTGCCTGCTGCCTCTAAATGCGTGAAAACGACCCATTTTCATGCATAAATTGGAACAGAGCGTGGCGCATACATATGCAAACAGCAGTAAGGAGACAAAGGCACGTTGCGCATACGCCATGTTGGCAAACAAACAACAAGCTGAAACTGAAACAAACGGAGCACAAACACACAAGTTGACAGGCCAGAGCAGGCGGAGGCGGAGGAGGAGTTGGGAGCAGGCAGCAGCGTATAACAATGAAGCGATTTTGCCTCGTTATGAACACTCATCAACTGCACCTTTGAACAACACCCACTTGGTTAGGGGATACGCCCAGCGACACGGCCAGAGGAGGCACGGATGCCACCCTCTAAACACCACCCCAAAACCCCACTCTCCCCCTTTGGGTGGCCACTTCTGCTCGGCGCTCGGCGCGGTTGGACAAAAGTTATGGCAGAAAAACAAACTTGACGCAATTATACTTTGCGTAACATGATCTCAATCAACACGAAAACAGCCAAAGGAGTGCAAGGCGTAAGGAAAATGCTACCCGCCTTTTTGCCCAGCTCCTCGCCCCGATTTCCCGGGGCCATGGCTCTTCACCATGGTACCCATTGCCGATGCCGTTGACGTTGAGGCTAACCCGCCGACACGGTGGCCACCTTTGAGACCGAGCAGCGGCAACAATGGCACAGCGAGTGTATATATATTATATGGTCTTTTGGTCCCTATATATATATATATATATCTATATATATAGCACAGCTATGGCCCGTGTGTTTGTTAGCGTAACAAGCGTGTAAACAACAGGACGAAAGCGGAGACGAAGGCAGCTACTTGAGGCGCGCTACTGTAACCGACGACCTGACCCCTTTTCACCCTTTCCACCCCGGGAATTGTGCCTGGCGTTTTGCTCTTTGATGCCGCCAAGGCGATGTCTTGCCAGTGCTGTCGATTCGTCCTGATTTCGGTTAGATATTTTACTTACTTTAAGGACTTTCAGGGCCTGAAAGTATGCCAAATATGTGTCTGTTTGGTAATCTGACCTTTAATTGTTAAGAATTTTAAATAACATTTGAGTAATTTAAGAAACAACATTGAAGAAAACGAGTAGACGAGGAGTAAGCAAAACGACGAGTAAAGACGACAACCTTGAGAAGAAAACAATGAGTGAAAACGACGATCTTGAGAGCGATAGAACGACCAGCAATGCAAATGATATTCTATTTTAATAAAATTTAAAAGCTTTTGTCAATAAAAGCACCTTGTAGAGCTGTAATATCATTGTTGTTTGCTATCATTAATAATAATTTTATAACCATGTGTAGGATTATTAAGAATACCCTATGAAACAATCAATTAAACGAGCGAGTAGATGAATAAGTAAAGACCACGAGTAAAGGCGGCGTAGGGAGAGCGAAGCGACGGGAAAAGCCGACAAGTAACAGCGACGAATAAAGGCGACGAGTAAAGGCGATAAGTCAAGGCGATGAGTCAAGGCGACGAGTAAAGGCGACTAGTAAAGGCGACGAGTAATTGCGACTAGTAAAGGAGACAAGTATCGGGGACGAGTAACGGCGACGAGTAACGGCGACGGGTAATGCGACGAGTAACGGTGACAAGTAAAGGCGACGAGTAAAGGGGACGGGTAACGGCGACGAGTATCGGATAGAAGTAAAGACCACGAGTAACGGCGACGAGTAACGGCAACAAGTATCGGATAGAAGTAAAGGCGACGAGTAAAAGCGACGAGTAAAGGCGGCGATTAAGATCGCCTTAACAGGAACAGTATTAAAACTAAAAGAAAAGGCACTGAGAAAAAAGCATCAAGAAGACGAGCAATTGACGATCAAGAGAACGACTAAGGATATATTTTTTATAAATTTTATGTTAAACAGAATTATCATTCTTTAAGTTAAAAATGCCTACATTTTATAAGTAAAAGTATATTTCTAACTTTTAGTAAACTTTCCTGTATAAGAGTAAAGATTTTGTGACGCTCTATTCAAGACTAAGATCAGCTGAAAACCACTGCTAAACTTCAGATCAAGATTTATATAAATAAATCCTAAAACTGACCATATAATATGATATAATTTCACCCTCCACTTGGGCCGATCTGTTGTGCCTAATGAAATAAGCTATTGACAGCACTGGTCCTTTGGCCTCGGCGCGACAGCTTCCTCGCCAGCTTCTCGGCGCGACAAACAATCTGCGCAGGACTCAAGTCGGATTCGTAGCCAGCGGGCAATGCGGAGGCAGAACTGGCGGAAAGGCTGGCAGGCGGTCGGGAGACAGGCAGGCGGCAGGTGTTTCTTTTAGCTTTTTCCTGTGCGTTTGCAGCTCATTTAATACGTGTCGTCTGCCCCGTGCCTGGCAACCAGATTTAAGCACAAAAGAAGCATTACGCGCCGCAAGAAGCCACAGGGCAAAATAAGAAGCTGGCGCGAACAGAAAGGGCTGCTGGGATGGGTTGAAAGTTGGGTGTCAGGGGCTTATTATACTCCTCCCAGCCAGTATGGAAGCCGGTAGTTAGGGCTGGCTTGGCGGCCTCGTTAAACGGCGATTAAGAGGAGCCAAGCGAGGCAGGGCAGGCGTTCCTTTGATGACTTTAAAGTCCCTTAAAAGTCAATTAGAATGAATTGAAGGCAATTGACAGGAAGTTCACAAGGTTAGTTTGTTGGCTGGCTAAAAGCACGAGCTGCTAGAGTCGGAATCGGAGCCGTGGATGGGCCTGGAGATGGTGGCTTTGTTGCCCCGTTCGACGGTCGTGAGGTAGGGCCACTTGACAGTTTTAAGCTTCCAACTGGCGTCTGCAATTCAACCATTTGCAATTCACGTTGATTGCAACTTTTAGCAAAGTTTAAGTACACAAATTAGTCTATGCAATGAAATTAATACCGTGTGGGGAGGGGGAAATTCTTTGGGACGCAGCTAAAAAGCGAAAAGCGCCGCCAGCTTGTTTGTCTTGTATGCTAACTTCAATGCCAGCCGGCTTGGCTTGGGCCTTGGCTGACTGCCTGCCTTCCGCAGACCGAGTTAACCGCAAAAACAGGCTAGCAAATACGGAAGCAGGAGCAGCAGGATCACGAGAAGGAGCACCACCACCAGCAGGCAGGCAGGCAGTCAGGAAGGAAGTCAGGAAGGAAGCAGCAGAACAAGCAATCCCGGCCCTGTAACCCATAACCGCAGGACCAACAACAGCAGCAGCGCCAGGCCAAAAGCTAGCAACAGGGGGAGGCTTTATATTTAGAAAACCGAAGTTTTAAATACCCAACCAGGCGTACTGAGACAGCAAGGAGTTCTGAATTTTAAACCAGTTTTAGCAGTAGCAAAATAAACTTGGCAGTATGCCTAACAACTTTTCTAGAGAAAGGGAAATCCCATTTACTAGTGATTTCCAAAAAAAATTCACTTAAGTAGGTGAACAAAATGTAGTGCCAAGAACATCTAAAGTCCTGCAACTATAAGCAAACTTTTAAGGAGTCTGTAAACAGGTTAACATATTCAATAACGAAATATTTATATCAATTAGCTAAGCTTAATGGGAATAAACAACGAAAGATTGTAATTAATTATAAGATTAATAATAAAACTCATGAAATAAACATTCTTATGAAGAAAATCAATATAAGGCTAAAAATTGAGGTAAAAATACAATAATAACAATAAAAACAGCGAAATAAAAAAGTTTACTGAAGAGATTTCGTTGTGGAAAGTTCCAAATAAGATCAAAAGGAACAATTTGTAAACATTTATAACTAATATTAATATAAAAATCGACTATATTTATGATAAAATAAATAATATAAATAAAATTTTGTGTTTGACTTAGACTTAGGTTTGTTTAGACTTTATCTCAGCAAAGGAAATTCCGCTACGATTGGACTCCTATTTAAACGAACGTGTTACAGAATTCAGACTTGAGAATTTTTAGTGTAATCTTCGAATCAATTTTTGGCTGTACCAATGTCCTAATTAATATTGGAGATTTTTGTAGAATCTAGTGGATATACAGTCCAGGTAGAACTCTGCTTATGAGGAAGCTCTTTCGGAGTAAAGAGTAGCTTCCTTGAAACCCCGAGATACATCCTGTAAAAATAATATACAATCAACGATACGATTCCCTACTCCAACTTATATTGCCCGGTGCTAGGGTATAGAAAAACAGTCCCGGAAACCCCTTTTACCGCCAGGGGCAGTCAATAACAGCAAAATTAAACCGTAGGAAAGCACACACACACAAAACACACCCTGCAGACACACGCGGACAGAGGGTGAAGCTCAGATGCCTGCATTTATGGTTCCAGCGGAGTGTCCTGTCCATATGGCACACACATGCCAGCGGAGGAGACCCTTCGCTGAATTAATTTCACTTAAAGCAAGGACCAAGCAGCTGCCCCAGGAAGAGCTTGGATCCTTCTAGAGCCACCTAGACCAGGCGAAACATCGAATATTGTTTGCCATTCAATTGCACAGAAAAGGATTCTCAAGAACGGCGCATGCACACATTGCAATTGGATATTTTTTCATTCAAAAGTTTTTGCCTCACACAAAAAGTTTGACAATCTCCGGGCGAGCAAATGATGAGTTATGCGAAACTCCAAGGGCCGGCAGACACAAAAGATACTTCTTTTGGCCAAGAGCAGCACGTCACAGCCCAGATTAGTAGTCTCGATGCGTATGGAAACTATCAGTGGCATCCGGACTACCTTTTCATTTCGGTTCTCAGGTATTTGAAAGCCACAGCCGAGGCCTTCTATGGCTGCTCCTTATTCCAATCATAAATTGTTAATTTGTGTGCCACATACACCGGGCGAAAAGCTCGCTGCTAATTGAGGCCATGGCGGCGTCTGGCCATTTCCCAGCTGCCGCGCTGCCATGGCTATTTCCATAACAATTCCGCGACAAGCTCTGGGCAAACACAGGCCGCAAGCATTTAAAATCATTCGCGTCGATGAATCTTTAATGAATATAAATACGACGACAAGTGGTCTTCAAGGAGGGACCCTGATAGCCATTTAATTCAGCGCAAATTACGCAAAATCAACACCGCAAGCAAGACGAGGCCAGTGATTGAGGACGGATGCATGCACATGAATTCATAATCAAGGCGCCCCCACGGACGGACGGACAGCCCGTTGCTAAAAAGGGAATTTTCGAGTGTCTTTTTGAATTATTGATGGTCCCTCCGTCAGCGCATCGTGGAAATTGATGCCCGAGTATGCCGGAGAGTTGCCGAAAAAAAGGAGAAATAATTTCTTTGCGGCGGCCGCTTCTCAATTATGCAAAGTGCGCGTAATAAACCGCAAAGTAGCTACGCTTTTTGGGGGATGGGTTATGAAGCGATGGGGTTGTCCTGTCCTGTCCTGTCCGGCCTGTCCTGTCCTGACGTGCATGGTCATTAATGTCGATCGAACGGGAATGAGCCGGGCTCTAAATTTCCTTCGCTTTTCCGCATAGTTCCCCCGCATTTTTTTGTGTTATGAAGAAGCGAGTTTATTTAAATGTTTGCTAATGGCGCGGCTCAGTTGGTTGGGAACTGGCTTGGCGCTTGGGTTACGCTTGTTGACTTAAGTGATGAAATTCTCTGTTTGCCGGTATCTGTGTGAGTGGGGGAGTGTGTGTGTGTGTGTGTGGATGGGTGGCACACTACCCACCCCCCAGGCGAAGGGGATGGCCACTGGTCGATTTGTTCCTGGCCCCGGGGGAGGCTTGCGCAAGCCAAGTTAATTTTCAAATAACAACCGGGACTCCCGAGGTTGGGCAAGGAGTGTAAAATACGCTGGACGAAGGAAAATATGCGAAACCGAACGAAATGAACTGTTAAGTGCTGATGACGGGAGATGGGAATGGGAATGGGAGGGGCAAGATGTCCGGCTGGATGCTATTATCTATGGCAGGAGCAGCATAGAAGCTGGAAAGGATTGCAGACTTAATGTAATTGAATTTGTCATTTGTTCGGGCCACGGACGATTTCACAGGGAAAAGGAGAAGAAGAACAGCAACAAAAAAATCAAGCTGAGACTGCTGCCAGTGCAGAGAGTGCAGAGAGTGTGGAGGTACGCACCTGAGCCAATGACGCTTGGTGATGCTCGTGTGGCAACAGATGGCGTCGTATTGATCCGCTATCCACACAATCAGTATGATGTAGAAGGCCGTCGTGGTATCGTTGAAGAATTCCGACATAATGGCCTCCATTCCTGCAGCAAAGAGATAGCACACGGTTAATGGCCATGCAAATTAATTAGTTTCAACGGCTTTATTCTCACCTACGAGGGCCAGAATGACCGTTAACAGCGGAGCTATAGGAAAGCGGGCGGACACATTGTACTCCAGCATTTGCAGCAGGTCCACTACAGAAAGAGAATGTATTGAAGGGATTTCTTTTGGTTCTAGGGTTCTGCAGAGTAATTACCAATGAAGACAAAGATCTGGTGATGCGAATAACGCAGCAGCATGGATACCGAAAAGGTCTGAAGGAGAGTCTGTATTAGTTTATATTCTAAATTAAAGTAAAACAAGTATCTTACAAACAGCAGCATCACACAGAGGGCAGCGGGATAGCTGCTCCAGGCTGCCCACCACATGGACACGAAGCGATAGTGCTCGCCTGTGATAACATTGCGCAGATAGCCCTTGTTCTCCTCTTTCTCGGCAATGGTTCGCACAGAGGCCATCAGCAAGTCATCGTAACTAGACAAGAAGGGGTTTCAATAAGTTAAATTTAAAGAAACGGATTAAAGGCCCTACCCCAGCAGTCTTTTCAGCAGATAGCGCGTCAACCTATCGCCGAAACACTTGTTCGTATTGGGATCCAGCTGGACAGTGAGCACGGGGATCTGCAGGCGCTTTCTGGTGGCAGAAGACAAGCGCAGATGGCCATACTCCAGCGAGTACTCCACAATGTACTGCTCTTCTGCGAATATAAATACCAAAAAAGGTTTTAATTAATAAATAATAAGTAAGAAGAACTCTCAATCGTAGGCCCACCATCATCTTCTTCGGTCTTAAGCTGTATGGCATTGGGATGGTCATAGGTGTCCAATATATTGATGGCATCAAAGTAGTAGTACAGCGATTCGTTGCTGTAGGCGAAGGTGGGGCGCACGGGCAGGCCCAGTCTGCCCAGTATGGATTCGTAACGCTTCAGCTGGTTGTGATTCTCGTGGGTTTGTGGGCCTATGCCGTAGTAGCTTGAATATAAGAGCAGATCTACATGAGTCCTGATCCTCAACGACATTTCAAGAGCACCTACTAGGAGTCCTTTAAGGAGCGCACTATATGCTGGTCCCGCTTGATGCCCTGCCAAATGGCTCGCTTCTCCGCCAGATGCGGAATGATCTCCACTCTGCCAAGTACAGATAATTAGCATTAAATAATAAGTAGCCTCTTGAGATTCCGCCTTGCCTGATGACTCCCTCTCGGGGCCAGTTCTGCACCTCCTGGAGACAGGTGCAAGGATGCTTGATGAACGCATTATGCACGTAGATGAGGGTGAAGAAGAACAGCAGGGCCTTGGCCAGCAGCAGGAACTCAATGGTCAGCTGCACCTTCCTGGAACACACCCACACACACACAGATAATGATAAGAGCGGCAAAGATAAGACCGAAAGGGGCCAACGACACTCACCGTGGAACCAGCTCCGCGTAGGCAGCCGCCGCCCGAAAGTAAATCGCGTGGAACAGGCGATCCCGCATGTTCATCATGTTGTTCTGCAAGTCAAAACAGGGTCAAGATAAGGGTGTCGTTCCGGTCTAGCATTTGTACACTCACCTGTCCGCCACCCCCTAATCCGGCGCCTCCTCCACCGCCGCCGCCCACCAGCACCCGATTGTTGCGTCCATTTCCATTTGCATTATTTCCGTTGATGTTATTGATTGCGTTGGCCACCGCAATTTCGGCCGCGTTCTCCGGCAGCACCGCGGCCATGGCTGGTGGCGAGTTGGGTTTTTGGTTACTACTTCCGCGTCTGGTGGTCAGGCCGCTCTTCCGCAATCCGCCAAAACTCCGTTTTCGTCTCTTTCGTATCTTGAATCTCGGAGAGTTGGCCAAAAAAAATTCACTTGGCGATGTTGTTGTTATGTTCTTGTTGTTGTTGTTGGCCGCAGCTTTTTCAGTATGACCATTGGCGGAATAGACTGAAATGCACCCAGATAGCCAGCCAACTATCGATAGGCGCTTAGGGATAGATTTGTAAATTTATTATTATATATTAAAATAATACAAATGTAAGAAAATTCATTATATGTATGTACGTAACATGTATTTCTGTAATTTTTGTAATATAAAATTACTTGAGTATTATACAAATTATTCACTTAAATATATGATATAACAAATAATGGATGGATTTAATTTGTACGTTCGCCTTTTTGCTAATTCAATATACTATAATTCGCGATGCCCATATACATTTGTAAATAAGTTTAACTTATGTTAAAATTACTTATAAAATGTACCTTCACAATAAAACAGTGTTGATAAACGTGCGCTTGCAATTATAAATGGAGCCGCGAATCGACCGAACCAGTTCCAGTTCCAACTAGTTAACCGCCAAAAGCACCCAAAATTCAAATTGAAAACACAAGTTTTTAGAATCTTTTTATGTTTATTTTCTGCAAACCAATGTACGAAATTAAATATTCTCAATGCCTCCAGCGAGTTGCGACTTTTCCGTTTCGTCATATAAATAAGCTACATTGAATGTCGTTTAATTTAGTTTTACATTGATTGGTGGTTGTGATTTCTTTATTCATTTTTTACGCCATTGTTTCTATAGTTGTTGTTCTCATAGTCATATATGTATATGTAGTTACGCATATGTGTGTTATGATGTATATATATAACTACATATGTACGTGGTTTATCTCATTAAGCTACAAAATTATATACTCATAAGACGAATACAAACGTTTCCCTTTCGTTCATTTATATTTCTTTATATTTACCATACTCTGTTAGCTTTCGTTTTACAATTGTTACAACAGGCTATTCTCGGATTAGTTGTTTGTTTGCTTCGCTTTTTAAAAATTTCGCTATTGGGATTGTTAAATTGCTTTGCTTTCGTTTTGGTTTTGGTTTCCATTAGCTAGTTTGTTGTTCTTTTTGTTTATTTGTTTGTTGTTTCTTGTTTGTGGTGTGTTGTATTGTATTTGTAGTATAAATTGTTAAAAATCGCTCTCAAGTTTCAATTCTGGTTCAGCGTGTGTCTTTTGAGTGGTGTTTGTTGTGTTCGTGTGTCCTTACGTATGTCTTAAGTATCTTTGGTGTCTTTAGTATCTCTTACGATTTGTTAATTGATATAAAAGTTAATATAGGCAGGCGAGTGTGTTAGTGTCGAGTGTGTGTGTGTGTTAGTGTGCCGACTTACGAGCTAGTACACGCTACACATTTATTAACTTACCACTTAATATGTTTGTTCCGTTCTCTAACATCCTTCGCTTTCCGCTCTTTGATTCGTTCGATTTTTGGTTTCTGTTTATCTTTTTGTTTTTTGTGGACACTGGACCTTCCAAGAAGCGCCAAATAGTGCTGAATGTACAGTTATACAGTTTACAGTTCATATAGTTTAAGGTACAGCAATGCGAAAAACGAAAGAATTGCCAATATTTGCATTTGTAACCGTGTGTAAGCTGTGTGTTGTGTGTGTATTGTGTTAGGTGTGTGTGTGTGGTACAAAAAGATGGCAGCTTTGCGTGTAAAAGCGTAACGGTTCGTTCAAAAAAAGCGACCACACACTAAAGTATCGCTATCGATATTGAATTTCGTTTATCGCCGATCGTTAATCGTTTTAATCGTTAGTTGTTAATCGCTAATCGCGCAAATGGACAGCTCGGTTGCTCCGATTACCGATTCTCCGCTTTCGTTTCATATTCTATATGACTTGCACGCCTTCGATATATAAATCCTTGTTTTTTCGCTAAAGTTATATATAAACTATTCCGTTCTGAAGTATTGACAGTCACAGGCTCTATTCGAAGCGTGCCCTTTGTTTTCGTTTTTTGGTTTCCTCTGCTTTAAATATATATATGTATGTATATATATATCTATGTGTATGCCTTTGTATATACTCAATATGCTTGTATATAATATGTAGTATGTTTCCCTTCTAGATAGTATCTCCTCATCTCTCGGTCTCGGTCTTCATTTCCGTCTCCGTCTCCGTTTCCTTCTCCTTTTCCTGGTGTAAAAAAATGCTCATCCTCCTGTAATCCTCCCTCGTTCTCTGTTCTTTTGTTTTAAAAGCGTATTTGTACAAACACAAACCGACAAAGGACATTTGTGTGGCTAACATAACATTTAAACTAGTCGATATCAAAAGTCTTGAGGCGTGCGTGCGGTACAGCGTTTCATAGGAGGCCCGTCTCCACGTTGTGCTCCGTTCCCAGCGTGTTGGGATCGAAGTTAAGCTTCATCTGGCCGGCCAGCACAATCTCCGAGATGCAGCCGACGATGCCGCTGAAGTAGCGTTGGTGCGTGAAGTAGCCCACATCGGGCATGCCACCTGAAAAGATCGAAATCGGATTATAGTCTCCAGAAGAAAGGTACCTAATCTGCGGAATACTTACCCACATACAGGCCCGTGTCCGTGTTTAGTTGCCGGAGCTTACCCGGCGCTCGAAGCGTGGCTGTCTTCCGGCCATCCACCTCAAGATAGCCCTCCTGGGAGTTCCTGCAAGGAGACATAACATTTAAATATAAAGTTTCCTGGAGTTTAAAGGTTATAGCTTACCTGATGGCTCTCACTCGGTGCCACAGGCCATCGCTGACCTTGGTGCCATTAAACCTTATGTCCACCTCACCAGATCCCAAGTCGTAGCGGAAGTGCAGGTATCTAAAGATCAGAAATAGTTATAGCTCTGATCTTGTTACAGAACTTTCAGAATGCTTACCCCTCCTCAATGCCCAAGGACAAATAGTCGTCGTGCTGCTCCGTCGTACCTTGGCGTCCCGTCCACAGGATCACGCCGTTCTCCGAGTGCGTCTTGATGCGCAGATTGAGGTCGATGCTGTAGCTTATCACCTGGCTCATGGTGTCCGCGTCGTTGTAGTGAAAGTAGCTGTCGCTGCCGGCGAAGCAGGCCCCAAAGTTCTTGCGGACGCTCTGCACCTGCGACTGATGTTCGGCCGACAGGTCGAACTTCTTCAGCAGGCTCCAGTCCGTGTGCGTCTGCGGTGTGCTGGAGGCATGCTGATCCGCCTTGATTGGCGGATCCTCCTGCATTACTGGGGTTAGCAACTCATCGTCGTTGTAGTCATCGCTGTACAGCGACTGCGAGGTGTCTTCGTTGGGCGAACCGGCATACTGGACGGGATTGGGCTGGAAGGGGGCCTGGACCTCGGACTTCTTGTGGCTGGAGTGCGTGTTGGAGTTGGACATGATGCGTTTCATATCCTGAGCCAGCTGCTTGCGCTGGTACTCCTCCGTGCCGTCGGATGCGTCGAAGAGCGTCTCGTCGAACACAAAGGCGTTGTCATCATCGTCATCTTCGTTGTCGTTGTCATCGCTCAGCTTGGGGAGAGGAGCCTTCTCCCTCTCCTCCTCCTTCTGCTGGTTACCCGTTGACGTCTGGCTGGATGCCGCCATAGCATCGGCGTACTCCTGCTGCTGCAGACTGGCCACCCAGTCGTTGTTGTCCTCGAAGGTGAGGATGTCGCTGTCGGGGTTCGTCTGGAAACTTTCGTAGTGGGTGGGCAGGCGACTCAGCTTGCGGGCGAAGGCCGCGTTGGGCTTCTGGTGGTGCTCGTGCTTGCTGGCTAGGTGTTTCCCGGCGAGCTTGGGCCTGGGCTTGGGCGGGGCCGTGGTGGTGGACGTCTGGTGATGCTCCTTGAGCTCCTTCTGCTGCTGTTGTTGCTGCACAAAGCGGAATATGATATCATCTTCGATTTCCTCGTTGCTCAGCGCCCCCGCTGTGCCTGCCTCATTCAACTCAGGAGCTGCGGTTGTGCTGGTGGAGGTGCTTGTCGTGGTGGAGGTGGAGGTGGTGGTACTCGTGCTCGTGGCAGGGGCTGGCTTATGCAAATTCCTGTGCTTCTTTGAATGCTTCTTGTGCTGCAAGCCGGCAACCTTCTTCACTGCCTCGCCATTGTCCTTCGACTCGAGGACCTTGGACTTGTGTATGATGCCCAGCTCCGGCAGCTGCTCGGGCGGCACTTCGGCGGCCTTGTTGCAGCGCTCGTTGTGGATGCTGCAGCGGCACTCGTACGTCTCCATCTGCGGAACGCACTCCGCCAGGGGACCGCAGGGCCGGGCCACACAGGCGTGGGGGCAGTTGCCTATGTTGCTGCCCCCCAGTGCCTCCGCCACAATGCCCAACGAGTGCCCATTGATTTCAATCTGTAAGTGGCGAACAAAGGAGCATAAAGAGAAGACAGAAAAGGGGCAACATCTCCACACTCACCTTCTGGATGCAGCCCACAAAGAAGGGCTTGTACTTGAGGTCCAAGGGGAGCCGGTCCACGTGATTAACGCCGCCCACAAAGAGATTCTGGTCCAACGACAAGTGCCAGAAGCCATTCGACGAGATGGTCATCACCTCCTGGTACTGATCCACCTAAGGAGTTCAAAATCAAAAGGTTATTCAAGGCTTCCATGAAGATGTAGAGCTTTCCCACCTTGAGTACGGCCAGTCGAGCTGTTCGCGAGATCCTGATGGTGTGCCATTGACCCAGACTCAGGGAATGCTCACTCCTGTGGAAGGAATCGCAAGATTGACTTCGAGACTTCTTCGAAAGAGGAAACGCAAGTCCTCTACTTACCGAACTAAAGCCGGACCACTGCCCAGGTCAAAGGCAAACTCCACAAAGCCCTCGTTGAGGTAGAGGGCAATGAAATCACCTCTGTGTTCCGGACCCGAGTACAAGATAAGACCATCAGACTGTTCGGGCTTCAGGGTAACCTTCAGCTCCAGCCAGATGAGAGCACTGTCGCCTAGGGGGGCATAGCGCAGGAACGAAGAGCCATTGAAGGCGGGCACCTATAAAAGAGGAATCTCATTAAGAACGTGCCAGAGGGAGCTTCCTGAAGAGACACCCACCTGCAGGTCCATGCGTATCTCGCACAGATCTCCCACAAAGCCAATGGGACACAGACAGATGGCGCCCTGATCCGAGGGCAGACACTTGCCGCCATGCTGGCAGGGATACCTCACGCACTTGTCCGTGGAGCAGTCCTCTGTTTTAGGAGCAACAATTAAGAGAGCTTAAAAGAAAGAGATTTCTGCCACTCACGTATATCGAAGCCATTGATGACATCGCCCAAAGGATGCTCGGTGAACTTGTAGTCATGCTCGTTGGCCACAAAGCGACGAATGCAGCCCGCGAAGCCCTCGGCCAGTGGCAGGCGCTTGCCCAAGCCCGTGATGTTACCAATACCTCCCAGGAACACCGGCTCCCGGAAGGTGATGCGTGAGAACAGGCCCTGAAAGGGAATTTATGCCATCAGAATCCTGTGTTTAGTTAGCATTTTAAGTTCGAACTCACATTCGATCTACCCTGGACCTTGGTGCCATGGTTGAGCACCAGCCAGGCATCCCAGCGATGACGATAGATGATCACCGAGTTCCATTCGTTCAGCAGAATGGTTTCCCTGGATCGAACGCTGCCCACGCCGGAGCCACAGTCGAACCAGAACTCCACGAAGCCCTTGTTGAGGAGGAGGGCCATGAAGTCACCAGTTAAATCGTCTCGCTCGCCGCTCAACAGGATAATGCCGTCGAAGGACTCTGGACGGAACTCGATGCGCAGCTGGACGTGCTTGTATGCGCCGTGGAGCGCCGGGAAGGCTAGCCAGGATCGCTTGGCAAAGCGCGGCACACGGGCACGGATATCTGTTGGGGATTACCGGGCTAAAACCTTGCAGAACTTCGTACCGAGAGATGCAACTCACCTTCCTGGCAACCTGGCCCGGTCTTGCCAAAGGGACACAGACAGCGGGAGGTGGTTGCAGTGGCCTCCAAGGCACAGATTCCCTCGGTGCCACAGTCCAGATTGCAACTGGGGCCGCTGCAAATGAAGTAGATTTTGGAATGACTACGGAAATAGTTGGCTCTTTGTACCAAATATTGGTTTATTAGATTAAGGTACTTTCGGAATGTGTATACATTCTCTCCCTACTTATGCTGCACAAATGCCCCGCACAAAGGGGGACGAAACGAAAAGCCCTTGACAACGTTTTCAAAAGGACACTACCCTTCCTTCTTGAAAATGAAAATGTATGTAAAGGAATTCTGCCCACGCTCCCTTTTATGACCCACCTGCTGTCTGTTGCCATGGCGGCCACGTCCCCTGTCGCCTGCTCCGCTCCTGATATGTTGCCCAGCTGGGCGGTGGACTCCCTCGTGATATGCATTTGGACCTTACTGCTGCTAATGTTATTGTTCCTCCTCCGGTTCTTGGCGCCGTTGCTGTTCGTATTGCTTGTCTGCTGATATGTTTGCGATTTGCTGTTGCGTCTTAAGTTTAATTGATTATTGTTGACGTCGTCGTAGACGGACATGTCCGACTTGTAGCTGTAGCTGTAGTCGTCGCCGTCGTAATCTGTGTCCAGTGCGGCCGTGGGGGATCTACGCGTAGTCGTCGAGGTGCTGGTGGAGCTTGTGGTCGACGACGGCGGCGGCGTAGTGGACGGGGGCGCGGTGCTGGCCTCCTTGAAGTCGGCCAAATCCGGCTCCTGGACTCCCTCGGACTCCGAATTAAAGTTGATGCTCTCCGCTGATATGTAGTAATCGTTTGAATTGACTTTCTGTTGCTGCTGCTGCTGCTGCTCCTGCTGGGCATCCAGCGATTGCTGCTTCTGCTGCTCCTGTGTCTCCGAAATGCTGTCCTCTACCTCGCCGTAATCGTAGCTATCGCCCTCCGATCCGGACTCGTCCTCGCTGTTGCCCTCCGGCTGCGAGCCGGATTGCAGAGCAGAACCGCCAAAGTCCTGGGACTTGGCCAGCGACTTGCCGTCGTCGTTGGCCAGCTTGGCGCTGAAGGAGGCGCCCTTCTGATAGAGCACATCCTCATCAGACTTGCCACGCCCATCTGAGCCCGTGGTAGTGGCATTAATTACTGAAAAATCAGATTTGGGTTCGGTTATAGCGTGTATTTCAGCTTCCAGTATTAATTAAAAACAGAAAATGCACAGAATAAAAGCTCTGTATAGTGAAAAATATTTTATTTAACTAAAACTATGAGGAAAATAAGACAAAAGGCTGCAAAATACAGTTGTCACTAAAACTTGAAAGCCTTTGCATTAGTTAATACTCTTACAATGAAGTTAAATCCATTTTTTAAATAAAAAGGACTCGGCAACAAAATATTATACTAAACAAACAATAAAATTGTAATAAAAAGCAGTTTAAATGATTTTAAATGCAATATTGTGGTGTATTCCTGAAAACACTTGAAAAGATGTCAAAATAACAGAAAAGTGCAATGTATTTCCATTTCCTACCTCAACAATTTAGTGGCTCACTTTTAGACACCTTTTTGTATGCTTTAAAATTCCTATTAAAATATTCATCATAAAATCACCATTAAAAATAAAATCTTCAGAACAAACTCTATTAATCAAGCCTCTCTCCCTCGATGGAAGTGTATGGCTTGTTAGGAAATATCTACCCGTCGGAGATGTAATTTTTTCGACACATTGTCGAAAATGCACAAATTAAATGCAAAACACACACCCAGCATACACACATGCATGAAGTAAACCCCGAATAACAACACAAAAATATCAATTTGCCGACTTGCCAAAGGCAGCAGCATGGTCGAAGCTAGCAACAATCACAAAATAATAATAATAATTCCCCAAAACAAGCCAGTTCGAATATAAATAATAACAGAGTCCCAGAGTGGTGGCGGCGGCGCATGCAAATGTAATCGGAGGTCTAATCCCATCCAGACCCATGTCCATTACCGACTGATTTCCGAATAATAACCAAAACGAAATGGAATGGAATGAAATGAAATGGCAAATTGCAAATCAATTTTGTGGCCCCTGGAATTTGCATCCTTGGAATAGCCCCGTCATATCCATATCCACATCCATATCCATATTCATTTAGGCCTGCTAAACGCACCTTGACAGCTGTAACCGTTCTTGTTCAGCTCGTAGCCCTCGATGCAATCGCACTCGTACATGCCATCGTGGATCTCGTAGCAGAGCTGCTCGCAGGGGCTGGTGTGTCCGCAGTGACCTGTGTGGGCGAGCAGAGGGTTACGGTTGAGGGTTAGAGTGTACGAGGGTTAGGGGGATGGTGCTATGTAGATGGACGATAAGGGCTAAAGGGAAAATAGTCAGTTTTGGTTGGGTTTGGCCCTGTTTCTGGCTCTGTTTCTGTGGGTTCATAATTTCAGTTCAGTTCACTTGAGTTTAGTTGAGTGTCCTGCGTGTCTACGTCGGCTCCAGTGTCCTGGGCCAGCGCCGAGTGTGTGTGTTCCTGGGTGTGACCGACGTGTCCGCAATAAATTCTAATAAGCTTTAAGGACTTTGGGCCTGGTCTGGTCTGGTCTGTTCTCCTCTGTTTCGGCCTGTCTTCTCCTGGCCTGTTCTTCGGTCTCTGACTGTGGCATACGCTTTTGGTAATTTACGGCTGGCCAACCCCCGCACCTGGCCACCTCAAATTCATAATGACTACTTAAAGAACTCCTCCTTCGCAGTTCTCTTTCCGGTGTAAACTTTCCGTTCGATGGCAACTTAAATGGAAATTTGGTTCTTAGGCAAATCAAAGGCATTTTTGCAATGCATTTGCCCCACTTGACACCGAAATTGTGCCACTGCGGTGGCAGGAAGGAGGAGGTGTACGAAAAGTAAAACATTACAAGCATTACGCATACGCCCGAGTGGCAACCGGGCCCGGCACTTACGTCACACACATTGTATTAAATGGAACGAGCACACACCACTTTCTGAGCCATAGCTACAACTGAAGATGGAAACGGAGACACGAACACGACCAGCTACTCTGTTAAAGTGCCATCAAAAGGATGGAGGTATAGCAGGGCAGGGAGCTGCTCCTGCATGGATGCATGCCGCCGCTTGCTAGTTGATTAAGCAACTGTGGGGGACGATTAAAGTGCAGTGGACAAGCAGAGGAATCCATTTGCATATGCACACACAAGAGCTGGTTCTGGTGCTGGTGCTGGTGCTGATGACGATGCTGGTGTCCTGTGTCCCGCCGCCGGCTGTGCATTGCGTATTCAAATTGAAATTGAAAAATCGCATTTTGTATGCAATTGAAATCGAAGTGTCAGCACCACACATCAGCAATGGCAACGGCAGCATCGTAGTCGTCGCTGGCAGTGACAGATTCAACCCCACGGGTCCTGGAAATTTCGACAACCAGGCGTTTGTTGTATGACTCCCGATCTCTGCCTCAATGCTCCCTTTTTGGTCTCTGGTCTATGGTTTTCTGGTTTTGGGCCACTCTCACGCATAATTAAGTCGCTCATTAACGTCAAAGGCTCGTTTCGGTCGCACAATAGGGCCTCGTCGTCGCTTATTGATATGTCAAGGGGGGCGGAGTTGTTGCCCCTTCAAAAAAGGGGGGAATGCCAGGGCCAAACCCAGGCCAAATACCCAAATTTCCACAATTAGGCACCTGACCGGGGGCCAGGTCACACTTGTACAGTCATATATGTCAAACGCACCTTGGAAGGCCGCCTCCTCGGGCTCCGCTATCGCACTCACTGCGGCGCTGGCCGACGAGAGCAGGAGGAGGAGCCACACGCAGCCGGCTCGGTAATGGTGATGCTGAAGCTGATGCTTTGAAGTTGACATGCTGCACTCTGTCCACAGGTGTGCGGCGCAGTGGGGCGTATGCTTGATATGGGAGGGGTTCCTCGTCGATTCCTAGTCGTTCGTCGCTCGATTCAATTGTCCCGGTTCCGATTCCAATTCCAATTCCCACTTTGGCCATCAGCCAGCGGCGAGCATGGAGCGTGCATGCGTCTCGACGTTGCCTCCGCGACTGTTGCTCCTTCGGTTCTTTGGGTTCCTTCAGCTCCTGCCAGCTGCCAGCTGCCTGGTGGTAGCTCGTGCCACTGCTCCTGCTACTGCTCCTGCTGCTCCTGCCTGAAAGGACATACACAAGCGCGCAATTAGTAGGCGGCAAAAGCAAAGGCAAGAGAGCTCAGGTCGACGCGAACGCAAATCAAGTGGTCATTATAATATAACCGCAAATTGCTAAACACGCAATAGCCAAATGGAACATCGCAGGAGAGGCGGTGTGTGTGTGTGTGTGGATGAAGGGTGCGGGGTGAACAAGGTGGGTGAGCATTAAGCATACACTGTTAAAATACAGGTGGTAGTATGGAATCACTTAAATAGTTAGGGTCGAACTCCTGGTAACAGTAATGCAGTAATTGTAATAATAATATTTACAATAAAAGTAATGACATAATACATCTAAAATTAATAATAATACAAATGATATTTATAATAATAATAATAGCAACAAGAGAATAAATAATAGTAATAAATAATCCATAAAAAGTTTAAACCATTTAAGAATATGTCAAAAGTCTGTAACAAATTATTTTCCTTTTCAAATATTTGGATTTTTATACATCAATTCGAATTGATTTCAAATAAACAGTGCTATCTATAGGCCCCATTATAATTTGTTAGCTATTTGTTAGCCCGAGTTAGCTGATCTGTGACGATTTGAAAACAATATATGTATTTCCCAAAAATAGGCCGTAACATTTTCTTTGTATTAAATATCTAAGAACTCTTTTAGAATAAAGAATTCTGTGACAATTTCCTATATTTCGTGATGTTTCTGATATCTTCAAAGACTCCTTATATCTTTCCTGATATCTCCAAAGTCGCAACCAATATGAGGTATATTTTCTTCAGCATTTCTTCGCTATTCCTTTTATTATGAAGGCTTTAAGAAAGGATGCTTTTGAATATTTTACCTGAGAAACCCACTAACAACCGCAACTCTAATATATTTACACAAATAAACTCTATGGATTTACATTTTTTATCCAACTCAATAGCACCTACGCCTTCGTTAATTTTGACTTATTTTTAGACGAACTTCTTTCCCCAAGTGTGGCCATGAGCATAGGCTTGAGCTCTGGCATGATTCATGGCGTTTGGTGGCGTTGGTAAAATCAATAGGAGCCGCCATGGCAACGCCGCCACAACAAATAGACAAGACCCCCATCAAGCGTGGCCACTCCCATTACCACCGTACCCTCCCGACACCGCCCCAAACCCAAAACCCAAAACCCCAAACCGAATTCCACCTGCCAACTGCCACCTGCCGTCCTACCTTAAGCCAAATACTGTGTGGCCGAGTAATTAGAAATCAATACGGACACAATTCGGCAAAGTGTGTACACTGGAGGGCAAGTCAAATAGGCGGGCGCGGTGGGATACTCCAGATATATGTCCCGAATAGTAACAGTAGTTGATGGAAAAATCGAAGACGGAAAACCCGAAGAATTTCATAGGCCTTTTCCCGCTGGCCAATTCGAAATTGAAATGTCAAATGTCTCGAAGATGGAAGGAAGCAGTGTGAAAATGCTGTTAAGCCATGGTTGCACGAAAAAAAACAAAACACACACACATCCCCGACACATCTCGCCTTCTCTCTCTGTGTCTCATCTCATCCTCTGTAGTTTCTCTTCTGGTGCGGCACTTAACCCGTGCCCCGTGCTCGAGAAATGTGTAGCATACTTACTGGGGCAAACATTGCAGCCGCAGCATGAAATCGCTTCTCCGCTTCAGCATTCTCTTCCTGCCCCTCCACTTCCCTTCTCCTTTTTTGGTTTTGTTGCCTTATTTATTTATACTCTTCGGTGCCCCAGCGGAGTACACATCAGATCCTGGACCAGGAAGTCCCCCAGACGACCGGATGTTTGATTTGATTAATTAAGCTAAACCAACTGGAAGTTGGCTTCTGTTAACTGTTTGCGCTGATGTTGCCAATATTTTTGGGGTGTTTCCAACGTGTAAAATGCAGCGTTGCAGAACAGCAGATCAAACTATTAATAGTTGGCCTAAAAATGGTAGTACTTTTCAGCTTCCAGGGCAAAACTTTAAACGAATTTCCCTTGTGTCAAAACCTTTTGCTTTTGGCAGTTACCAAGTATTTCTTATACAGTTTTTGATCAACTTTCAGATAATATATTCTTTGGAGAATCTGATTTTATATTGAGTGTTAGATAAAATAAAGAAATTGAGTTTACAAATATTGATAAGTAATTAAGGTAATTACAGAACCTGCTTTCTTAGGCCTCTTTTAATCTTAAACTTTGCCATATTAAGCTCTTCAAAATTAGGAAAGAACCTAACACTTTACTATTTTTGATCCACTCGTAGGTAATATAGTATTATATCAAGTGTAGGTTAAACTAAGCAAATTGTCTTTACAAATATTATTCAAGTAATTACAGAAGCTGATATTCAAGGACTCTTTCAACCTTAAACTTAACCTTATTAAACTCTTCAAAATTAGAAAGGAACTTAGACCATTCTTCTTTAAAAATGACATAAGCCCTGATAAAGTCCCATTACCCCATCATCAAACGTTAAGTTAGTGTATACAATCGTTGTTGTTGGGGCCTCGCTGCACGCGTACTATATATATTTTTATGGCAATTTTCATATGCCTGCGCTTAAAATCGCGCTGACTGCCTACGGCCTCGGGCTGGTTTTCCCCACCGTTTTTCACTTTCCCCTCCCGCCGACCCACGGTTGTGTGTGTGTGTGTGTCTCGCGCTCGCCTTGGTTGTGCGTGCAAAAAAAAGTTATCGTTTTTTATAAGTTTGACGTAAGGGGCTAAAAAACCCATCGCCATTCCGCAGTGTCTCAAGTTGAGTCAGTTGAGGTTTCTCCTCTTTTTTCGTGCTGTTTTTTTCGGGGGGTGGAGGGCGACCAAATGTTGCCGTATTCATTTATATCGATTTTTCCACCTTGGCTATTTACACACACACACCGACGGACACAGCCCCGCACACTCACTATACACTCACTAGAGAACTACAGACAGGAGACGGCGGGGTGGTGCTGGTGGCTGGAAACGGTTGACATACTAGCCACATACTTCTTTTTGTCCGTTTGTATTTGCGCACTCTGCACGTTATATTTTCGCATTTCTTTCATTCGGGATTTCGTTTTTCTTCTCTATTCCCCCCCTTACCGAACCCGAGCCCCAACCAACCCCTTTTTGTTGTATTTTTCGTTTCCGTTCTTTATTTTTTGCATTTTTATTGCGTTTTTAATGGCATTTCTTTCCGGTACGACGCCTCCGAATGGGCAGCTATGCAGAAGGCTGAAGCCTGACGTCCTCCTGTCGCAGGGAGTTTGCTTTGTGCGGATGAATGTTTCGGGGGGAGTCCCTTCTCTTAACCCGAAATGCATGTGAGGAGAACTCATTATTGAGGTAAGCTGCTGCTACGTGCGCTCACTTGGATGGAAAATGCTGTGGCCCCCCACACAGGAACTAATTAGAACGCATCGGTTTTGAAATTAATAGGCACAGAGCACCCAAAAAGGACTTGACTCCTAGACACCGGCTCGGCTCCCTTTTTCGATTCTCGGCATTTGGCGGAAAGTTGATCAACCTAATTAGCCGGCTAATGGACAAAAATGACTGCTCCAAGTGGCAGTGATTTAATTACACAATTAAGAGCTCATTGGGCAGCGGCGATGTCTGATGTCTGAGGCCTGATATCGGATAGTTAGCCGGCTGGCTGGCTGGCTGACTGAATCCATATTCTGTCACTGGGCCATTCATTTATCACAGATTATTACCCGGCGACTTTTCATTTGAGTTGAGTGAAAGCCCTGGGATAAAGTTTATGCATCGTAAATCGTAAAACTCAAAACTTTACCCGCACCACACAGATACTTGATACGTGACCGCAGAGTGGAATTTTTTGCCGGAATGTCTGAGTTCCTCGGGAGTTCTGACCATAACAAATGATCAAATTGCTCCGGAGAGCCGGAAACTTTTGTGCCAGGGAGGAGATATGCCCGAAAAACTACTGACCAGGGTCGTCCGTCTCAGTGAAAGTGAGCCGGATAAGTGGTAACCGAATTATTTGCATGCACATATCTCTTCTCCTTTTATCCGATAATCGCTCTTGGAGTGGCAGCTTTTTGAGCGAAACTTCCCAGTAACTGCTAGAGTGGGGACTAAGTGGTCTTTGTTGGGGGAAAACCTCGGCTGCTTTTCAATTATTTAGGAGCTGCTCTCGATTCCGTGGCTAGTTTATTGATTCAAAAGCAAAAGGCAAAAGGCAAACAAGGCCAAACAAAATGGCAGTCGAAGTCAGCAGCAGCAGAATTATATCCCATATCCACGGCTGCTATTCCTGCGGCTGATGTCACGCAAAAACTTTCGATACAGTGGAAGGCCGGCCAATGGGGGCATGTCCCGGGGAAAGCGGAAAACTTTAGTTGGAAAGAAACAAAACAAAGCGAAACTAAAAGCGGGCAGAAAGAAATGAAACAGAAGCAGTGGCGGAAACAGCGGAAAACAGAAAACAGAAAACTGAAAACAGAAGCTGATGATGGTGAATCTGTCTGTAGCACAAAGGGAAACCGTTAGGGCAGCAATAAATTCTGTTTTTATAAGGCAGGTAAATAGAGCACAAAATCCGTGGAGAGCCAATTGGGCGGCCAGCAACCACAAAATACACACAAAAACAATGTGTGGGGGGTCGCACTTGGGCACTGGGGGATGGTTTCCCGGGGCAGTGGCAAGGCGATCTTTGAATCAACTCGATTCACGCATGCCAGACTTCTGACTCCCCCAGAAAACTGGCCAAAGTGACAGGCGGGAGACAACCGAGCGGTAGCGACCACAGTGGAGACCCGTTAATTGGGCTAATCTGCCCCATTTTCCCTCCATCCATCCTCATTTAAGTGGCTCCCCTTGGAAGCCTTAGATTTTGCAAGGAATTTACGACGGGTGCGAGGGAAAACTAAATTACTTTGTAGCTGCATTCAAGCACGAAATCTGATTAATATATGACCTTTCCTTCAAGGCTGTTTCATGTTTGATGCAATTGAGAGCACGATAATAACTATAGCCTTTCAGCCAAGGTTGCTGACGTAAAAATCGAATGCAAGAAAAATGTACTCTCCCTTTATTTCGCCCTTTTTCGTAATTTGTGAATATATGTAAGCCTGGCAATTAAAACAATTTTATGCAGTGGCCAACAGTAAATACATTTATAATCCAATTTGCAGGAACTATAATGATTCCGTTTGCCGACTTACTTTAGATTAGAAATCGCTTGCTATTTCTACTTAAAATATAAGACTAATAATGAATTTAAGAGAGATCATCCTTATCGAAAAAACATTTAAAGATTTGTTGTACTTAGGCTAATTATTGTCCCTACTTGCGACTAAAATGGAAATACAATCGAAACAGTATCGAATTTTCGCAGGAATCTGGGCGGACTATGAAATAGAGCTTGAAACCATCGATGTTAATCGATTTAAAATCGGTTTTGGCATACAAGCAAATCTTGCCTTACTTTCTATCTTTACTAAGAAAGGATGTATCTTTATCATACTAAGTACAAAGGGTCTGACTGAATTTGTTATAGGGTCGTTACTCTCATAGTTCCCTCCAGTAATTAGTCCCTTATAGGCCACACTGTAGCTGCCTTGAGGTTTGGCGCGTTTTTCTTTTGCGGCTTATCCTGCCTGGGCTTTGAGTGCCAAGACATCGCACTAAATATATATATATATATCCTCCTATATGCGGGACGCGGGCCTAATTTATGGCGAATTCGCAGGTGCGCGCGCTTTACTTGAAAGCTGTCAAAGACCGCGTTCCTTTCCACAACAACAACAGCAAGAACAGCGCGATGCCAACGGAGGCAACCAACAACAAAGTAATTTCCCAGCAAGGACCTCAGGACTAAAACAAAAGCAGAACCCACACAAGCTCACCACACACACACACAAATACAGCTCGAGGGGGAGCAGAACGTGACGTCTGTGTGTGGGTGCTTTTTGGCTGAGTGTGCGTGTGGGCGGGTGAGGAGTCCATGCAGTGCAGCGCAAAAGGGGAACTCCCGAACGCCCGAAAGGACTTTTGAACTGGTTGGTGGAGGCGATGTGAACGAACTGGTAATTATCAACATCATCGTTGCAACTTTAGTTTGACCCAAAAATCACAATAAATAAAAGTGGCGGATGTGTGTATGTATGGACATGTGTATGGGTGAGGGATAGTCGCTCGCGTGTGTGTGGGAATGTGTGGGAGGAAGGGCAGTGGAGTGGCCACTTGAAGTGCGCTTTTCCTCTTCTTATTCGCCTCCTGACTGCCTTACTGGCCACATAAATTTCCATTATTTCATTTCGCATTTTTTCGTCTCAGTAAACTACACACAGAGACACAGGCACACTGGCACACACAGAGAATACAAGTACAAATCCTTACGGTTTCTGTTGCTGTTGCTGCTGCTCTTCTTCTTCTTTTGGCTGCCCCTGGCCAAGTACCGTTATTCTGCGTGGTCTTTGCTGATTTCTGCTTCTGCTTTCGCTTCTGCTGCTGCTGCTGCTGCCGCTGCTACTGCTCCTCCGCCTCCTCTTTCGCCCAGTGCTTTATTTTTCGGCTTTCAGCGATTTTCGTGGTATTTACATTTACACACTCCCGCACACTCGCACACTCTCACTCACTGGGACACATTCAGCTGTCGTATAAGCTGACTTTCACATTGCACTTGCACAAAGAATTTTCAATCGGAGCGAGCACTCGCCATATACAATATACAATTGCCGTGGATTTCCACGTTTGGCTAGTTTCCTGCTCTGATATGGCTATATCTCGGATTCGTTGTCGAGCATCGTTGTGCGGCTGTGGCTATGGCTACGGCTACGGCTATGGCTGCGGCTGTATATACATATATATATACATATGTGTGTGTGTTATTTTGGTTGTATCCTGCGAGCGGATGTCTGATGACGACGGATACGGATGATTTCTGGCGTTCAAGCGATTCCGTTTGTTTTTCGGGGAGCGTAACGTTTTTACACTCTAATTGACGGGAGACTACTGAGCGTATGAGTATCGAAACGTAATGGAAATGCCACTTGGCAGGGCGACCGAGAGGAAGAGAAAGCGCCACAAGAGAGAGCAAGGAAAGTTAGCCGGAGGGAGAACACAAGCCATCGGAGAGAGCAGCAGCAGCAGCGGCAGCAGCAGGAGCCAGAGAGTACTTGGTCCTTGTACTTTGCTGTTATTGTAATATCCGTTCGGACGATTATCCGGCCATGAAAAGAGGCGCCAATTCAATTCGCACAGTTAGCTCGGCTAATAGGGTTGCCAGGGTGCATTGCTAATTAATAAGGATTGATTTTTAAATGATAATTCAAATTTCAAATACTTTTGGATTTAATTATAGTGATTTTTAGGTTAAATTCTAAACTGAGTGATTTCTATATAAATTATACTGCATATTTCTAGCGAATCATATTAATTCATAGTTTTTGAAATTTTCTAGGTACATACATATATCATCCTAATGCATTGGTAGCCACTTAATATGTAAACATCGACCACCTTGCAACCCTAAGCTTTCACCCAACTCCACACTCTCTCTCCCTCACCTCGTTCTCTCCCAGCTGCTCTACACGCTCCCACGCACGCATGCGCCCCAAGAGAGAGAGAGAGCGACCAAACATTCCGGGCTCGCACTACAACAACAGGCGGGAGAGACTGTCAAAGGACTATGCCAAAGAGAGGCGGAGAGCGAATGTTAAACAACAGAATTTGCGCTGCCAGCGAGTTAACAGTTAACAGCACAATAAACACCTACAGAGAGCCACCGACACTTTAAGGGACATAAGCCCATAATGAACTCGACGACACGCGTGGACAAAAACAACACGAGACGCCTTGGGCGGGAGAATGGGCAATGGGCCGGGGAAGGGTACTGTGTGTTTGTGTGCAGTGGCCAGTAAGTCAGCTGATCGGGTTGCAAGGGTTGTTGAAGGGTTGTTGTGTTGGCCTGCCAAAAGAAATGGATAAAAAAAACACACACATATATAGGAGACAGGAGCCGGAATGTCCAGGCCAGGACCTTTGCCTCCTCCCACGATGGTAACCGAGACTTGGCAAGTCTGCGGCATTGCTGTTGCTGTTGCTGCTGTTGTTGTTGTCGTCGTCGGCGTTGTTGCTGCATTGACAAGTCAACGTTACTAATGACCCGGCGCTATTCATGACCCCCGACAAAGGCAACGACATACAGTATGCTGGTTTATTTGTGTATGGCAGCACTGGGAGAAAAACTGCAGGATAAGGTACTTCCAATCTAAGAAATAAAATTTGTAATACAAAAATTACCACATAATTTGGCTCTGTGTTGGTTCTTTTGTTGACGGCTTAGTGGGTGCATTCCCCCACTCCTTGACAAAGTGCCACCCCTTGGAGTTGCAGCAAATGAGGCATTAATATCCAGCCGGGGACCCACCGAGCCCAGAAGCAGGACCTCTTCCCTTTCGCAGGCCCTCGGGCTTCAGTGCCTGCACCCCGGCTGGCTTCCAAAGCCATGTTTTCGAGTATGTCAGGGCAAATATTAGTATTCCACTTCAGTGTGAGCATTTTGTAATGGAAAGTGTTGTTGTCGTCGTCGTCGTAGTTGTCGTTCCGGTGCATATCCATCAGGAGAGCAGCCAAGCACAAGTAATGTGTCACATTACAAATGTCGTTTCCCATCCCAGGTCCCAGCCCCTCGATGCAGTTGAAAAACAAAAGTATTAACCACTCAACTAGCTGGAACCGACACAACCATAGAAGCAATAAGCGGCACTTTATTAACTTATCAAGCAGAAGCGAAAATCATGGCGTTATTATTGGGGGATGGGGGAGGGAGAGTGGTGGATTAGTGCAGCAGCAGCAGGGCATTCGTATAGAAAACCAAGGCCAGATCGCTTATGTGCTGACTATCGCTGTCATCAGCCAATATATCCTTCGGCGATTCATCGCCCCCAGCCAGCCAGCTGCCAATTTCCATTACGTTGCGCCAGTTGACAAACTCATTGTAGCCAAACAGCCCGCAGATGGTGGCTGAGGCAGAGATATGTGTCAGCGATATAAGCAAGGATAAGTGCCTGACTTACCTTGCTCCAGATACAGATCGCGATAAGCCGTAGGCAGCCCCAGGCTCCGGATGGCGTTCTGCTCACGCTCAACCTCATCGCACTGAATCCTTGCCAGCAGCTCGTACACCTTTTGGGGGCTCAGTTGTGGGGCACAAGCCTGATGCTGCAGCACGTACAGCAGCAGGACTCTGGGGCGGCAATGGATAAAGGATTGGGTTTACTCTGCGGCTTCGGTAGTAGTAGTACTCACTGGTGAGTCCTCTGGTATCCGTAAGCGGGAGCATCGTTGGTCAGCAGCTCCAGACACCTGCCGGAGAGCAGCATGCAGTTCGGCGGCTTTAGATTAACAATGTCCCGCAGGCAGAGATCTGCTTTAGAATGGAAAATGATTTTAATGTATGAGTTATACGACTGATGTACTTAATATTTATTTATAAACTATCTTAACTCACCCGACATCGTCCTGTTAAGCTGTCCCTCGCCCACCACCTTCGAATAGATCTCCGCCAGCTGCTCGTACTCCCCGTTGGCATCCAATTTCCCCAATTTCAGAGAGGGAGGCAGCAGCAGGACATTCCTTTGGAGGGCAATGCTGAGGACTGCACAAAAATGAATGTGAGTGCACATTTCAATTAATTGCAGGTGCATCGAAATTCCCTTACTTTCCCCTTGGATCCCCTGCTCCTGGACCACACCGCCCGATCGCTCCCGGATGTCCTCCATCCTGTGCAGCAGATGGTAGTAGAGCTGGCGTTCGAATCGCGTGGGTGCCACGTAGCGCAGCTTCTCTGGAATCGACGTGGACAGGGCATAAATAAACAGGAACATCCGTCATCCGTATCGCGAGTGCACGGTTCATTAGGCTCACGTTTTATCAGGAACTGCGAGAGCAGCAGTGCGAACGTAGAGCTGGCACTGAGTCTGTGACCGGCGGAGAGCCCGTCCAGGAGCCGGTAGATGCGATGCGGCAGCTCCTGGTCAGTGTCACCGAGAATCGGGATCAGGCAGCAGCAACCGCCAATTGCCAGTATCAGGCTTAAGAGTTTCAGGTCCACGAGCAACATGTTGTCGGCTTCCAAGCCCGGAGGCTTCTATGCATCGGTTTCAGACCGGCCCCATCGAAGTCACATCGGACGCTTCTTTGATTTCGCCACTTCATGAAGATTAATCGAGACGCATTTGTTCCGGCCGCCCAGTGCGGGGGCGAGCCAGTCGGCAGCCGGCTCTCTTATTCGTCCCCGGGGGTGCGAAGTATAAAGTTTCTCATATTAATCACAATTTACAACTTGAATACATTACGCTGATTGAAGGATTCGCTTTCAGTTTTGAAAGGAATTTAGCTTTGGTGTGGATATATAGTATAGGAAATAATATATTTATAAGCATTAGGACCACAAACACCAACAGGGATATGAAATTAATTTTTAATTTGTAAATAAAGTAATTCATTGGTAAAGAAAGATAGACGGTACACGATACAGCAGAAAATATGGAGACTGCGGTTTGACCTGTTTAGGGGACTAGCCAAGATTAACTTGCTTGTATATGTTGAAAAAGAATATAGATGATTTTTTGGTTTTCGTAAATGTCTCCTTCACTGCTATATAAAATAATAATAAATGAAAATAAATAAATTTATATCAGCTGCAGAGACAGGGGAACTTTTACAAATATTATACATCTTTTCTACATGTAGTGATGTAAGTTATTTGAAATTGTACCTGTTTTATACGTGCTGTGCAAATGTCAACATGTAAACGTAGAGTATGACACTCTTACGGTTGTATAAAAACCATCGACATCGACACCGATAGTGCTATAGGGCTGCATAGGGCTGCACTTTAACTGATTTTCTTGTAATTTTTCTTGCTTTCAAACATTCCGCGAAACAAAATGTTATCGATATGTTTATTTGAACACTTGATTACAGATTGTGAGCACTGGTATTGCAAATAATCACATTCCTTATTAAAAGCCAATATTTATGTTTGTTGAGAAATATATATACTTCTTGGGAACTTTAAAACTTTATATATATCTGTCTACCTTGCCGATAATCTCAGATCAATCGGTAATGTCATCGATGACTGTTCTTCTCTATCTGTCACCACTATTTGATAAATTTTCTTTGTGTAATTTTTTGTAGTGACGATCCGCACAGTTAAACTACAGTCAATCGGCTAAAACCAGATACCCAAAAGCGTTTCCAATGTCGGAGAACAAGGAAGAGACACTGGCGAACTTCCAGGTAAGGCCTTTCAGGTGCTAGCGGACAGAAGTCTTTCAATTTCGCTGCGCACATTGCACTGCGTTGCGATGTGCGTGCTGGCTGTGTGGGTGACTTGGAGAAAAACTCCAATATCGAACTGAATATGTTGACCAATGTCTTACCTGGTGCACTCTGCAGAACATCACTGGCATCGACGATGTAGGCGAAGCCTTCTCCCACCTGGAGGCCGTCAACTGGAACCTGTTGGTGAGTGTGCATTGTTCCTTTGTTCGATCATATCCGCACATGCGTGGTCATACTTGCTAATTGCGACGTCCTTTGCCCCATTTGCAGGATGCCCTGAGACGGGCGATGCCGCACGATGATGCCCCCTTGCCCGGTCCCATAGAGCAGCCGGAGCCGCCAGTTAGGAACAGCGTGTCCGTGGAAAGCACCAACGGCTTCCGTCCGCCTGCCTACGACGAGCTGCCCGGGCCGTCCAATGCGGGATTCTTTGCGGCCGCCCTGGAGAACCGGAACCACAATTTGAACATGGCCCAGCCGCACCTCCACCAGCAGCAGCAGAGCAGCAGATACCCCAGTGAGTTAACGTGACCGCGCCGCTTTCGTGCCTTGACTTGAAACGTATCTACTATAGCGTCACACTTGCTAGCCCAGCTCACGTCGAGCATCAACCTGGACCCCGTGTCCAGCCATAACAACAACCAGAATGTGATCGCATTCAACATCCACTTCAATCAGCAACTCTACCGCATACGATTGCCGTCGGAGGCCACAGTTGGTAAGGGTTCTTTCTCAAAGCTGGCGATCATTGCCATCTAATCGTGAAGAAACCCCTTGCAGAGCAACTCAAGGTGAAGATCTTCGATGTGACCAGTGTCCCAGTGTGCCGGCAGGGCTTGCGCGGCTGGCCGCCGTCCAAGGCCAGCGATGCCCAACAGCCAGACGCCAGCATTGGCAACCTGGACCTCGCACCGGAGAATGAACTTATCCTCGTGGACCTCACCGGCGACGGCTTCATGGACACCGAACAGTGAGTGTTCTCGTTTCGAAAAGAACATAAATATAACTCGTTTAACTCCTGCAGGGACGAGGTGATGCAACGTTTCGACAAGCTATTTACCATTCACATCCAGTTCGAGTCGGAGTCGCTCACACTAAGCCTGCCTGGACGCACGACGATGCAGGCGCTCAAAATGAACGTGTTCGACATCAAGAGCATACCAGTGCGCCACCAGGAGTGGACCGGCTGGCCCAACGGTTGTGACAACGAAACCACTCTGGCTGTGGGTTGACAATATAGAGAGTTCTCATTCCGATCAAGTCTTAAGTAATAATCCATATCTCTTCAGCAATCTGGCATTGAGCTGTCCCACAGATTCGCCGTACGCAGTACAGCGGGTGCGGCTCAGCATTCCTCTACCAGCCAGCAGAACAACACCTTTGAGGTGGTCAACGTGGACAGCGAGAGCTCGGCGGACGAGTTCGAGGATGCCACGGACTTCAACAATGCCGAGTACATATTCACCGATTCACCGCCCACTCAGCCGCTCAACAGACACTTAAGTGGGCTTAAATTGAAAGTGGTTTAGATTGCAGGGTTTTTAAAGAGCTTCCCCTACTTTTTGCAGTACCAAACAACACGGACGACGAGACTAGTGGTTCCACGCAGTTCGTGGAAAACTATAAAACTTTGTACGGAGAGCCATGTCCGGAGTTCTTTGTGGGTAGTTTAGAGAGCGCCAAGCAGCTGGCCTGCCTCAAATCCGCCAAGGAGGTAAGTGAAGCCACTCCTAACCATTTAGTTTATATTTGTAATCTGTGTTCTTGCAGCGGAAACTCCTTGCCATTTACTTACACCACGGCAAGAGCATTCTCACCAACGTTTTCTGTGATCAACTGATGAAACATGAGAGCATTATCCAGACCTTCAAGGAGAGGTTCGTCCTATTTGGCTGGGACTTGACCTACGAGAGCAACAAGGACATGTAAACCAAGATTTGGATCTATTATTGCTTACCTTTACTAATATGTGTGCTTCGCAGGTTTCTTTCGTCGTTGACGGCCTGCGTTAGCAGCAACTCCTCACTGACGGCCAGGAACATCAAGCTGGACAAGCTGCCAGCCATCATGCTTGTGGGCAAGAGCCGTCAGTTGGGCAGCAACTGCGAAGTTCTATCTGTGATTCACGGTAGGTCTTAGGGAAGGAACTCCCATCGAAAAACGCTCTTCAACATTTCACACTCTTTCCAGGTAATATTGGTCTGGATGACTTGCTAACGAGGCTCATTGAGACCTGCGAGATGTTCGAGGAACAGCTGCAGGTGGAGATCCGACAGGAGGACGAGCGTGCCGCCCGGGATCAGGTGAAGGCGGAGCAGGACATGGCCTACGAGGCGACCCTGCAGGCCGATATGGCCAAGGACGCCGCAAAACGACAAAAGGAAGCTGCCCAGTTGGAGGAGCGCAAGCGCCTGGAGTCCGAACGAGCCGAGGATGATGCTAGACGCGAGTCCATAAGATCAGTTGTAAGTAGAGAAGACTCCCTGTTCCAACCACAATGAATTCTTACTAAGAGTATGATTCTTGGCAGGCTCAACAATCGCTACCTCAAGAGCCGTCCGAGCTGGAGGCGGGCATTTCCAAAATACGCGTGCGCAAGCCCACCGGCGATTTCCTGGAGCGTCGCTTCTACGTGAGCAATAACCTGCAGGTAGGTGGATAATGTCCCTAAGGCGTTAGATCCCCACTAACTTGTGCATCTGTTTACCCAGGATCTTCTTAACTTTGTGACCGCCCACGGATTCCTCATCGAGGAGTACAAACTGATCAGCAGCTGGCCGCGACGCGATCTCACCGCAATGGAGAGCAGCCAAACGCTGGAGTCGCTCAAGCTGTATCCGCAGGAAACGGTCATTCTACAAGAGCGATGATTCCGCTCGTTACTTTAAGGCGATGTTCGTTTGATTGGGTTTAGTTGTCGCATTATCAATATTTCAAAACTGTAGGGTTATCTATCATTTACTGGCAAAACAAGTCTACACACACCACACACAAACACACCCAAACAACATATTTACCTATATCTATAACTATAACGATTACTGATACTGATTAGCAGCAGTTAGGCGTAAATGTTTTATACAACAAGCTACATATTAAACATAGGAGATCCAGCGTAATCAGATCGAGCAGCACGTCCCACAAAATGCATATAGCGCAGCAGCAGCAGAGGAGTGGCAGAAAATAACAGCGAATAAGAGTAAAAAAAAAACAAAATTACTGCATTTATGTTGGCTTGTTTTACTTTATTAATAATAAATTATATAACATGTACTGAACGCTCCGCCCCAAGTTACACTTGCGCCTAATTACACATAACAACACAACGCTGGAGGAGGGGGATTGAGGGAGTAGGAAGTGGGGCGTGGGGCGTGGCGGGGCAGAGCCGTGGGCGGAAGGGGTTAAAAACAAGGAGCACACAGAACAGATACGAGTATTGGGAGGAGGTGGGGGTTGGGGGGACGACAGGTTACACATGGTGCCAGCATCCGCACCCAGATTCGGCGCCTAGGACTTGCCCAGGAATTGTTCAATGGGCGCCAGCACCACCAGCAGGATCAGCACCGCGACGAACAGGACGAGCACCACGGCATACACGCCGAGCAATCCCTTGCGCATGCTCGCGTACTGAAATAAAGAGGGGAAGCCCCGGATTATAAAAAAGTCGATAACATCGATAGAGTTCGATACAATAAATTTTCTATTTTGGATATTTTGAGAGGAAGAAAACAAATTTTAAATGTTTTGTCTTTAAAATGTTTGATAATTTCTAAAACCTAATTAAAAAATTATTATTTTATGATTTTAAAATCAAAAATTGTCACGAAAATATACGCTAAAAGGTTTCTAAAAATGTTTTCGGTAAGTTATACTAATCTGTGTATATAAATATTTGGAAAAACTAATTTCTTAGTGATTTTATAAATTTCTTAAAGTTAATTAAAGTATTAAAGTTTCATAGACAAAGATATTCCAGATATTCCTCTATTAAAGTTAAAACTCTACTTACCGGCGCATCCATTTTCCTTTCCATGCTCATGCCATTGCGCATGGCATGCTGATGGTGATGCGACATGTCACCCATTTGGAAGTTGTTCGCCCGCTGGCTCAGGTGGCGCTCGGAGGCCATGCCCGCGACCTGCCAATGATTCAAACACAAGCCGATCTGCACGTTAATGGACGTAGCCACCAGTTCTCGGTGGGATGATGGGTGACAGATGAATTAGTAACGAATGAATGAACTTTTAGGGAGACAACTAGAACCACTGTACAGGCAGGCGATGCAGGGTCTACTCTTTGTACACTTTGGGGTCACATGAGAGTAAGGGGCTAAGCCAACCACCCGGGAGGGATGCACTTACGGAGAATATCAGGTGAACGAGAACGTGCACGACCACAAAGCTGACCAGGATCCAATCCATCCATTCGGGCAGCTCCGCCTTGGGCAGCTTCACAGAAAAGAAAATGGTTACAACTGCAAAGATTTCGTGTTAATAGCCAGATCAAACCGAACAGAAATCATTTCGAAAACTTACTTCCCAGAATGTGGGCCAGGTTACCGCCCAGCCAATGGCCCCAGTTGAAGTACGGTCGCTTCTTGTCATTCGGTCCTGGACGGAACAGAGCTCCGATCGGCTGGAGGAAGCAGAGGATCACCGTAATCAGGCCAATGATCGAGTGGGCGTGCCACACGGCCCGCTTCAGCTCCACCCAGATGAGCACGTAGGCGGCAATAGTGAGCGACCAGGTGGTGACCATGAGAAGGCGATGCCAGGCGAACCACTGGTCTTTGCCGCAGCTCTGGCTGCCCACCCACGTCTGCTTGAAGTAGCGCGCAAAGATGATGCCCAGCGAGGTGGTTCCGATCCAGGCGGCGATCATGAAGGCACCATGCAGCTGTACCAGCAGCTTGCTGGAACCGCTCAGGTCCTGCACCTCCGCCAGATTGATGGCCTTCGCCGATGGCAAACGTCCAATGTCGTGGTAGCCCACACTGTTCTCCTTCAAGCTGCTGCCAGAGGCCACCAGCAGATGGTACTTGCCATTGCGCAGATCGAAGGTTCGTCCCTGGACAGTGGTCACCGCATCCCGCTGCACACGGCAGTAGATGACGCCGTCCACAATGGAGGCGTCCAGCAGGCGGGCCGAACTTTGACCCTGCAAATGTATATAAATTTAAAGCAATTAGCAACTTAATATTTACTTTATGAGAACATTTCGGAATGTAATTAGCAATTAGGGAATTATATTAACATTTAATGGATGGAGCCTGATACCTCACCCCTTCTTCGAGAACTTACCACAACGGATCGCGTAGCCGCATAGGGAGTGGCCGATGTGTAGGACGAGTACAGGTTGACCCTTCCGTTCTCGGGCACACACTCGGTGGTCAGATCTTCACCCATTTTGGCATCCTCGGAGAGACCGACAGCCACATACGCGGCATTGGTGCCTGCAATCGCATGATAATTGGGATAAAAAGAGTTATTCTCCTCTCCCCGTGACTCTCTCCTGACTAGTGACTCACCTCTACCTGACTGTATCTCAAACTCGTAGATATCGCCACGCACCGTCACCACCGCGATAGAGGTACACGTCTTGGATGACACACAGCCGTCGGGAAAGCCGAAGCAGTTCTTGCTCTGGCCGCATCCATTGTAGATGGGATCCGAGGTGGCTGCAGCCACGTTGTTTGGCGCCACATAGTTTGGTGGGACATAGGGAGCACGGGTTGTTCCTGCTGAGGCGGGAGCAATTGGTGTTGGCGGTGGGACCGCCGACAGGTCACGGCGGACTATCTGGACGGGCTGGGAGGGAACACCCACCCAGAATTCGTTGTATGATTGAGCAATAGTGGCACTGCGGAGGATAAAATGTAACATCCTGGCATGCCAAGGGAATGATGACTCACTTGAACACCACCTGGCCGAGAAAGTCCACCGGGGACTGCCACTCGAGGAGGACCTGCTGCTTGGCTCCGGCATTGCTGTGCGTCGCCGAGTTATTCACCGAGTTCTCGCAGTTCATCAGCTTGATGGTTCCATCGCGGGCAGCACCGAACTGTCCCACAATCTGGTAGGGTGGGTTCCGATTGCGGGCCTGGATCATGTAGCCCCCGAAGCTCAGGCCAGCCGGCACACCCGTGAGATCCACACGAATGGTCTGGCCTTGGCCGACAGTCGTGGAGGAGGTCTCCACGCTGAAGGGCGATACGCTGTTTTGGGGCAGCACACTGCCTTGTGAGTGGAACGGCAGCATGGTGTCACACACGGTTTCCGGAGCACCTTGCGGGAGACTCTGGCCCGGATCCGGCCAGGTGGCCACCGCCAGCAGCGCCGTTGCCAGCGCCAGCCAGCCGCGCATCGTCACCGGCAGCGTCATCGTAGTGTAGCACCTGTCGTGGTGGAGCAGAGACAATGCGAAACTCTTAGTTGAAATCGAATGGGAATGGAGTGATCAGAAGCGAACCGTGTCCCGGCTTCCGTTGCCCCCAAGCCCCCAAGTTCCCCCGTTCCCTGCTTGACTATAAACAATCTGTAACCATCGTCAGACATTCGTCATTTCCATCTTCTGTCGCCGCTCGTCTGCCGTCTGTTTAATTACCATGGCATAAATAATTGCCAGCCGGTTATCGGGGGCACGTTTCCAGCGAACCCGACCAGACAATGGAGCGCGAGGAGTGTGTGTATCTGCACTATATATCTACATACTCGATAGCAATCAAACTATTGACGGAAGGGTTCTACATATATAGTCTTTCGGGTGGCTTCATTACATGGAGCCTGGAGTTCTTTGAGTAATGACATGATTTATACGACTTCAGGGAGAAGGCTTCTATAAACTATAATATCATTTAAATTTATCTGAATAGCTTTTTCATTTCAAATTCTTCTGGAAAGTTTTAAATTCTATAGGAACTTTATGTGACTGTATTTCATTAAATTAAATATTATTATAATAACTTCGAGACATTATCCCATCGCCTTTCAAACAGTATTGTCTAGTTATCTATTAGAAGACAGCGATACAAAATGCCCTCAAATAGGTATTTTAACTTTATGTTTTTTTTTTATAAATAACTCTGAAACGCAATGATATAATTGTACTTCCTTAAAATCTTATGAACACCTCCCATTCCTCAAAATTTATCGCTTAATTATCATTATTTTTGTATTAAATAAAGACATGTTATGGCCAGCCTTGAAGTGCCTTAACCACAACACTTTAAACCTCGACTTAAGATCCTCAAATCGCAAGTATTTCCTGAAACAAGATACCCATCACAACCTGCTCGATAACTCTCAACCAGAAAAGTGAATAAAACACTTAATTTAGTTTGGTGTTCACCCCAAATCACGCTACACTCATTTAATTACGAATGCTGCTGCCGATATCGGCCGAGATTGTGTCTCCGCGATAGGGCTATATTTAGAGGGGCGGCGGATGCAACGCTTAACACCGTTTAGCTTTTAGGCGCTGGCCACTCGGCGGTTATCACCTCGCTGCTCCTGCTCGTCAGGCATCGCTGCGTATGCGTAATGTTTGTAGTAAGCAAAACATATAATACGATTATTAGAATAATAAATCGAGTTAATGGTTTGGCGGTTAACTAATTAGCCGCTAGCTAGTGGGGCAATAAATTAGGCGTTTACTGGGCTCAAACAAATCGCTCGTCGTATGTCAAGGGAGTTTTTTACGGGGGCCACTAGTTTTTTTTTAGTTTTATTTTCACTCGCCCCCAAATTGTTTTGAGTTGATATTCCCGGTTGATCGCCATATTAACGAGGTCAGTTCCCTCGTGGCTCTGAGTCAGAACATGACTTTTGCTTTCGTCCCCAAGATCTCCAAGAGCTCGGATTCGGATCAATGAGGAAGTGAGTGGGCACAATACATATATTATGCTGGGTATCTGGTCTTTTCCCATGTGCTGTCGTGGAATACAGATGAAGGTGATTCATCGGAAAGCCGCCACTTTGCAAGTTCCCTCTGAACTCCCCGCTCCGTGCCGAGAATGCGAATTGAACTTGAATTTGAAAGCGTTTACGATTAACCTTGGGCTGTTTTGTATCTGCGCCATATATGTGTGTTTTTTTATATTAATTTGCCTTTCTTTGAAATGCCAGCCAAATGCTAATTAAAGCGCGGCTTAAGCTCGATACAGTCATTGTTTTGGGAATTATTTTTTGGCATTTCGATACACACTTTGGATACATAAGAACCGCACAATGGGCGAGGCCTTGAAAGTCAGAGTTATATTGATTGCGAGTGATTTATCTAAAGAGCATTCACATTCACCCAGACCTTCGCGGAGCTATCTATTTATCGGTAGGCATACACATGTATCTCTTTGGTAGTAGCGCTCGTTCCCCAGAAGGTAAAGTGAAAACCGAAAGACCGAAAATTTCACCGACAACAATAACGATAAATGCTTTCCATTAAATTCTTGGCACATTAATAGGTGTTTCGCAGCCATATAGCCGTTGGCCCCCATAGGGGCTCCGACTGTGACTTGGACTTGTGGCTTTTGTTTTTGAACGTGAGACAAAACTGATTAGCGACTTTTCCACAGCAACAATGAGCCATTATGTGGGCCCGGGCCCGAGCACTTGACTCTAACATGTTCATTGTGTGGGCTATATAGTCTTGTGTGTATATATAATGCATATATATGGATATATGCACACATAGACCTGGTCATGCCCTTGTTAAAAAGCCAGTTTTGAAACTCGTACAGCAACGAATAATCGCGATTTGAATGCTGTCGGTGTCGGTGTGTGTCTCTCTGACTACACACGGAATATATCCACTCGAACGTATTTGACAGCCCAACTCTAATTGCTCCGATCAACGTTTAAGGCAGGGTTTGGCTACGCTCCGAGTTGGCCACATTCGAAAGGTATGTAGATCGCAGCCAAAAGGTAAACGACTTCGATTGCTTACTGCCGAATCATCCATCCACTTTACGGCTTGCGTAAGGTGGTTCTCTCTCAAGTGGCTGGGTGTTTATGCTCATAATTGGTAAGCGTAATGTAAGGCGATAAGATTGGACTTGACTTTGGTTAGTCCTAGTTTTTATCACCCAATCGCTGGAAGAAATGAGCCTATATCTTCTTGTAGTTTACCTCTCTTATCAGTCATTAAGTGCGGCTAATTCTGGTAATTTTGTGGCACATGCGAGAGGCAGAAGTTATTGGCTTTTAACCCCAAACCTAAAAGAGTTGGTGTGGCGCCATGGTGGTGGGGGGTCCGGTCAAGGTGGTCAGCATAGTTCCTTTGCCATGGCAATTGGCCATTGCAGCCAATCTTGGCCGGACATCGCGTGCCAGCACTTGTGTAAACTGGGTTATCCCTCCGCCATTGTGCCTGTTGTGCCGCCTTTTTTCCAGGTATCCAAGCTGACCCTTCCTCAAACCGAATATGTAGTAAATTAACCGAAGTTGGCCGCCGCTCGGGGTGGGTTCCATATAGTTTCTAGCAGGGTCCCCTTCGGGTTCTTTGCATACGGAAAGAGATTGATCAACATTTGCTCAATCAACTGGACTGGCATGTGTCAAAAGGTTCCTAAATTAACGCTTAGTCTATAGTTGGAAAACAGGGCAGAAAATTGCTTTTTACTACTACCCTTTCCTTGCCCATCCATTAACTTTCGGCTACTAGTTGATAGCAAATATTAAAGAGTCTCTCTTGTCTGTGGGTATTCTATACATAAATGAAACATACTTGTATATATTCTTATGAGTTTTAACATTTTTCTAAAGTTTAAGATCTTTAAAAGGTGTACAACCTTCAAATAGAGGTCACTAAATAAAATCAAATAGGTATATTTTGTCATTTATTGATTACTCTGCTGAAATTCCTTTAAAATAAGTTCACTGTCGTCGTGCGCTAAGTAAGTATTAATTGTCTGAGATACGAACAGGTGTGCGCCTCTGTAAAACCTCGGAAAATGGTGAGAAAAGCGGCTGGCTGAACGACTCGTTTATTGATTCGAAATATGCACATAAAATCGCCATTAGATGACATCACTGAACGTAACGCAGATCGGCTGGAAATGGCCAGAGTTGAGTGCTTCTCCAGACAGCGAAATATATAAAAAACAGAAACTGTAACAATTGTGGAGCTGCCGCTAATTATGGCTGCCCGGAGGACGGAGTACGTAGAAAGTGGCTCTGTCACAGTTGATTTATCAGCAAGTGCAGTTGCAGTTGCGTAAGGCCCTGAACGCGTGGCCGCGAGTGTGTGTGCCTGTGCTCAATCCCGAATAGGGACCAAGGCACGTTCCGAGATAACACCGAGAGCAGTGTCCGCGAATTAAGCTAGCGCCGTGCCTTGTTTACATCACCATCTTCGCGCAGGCGCAACGCGACGCTTGACATCACTCGCCGCTCACTACAAACTTGCTTAATTAATGATACTTTTACACTGCCATTGTGCTAGAAGACTTGCATTGCGTCTTGCCATTGAAATGTGTGTGCGAAAAAAAAACAAAATAAATCTATGCAATCGCCGAAAGAGGGATGGGAAAGAGGGGGGCCTGTGATCTCAGCATCATTAAAATCTGAACTGAAACCGGTTTCACTGTACATGCGACATAGTTGAAGTGGAAAGAAACAACAACGCCGCGGCTCATTTTGTGCTTTTTTATTCGCTAGCAGTAACTTTGGAATTTTTATGAACTGATTAGGGGATCTGTTTCAAGTTTATCACCATCTCCTATTGACACCAGATCAGGCCGAAGCCTGAGTTCACTTTCTGCGGAATGCTGCCTGAAATTGCATATCATTGGAGACGGCATGTGGCACTTTTTAGTGGCACTGGCACACCTGCGCCCAGGTAGAACCCATTCATTGCGAATAACTCAGGCTCAAGACTGGAAACCCGTTTGTCAAGGCACACGCACTAACCTAAAATCGCTGTCAACAATGTTCGAAAATCACCGCGTAAGCGAGCTGCGTTAGCTCTTTTTTTCTGTTTCTGTTTCGTTCAATGGACTCCGGCACCGATGGAGCTTCGAGTATAGCAAACCGAACGCCACGAATTGCCGCCAACGACTGAGCCAGTGAGTCGTTGGAGAGCGCGAAAAAAGAGCCGAGAAAAATACAAATACTGGTGTCTCGGCCAGGTATCGATAGTTAAAAAAAAGGGGCGAACGAGCTTTAAGGTTCTCGAAAAGTGCATTTGAAGTTTTGAAAGAAAGTATAGCATAAGGTTCTGAGAACGTCGATCTCTTTTTAAATATCAGAACATATGTATGTGCTTTTCAGGGTTCTGGAAGAAAGATTTTATATGAGAAGTAAATGCATTCGTTAACTTTACTGAAATAATTTATATAATAAAAGGTTAAAAATATTAATCTGGGTTTATTCAGTCTATTAATAAATGTAGGGCTTCAGTTTAACTTTACTTTTAGAAACTCTTAATTCTCATTTAATTCTCTTGGCCCATTAATATCCAATTCATTGACGAATTATTAAATGAAATCGATTATATCCCTACCTCTGTGTTCCTTAGGTCATTATTCAGGACAATGTATACTTTGTTTTTTTAAATATACGCTTGGTGTATTCGGTAAAATTAAATTTGCAATTGTCCAGACCTAGGAGTTTTAGATTATTGACAGAACGTAGTAATCTATCAAATATCACCTCAACACCTATTACACACTTTTATAACAATATTTGTTTAATCCCCTCTCAGTTTTCGGTCAATTCAGTCTTTAAGTGCACAACGAAATTAGATATGTATGTTTGTTTGTTTTCAAGGTGCATACTTTTAAAAGAAGATCGACCAATCAATTAAAGACATTTTGAGCCAATAATGAGATCTGTAAGACTGTTATAGCCTTTAAAAGTGTTAAAGAAATCAATATGGATTTATCCTAACTGTAATTATTCTTAAGCAATGTGGCTAATTTTAGAGTAAAGAGACGATTTTCAGAAAAAGGGAACCACAAACAGTTTTCAATGAATAATTTACTTTGCCTTAGATAAAATTGGTGCATTTCGTGCTAAAGGTAAATAAATTCAAATTATTACTTAAATTTATAATGTGGTGGATAATTTTATGGTGATTGATAAAAATCAACTATTCTTGCATTAAGCTCATTGAATAAGTTTCTTCGTTTTTGGATATTTATGAAGAATCTTTTTTGATTTTACTAATAACGTAGTTTATTTAAATGAATCATAACATTTTTCTTTATGTTAACCGATTTAAAATGTACAATTGTTTTATAATATAATTTTACAATAAAATGTTGTATAATAAAATAATTTAACAATAATAACTTTTTCGCATGGCATGGGGCGCATGGCTTAATATTTTCCGGTCAGACTGTTACAACTAAAACCAAATTTCATATATTTAAAAATAATTAATTAATGCATTCTCAAGAAAAGACAACTGGGCACATTAACTAACGACAAGAGAGCTGAAACTTTTGTCGTATGGACTGGTCATTGAAATATGCGATACTTTTTGACGATACTTTTGTGTGGTTAGACCACATCTGCTTTTGAATTAAACATTTGTTACTAATAGTATAGATAATATAATAAGTAGTAATGAGTAAAAAATAATATAAACGCAAATTTAATAATTTTTTCAAACTGAATATTTGTTTAATATCCTAACGATATCGATGTATCGCATTCGATAGTATCGTCAGTGACATCGATGTGGTTGCAGCTCTAATTGAATGAAAATTTTCAAGGAAAGATCTTAATTGACAGAAAATGTGGTTAAACTGTATTATATTCGTGGCGCTGATAGCCCTGGGCAGCTGCGAGGTGGTCATCGGTCAGGACGAACTGGTAGATGAGGTATCCGGCCTGTACGCCATCGAGGGCCGTGTCTCTCCGCCAGACACCATAATCCCGAGAGGTCCTGGTTCGCCTGTGAATAAGGAGGCCTCCAAGTGGCAGACGGAGGTAACCGTTTCCATCAACGACGGCGAGTTCAAGGGATTTGTGCGCGAGGATGGCCAGTTCCTGATCAGCGGAGTGCCCTCCGGAAGCTATATCCTGGATGTCCACCATCCAGATGTGTTCTACGAGCCGGTGAGTAGATCGGAGCCTTCCTTAAGAAGCTGCAATTGACGCTGGTCATCCCGTTTTAAGGTGCGCGTTGAGATCAACCCAAAGGGAAAGTTCCGTGCCCGCAAGGTGAACTTTGTCCAGCCGGCGCAAATCATGCAGGTGCCGTACCCGCTGCGAATGAAGCCACTGATGCCCTTCAAGTACTTCCAGACTAGGGAGCAGTGGAAGGTTAGAAATCCCCCTATGTAAATATTTCGGAATACACTAGTAACCTAATTTGTTGCATTTGGTAGATTACCGACTTCCTGTTCAGCCCCATGGTGCTGATGATGGTTCTGCCCCTGCTGCTTATGTTGGTGCTGCCAAAGATGATCAACGATCCCGAGACAAAGAAGGAGATCGACAACCTGCAATTCCCCAAGGTAAGTTCATAGAACATTCTAGATATCTGTAAGATTAAAGCGCATTTCTCCTTGCTCAACAGATGGGCAACGACATGCCTGAGATCAGCGAGATGTTGACTTCCCTGCTGACGGGCAAGCAGCCGGAGCCTAAGGAGAAGAAGCCGGCTCTGCCCACTAGGCAGACGAAGAAGCGCAAAGAGCAGTAGCTGCGCAATCGCAGCTGCAGCATCAGTAGACAGCGTTTAGCCTTAGCCCTAAAGAGAGCAGCTTGTTGCTCACAGTCATTTGTTGGAGTAAATAGTAAATTTTCACACAATAAGCCAAAAGCGCATTTATTTAAGAAACCCAACCGTCTTGGGCCGTTTGGGTCCCACGCGAACCTGCTCCTGCCTTAACATCTTGGCGAGCAGCGCGTCCAGGTGCTTGCCAATGGACAGGCCCAGTTCGAGGCAGTTGCGCATGGTGTCCCGGTGCATGGCGCCGCCGCCCGTTAGGTGGGTGCCCGATAGGAATGCCTCGCCATTGCGCATGGATACGGACACAACCATGCTGACTGTGCTGCACATCTCCTCCTCCGCCGATGGATCCACGAGGCTGTAGTCGCCGATCTTGCAGACGGTGACCAGCAGTGGCACATTGTCGATACCAATGCGGGTGCAGTCGTACGGATTGTCCGATATGATGAGGTCTGTGATGCCGGCGTCCAGCAGCGTGGCGGTCACACGCGGCAGCTTTGTATTGAAAAGTGCGGCCTTGGCGGCCAGGGAAACGGCATCGTGAAGATTGCCGCCGCACTCCAAAATCTGCAGGATCAGAGGACATTAAGATGAAACCAAAGGAACAAAATGAGTCTTACCAATATGTCTATGTAGAGCTTCCAGCACTGCTGACCCGGGATAAGGCACAAGGTACGGTAGTCAAACGCCAGCGGCGATTCGTAGGCGTTCTGAAGGGACAGCACCAGTTCCTGGGCGAGATCCGAGCCTCCGCGTCCCTCGAACTCCGGCGTGGCATTGGCCGAGCTGCAAAGAGTACGGAAGTGAGGAGTATGTAAGACATAGCCCACCCGAGCTCTTTACCAGTCCACGAAGAACTCCAGCTTTCCAAACTCGGGGGTCAGCGGATCAGGCACATCGATCTCAGTTTTAACGCCCACCAAGATGTCTGTGTTGGCCAGGCGGAGGCGGGCAGAGCCACTAGCGTTGCTTACCAGACCCGTCTCCAGCTCCATGGGTCGGTAATCCCGCCGAGAACGTCCGTCGCATCGGAAGTCCTCCTAAGAACGCATTAGTAACGGAATCTGCAGGATGTCAGAGAAGCTTACCTCCACGCCATGAAGGATGAAGGTTTTTTCCGCGTCGCTCAGCGCCACATATGCCATTTGTTGTTTGTTTTAATAAACAAAATTATTTTTACCAATCAAAACAAATTTTTCCTCGTGTTGATATAGCCACTAAAAAACATCGATGCTTCTATCGATACTATCGATATTTACGGAACACATATAATTAAATTTAATTTAAGAAAACAACGTAGGTGAAACTTTTATTTAATATATTTTTTAATCAGCTCATTATCAGTTGGCATTGAGGCGTATATCCAAATACAGTTTGTCAGTTGAACAACAGCAATTGAACTTTAAATTATATAGTAAATTTAAATTGTAAATTCAAAATGGATCCCGACTTCGACTTCGACTTTACGCAAAGGCCCGTGAGCACTGGAGTGAGTATTGCAACAATTTCCACTTCATACCCATAACACCGGATTATTGTACGACGTTGTAGACCACCATAATGGCAGTGGAGTTTAACGGAGGGGTCGTGATTGGGGCGGATTCTCGTACCAGTTCCGGCGCCTATGTGACTAATCGAGTCACCGACAAGTTGACCCGCATCACGGATAAGATATACTGCTGCCGCAGTGGCTCCGCCGCCGACACCCAGGCAATCGCCGACATCGTGGCCTACTCATTGAACTACCATGAGAACCGTACCGACAAAGAGGCTCTGGTCCTGGAAGCCGCCTCTGAGTTCCGAAACTTTTGCTACAACTATCGTGATTCCCTTCTCGCCGGCATCATCGTGGCCGGGTGGGATAAGCAGAACGGCGGCCAGGTGTACAGCGTTCCGCTGGGCGGTATGATGACCCGCGATCCTTGCACGATTGGAGGCTCCGGATCGAGCTTCATCTACGGCTATGTAAAAGAGCATCACAAAGCCAATATGGAGCAGGAAGACTGTGTAGAATTTGTGAAAAAGGGTGGGTGTCACTTATATAATCTCTGTATTTGTGGTCGTATTTTGTTTGCTGATATAAAAACGGAACCCTTTAACCACAGCTGTCCAGCACGCCATTTACCGCGATGGAAGTTCCGGCGGAGTTGTGCGCATCGGCATCATAAACAAGGATGGCTTCGAGCGCCGCTTGTTTTATAATACAAAAAGTGGTGACTCTGAGATCTCTGGCACTCAAAGTTTCATCTTGGAACAAAGATGTAACCCATTAACACGTGATATTTTTGCCAATATGTACAACCCCTGATAATATACGCTTTAAGATACGTAGCGCTAAACGATTTCTTTTCACAAGAATTTTTCTTACTGCCTTTTCAGCTGGCTCCAATCTCTTTTAAAATTGTATGCAAAAGCCAAAGAGAAAGCGCTGTGCGCAAGGTTCTCTCATCTTGATATTAATAAATTTTTGATATAAAAACATTTTTCAAATAAACCGCTATACTGAACTATCGGTCAATCCAACTATCGAGTGGCGATGGAGCGACAAAAAAGCAATCTAGTTATCCATGTTTTCCTGACTAGAGCTTGCAGAAACATTCGTTGAAATCATTGTCAAACATTGTTTAGGCTGTATCCAGTTCAGAGTTTTCAATTCCTATTTGGTCAGTCAGTCTGCGAGAAATTTTCGCATTTCGAGTATTTCTTGTGAAAGTGAGTAAATATCGATGTATTGCCTTTCTTGAGAACATCGATGTTACCAATCGACATTCTTGCAGCTCTAGTCGGTGCATTGCATTTCATTTCATAAGTCGCAAAGGAAAATTCATATTTTAATCGAAAATGGAGCTTTCTGAGGGTGTCAAGGAGCGTCTGGCAGTCGTTGTCAGCGCAGTGCAAACCACATTCCACTGGGGATTCGTTCCCCTAGTCCTGTATTTGGGTGAGTGGCTTTGCATGTTTTTCTCGGTTCCACACGCGGCTGGAAAGAAGAAGCGAAGCACTGGCATACATTTGTTGTGCGATATTAACTCATATTATATTTGCAAACTCCGCAGGCTTTAGGAAAGGCGCTGAACCCGGCATGCCGCCCTTGACTATTTTGAGCCTTTTGTGGCAATAGAAAATTACTTTCCGGCCGAAACGCAATTTGAAGTTCACGATGCGCCCCGACTTCTTGTTATTATTAAAATTCTGGGCACTTTCCTAGTACCTGCAGTTGTAGGAAATAAACTTACTTTAAAACAAAACCAAAATGTAACCATGTATCTTTGAATCAAAGGTATTAATCAAGAAAAAAAAATAAGTTCGATCGTAAATTTATTGAGTGGGTGGTATTTTACGATATTCGCATCGGGTAGAGTTTACTTGTGACGTAAGGATCTAGCAGAGCTGTTGGATGCGCTGCCACTAATATCGATAAATATAGACCTTACGCCATCTGAGTTGCCAGACCGTGCGGTCTAAATCGCTCTTATCAGCTGCGGTCACACTACCAAAGGTGCGGTCACACTGCAAATCCACACACACAAACGCGGATTTTTCGCAGCACAAAATTTGTATATTTAACATAAAATAAAGGCAATTAATACAAACAAACGGACGGAGAAAACACCTCGAAGTGCCGGCCACCGCGCTGAATACTAAATAATTACAAATTGGCGGACACTCCGACTGAAATCACGTGATGAAAATCCGCCTGAAAAGTCGCCCTCGCCTCGTCCGTGAAATGTGAAGCAGTTTTTCCATCCAAATTGGGCGGAGTGGAGTGAAGTTCTAGTTCTAGTTTCGGTGGGCCAGTTCCCCGCTTGCAAAGTATTGCAAAACATATGAAAAGCAAAGCAGAGATGCCCACGCAAAATGTGAGAATCGGCGGGCGCGTGTCCTACGCGATAAATGCGCAATTCGGGGCCAATTAGTGGCTGTCTGCGGTCCTTCTCCGCCTCCTGCTCCTTCTCCTGTTGCGGCAGCTCCTGCTGTTGCTCCTTTCGCAACAACCCAGTGAAATCCGCGGGCCCCAGACTTTGAACTTGCGCCGCGCTCTGTTTATGTCCATGTGTGTGCGTGTGCGTGCGATCGTGGAAAACAAAAGAAAAGCCCCAAAGCAGCAAACAATAACAATAGGCACACAGCGCCCGAGTCGCACTATCGATGCGCGCACAAAACATGTTATCTGTGCACCGGCTAATCTTCCTGGGCGCTCTGCTCGCCGCCACCGTTGTCGGTGAGTTGTGTGCCTCCACATCCCATCCCTGCTTACCCTACGAAAAAAAAACCCCCACAAAACCCAAAGCAGGTGCGAAACTAACCTAAATTCCCCCAAAATCCATCTACCTCCCCATGCAGCCTCCCCCATCGAATTTGTGATGGACACCAGCCAGAATGGGTCCCGGACCGTTGCATCCAGCGCCAGCAAATGGCAGTCGACCAGGGCGCCAGCGGTGAGAGCGGCGAACAGAACAGCTGGCCAGGCTTATCAGTCGCCATCGTCGTCGCTGTCCGCTGATAACAGGAGCCATGACAACAACAACAACAGCAGTGCTGTGGCCATGTTGCTGCCGCAAGACGGCGACGGACCTGGAGCTCTTGCTACGGCCGCTGTAACCCAGCTCCCCCTCTACGTTGCCCAGCCCAGCGCCAAGAAGCCAGCAAGTAAGTTCAGGGCGGCTACACATTAAGAAAGTGTACTAAATGCAAGAAAACATGTGATTGTCTTCCTTAAATTGAATTTATTTGCGAATTGAATTCTCCAGAAATAGTTTAAACTTGTAATAGGAGGTAATTTCTTTTTTCTATCTATGGCTTCTTTATTTTTTTAAATTCTTATTTTTTGATTCTTTTTACCCATTTTTTCTGAGTGCATCTCGCGTGACTGTAACACCTCTAAGACTCTGTCTGCTCCTAAAAGGCCTTCTCCGTCTCCGTCTCGGATTCCATTTCCATCTCGTGACGTCAGCGGTGTCAATGAGCTGAGCCAGACAGCTCTCGTGGCCCACTCCAACGCTGCTTTGCCAGCAGACACCCCCACGTCTGGATGCATTTGCTCGTTGCACTTGCAACTGCAGTCGGCAAAAAAAAAAAAAAACGCAGGCCTAAGCAACGACTCCACGAGAGACCGGGGGAAAGGGAAAACTGGTCGCATTGTCTGGCCCTCCACTTTGCACTTGTCTTCTCCGCGTCTGCTTTGTTAATGCTAAATGGTTTTGTTTTTGTTTCATCACGCTCTCGGCAGTGTCGGTGGATTTGGATGTGGCTGTGACTGTGGCGGTGTCTGGGCGAGCAGCGTGTGTCCGCCGTCCAGGTGCCCCGTGGGCATGGTTATGCCAAATCCGCGCTTGTGGCCAGCGCCGAAGGAGATGATGGCAATCAGCGAGCGTGTGATTTATGGAGCTCTTCGCTCTCTAATTAGTTAATTTCTGCCAGCACCTAATTGATTGATTTGCCACAATTGGATATGAAACTGAGAAGAGGGGGTTGAAAGATGTCTGGATTATTGTAAAGCATGTTTATTAAACATTTCAAATAACAGGGATCTGCTCTATTAAAGGTGCTTACACTATATTTACTGATTTCTATAAGTAATAAATTAATCATATAAGTATAAACTCTAAAACGAGCTTAGAGTTTAATGTAATCTTGGATATTTCTTGCGAAATGAAACGTTATTCGTGCTAATTAATATTTACACCAAACTCTATTCAATTTCATGTCAGTTTCATCATTTGCCAAAAAATGTTAACCAAATGTTTATGATTTGCACTTGTGTATTAATTAATTTTTGGGGTATATTCTCTTAGGTTATCTCTTGTAACACATTTAGTATATTTAATGGCAAGTAAGCAGTTAATAAGCAAAGGGTCCTCACTTTTACAGGCAATTTGTGACATTGCATTTGTGTGTGTGAAAAATTGAATGAAGTTCTTAGAGATGACAACAAAAAATATAAGTAATTTTCGGTAATGATCCCAAAAATAGCCATTTATCGATGAAGATCACTAATGCTTTGCTTTAATTTCCCGAAGATCTTTGCCGAAGTTGATAGCGTGCATGTGTCGGCAGAGCGCCAGCAGACCCACTACATAGGGCCGAGCGGACCTTTTTTATAAAAACTGTTCTCACCAAGAACTAATTCGTTTTAATCATAGGTTTCTTCAATATAATTTTGCTAATTTCGTTAGCTAATCTCTTCATTCTCTCTGTGTTCCCTTAGTTCTTATTAAGTGCCACTGCGACGTATGCAGGGATACGAACTATATATGCGAGACGGATGGCTTCTGCTTCACGTCGGTGGAGAAGAACGCGGACGACACCATACTCTTCAGTTTCAGGTGAGTTGCGCCCCGCGATGCTTAGGTTAGCACCTTCCCCCTTCGAGAGTTAGCAGCACACCAGTGAATGTGATGTGTCTTTTGTGGTCTGCGGCGGTCCGCAGATGCCTGAACATGTCGCAGAGCTTTCCGCCGGGCCGCTTTATCTGGTGCAATGAGGGCAGGAATGGAGGACCCACCGCCCGTCCGGTGGCCCGGCGTGGCGGACACGCCTGCTGCAACGACCGTGACTTCTGCAATCGGGACCTGCAGCCTCTGATCAAGAGGAGCAAGCCGACCAGGCTGAATCCCTCGCACATCGAGTTTGAGGACGGGCGGCTGGCCTCGGTGACCGTCGAAGGTGCGTGCGCTTCTGCACGTGTTTCGCTCCTCAAAAAAACAAAAAAAAAACCCTTCTCTCTGACCTCCTCTGTCTCTCTCTGTTCACTCGCACGTCGTTCGCAAAAAGCCAAAGAAAAGAAATTAAATTAAATAAACAAAAGAGTTGCCCAGTGTTTGATCGTTCCTTTGGACTGCTTTCCACCCCAGTTTGCCCGTTGAGTTGAAGTTTTGAGATGATCATAACCCGCAAATGCAGAGCACTACTAATGAATACCTTCTGAGAACCAGAGCGGCGTTTTATAATTCGTTTTAAATATAATTATAATACTTTTATTGCTACTAACCAGACTGAAATCTCAATTAGCAACACAAGCCGAAAGACCACCGAAAGTCCAGCAAACAGAGCGGTAGAAGCAGCAGCAACCCATCATCCAACCAATGCCAAGCAATACTAATGTTTGTTTTTTAATTGTTATATTTTCTCTCCCTCTCCCCTCACCCGCCGCCCTCTCCTTCGCTCCCCCTCGCGGCCCATACATTCGAAAACAAAATGTAAATGCAATTGCAAATAGCTGCTTGGATGTGAAATACGATATGCAGCGCACTCCCTTCGAGTGCCTCTCCAATAACCTCAAGTACGATTCGTATAGGATTCAGTGTTGCAAGAATGATTTTTGCAACAAGAATGAGATAATGAAGAGGCTATTTGAAACAGGTACAGCAACATTCAAGTAACAAGAAAACCAACCACACAACAACAACAAACAACAATACAATTTCTCTCCTTAGTTTGCACTTCTCTTTCTCTAAACAACCAACCACTCTCTACCTAATTATCTGCACTGCATCTGCAATAAAACAAAAAAAAAAAAAACAATAATTAATAATCAAATAATCTGTAATAATATAGTACTTATCTTCTTTTTTTTTGGTTTAGACTAGTCTGTTTTTCTTTGTATTCCTTATAGGCGCCAAGTTTACTATTTACCTTAACTATTTGCACTTTTTTTATTCGCTTTTCGGGCCTTCTTCTACCCCTTTGTTACCTTTCTTACTTTAATCTTTGCTTTCCCCGTGGAACACACAACACACGCACACGCCCTAGATCTTATACGGAAGCCAGCTTACACCTTATCCTAATAAATTACACGTAACTTTATGCATGCCCAAGTATCTTTGCAAAGTCGAATCGAATGTTTGTAGCTTGTAGATACCTATATATATCTGACTTTCCACTTAAGGCGCGTTATTTATTCGATTTTCCCCTTGGCAAGGTCTTTTGCTCTGTCTTCGTTGAGGGAATTTGCACTTCTCGCAAGTTTTTTCCACTTTTCCATTCAAATGTGAAGGAAAGTGTGCTCTATCTGGTTTAAAGTTCTTTCAAAACTATTCAGATCTTACAGAGAAAGAGGAGTATTGATGAAGAGTGACTAAATGACTCGAGTAAGCTGTGTTTCCCCTTGGTTTTTATATTCAATTAGCCTTGAAAGTCCCCGAAGGGTTACCTGTCTTAGTAATATATGTATCTCCCCGCATTTGGCAGTGGTTTCCCTTCCCCCCCAAACATTCTTCCGGGTTTTGTGATATCCAACAGACTCTGCTTATTGCCTCTGCACTGAAAACACAATGGAATCCACCTGCTGCAGCTGAAAATCCACCCACCACCTGGCCCCTACCCCTACCCCTAGCCCTGGCTGCAAATTTCCTCAATTTTAGCTTGTAAGTGGTAACCAAGCTGCTTCGCAACAACTGCACACCACCGCAACAAACAACAGCAACAACAAGAACAACTCCAAGTGCTAATCTCAATACCCCAAAAGACAAAAAGAAAACCCTAGAACCTAGAACCTAACTTAGATGTATTACTAAAAACACCCAAACACCAGCTAAAGCAACCCCGTAGTTAAACGCAATCCCCAACTAAATATTATGTATGTAGATGCCTGCACGCAGGCCACTTGCCACCCGAAGATCCGACCTCGTGCAAAGTCAATTCGCTGACAGCCGCCACAAAGTGCTGCAACACAGATATGTGCAATACGCGTGAGAATTACAGTGGTGTCATACCAGGTGAGATCAGCAATGCACCAGCAACACCCGAAACTACCAAAAACACAAAGAAAAATATATATCCCACCACCACCAGCCATCGAAGCGCAGCCACGCCCATGCCATTGCACCACCTCATTTGCGTAGTTTTTTGTCTTCTTATTTTTTTTTTGAATCCTCCTTGGTATACTCAAATTTGTAACACATTGAATTCATACAAGAAGGACATAAATACATACATATATTTATACGCATTATACCGACTTGGCTGACACAAACACACACATTTGCACTTACACACACCCACGCTTTCAGCGCCCACCTGTCCCCCAGCCACAGCCCCTTCGCTCGTCCACGTCCACGTCCTTGTTCGTCCTTCTAGAGGGGAGAATAGGTTTAAGAGAAGAATATGTTCTGCCTGTTCCCGAGTTCGATTTCGCTGGAGTTTTATTTGCAGTTCGAGTTGAATTTATTTGATATTACAAATTTGTATGAGTGGAAGATATATTTAAATTAGTAGAAATGTAAGAAACTCTTTATATTTTTAAATGATTACCTCTAAAATCATTTTGGACAATTTATATAATCTTTATACCTTTTTATAGTTATATTTATTTATTTAAAAAGCAAAAGGTGCTTATAAATATTAAATATAAATATAAAACGTTAAGAGCTAAAAATCTACAAACATATATATATATTTTTATATCAAGATTAGATAAGTAACAGTTTTTTTAATTGTCTGAAAGATATACAGGAGTAACTATGCTTTTTAGAACTATAAAAAATATATTATTTTTAGATCTTACTTATTTGAAAAAGTATTATATCGTATAAAAACTAATTTGCACAGAATTTGGTACCTCAAAAATATCAATGTATATACTTTTAGACACCTTTTGAAGGGTTTTAAAAGCTGTAGATGTTTCTGGAGAGACCTACATATATATTTTGCTAGATATGAATGAAAGTTCGATTGAGACAGCTAAAAGATAAGATCCTTTATGATAATTCGAAATACTACTATTAATGATATCGGGAACAGGGTTATATGTACATGTATTTCGCTCATTTTATTGTCGTTGTTTCTCGTTGTTTTCCCCTTGTTGTATGTACCGTCGACTTTTCTTGGGCACATCTCACATGTGTATTACACACGCACCGTATTGTTACCTTGTCTGTGGCCTCGTCTGCTGGCCCACCAACGCCACCTTTCACCTGTCAACTGCTGGGCTTTTGCTGCACACCGTTTTGTGGGTTTGTCTGCTGACCTGACCTTTTGAGTCATCATCATCGTCGTCATCGCATTGACTTGTTAAAACGCATTTGAGAAGGAAGTAAGCAAGTCATTCAGCGTGGCAACAACAAACCTGTCTCAAGGGCCGTAGCCGTCGCCGCCGCCGGCAGCACAGTTCCAAGGAGAAGAGGGGCGCCTTTGTGGGCCCCGCACTCCAGCCCCTGTATTCGCCCACTCCCCTAATTGTCTGTGTGTGAGTGTGTATCTGTGTCTGCCCTTTTTGTGTTTATGCAGTTCGCCATTCGCCATTCATTCATGTGCACTGCCTCTGCCAAAGCGGCAGTTGCAGTTGCAAGCAGCAGCAGCAGCAGCCGCAGTCAACGTTCTCTCATTTCATTCATTAATGGCCGCATTTTTGCCTCGCCGTCTGCCGCTTTTTCATACTTATTGCCCTCGCAGAAGTTCCATTAGGCCACACTTTGTGTTTAGTACTTCTATTAATTTCTTAAACATTTATATTAAATAATTTGTTTTTAAGTTTAATTAAGCGATATGGAGAGATAATGGTTATCGGTAGGGTAAGTAACGTAGGATATATCGATCAAAATATTGTGATCATCGTATTGCGAGACTATCGTTTGATATCGAAATATCGAAAATAATGAATTTAAAGTAAAAATATCGATTTTATCGTACATTTTTATAAACAATTTAATAAGGTAATTTTGATAAGATCTATATGTTTTTGTTCTATATTTATTTCTTAAAATAATGCTTGAAGCCAGTAGTGGCCACACCCATAGAATGAAATGTTATGTGAGTAATGTGAGTAAGACCGTGCCGTTTTTGCCGAAGGCATTCGAATGCCTACACTGTTTGGTGTGAGCAGAGCTGGGGCAGAGAAACTTGCTGATTCGCAAGCCGTGGCCGTGGCTAACTGGTTTAAGCTGAGTTAAAGCTTTGACGGAAATTGATCTAATACATTAAATAGAAAATGTATTTATCGCAAAGCTAAAATATCCATCTATTTATTGAAAATTACTTCAAATATTAAAACTGTCTCGATATATTATAGTAATTCCTAATGTTAAAAAATATTACGCAAAAATTTTGAACGAAACAAATTTGTACTGAATTTGATACTTGAAACATTTAATGACTTATTTCTAGAGACCCTTCTAAAAGAATTCATATCCCAAGTGATTTCTACAGCACGCAACCCTATATAATCGTTTTTAAAACGAACAGAGTCTAATTACAATTTCCATAACTTCTGTGAGGGTATTCAGGTGTCGATTCAGCGAGGCTGCTCATATTGTTTTTCGTAGTGTTTTGCTCATTTCCATTGCACTTTTGTGTTTGTTCAGTGGGAGGTTTGTACGTGTATGTTTTAGTTTGTTTGTCTGGGGAATATCTCTGTTCGGAATCGGGTTTGGACTGGGCTAGTTTTGTTTCCCCGTGAAACAGCCAAAAAAGTACACAAAGGGAATATCCTTTTCTCTCTCTCTCTGTTTTTTGTACATTATTTCGTAGTTTTGAATTAGTTTTAAGCTCGTGTCGTGCTATGCCAAGGTTTGTAAATAACTCCAAATAACTATGTGCAGGTCAGTGCTGTTTTTGTACATAAATTACTATATTTAAGTTGTACTAATCGCGCTAACAAGGTTTGGAATGAGTTTGCTTTTGGGTTCGGATTTGTGTTTCGTTTTGCACTCTGATTTTTACCTGTTATCACGCACATTTACCTGTTAACGGCTTCCACTGCATGCCACTTCCGATTGACTAACATTCTGCATACTCTTTGTATTTATTTTCCATTAATTCTCGCACATCTACATGGCTTGTCGCTTGCGTTCTGATATACTAATGCTCTCTCCCTTCGACTCCGGCAGATCTTATGCCCTCACGCCACCTGAGCATTTGGGAGCTGGTGGGCATCATCGTGGGCGTGACTCTGTTCATCTGCGTCTCGGGCACCAGCTCCTGGTACTATTGTCAACGGCGCAAGCGCTTGGCCAGCGGCAGGCCGTTTGCCAAGGAGGATTCCGTGTACGATCCCATACTAAATGGGACCACAACCATACACGACATTATCGAGATGACCACCTCGGGTTCGGGTTCGGGTGAGTTCCATGGCGGCGACTGCCGCCGCCTACATCCTTGATCGGTAGCTAATTTTGTGGGCTTCCTTTCAGCTGGCCTGCCTCTGTTGGTGCAGCGTTCCATTGCCCGCCAGGTGCAGCTCTGCCATGTGATCGGAAAGGGGCGTTTTGGAGAGGTCTGGCGTGGACGCTGGCGCGGCGAGAATGTGGCTGTTAAGATCTTCTCTAGTCGCGAGGAGTGCTCCTGGTTCCGCGAGGCAGAGATCTATCAGACGGTAATGCTTCGGCACGAGAACATTTTGGGCTTCATAGCTGCGGACAACAAGGGTGAGCCTGTCAGACTGTTTGTAAATAAGTTTCCTAAATACTAATGCTGATTTTTCTTTTTTTGTTTTTCCCCACAGATAATGGAACCTGGACCCAGTTGTGGCTGGTTACCGACTATCATGAGAACGGCTCCCTCTTTGACTACCTGACCACGCACACTGTGGACACCAACACCATGCTGAACATGTCGCTGAGCATTGCCACGGGCCTGGCCCATCTGCACATGGATATTGTGGGCACACGCGGCAAGCCCGCCATTGCCCATCGCGATCTCAAGTCCAAAAATATACTGGTCAAGTCGAACCTGAGCTGTGCCATCGGAGATTTGGGTCTGGCCGTACGCCATGTGGAAAAGGATGATTCGGTGGACATACCCTCGACACATCGCGTCGGCACCAAGCGTTATATGGCACCCGAGGTACTCGACGAGAGCATGAATGCCCAGCACTTTGATTCGTACAAGCGGGCGGACGTGTATGCCTTCGGCCTGATACTCTGGGAGATAGCACGTCGCTGCAACATGGGCATGATCTACGATGAGTACCAGTTGCCCTACTACGATGCCGTGCAGCCGGATCCCAGCATTGAGGAGATGAAGAAGGTGAGTCTTTCTTTAGTATTAAGACCCAGCTACTAGGGACAAAACGAGGGTCCAAAAGGAGCTTGACTCTAATTGGACGCTCTAGTATAGGCCTCACCACTCATAGCTACCTACCTAAATAACGTTTTGATTCCCGTGCAGGTCGTTTGCATTGAGAAGAGCCGCCCGAATATTCCGAATCGCTGGCACGCCTCCGATGTGCTCCACAACATGGCCAAGGTGATGAAGGAGTGCTGGTACCCCAATCCCGTGGCCCGCCTGACGGCGCTGCGCATCAAAAAGACACTGGCCAGCATTAGTGTGGAGGACAAGGTCAAGAACTGATTGTGGCTCTAAGGATCGGATCGGATCGGATCGGATTGGAAGGAAGCGTACATTAGTAACCTGTAACCTGGCCCCGTGTTACCTTAAATGTCCTGGCAGCGTCCGCGTTAGGAAACAAAGAAATACAAAGAAATTTGTAAATATTAAGTGCTACAAACTCATCCTTAACGTTTCCTTTCCCCCCGCTTTGCGAGCTCGTTATTAGTTTCGCGATCCCGAACTATTGTACATAACCTTCGTTGACATTTCCCCCGAGATTCGCTCGTTTCCGGGCAGAGCGTGAGCAGGGCGGCGCACCAAAACTGGAAACTGCCGCACTGCCATTAAAGCTACCAGTTGGGGCCTAGTTGTATGCCATCAAGCAAACGTTTTATATAAACACTCTATATATATTTTTTATAAATCCTGTTCCAGCAAACGAAACGAAACGAAACGATAAATACAAAATACGAAAAATACAGTAAGACTTTGTCAAGACTGAGCAGCAGTGGAAAGCAGTGAAAACTAAGCCCAATATGCAGATATACAAAGAAAACATAAAAAAAACAGACACAGCCCCGAACATCAGAAGAGAGTTTTATAAATTGTAGCTCTAAAAAGCAACAGAAAACGTTGACAAAAACACTCAGGAAATCGTAACGTAAAATAATGAATAAAGAATAAAAATTTAAATATTCAATTTGGTGCGCCGCCCGCTGACGTGCAGCTTGCCAAGCCGACGCCGCTTTTGCTGCTGCTGTGCCTCCTTAAGCTTAACATAAATGTACACCCCCAGCAGAGCTTACCCCTTGTTATCCTAAGTTACAACTATTTTAAAATGTCTACATCGTGACTCTCAACCATCGATCGCTTCCCCATCTCTTCATGCATGCCTATTATTTTTGTTATTTCATCTGAACTCACCTTGTCGCATTTAACATTCACTTCACCTAATCACCTATTCAACGATTTGTTTCTTGTTCTTTTTATAACCAAAGCTTGTTCTTCCTATTTTATTTTAGTCGTAAAATAAAGCAAATTAAACAAAACTCTAAGATTATTGCGAAAGAAAGAAAGTATATAGTGTATTTATATATGAATTGTAAACTATATTTGCTTCGTTTGTAACTTCTAAGGAACTCAATGTTTCATGAACAAACAACCTAAACAATTAATTTAAGTCGGTAAACACACACACACAGTTCGGTGAGTTAATTAATTTGTCACATCACCTGCCATAAAGCTAAATGAGTCCATTGTCAAGGTATACCTGTACACAGCAACCTTTACCAGAATGCAATAGTAGTTTCCACATAACACACACACATTTCCCACAACCAACATACAACAACACACACGCCAGCTGAGAGATTAAAGTAAACATTAATTAACATTTTAATCATTTCGATGTAAGCTAAACGAGTAAGCGTTTGTATGATCAGTGCATGCCAGATTGTAATTAGGATTATGAATCAATTTTAGCTACTATATATACTGCATATTGTTACCTTTCGGCCTGCGAAATTCCTTTTCCTATTTTAATTTAGGCTTACCGAAGTTAATCATTTCCTGTGCGTCGATTTCTTTGGGAAACAAAAATCGAAACTATATTTTTTCTGTTAGCTATTATATTTGCATAAATAAGTATATTTAGTTTTTGAAACTATTCCTGTAATTGTAAAATCTGTAAATAGTCTGCGCAGTCCGTGGGTGCGAGTCAGACACGAAAATCGATAAATGTTAGACTGTATTCCAAGCTAAGTTTAAGCCGAAAGTTGTTTTTAAGCCCCCTCCCTCCCATAAAAAACAACCTCCCTTGTGGGGTATTTCCTAAAGCCCACAGCCCTAGCCCCCTTGATCCAAACCAAAAAAAAAAAAACAACTTACATTGAACTCAGTTTAAGATTCAATTAAAACCGAAGAACACAAAAATGAAAATGATAAACAAAAAACAAAACAAAAGACTTGAACAATGCGCAAAAACATAAAAAAAAAAATTAATTTTACACAACAACTAAATCCTATTTTGCTGGCAAAACATAATTTTTGTTCGAAAATTTCCAAGATTTAATGAACTAAAACGATGAACTTTGTGCGTCTTATGTTAGGCTCAAGTAAGCGAAGAATGTCCCAGGGAGGACACTTTTGTAATGTGTGTATTAATCGTAAAAAATGGATTGGATTGGATCAGGAGAGATATTTAGACAGACCGAGTGGAGCGGAATGCTAGAGAGAGAGAGAGGAATGATTTACTTGGGTGTAATGTTAAAAACAAAAGCGTTAAAAGTGTAAACAGAGTCTAACTTTTAGCTTTAAGCTGCGTTTTTACTGGCACTTTAAATAAAAATACAAATATAAAACCAATCGAAAATATTTGTAAAAATAATAAATAAGTGTTTCGTGTTTTTGTTTATTCCTGCATTTTGGGAAGGGTTTTCTATGGATATTAACCTTTCGACCTTGAATAGTTTAAATATTCTTGGTTTTGGATTTAAAAGCGGTTGTCTTCGATCCCTAAGCCAAGACCCCTTAAGAACAAGATGAGTAACGACCATACAATTGGAACATACAATGTAAACGACGAAAATAGCACTCTCCGGTCGCACAAACTTGAGAGTGACAAATTGTAAAAAGCAAGTGCGTATATGTGCGTACAGATCTGGAATGCTTGAGAATACGTGTGCAACCCCGGAGCGGAGATCTTTGTCTTTTGAACATACATAATTCCAAATAGACTGCAGGCTACAGCCAATTGAAATATTCAAGTGCAAATAATTGTATGGAGTTACTTATCTTATCTCTTAAGTATAATTTATTTCCCCCCTGGGCTTTGGTGTATCCTTCAGTGTTTTCAAAGCATACAACTCGCAAAGCGAAATTAATAAGTATATGTACTTGTGCTTATGGTGTGTTTGCTTGCATATTTTATTACACATCCATGCGCGGGGAAAGCTTTTATTTAAATTTCATCCAGGATACCTTGGGCTTTAAGATGGAATGATGATATGTTCCCTACGTTTTGTTTCCTGGAAATATGTATAATTTATAGAGCAACAGGTTGTATCCGTTGTGTTGAAATTCAAATGCAGATCTCTTTGCTAAGTTCATTTATTGTATTCGATTTACATTTAGACGTGAAACGATTTAATTGTTGCTTGAATATGGTAAATAATCATTGGATTACGCGTCTTGCTGTTAATAACATTGAATGCCTCAGTCAGTATATTTGTAGTTTTCTACTAAAAACACATTTAGATATCTAAGTTCGTTTGAGTGAGTAAACTGTGTACGCGAATAAGTATTCATATGCTGATTATTTAAATCCGATTGCTCTAAGCTACAGCAACTTTAAGATTGATATGTATTCGTTTAACATTTCGATATGTTTGCAATATTGTAATAATTCCCCGGAAACGCTCATATATCGATTCATATATATGTTTATCCGTTTTGTAATCGTTTAGCTGGCCCATTTCCGGTTTGGATTCGTTTGTCGCTTTCATTTTCAGGGCGTTGTAATCTTTAGTTGCGATGGTGCTGCACCAAGGAAGAAAATCGATTAATATAAGGTTTATATTTTATATTTTGAATTACCTCTGCTCCTACCATATCCACGCAGTCGAAGGCGTCGCGAAAGTAGCCACAGCTCAGCTTGATGGCGGCCCGGTGATGCAACCTCTGCTGCTGGCAGCACATGCCACTGCAAGGTACGCCATGAAATATCTTCAAGGATGCTTAATCCCGATACTTACTTGATCACCTGGCAGTCACTGCTGCTGCTGCACTCGCTGCCCAATGGCTGCTTCTGCCTTAGCCCGAATATGTCCTCCAGGAGCGATGTGGGCGGTCCGGCCTCCGGCTCCATCTCGCACCGCCACACGCCCTCCTGGGCCACCAGCATGCAGGCACTGCCCTGTGGACAGTCCGAGTGGCGCTGGCATAAGTCCCGCTGTCGTCCGAACACATAAACGCATTTTCCCTCTGGAAAACAAGTCAAGTACACTATAATTAAAACACTTTTCTCTAAGAAAATAATGTTACCGAACAAAAAATATGTTCCTGCTTAGATTTCATGTATAATTGATCATATTTTTTTACTTTTTATTGTAAAGGACGAATTTTTAGAAAGATAAATCACATATGTAGCTCAGCTACATGGAAAGGATCCTTTTTTTGTGGAAGTGTATCGTGTTGAAACGGATGGGCAGTGCAATTAGGCCAACTTACCGCCATATGTGTTGACGCAGACCCCGGAGGGACAGCAATCGTCGTTGAGCAGACAGGCGCGGTCCGCGCAGGGCGTGTCCTCAATCAGCGGCTCCACAATTCCGTAGACCTCGGTCTGCTGGCGCAGCTGTGGGGAAGGATTGGGGCAAAAGCGGTGGCAATTAGAGGAGCATTTGTTCCGAGCCGCCGTTATGCGGTGCGTATGCGTTATATTAGCACCTCCCTCTGCCGCTGCCTCTGCTGCAGTCAGTTATCAATAACGCTGACACCTGTCCGTGCGTTAATTAATTTGAGCATCGCCATGAACTCTGAACTTTGGCTGCTGATTGCCAGCATGCCGGGAATTGTTGGCTCCAATTTCAATTTGCTGCAAAACACTGAGCCAAATGCCTATGGCAATTTGTGGGGAGGGCAACACTGCGTATACGCAATGGAGTTGGTACACGCCACGTGTGAGGTTCAGTTAACAGGGCAGTTGTGGGGGAATAATTTCGAATGCGTTTCCAACTCAAATAACCCTAAGCATTAAAAAAAATGAAGTTCATGCGAAAAGCATGAGCAAATATTTGGAAGCCCGCTTCATATTCATTTTATTTAATGTTCAAAGTGTGTTATTTTACTGCTCTTTGGTTATGGCTTCACAAACTGCTTGTTTTTATGACAAAAACAGTTTTAGGGGGAGTTCCCGGAAGATGTGTGGATTGTATTTGTTTTAAAACCTATTGGTTTGAAGCGGAATTCCCAAGAAAATATTATTAGTTCCCATCGAAGGCCATCAGAAGGAATAAGGGTAATAAAATCATTGTAGAAATTATTGTAAAATTTAGAAAAACACCTTAAAATATATATTCTGATTACCACTTTTTTAAATAGTCTAGAATAAACTTCCGGCTATTGGTTACCTTATCCCTTTGATCAGAACCTAAAAACGTTTAAAGCCTTCCTGAAAGTGACATCTCATTAAGACGAATCATTATGGCTTCATTTATTATCCCCATAAAAGGGAAAGGGAAACTTAATTACTTTCCAGCTGCATCAATCTCTGCTAGCGGTTGCATGGCCTCAGGATTCCCCACAGCATTTACTTCCGATTACTGCTACTCACCTGCTGCGGCTGCGGGAGCGCCTGCTCCCTTAGTTCCCGCTGCTGCTCCTGCTCCATGGCGCCAAACGGGACGAGGTAATCATTGAGGCCGCCACCATCTCCGGCGGCGGGAAACGGGGCTCGGCGGTGCATCATGTTACGGGAATCGCGTCCGAACAGCGCCCGCTGCCAGGCATTGCCTGATGGGAATGATGAGGAGGGGCCCGTGGCCAGCGAGGGGTCCAGCTGCTGGGCAAGGCCGAGGAGGAGCAGCAGGGCTGCCCACCTCGGAATGTTGCTCATTGCAGTCGCTTTAGTACGTCATTTCCCGTGGAATTGCCGTTGCCTGTTGTTGCCTGTTGCCCGCCGTTTCCCCGGTGAAACTGTGAAAATGAAGAGCGAGCGGAGTATTCGCTTAATTAAAACGTATGCCTGTCCCGGAGTCAATTGCTGGCCTCCGGGATGAGCGAATTGCCGTGAACACGCGCTCGCATCGAGCGCCAGCTAATGTGTCGGCAGCGATTCATAGCGATGCTGTAGCTGCTCCTGGCCATAGATGCCCCTGACAGGCAGAGGCCGCAGCTCATTAAAATTGTCGGCTTGCCTTTAGTGTTATTACCGGCTGTGCCTTAATTTATGTATTCCCAGACTCCCGGCTCGGTCCCGGTGCTCTGCTTTTATGGCCGGATGGAAGACGCACACATAAATCGTTGTGGGCACATGTTGGCGGTGGTTAGCAGTTCATATGTCAAGTTATAGCCATTTCGCTTATTTGCCAAATTTAAAAGGCCCAACGACTATTGACCAAAAAACCCAATTAAGCCGGGATTATATAGCTTATAAAGAAAAGATAGCTTATTTTCAGGGAAATTAAGCATACGACTTGTGGGAGACATAATTTCCTTTCCTTTAATTTAGGGCCCATTATTCAAGTAAAAATACGACTTTCTAAGTGGATTAACATGACGGACTAAGAATAGAACAAACAAGTTGTGTTCAGGCCCTAGGGGAATGAAGAAACTCACGGGGAAGTTTTTCTTTCATTTCGAAAATGTATGTTAATTGTCTTGAATTTCATAATAGCTTCCCCTGAGAAAGGTAATTAAAACAATTCGAGCAAAAAACCTTCCAGCAAATGAATTTAGAGCTTCAAAATGTTTTTTAATTACTTGTGTGTTTAGCAAGTCGAAAATAAGCTGGCACAGCAACATATTTATGGCAATTTTCCCCTGTTTTCTTGTACTTTCATATTATTTTGCTATACAGTATATATTTTATTTATTGAAGGTCATTGAGTTGCTGTCCTGTTTTTCCTTCTTTCAAATCGATTGAAATAATACCCAATAAATTGACTTAAAAATAGAGTGAAGCGAAAAGGGTAAATATAATGATTGCCTACTTATTTGCGCAGTTTTTTAAAATTACCTGCAAGGTTTGGGGTGAGCGGGTGCACCTTGAGCGCTCGCTTGTGGCTTTAGCCAGCTAAAAATGGCCAATTGGCAACAGTTGTTACCGCTCTTCCATAAATAAGTTAGCGAATGAAAGGCTGTTGACACGCTCAAGGCAAACGAAAACATTTTCTCGGCTGTCGCACGAATTTCTTTCGGCGTGGGAGTGCAATTCCATTAATGCTCCTCCTGGAGGTGGCTCAGGCAAATGTTGTATAAGCGGGCACAAAGATAGAGTCCTTTCTGGCCTGCCCTTAGCATTTCCTTAATTACTTTTTTCCTACTTTCATTGGGCTAGAAGAGGGGCTTGTCAAAGTTGCTTCTGTATTTTTGTGTTTCCATCAGCTAACTTCGCTGGCCAGTTGCCAGCTGTCAGTTGCCAGGCGATTTGTCCCTTTTCGTCCGCGCGAGACGACACTAATTACAATTAACCATCCAGAGACGGTTATCAAATCTCGACTAATTGCGCTTCCGCCGGCGAAAGGTAAGAATATTGAAATTGATACCCGGTGCGTAGGCCCATCTCTCAATTAACCAAAGTGCTGCTGACGCACATCCGAAGCTATTTGCGAATGATGGCTAAACTTCTGGCCTCCTGTCCACTTGGCAGCTGAATGTGGCTAATTGCTTTGGGACCGCTTGAAAGTTTTGCAATTAGTTAGTTTCCCCTTTGTATTTTACACAATTGGCTAAAGTTTGTCAATGATTAGAAGAAGGTGAGCGCTTGGCAGGGGGATGGGCTGTGATGCGCTTAAGCGATGAGTTGATAAAACTTTCTTAATTGAGCCTCAGCTGCCGGAAGCCAGAAGTTGACCTTTGGCGTGAAGAAAGATGCTTCTGGTGCACTTTGCCTAACTACCAATGAAGTTTTGGCTTGCTTATTTGGGTAGTTTTTGCAATTAAGATTATTATCCCGGGCTATATAGCTTAGTTTTGATTATAAAAATATGGTTGGTATAATCTAGGAGATATATTAGATCAAAGACAATTTAAGAGTTATTTTTTTATTCAATTGTTAAAGCAAGTTTAAAGAAATCTTTCGGCTACTAGGTATCTCTTAGTTACTTTTAATTTCTCACAAAACCTTTAGTATTTAAGATAACTTACAATTCTTATAATCAAAAATGTTCTTAAGATAAAATTTAACTCCGAAGCTGACCACAAGATATGACTTAATACTTTAAATATTAAAAACTCAAACTGTACGAAGATTAAGAAAATATTAACTTAATCTGGCATCTCTAAGGGTTGCCCAATGCATCAAAATCCGAAACAATAAATTCATATAACTTAATGAGAACCCCTTAAAAGTGTGCGCTCCTTTTGTCAGTGTAATTGATAGCACTTAATTTGTAATTGCGTGAAAGGCACTCAACTTACCGCAATTTAATATTAAGCCCCACAAAAAAAGGGCCAAATTAGGTGTGGACCAAACCCTTGCCAAATTAGCTTATAATTACACACTTATACGGTAATGGTTTACGTTTACGTGGAACGACATCCTATTCCTGGAAATTAAGTCAGAACTCAGGACTCCGGGGAGAAATTGGATCAAATGCCGACGTGTATTTGACAAGCGGAACTCCTCCATCACCGCCACGTTTACCCATAATGTTTATGAGACCCGGGGATAGCCATTATCCGACTGGCAATTGGACAGAGTTAGTAGCGACACGCCCGCAGATGCATTTGCTGTGCAGTGGCCGGGTCTGCGTCATATCGCCGCACCCGAGAACTGCCAGATACACCGACATTTACACACGTGTTCGTTCTACGGATAAACTTTCACTTTCACCGCACGCCAAGGAAGGGAAGGACTCGAGTGGGATCGGGATCTCTGTGGCACATACCTGCTGGCTGCTCGTCCTGTCGGCTACTGACTGCCTGACTTGCCTCAAACAACACCTGTCGGCTAGCTGCCGCCGATGAGCTTTCGGGCCGCTGAGCTTTCCCTCGCATTTTTATGAATTAAGTGTGTTTGTGGCGCAGCCAAAGCTCCTAGGAGGAATCAATTTTCATTGCGGCGGCTTTACTCTCGTATTTATTTGCTTTTTGAATCTCTCCCCCCATGACGTCACAGTCACAGATTTGTGGCCACATCAGCAGCAGCAGCAGTGCAAATTTAATGAGCCCGCTAATGTTACCAGCCAGGCATCCTTGACGGGGCACTATGTGTTTGTCCTGCAGGCAAATCTGTTCACTTTGCCGAAATATTTGGATGAAAAGAGCCCTCTCTGCCCTTGAGGACATTTTCTGCATCAGGATAATGAGGATTGTGTGGCCCAGCAGCAGAACCGCACTCAGACAGCGTCCAGAAATCCCTTGGTACTGAATATTCAATATGCAAATTATTTGTACCCCTCACAGCATTTGCGTTTCATTTCAATAAGCGAAATACACTGGAGAAATGCCAGCATAAATTTAGATATGTGCATATTGTTATGCATTCAAATATAAATACAAATAAATATGTAAATAAATAGATATATAATACAACTTGCAGTATAACAAGGAAAACATTAAAGTTATGCCAATCTTGTGTAACATTGAAATATAGTTGGGTGTTGCCCAACATCTTTGGGCTAACATTTGCTTAGCCACATTTTCTTGCTCATTTCACCAAAAACTCTTTAATACCAAGATGAGTAACGCCATACGATTTTTTCGTTACTCGAATTTTTAGAGCTGCTCCCAGGTTCTTTTGTTCAACTCAACTTTGTTACCATCAGGAAAACAGCACTTAAAATGTATGGTCGTTACTCATCTTGTTATTTAAAGATGATGTTAAATATATGTTTTCATACCATATACAATTAGGATAATTAGACAATGTCCATATGTCTTTTTATTTAATGTATAAAGTTTTGAATACCAGGAACAACATAGTAAAACTCAACTTGTAATCAGTGAAGTTATTACTTATTATTTAGATGTGATATTTCTTGTAATTAATTTATTTTCCTGTGTAGAAATTCGGATATAAGTTTAAAATTTATGTTATTTGTTAGACAAGCTTGCAACGTACTGGTCCTTGGAAATTGCTGCAGGCTAAGAGCCTGCGCCTTGAATAAATACAATATTTCCATGGCTATTTCCTGTTGTAATCCAATTTAGTGCAATCACCAAATGTTTTAAATCAGCAAATTACGAAAATGAATTTAATCCAACTTGGAATTGAGTTACCAATATGACTCAACAACATTTAAGCTGGGAAAACACATCTACCGATGCAATATTTCTCTGCAAACTTTAATGCTTAATCTAGGACAGCAGAGATGCAAAGCGAGGAGGAGGCAAAGGCAAGTGAAGGCGGCTAAGAGGGTTAACCTTGTTTTCAGTTTACCGACAGCGATGGCATCTGGGGAAGCTGGGGCGGAATTTCCCTGGCCCCAAACCCAACCACATTGAATATTCCGAGTGAAAGGGGAGGTGGCTCCGGCTGAGTGCAGTGGCGTTTTCACTGGAAATAAGTAAAGGGAGTTGGGACGGAAATTGCATCGTGGCAGCCCGACGGTGTCCGTGTATATATGGCATTCTATTGCCTTTGTTTGATTTCTGCAAAATTCACGGTGGCATCATAAAATGTGCTGCCGCCCCTTAAAGTTGGAATCGTTGCAATCGGAATACTGCAGGACTGAAAATTGAAATAAACTTATTCGGAAGAGAAACATCATTTTAATCATTTCTACTAATATTTATGTCGTTTATTTCGATCTCCTTTCGCTTCGATTTGTGTTCGTTCGCTTAACAATTAACATAAAACGTAATTAGATAAAAAATTAATAATATAAATCGATAAATTAGTAAATTCAATTGAACTAAAAACATTTGCTCTCTCTTTCATTTGAACATAACAACAATTTGCCTATGAAAATAACAATTTTTTTAGTTGAATCAAACGCACAAATCGTTTCGTTTCGCATCGCTTCGCCTCGTTTCGTTTCGTTTCGTCTCACATAAATAAATAAATAGACAAATAAATAGGCTTAGAACTAGAATAAATATGTCTTAAGCATACGGCTTGCAATTAGCATAATTCTCATTCAGACTCTACAAGTGTTAGGCACGCGTACTCGAAAAAAACGGAGACTGCAGTGAGTTCAAACCGAATATTTGAAGCTCGCTGATTTCTTCTTTTGGGGGAGTCCCCAGTTGCAGTTGATTTTAAATTAAGCTAATGGATTGATGGTAGCCTGGATGGGGGAGGGATTTGCGGATTGCGGGTCGAGCCAACTTCTCCACGACTCTTAAAACTCTACGTTCTATTTACACTTGTTGCTTCCAGCTCCTGTCAGTCTCGAGGAGACGGAGACGGAGGCCAACTCCTTACTTCACGCCCGTTATGCTGCGCAGCCAGGGCTTGTAGAAGGTGGTCCGCATGTAGACACCCGGCAGATACGGCGCCGCGCACTTGATACCGTGCGAAACGGTTCCGGCCAACTCGTAGCGTCCGTCGGGACGCTGCAGCACCAGAGGTCCACCACTGTCGCCCTGCGTGATTATTAAAGAAGAGAACCATTAAAGATTATTCTGGTTATTAAGGTATAAGTTATTATCGAGTGTGTTCTCTAAATACTAAATAAATAAAATGCATATATGCATATTTTCTATAATTCTAAGATTTAAGTGATATTTTGAAAGTTTTCTAGTTTTCGATAACTACTAACCAACGTTATTTTCGATAAGATATTTAATACTATTTCTCGACCTAAAAGATTCTGGTTATCGATGTAGGAACATCCTTAGATATTTAAATATGTTTTTTATATCACAAGTAACTCTGATAACTCTCATAATTCCATAATTATTTACGAACAAGATATTCGATAATATATACAAATTGAATGCTATATCGAAATATGAGATGTTTATTATCAATCTACCTAGGAACATCCGTAATGACTAAATGTGTTCTTGATTTAAGATACATAATTATCAATTACAACTTATTGTTATTTTTTCTTACCTCGCAGGAGTCCTTTTGGCCATTGGCATAGCCGGCGCACAGGAAGGAGTTGAGAATCTTCTTGTTGTGGCCAGCAGTGTGGAACATCTCCTGGCAGACACTGTTCTCGATAATGGGCACCTAATCAAAGGATGTCGCGGATGAGCTTACTTTTCATTGAAATAATGTCTGATTAGTGCTTACCTGAACCTCCTGCAAGACGGAGGGCACTCCGCCGCCGTACTTGAGGCGTCCCCAGCCGGTGACGGTGGCCATGCGACCCGTGAAGTCGGCCACGTCGTTGGGCATGCAAATGGGCACTAAGGAAGAGGATGGGCAAACACATTAAATCAATTTAGCATAGCCACTCTATGGTATTTATTATTTATGTTATTAAATCTTTTTATTAAGCTTTAGCTGTAGTTTTCTTAGGGTGCCAAACTCACCTATGTGGGTATCAAATTGCACGGGACTGTCCAACTCTAGCAGGGCCAGATCGTTCTCGAAGGTGGCCGGATCGTATTGCCGGTGGACAATGACGCGCTTCACGTTCTTGGTCACGGATCGCTTGCTCTCCAGATCGCCGGAGATGTCGAACTCGCCCATGACGGCCACCAGAGAGGCCAGGAAGCTGTGGGCATAGATTAGAGATTAGAGATTAGCAGCACTTGGTTATGGCGGCTAGTCTTACCCGGGCTGACAATGCGCTGCGGTGATGACGTAGCGGCTGTTGATGAGGACGCCGCCGCACTTGTTCTTGGTGAACAGGCCCAGCCAGGTGGACTCCCGGACGAGCACCTGCCAGGGGAAGGCGCCGAAGGTGGAGCCCTTGCCGCCGACGATGCGGCCCGACTTGACATGGGGCCGCACTCCGCACTCTGTTGATGGGGAGTGAAATGCGAGGTTAGGAGTGGGGAGTGTTCGAGAGTCGAGTCTGAGAAGAGTCGGGGGGAAGCATGGAACGGTTGTGGGAGGGGGGGACAACTACATGGATCGTGGGGGTGGATGGGTGGGTCTTGGACTGGGGGTGGGGACCAATAGAGCTAGGAGGGGATTCTAAGGTTCTAGTTGGATTTCTTCTTCTGGTTTCGCCTCTTGTGCTTGCGACGAGCTAGAATCGGGAATCAAAATCGAAAATGCAGGATGGGAATGGAGGAAGCGTTCGGTTAAAGGCATGATCAGCGATTAGGTGGGAGC